>CM060958.1:49762634-50397634 GCA_030765055.1 Mantis religiosa | reverse complement strand
CGAGCTGTAATCGGATGCTGACAATACATTCAACTAGATTTTCGGGCAGTTTCAACAGTCGAAGATCAACAAATGTTTACAAAATAAATCTGTAACTCATATGGTGTTACAAGCTACTCTTGTAAAAGTTTGTTGCTCACTTGATTTTCAAATCCTCATTGTTGATGAACTTCACTCAAGTTTCATCATGCCGAATATTCAGTCGTCAATGTTGAATATTTGAAACTACATTTGCACATTTATTTCTGCCATTACCTTGTCACCATTCACTGCCTTTACTGTTATGCATATACAGGCGGACTTCAACATCGAAGAATCCAAAACTACAATGCCTCTTAGAGATGACAAGGCAATTAATTTTGAACAATTACAGAAAGCACAATGTTTTGCCTGAAACAGGCGTAACACTGAAAAATGATGTCGAGAAAACTATTGGACTGTCAATAAGTATCCAAAAAGGATATATGAAAATAATCTTTACTTAGTGGATTACCATCGTAATAAGAATTAACTTTCAGGAGACGAGCATCTTGGCAAAATGCAATAGTTACTGGGAGCGGAGAGGTGAGGAGACTTTGGCCATTTTCTCCGAGAGGAGCATACTTAATCGTGATGCTGGATTTCAGTTCAGCTCCTCTTGGAAACCGGGCTTAAAATGGAAATCCGTCGACCTAAAGAGTACAGATCTCTACAGCTTGATAATCAAGTTAGGTAGTTACGTTTCTTTGACCCAATTAATTTTCTACACTCACGCCATCTGCTGACCTGGCATTTAATTTACTGAAAACAGTCTTTTGTTCAGTGGTGTTTCATTTGTGGTTATAACATTTAATAAATATCTTGTTGATGGCAGAGATGTACGCTCCCGAAACGTCGATATCTAATCGTCCTTTGACCTGGCTTGCTTCCCGAGAAGAACTTGAACAAATCTTTATATTGTTAAATTGCTCGATGATAGCAATAATTTTACACGTTTCTATACCTACTTCACATCAAATATGTGATATACTGTTATTGTTATGTGCTTAAGTCCAAGGTAAGCCTTTCTCATCTTCCCTTTTCTCTGCAAGTTTGAGTTGCTAAGTATGCGACTAGGTCACTTCTAGCTGTTTCTACCAAAGAGAATCGAGCCCATTAATGCTGATGTGCGCTTTATTTCACAACGAATATGACTTCACTCATTCTTTAATTTTTGTCTTCTGAAGGTTTTTCTGATCTAGTAGTAAGGATTAGAGAAGTTCGGTATTAATTAAATGATAGTCAAAGGAATGTGTTAAGCGTTAAGTGGGTTGCTGTGTTTGTTAAACGCAAAGATTGCGGTAGGAAAATAAATTACTGTTGTAGTTTATAGGATTGAGCTAGCATATTTGCCTAAAAAATGTTCTATATTATTTTATAATACTCTTAATGTAATGATTGTCAAGCGAAGGCCGAATGAAGGAGCTGTTGACGTGACGCGAAGCCCCTCATTCACTTTCATTCGTATCTCACTCACTCACTCACTTACTCACTCACTCACACACTCAATCACTCACTCAATCACTCACCCACTCACTCACCCATTCACTCACCCACTCACTCACTCATTCACTCACCCACCCACTCACCCACTCACTCACTCACTCACTCAATCACTCACTAATCCACTCACTCACTCACCCACTCACACACTCAATCACTCATTCAATCACTCACTCACCCATTCACTCACCCACCCACTCACTCACCCACCCACTCACTCACTCACCCATTCACTCACCCACCCACTCACTCACTCACTCACCCATTCATTCACTAACTGACTCACTCACTCATACACTCAATCACTCACTCAATCACTCACTCACCCACCCATTCACTCACCCACCCACTCACTCATTCACTCACACACCCACTCACCCACTCACCCACTCACTCACTCACTCACCCACTCACTCACTCACCCACTCATACACTCAATCACTCACTCAATCACTCACTCACCCACTCACTCACTCAATCACTCACTCACTCACCCACTCACTCACTCACCCACCCACTCACTCACCCACCCACTCACTCACCCACCCACTCACTCACCCATTCACTCACCCACCCACTCACCCACTCACACTCAATCACTCACCCATTCACTCACCCACCCACCCACTCACTCACTCACCCATTCACTCACCCACCCACTCACTCACTCCCTCACTCACCCATTCATTCACTCACTCACTCAATCACTCACTCACCCACTCACTCACTCACTCACTCACCCATACACTCACTCACTCACCCATACACTCACCCACCCACTCACCCACTCACTCACTCATTCACTCACACACCCACTCACCCACTCACTCACTCACTCACTCAATCACTCACTCACTCACTCACCCACTCACTCACCCATTCACACACTCAATCACTCACTCAATCACTCACCCACCCACCCACTCACTCACTCACCCATTCACTCACCCACCCACTCACCCACTCACTCACTCACCCATTCACTCACCCACCCACCCACTCACTCACTCACTCACTCATTCACTCACTCACTCATTCACTCACCCACCCACTCACTCACTCAATCACTCACTCAGCCACTCACTCACCCACTCACCCACTCACACACTCAATCACTCACTCAATCACTCACCCACCCACTCACCCATTCACTCACCCACCCACTCACCCACTCACTCACTCACTCCCTCGCTCACTGCTGCTGCTGATGATTTGTATTTAAAGGCACTCGATTCCTTGGTCATCAGTGCCCTTTCAAAAACTGTATTTCACTTTACTATCCTTCCTTTCACTTTACCTTATCTTTAACTTTGCTCTGGCTTTGCTCTAGCCACGCTTTGGCTTTGCTTTGGCTTTACTCTGACTTTGCTCTTTCTCTGCTCTAGCTCATTTCTGGCTTCACATTGGCTTTGCTTTGGCTCAGTTTTGGCTTTGCTCAGGCTCCGCTCTGGTTTCTCTCCGGTTTCATCTTAACCTCGTTGTAACTCCGCTCTAAATGCACTCTAACTTGGCTCTGGCTAGACTTTGGCTTACCTTCGGTTCCGCTCTGGCTTCGCTCATGTTTCAGCCTAACATAATTCTTTAACTATGGCTTGGCTCTGGCTCTGGCTAAGCTCCAGCCGTCTTTTTGTCCCACTCTGGCTTCGCTCAGGCTTCGCTCCGGCCTCACACTAACTTCGTTCTGTACCTTAACCCTGGATTCGCTCTGGTTTCTCTCTGCCTTCGCTCTGGCTAGGCTCCGGTCACCACTCCGGTCCAGCTATGGCTTGGCTTTGGCTCCGCCTTAGATCCGCTCTGGCTACGCTTTCACTTTGGCTTTGCTTTGGCTAGGCTCCGGTCACCGCTACGATCCCGCTCTGGCTCTGCTGTAGCTTCGCTCTAACGCACTCACTCACTCACTCACTCACTCACTCACTCACTTACTCCTCACTCACTCACTCACTCACTCACTCACTCACTCACTCACTCACTCACATTAGAGCAGTTGCTTGTGACTGCTATGAACAGGAACGCGTCGTAGTTCCGGAGTACTATGTGGAGGTGTATTAGCCCTCTTTGGGAACATTTCAATATACATTAAACGTGTTTAACACTAAAACAGTTAAGAATATTATTAATAAGAGCTTAAATCGCCTGTTTGAAAACGTTGATTAATAGCTGATAACTTTATTAACCGCAATTATAAGTTTTGTGCAACTAAAAATAAATAGATTTAATTGGATTTAAATACAACATTAAAGGTGCTATTCCAACCCTTGTACCATTTAGTTGCTACGTTGTCAATTGTTTAAGTTTGAATAAATTTATAGAAATTTAAATTCACACTGCAGCATATTGTCGCGAAGCCGTTATCTACGACGCAGCATACACAAAGAACCGGCAAATAACGATAACGCCGATAAATAACAGATGGACAGTGTATCACGGAGGTAAAGGAATTGTCAGCATAGATAGGATTTCACTGATTGACAAAGAAAAGTTGTTTTCTTATTTGTTCCAGAAACCTCTCGAATTTAGTAATGAGGTATTTAAGAGAGCAACGACTTGCCAAGAGCCAATTGTGTGTAAGCAGTAAACATCTGTAGACTGGTGTAACGAGAGCTGATTGTTACTGTCATCGACCTTGGTAGACTGTGCGTATGTGACCTAATGTTGTTACGTGACAATTGAAGAGTGTATTTCTACGGAAATAAAGAACATTTAGAATATATGCATCACGGACTTTTAATTCTAGGAACCCACAAAGTCACACTACATATACCCTGCAATATTAATTAACTAAAAGAGAGTCCGCCTCGGTAGCGTGGTGGTAGCATGTCTACCTCACGTTCAAGAGGTCCCGAGTTCAAATCTCGGTCAGACAAGGTTTTCTTCGGGGGTTTCCCTTATCCTGAAAGACGAATGTCGAGTAACTCTAAGCTCTATGGACCCCGGGCTCATTTGAGCATCATTTCACCCATTCCATTCATCATCCGATATGACTTAACGTTGGATGACGTAAATTACACACAAAAAAGCTAAAATAGATAAAATAGTTTATTGAAGGTGTAGATGGCGATCTATAAACAAGGAAAGGTGATTGGAAAAATCAAGACAAAGAAAAGAAAATTACATGGAAAGAGTTATAATTCTCTTTTGGTCCTGTATTGTGCATTAAAGCATCGGAGAGCTACAAACAACAATTTGCCGTGACCTGTGTGATATTTACACAATTACTTACACAAATATCCAAAGTGTGGAAGTGTATACCAAAAGTAAAGAAAATCTCTACAGAGGTATTTGATTTAAAGAAAGTTTTATTAAAACAACTACTGCTGAGTATCACAAAGAACCCTTAATTCCTGTGGCGGATCAAATTCGAATAGTAATTGGAATGCAAGTGAAACAGTTCTGCTACACAAAGGAGAGTTAATTTTCAAGAAAAACACTGAGATATCGTTGAAGTGGATCTGGAGCAAGTCTTTTCAGTGGGGAGAGATTTGTAAAAAGAAACGAGATCGCTGACTTACATTTTTAGTAGGATAAGGGCAAAGAAACTGGGTGGTTTTGTGGTTGCAAAAGTCTTCTTTGTTTAGTAGAAGGCTTTACAAGAGACACATTGTCTCTTTCAGCTGCTGTAAAGGCAGTTACGAAATTCCCTTCACCAAAATATAAACGGAAGTTAAAGTCATAATATAAGGGAATAATTAAAATTGGAATTTTTCCAAGGACATTATTAATGCGTCCTTATTCATAAGAAGTGTGACAACATTATTTTACAAGGTAACTAAACTGTAAATACAGCACGAGGAAGATGTATACATTAAAACATTAAGCTTGAACTGTCGTAACTTTCACTACTCATAAATGTACACAATTTTTACGGTGTTTATTTTTCTATCTACTTCAAATTTTTTTAAATATACCTTTGTATAAATGACTTTGTCACATATTTCCTTATAGGTATAATCGGAATATGGAAATAACTATGATTAGGTGCCAGTCAGTTCTATAATGACGCGGCAGTTATACAAAAGCTTTTGACATTCCTTTGTCTTTGCATGTCCAGGATTTAAAGAAACAAATGATCTTCCACATGGACAATTTATGAGTATTTGAACATCAGAAAACATAAAATGTACTGCTAATGGTTCTCCCCACATAAATTATATGTTTTAAGAAGGTCAACGTTTCTGTATAGGATTTTACCTATCTCGTTTGTTTAACAATTATGTAAAGTCATAGAGAATGGAGAGGACTTCCAGGACATTCCTAGATAATTTCAGATACACATTTAATTATTTGTGAATTTTTCCTTCGTGGCTTAAGGGAAATACGCTACCTTTTGGTTGCCAAAGTCGGGAGTTCAGCCCTGTCGGAGGGCGATTATTTTGGGAGGGGGGTCGTGAAAATCATTAACATTGATCCCTTCGGAAGGAAAGTGAACGGTCTGGGCAAACATAAACGGTCCTTTATACTTAATGTAGAATGGGATGCTGACAACCAGAGCAATAAAGGAGCGCCTATAAATTAAAAAAAAGTTATGAACATATCTAAAACAGGTTACTTTCATGTAAATTGTTACAGACATTTTGCGGAAAATCAAAACTTTTGTAAGGTAGTCATGCAAAATATATTCTGGAGTGGGAGGATTTTCTTGAAAATATTCATAGCCTGAATCTGAACATTTTTACTTTTGGTGGAGCAATGAAATGGTTGAAATATTGCTCAGATGAGCCGAGAGGTCCATAGAGCTTAGAGTTACTGGACTTTCGTCTTACAACATAAGGAAAATCACGGGGAAACCTTATCCAAGTAGCTCACCCTAACCGCGATTCGAACTCGGGAACTCTTGAACGTGAGGCAGACACGCCACCGAAGTGGTCATAAATTTGGAAGATGCCCAAATTAAATATCAGTTTCATATATTACTGACCTTTTATTTTGAGTCATGCTATTCACAGTCACACGAACCTTCACCTAAACTTCTAATGTGTGTAGTTACTTCAATTTTTCTTGTACAAACGATTGTCACAAGCCCTTATTACACTATCTAGCTCATGACAATCAAAATTTATATTTGCACACATTATCTTATTATTAATTTTATTGTAGCTACAAGGGAATTTGGGAAACAATAAGGTTTATGTAATAGATCTATGCATTGGCTTTGATATTCCATACTCTTTGCATGTCAAAGAAAATTGAATGAGGAACTCACATCCCAGAAAGATATATGTAAATATTACTGAGTGCAAACAGCAAGGAATACCTTCAAAATGTTAGTTGGTTGGTTACCAACACTCCCCACATGGCAGCCTTGGCCTTCGGGGTAACCTCACCCCCCCACGTGGTGCCTGGACCCATTTCTCAGGTGGAGGCACCCAGAGGGCGTGTCCATTTCCTCCGATGATAGGGTGATAGTGAAGATAACGGTGAAACGAGAGGAACTACAGCTTATAGCGTGGACTCCGAACCACGTTGGGCATACACGTTAAACCGGCTAGACAGAGGTGAAGGTGTGGATAGGGCTGACTTAAAATAGCCAACCGCAGAGCCGGGAATCGAACTCGGGCGCTTTGCACGGGAACCGCGAACGAAACCACTGCGCTATGCCCATCTCCGAAGTGTTTGAGTTCACAAGAGATAGAAAATATATATTGTGTATTTTAACGAGATATACATTTTTTTGGGGTGATAAGAGGTTTAGGATTCATGCAAATTTATCAAGAATTAAGAGGGGTTCAGTAATAGTCGCACAGGGATCATTCTCTAGAAGTACTTTATTTTTAGATTTCTTTTAATATACGCAAAAGCAGTCCACTGTTTAACGATTGTTTAATATAGGGCATTTTAATAACACCATGAACTTTTTTTCTTTTAAAGTGGAAATACATCTTTAAAATTATGATTTCATTATTGATTATTCTATCGACCGTTATTTTAGTTCATGATGCAATTCTCGCACGAATTATGCAGTGCTGTGCGTCTGTAATTTGGAAGCGAGAAGAAATTAAAGACTTCTCTATTCAGCATCATAACACAAGAAAACTACAGAAAGTGAGTCACTGAGTACAAAATATCTCACAGTCCTCAATTGGGAAGCATGATACTTTCTGTTTATGGTAAATAGAGGTTATTTGAAATTGTTGGTTTAAAATGATTAGAATGAAGCGTAATTAACAAACGGAATTCTTTATTATAGGCCTTAGTTACCACAAATAGTCATACTCTGTATTATCAAATGGCACATGATACAAAATTATACATGAAATATACCAGAGGAAGACAGCTTCGAGAGTTGTGACGTGTTTCAGCTGGGAGCTAGGCCTGCAGTGCGTGTGACGTCAGGCAAGATCCGTGCAGTACCAAGTTGCCTATATAAATGGCACTGTGAGTACAGAATTTGAGAGTTCAGTTAGGGTAGCACACTCGATGACATCAATGTAGGTGCCACGTGCGTAATGGAACTGTAAGGTTTACAATGTGACGATTTATTGAAGGACAAATATACACACAAGCAATACTTGGCTGATGTTTACAAGAATGTACCCCAAACCAGATTTCCGAGGTTGTATTTACTTGACGAACGGTCATTGTGTATGTTTGGCTCGACGTAAGTTTGCGAACAATGTTTTCTTCTGTTATGAAATTAGGAAAGTCCAAACCCCGAAATACCTTGTGGGTTCACAATCTGACATGTAGCGTTCAATTACAAATTCCCCATCCATTATGTCCTGACATTGATAAACTAGTTAAAGAAAAACGAAATAGAAAGTGTCGGAAAATGTCCTCGTAATTTTGTTCTGAGTGGGTCTCTAATTTGCAGAGAAAATTACTTTTTTATTTTATAACATGTCTGACCTTCAGATAAACTACGAGTTGAAGTTTTATATATTTTCTCATTGCATACATCCAAAATGTAATTGCTTATAAACTGTAACCAATTGTGTAATTAAAGCAGTCAGCATTAATATTACAGCACCCAAGATGTAAGTTGTACATATTATTAATACCCGATACGTTTCCTGTCACGCAGAAATCAGCGCTGTGACGTCACACGCTAACCTGCCTTTCGTTCGGGAGCATATTTGGCGGTTAGAGCTGTCGGAGATTACGTCACACCGCTACTACCTGTCTTCCCATGAAATATAATTATTAAGTTTCTATTCAAAACAAAAGTCACCGGAAATTTTACAAATAGAAGTTTGCATTTTTGACCATTTACACATCTAAATGCGAAGCTTTAGTCGATGTGTGTAGATGTATGCAGATCTGGGAATCATATACACTGTCTTTTTTATATTGCAACAATTGTTCAGCTCCTTTATAAATTTTAGTATTGTGACTTTGTGAAGTTTACACTGTCATTTCATTTTTCAAGTGTGACGTTTCCGTTTCATTGTCATTTTATTTCCATAATTTAACTGACTGAGTTTTAACTGTCACTTCACTTGTATGACATTGCTCGTAACGCTTTAATGTAGAGCGAAACAGCCTGTTCTTTTAATGCTCATTAAATGCCAAGAACACGTCTGGATATCTCGGCTAATTGCTCTTAGAACACTCATGTACCCTAAGATACAACCCACTAACACACTGCATGAGAAGACTCAGTGATATATGGTCACAGATTTTCGTGATAGTTTGCAGGAGGCGGGGTATAGAAGCATCCAAAATTATCTCTCTGCGTCTCCGGTACTTCTTAGGATTAACGTATGATACAAAAATGTTGGTGGTGGCGATCACAGGTTACCACTGCTCTACGTTGTGCACCAGTTTGAAGCAAATATTATAGTGAGCAATGAGGTTTCTCTCAGGGTATGCGTGGATGTGTGTGAGAAGGAAATTTTACAACACTGGAATGCCCGTTTCCAAATTATTTATTCACTGCTTCTTATTTCAAACCTCGAAATGGAAGCTGCCGACCGAGGGTTACCAATCACGGTTTATAGTGACTGAATGCTAACTATATTTCTCGATAAATTTTGATGACCTGACAAATATTCAAGACCGAACAAGTTGACCACCCTAATAGGCTGCACGTTTGACTCTTCTTGATATCGGCTACACGCCGGATAATGTTTATAATGGTTTTCTAGCCGCGCACCCGCCTTCATCGGCTAAGCGCCGAAGAGTGCTCCCCCACAACTGCGTGTGTGTATTTATATATAACTTTCACTCTCCAAATTCCTTTTTAAACAAAGTCCTTTTGTGGCTGTTTTGGTCGCTATTGTAAACGATCCGAAGAATAGAAATTAATTATTCTTTCACACTGGCCGTGTGTAGGCTAAATTGTGGAAACGTAGAGTCAGACTGAAAAATTCAATGCCATAGCCGGGATTTGAACCACGGATCTTCTGGTTTCCGTCCAGCCGCACTACCATTGTGCTACTATGGCCAACGTGCCGATATGACATTAAATTCTCAAACTGACTCGTATTTTCCCGGTTTATGAGAACTCCTAAGTGGTTTACCGGGAAAATACGAGTCAGTTTGAGAATTTAATGTCATATCGGCACGTTGGCCATAGTAGCACAATGGTAGTGCGGCTGGACGGAAACCAGAAGATCCGTGGTTCAAATCCCGGCTATGGCATTGAATTTTTCAGTCTGACTCTACGTTTCCACGATCCGAAGAATACCCTATTCATGTACGTCAAGTGACAATTCCTTTAGAAACCTTCTAAGGACACTGTTCCTTTCATTCATGGCATTGTTACTATACTTTCCCCAACTCACTGACCTTGCCCTGGGTCGTCACAAAGAACCAACATTCCTTCGACGTCTATCATTATTATTTTCTTCTGGCAACCATAATTTCGGTATCAAATGCCCCCATAGATATTATTTTATTATCCCATAATGAAATAATATATATGTCTTGCCCGAATATAACGCAAAATATTAGACCTTTGTCAGCAACTTCCAATTCGTTTTACAATTTCTTTTCACATTAATTTTTACATGACATTTCCTGAAAATTATTCACATGGTTATATAACAACATTTCATTTAAAATTTACCAACATTCTGTTCTGCAATTTTCAACTTTTTAAATATTACTCAGAAAATATTTCAATCTACGTCATCTTTTTTTTTTTTTTTTTTTTTTTTTTTTTTATCTGATCTCCTTAAAATTAATTCATATTGTTGTTACACTTGAAACAATTCCTAAATATACACTTATGTTTAAACCAATTGTACATTAATAATATTATCTATATATATATCTATATATATATATATATATATATATATATATATATATATATATAACATTTCTGAGTTCTTCTTCTTGATTCTATATAAATATTCTTTTCAAAAGTCTTTCATTGTTCTGATATTTTTTTTAACTGGTTAATTCTTTTTATACATTTCCGAATACTTCTTTATGATTCTATATAAATATTATTTTCAAAAGTCTTTAAGTGTTCTGATTTTCATTACTATATATATATTTTTTTTTTTACTTGTTTAGTTTTAAGTTTCACTGCACCGTCACAACACTGTTTACACTTAGCCTATACATTTTACACTACACTGATTATACTTAGCATACATTTTACAAGTTTGTTTCTTCTCCTTTTACAATTTGTTATGGCAATTTTAAATACTTTAGCCTAAGTTCCTAACATTTACAAGAAAATTCATCATTCCACAACGTACTTCGAAATACAAAAGAATTTTGCGGACTTTTCCATGTATAAAGGACTTCTTTATTCTACATCCCCATGAGTTTTCCATATCTAGCTTAGATATCGGACATCGATCTCTTTTCCTATCATTTCTACACATATTCTGATGGAACTGTGCCCCTTGCCCAAAATATTTTAATATTTCTCTTTCGTTTCTCCCTCGATTTTGAATGCTTTTCAATGTTTCATTTGTCACCGTGATCTTTATTGCTAACTCATTAATTTGATTTGTATTTTCCTCTACATTCCTCGTCTGTTTTCTATTTTCCCATTCTGATACTTCTAATCTACTCCTAGTTTCTTCTAATTCTTTTCTAGCCATTTCTCTCTCTTTGTCTGATTTCTGTGCTATTTCCTCCCCAAGATTTCTGTTTTGAGTATCTGACCTTTCATTAACTACATTCAAAACTTCATTTTCAGCATTCTCTGTCTCCTCACTACCATCTTTTCCTACATTGTCTGTAACCTGGCCAGCTTCTTCTCCTCCATTCTCTCTTTCTTGACTATCTTTCCCGAAATTTTCTAAAGACTGTTGTTGATTGTCTAACTTCTTTCCTAGTTCTATTTGTCCTACCTCTAACTTCTGAACACTATTTTCTAACTTTTCTTCTATCTTTTTTAAACTTTGATTGTTATCCTTCATCTCTCTTCTTAAATTTTCATTGTCATTCTTCATCTCTTTTCTAAAACTTTCATTGTCTTTTCTTAAGCTTTGATTAGTATCCTCTATCGCATCTATCTTTTTACTTAAACTTTCGAACATTTTTCTCATTTCCTCTAACATAATTCTTTCCCTTTCTACATTATTTAGGGCCGTTCTACTACACTCTGGTACTTCGACTTCCTGCCTACTGCTACTAGCATCAACCTCCTGGACTTCCATGCTTTCTACAGAATTTTGACTCAGCATTTTTCCACCCCTTAAATACATTCACAGTAGTCTAGTATATAATTTAACACTCTGTACCTTTGATTGTTTTTACTGGCTCCTGATGATGTCACTGATGACGATGCCGGCCTCCTTTCTTCTTTACAGTCAAGCTGTTGACGAATTTCTTGATGGGTCGACCGTCCTCCTGTCGAACCACCTTCACCTGTTGAACCTCGCTGTCGGGTTGAAACTCCTTCTAGGTTGAACCTCCTTCTAGGTTGAATCCGCTTCTCTTGTTGAACCTTGTCGTCGGGTTGAAACTCCTTCTAGGGTTGAACCTCCTTCTCGGGTTGAACCTCCTCCTGTTGTCGAACGTCCTTCTCCTATCGGGCCCCACGTTGGGCGCCAGTTTGATACAAAAATGTTGGTGGTGGCGATCACAGGTTACCACTGCTCTACGTTGTGCACCAGTTTGAAGCAAATATTATAGTGAGCAATGAGGTTTCTCTCAGGGTATGCGTGGATGTGTGTGAGAAGGAAATGTTACAACACTGGAATGCCCGTTTCCAAATTATTTATTCACTGCTTCTTATTTCAAACCTCGAAATGGAAGCTGCCGACCGAGGGTTACCAATCACGGTTTATAGTGACTGAATGCTAACTATATTTCTCGATAAATTTTGATGACCTGACAAATATTCAAGACCGAACAAGTTGACCACCCTAATAGGCTGCACGTTTGACTCTTCTTGATATCGGCTACACGCCGGATAATGTTTATAATGGTTTTCTAGCCGCGCACGCGCCTTCATCGGCTAAGCGCCGAAGAGTGCTCCCCCACAACTGCGTGTGTGTATTTATATATAACTTTCACTCTCCAAATTCCTTTTTAAACAAAGTCCTTTTGTGGCTGTTTTGGTCGCTATTGTAAACGATCCGAAGAATACCCTATTCATGTACGTCAAGTGACAATTCCTTTAGAAACCTTCTAAGGACACTGTTCCTTTCATTCATGGCATTGTTACTATACTTTCCCCAACTCACTGACCTTGCCCTGGGTCGTCACAAAGAACCAACATTCCTTCGACGTCTATCATTATTATTTTCTTCTGGCAACCACAATTTCGGTATCACGTAGGCAAAAGCGCAGTACCCTACTTCTCTCCAGCCGATCAGTAAGTCAGCCGGCGCTGGAGGACAAAGTCAGCCGCGAGAAGAAGCTCAATCCACTACAATTTTTTTTTAAGATTGATGGACAGATAAAGAAACCCTTTCTGAATATAGTGTTATATATTCTTTTTCTTGGAAAAGTTTTAATGTTACATCTAACTTAAACGACGCTGGTGGTGCAGTGCTTTCATTCGCGTCTCTCGTGCTGAGGGTCTGAGTTCGTTTCCCGGATCTGGGGTGGCTGTATCCGCGGCTTCACCACTGTCTAGCTCATGTGAAGTGTCCTGTCCAGAACAGGTTCGGAGTCCACGGAATACCCAGCAGGTCCTGTCGCCTCACCGTTTTTTTCGCTATCACCCTATCATTGGAGGTAGTGGACACCGCCCTCTGTGTTTAACAATTATGTGTACTAAAAGTTAGTGAAAAAGATCGCGAGAATTTGTGTGCTATAGCAACCTACGTAAATTTCACTACAATTTATGAATTTTGTAACAATTTTATCAGCAATTTTAGTTTCTATTAATTATCAGATTTCGTAGTCAGCCAAATGTATTAAATGCTGTTACATATTTTGCAGCTCCAGAAGATCTGGGCGAGGATTTCGTGGATAAGATTGCAGCCGAGTTAAAAGGAAGAGATGCAGGACTTCTCTTTGTACTCGATGAGTCTGGCAGCGTTTCTAAGAAGCACTTTGCATTGGAGATAAAGTTCATCAAGGCGCTGGTGTCTGCTTTCCCGTAAGTTACAGCTGTGCACATAATTTCCTTAGTACACTCATAAAATTGCGTTTCATTTTAATGTGTAATATAAAGTCTACATAAAACCGATTTATGTTTATAAAATATAAATATTAGGCACTTATTATACCACTATTACCAATAATACAGAGAATTAATAAGCAAGGTATAAAATAAGTTTAGGGATAGTAGCTCCTTTATTGCATCATTATAGTATTCTTTTTAGCTTTAAAAAGCAACAGATTTTGTAGATATTTATACACTTAGCTTTAGAATTTTGTAAGGATGTGACACAGCGGTTTTCAAGAAAACCAAACCAACTCAAAGAATTCTTTACATAGAAATGTTTTTAAATGTTAATTTTATAAAAAATGTCTATAACGACCTATATTATAATACACACATTTAATATATTTTGGTGATAAATTAAATTTATATCATACATTTTCTAGCAAAAGCTTTTCATATCCTTTTTATGCTAAGTGAATTTTGAGTATCTGATAAACCATAAGTCAGAGGAAGACAGCTTCGAGAATTGTGACGTATTTCAGTCTAGAGCAAGGCCCGCAGTGCGTGTGGAGCCAGGCAAGAGCCGTGTGGTACCAAGTTGCCTATATAAATGGTGCTGTAAGTAGAGAATCTGAGAGTTCAGTCAGGTGTAGCACACTCGATGACAACAATGTGGCTGCCACGTACCAAATGGAACTACTAAATTTACAACTTGACAATTTATTGAAGGACAAATATACACACATGAAAGAATTGGCTGATTTTTACAAGAATGTCCCCCAAACCAGATTTCCGAGGTTGTATTCGCTTGCCGCACGGACATTGTTATGTTTGGCTCTACATATATGTGTGATTTTTTTATGTTATGAAATTAGCTAAGTCCAAACCCCGACTTACCTTGTAGTTTCACAATCTAACATGCAGCCTTCGAGTAAAAATGTCCCAGACATTACGTCCTGACATTGATAAACTAGTTAAAGAAAAACGAAACAGAAAGTGTCGGAAAATGTCCACATAATTTTTTCTGAATGGGTCTCCTTTAATTTTCACAGAAAATTACTTTGTTTTATTTTATTTACTTTATAACATGCATGAACTACGAATTGAAGTTTTATATTGCGACCTTGTGCGTTCGTGAAATTAAAAGTCTAATTGCACAAACTCAAAATGTTCTTTATTTCCACCGAATTACAGTCGGAACACTTGCCGCTTACATAGAATTACTTAGCGTACACAATTACAATCCACCAGTTCGTCTGTCACAGGTCCACTCCACACTCACAATTATGTATAACTCCTCTGATACACATACACAGTCTTCCAGTCCGTTCGCTAGCACTGCGCTCTTCATGGCTGCTCGCCAAGAACTGAACTGACTTGTCCACTGCAGCCCTTATATAGGAAGATCGCTGTTTCTGGAAGCGTCGCGTCTCGGAACATCATCCCGACTGCTCCAGAGGTCACGGGGAGGGGAAAGTGACATTTTCCTAACCATCCCTTATTTTAGCGCTACAAGATAAATGGGTGGGCGTGGCCTAAATGCCTCCTGTCCCCTACCCAGCTCCAGTTGATCGTGCCTTCCGATAATTGGGTGACAATATATTTTCTCATGGCACAGAGCCAAAATTTAATTGTTTATAAACTGTGACCAATTGTGTAATTAAAGCAGTCAGCATTAATATTACAACACCCAAGATATATGTTGTACATATTAATACCAGATACGTTTACTGTCTTTCCTACGCTGTCGGGACCCTAACACATCAAACTATTTCCTTCTTCTTGGGCAGCAGAAGTCAGCGCGTTGACGTCACACGCTAACCTGCCTTTCGTTCTGGAGCATATTTGGTGGTTAGAGCTCTCAGAGCTGACGTCACACTGCCACTACCTCTCTTCCCCTGCTATAAGTGATATCCAAAATCTTGCTACATAGAAATGTAAATCTCATTAAAGCACATAAGTGATTCGAATATTCCATGTGCTGTGAGTATAACATATCAGATCATTAGAACATCATCACCGTCTCTTCGAATGTGAATAGTTAATGAAGGACATTGAACTGTTTAGACCTTGCCGCCAGCACGTTTTACTGTAATGACGTAACATTAATAATATGAGACAGGTAATGTTGTTAAAGCCTTCAGGGCAGAGAAGGTTGACTGCCTCCTACAGAAACAACATAATTACTAATATTAAATAATAATACATATTAGCAACTGGATATTATGGAACAGCATCGTTGAAGTTACTGTAATTTTTAAAGTTTTTCACCTAACATTCTCCAGAAATCAGAAGCTGTGAAAATCAAATAAAATCTCAGGCAACAGGTGGTCTAGTGGGCTTTCTTTATGGTCAGGACTTCATTTATCAATAGCATGTCTTTCTTTGTGAAAAGAAAAGAAATTACAGTATCACTGTATCACAGTAAGCTAATTAGATAATTTCGGATTTATGTGCGGAATCAGTAAAAACATTTACCCAAATTCTCCATTGAAATCAACAAATGAAATAAATGACGCTCAAAAACCTATTTGCCAGAAAGTTTTCAAGGAGATGATACAGAAAAGCGATTATATTACTAACAGATAGATTCATCGGTAGCAAATAATATACAAAACAATCATAGAGGTAGTGACCCTGAAAGATTCAATGGCATAGCCGGAATTTGAACCATCGATCTCCTGGTTTCCGTCACGTTTTCTCTTAACAATTGAGCTACCATGGAGTCATTCCAGCGCATCATTAAATTCCTCAACTGACTCGCATTTTTTAATGTAAACCATTAGAAGTTGTCACCTTAATGGCGACTTACAAGCGAAAGTTCTTTAAGGCTCCAGCTTTATAGTTAAAACCATTACACTGGGCAACAATGAAAATGTTTCGGCCTTAAAAGTAGTGAATTTACATGTATTTACATCTTATGAATTCAAAATTCACTATAACAATGAAAGATTAACTCTTGTTTTAAAGATAAAGTGACATTTCATTTTTAGAGTGAAGATTTTAAATTTGGGGGAATTTATTTTGGGAGTTGGCACACCTGTCAAGTAAAAAAACACAATCAGAGAGATATTTTGGAAATTAATGCAAAAGCTAAGGAAGGCATTTTTGTCGGACCGGAAATAAGAGATTTTGTAAAGGATCTTGCATTTGACCAATTTTTGGAGGGGAAAGAAAAGGAACCTTGGGAAGCCTTCAAGGGCGTTGTTCGTGGATTTTTAAGCAACAAAATAGATGATAACTACAAGCATATGGTGACAGTACTCCTGCAAAAGTATCGTAAACTTGGATGCAACAAGTCCCTTAAGATCTATTTTCTCCACGCCCACCTAGACCTTTTCCCTCCTAGTTGTGGAGCTGTTAGTGATGAACGTGGGGAGAGATTCCATCAGGACATTTATGTTATGGAACAAAGATATCAGGGCCATTGGAATGAAGTAATGTTTGCGGATTACTGTTGGTCTTAGTATAGGGATTCTGCGGAACACCATCACAAGAGGCAAGCTAAAAGACGACGAAGTCAATAGGCCACCACATGATTCTCTTCAGACACGACTATCAGCGAAGTATTTTTCCAATTTAGAACTCTTAGCATGTACTTACCAGTTAAAAAAATCAAGTGCACTTTCAGTGTTGTTAGTATGTATGTAATTAAAATGTATCATTTTCTCTCAATCCGTTAATATGTAATACTTCCAACTTGTGTATATCATAGAAACCAGAGATAATAATAAGTTTTCATTGTCATATTTGTTTTTCTCAACCCAAAATTAGTAGGAATTGTCTCATGAAGTGCTCGAAACATTCATAAATTACTTTTCTGTTTTCCAGTGATATTGGATCAATTAATGGAAATCAATTATTCTTTCACAGTAGCCGTATGTAGGCCAAAGTTTGGACTGGTGGAGTCGGAGTGAAGAATTCTATACCACAGCGGGATTTGAACCATGGTTCTTGTTATCTCCATTTAGCTACCATGTCACGACACTAAATTCTGTTACCAGGACGACATTAAGTTCTCAAACTGACTCGCATATTTTCCAGGAACCCACCAGGGTTTCTCTTATACATAAAATTGTTTCTGTGTAACCCCCGTCGGTTTTAATAATCCAAAACTGATTTTTTAATTTAAGATGCAAATTACATGTCCTAATCAGAGTATCTCTTGTAAATATAAGCACACAATTATGCTTTACAACTGCGTCTGCATTACAAAAACGATTTCCTGGAATTAATCCTAATATTTAGAGGGAGACACGAGCTTTCTACAAGATGAAACTGTTCAGGTTACAAACTTTGTTTCTACTTTATTCAAATGTATCTGGTACTGCCTTAAGGATATCTACCTGTGAAAAATCTACTGTCTCAATTTTAGTTGGATTTATTTGAAACTGTAACACAACATTTACAACATAAAGGTAAGCTTACATGCCAATTTTCAATCAGGTACCAAGAATAGTACCGGCGGAATTAACATTTTACTGTGTTTATTGCTATTTAAATAAAGTATTCCACACTAATCAAAAATCTTAAAAATTATGCTCTTCAATACATTCGTAGTAGCTTGAGAGGATATAAGATTAATATTTCTATTAGTTTAGAAGAAAAGCGCATTTCATTTTCATTTTATTAAATTTTAACTTTTACAGGTGAAATACGAAATCAATTATTTGATCACATAAACAGTATTGATATTAGAAACAAATTGATCTGATCAATTTCACTTACTGTTTTTCTCTAAGCAAAAAAGGTTTCTAACTTGTATATTGAAAATTACATCATGTGGAACAATTTTACTATCGAAAAGTCCCGAAAGTTGGATCTATGTATATAAGACAAACCGGAAAGACCATCGCTAGTAGAATAATCTAACATGAAAGGAGCATTCATTTAATGCAACCTGAGAAGTCTGGGCTGGGACACCATTGTTTTGATAACGACCATAAAGCCAACTTTCGGGAGACGACCATCTTGGCCAAATGCAACAATTACTGGGAGTGCAGAATTAAGGAGGCTTTGGCGATTTCCTCTGAAAGGAGTACGTTTAAACGTGATGCTGGATTTCAGTTCAGCTCCTCTTGGAAACCGGCCTTAAAAATGGAAATCTCTCGATTTAAGAAGCTAAGATCAATACAGCTTGATAATCAAGTTAAGTAGTTACGTTTCTTTGACACAATTTTATATACTCACGCCATCTCCTGACCTGGCATTTAATTGACTGAAAGCAGTCTTTTGTTCAGTAATGCGAATATTGATAGTGTTTTGTTTATGTTGGTGTAATATCCAGTGATTGATTTGTGGTTATATCATTTAATAATTATTAATTATAATTATCCTGATGATGGGAGCGATGCACACTCCCGAAACGTCAATATCTAAATCGTCCTTTCACCTGACTTGTTGCCCGATAGGAAAGTGAGAATATTAGTCGCCAGGAAAGCTTCAGGTCTTATAAGAATATGTTATTTACGCTTTTATAAATGATTGGGTTTTAAATATTATTATAATGCAAGAAAAACTCAAGGTATTGCTAGTAAAGTGACAATAATAAAAAAATACATATCAAGAATTCGAACTCATGTTGGGCTACTTACGAGACACATGCATCTTACAGCTCGGCTATCATGCATACGCCTAAGCCGCAAAGAAACTTCCTATCTATCGCTTAGCTTTGAGATGAAGACGTGTGGTATCGAAGCGTATATTGGAAAAAAACTTATTGTTATTTCATACTAGCCGTGTGTAGGCCAAGGAATGGAAGGTAATTCAGATTGAAAACTTCAATGCCACAGGCGGGATTCAAATGACTGAACTTTTCGGTCTCCTTCTAGCGTTAGCGAATAGAATTCTGTTTCTTACAGCTACTCATTTTATTTGCCAAAGGGTGTACAAATGTTTAAATGCATTTCCTCTATTCATTCTTCTACACAGTATTCTTACAAGAACTTGTGTTAGTGCTTTCTTAACTGATAAATATTCTCAAAGTAATTGTCCAAAAATGGATTCATTATATAACAGAGCTAAAAATGTTGGTTAGATGTTCAAGAAACATGCCATTTCGAAATTACAGACTGCAAGAGGGAATACGAATACTTTCTGAAAATTAGAAAAAAAGGAGAGATTTAAAAAAAAATTAGAAACTCTGAATTGCTAAATAACAAAAGAAAATTGAAAAACTAATATAAATAAGTACTCTATTTCTTTCCAAATGTATAAAATTAATTGAAAGAGGCACTTTAAATCCCATTCACAGATATTTCAAGATCGACAATTTATTAATTATTCAATGGGTGGCATTTTAATGAAAATGGTTTGGATAGTTTAAAAAAATAAGAAAATTACATTGTTATATAAAAGGTAGTTTAATGTGTGAAACTTTTTGAAAAATGTTGTGTTATATCCTTGGCCTAAAATGAAGTAGAAATTCGATCAATACAGGACAAATGAACTTTCGTACTGCGGATTCTGTGATTCCATTGATGAAGTAAATCAGATCAATTCTGCAGTGGATACAACAAACAGCTGCCTCTACATAAATCAATTTACATAATGCATAACAAGTAGGAAACCTTGATTTGCCTGTAACAAGAAATTGACCGCTGTATCGATGTTTGGGTTCACTCCTCAGCGTGAGCAGCCAAAGCATTTTCCTCTTCAAAGGCCTGCAGAATGTGCTTTTTATAAAAATATGGACAGGCGTTCCATTCAAAAATACATTAAGTACCGAGATTTCTGTGGAAGTGTACGATTTGCGGCTCCTGAATAGAAATCATTTTATAAAAAGGTCTTTGTGTGCATATGTGAATAGCATAAGTCAAAAGCGAAAAGCCGGTGGAATACCAAATTTGATAGAAAGCGTCTTCTAACGTCGCGACAAGGTTTTCAGAAAACTCTCTCTCTCTATTTCAAATGTTTTTAATAGCTCTTAAGCATTTTGATTAGAATGTTATATGTTTAAAGTATTTTCATGAAATAATTTAATTGCTTCCTAGGAGCAATCTGTATAGTTATTTTGTATCAGAATGAACTTTGATAATTATTTTGTGTCATTGCTGAACCATAAACAAACCTTTATTTTCAAATATACCTTTGTGACATTAAACATTCCTAAAATATTATTTACTAACGAATATTTTTTTATGTAGAAGGTTGGGATATATATATATATATATATATATATATATATATATATATATATATATATATATAAGCTCCAGGGCAAACCACACAGAGTGAACACTGACCCCCTGTAACGACCAGAGAGTTACTGAGCTGTCCCAAAAGGGCGCCCCCGTGGGGCTTTCCATAGAGCAAGACCTAGAGACTGAGAAGCTCCCCCCCCCCACATCTGGCCCTGGGACTCAAGACGGGATGGAAGTGGATACGCCACTTACGCGCTCAACCCCAAAGGGGAAGGCTACCGATTAACCTCGGTAGGGACGCCTGGTGATATAGCACACATTTTAGTAGCTATGCAGGTTAGTACGCGGGAATATATGGCTTCCCTCAATCCCGTCCAGACATGTACCCGATCTCCCACGGGAGAATGTGGGGTTAGAATCGTACTGAGTCTTGATCTATTGTATGTATGCACAAAGTGCGGCATATCGGGGAGGAGGGATGAGGTGTGAGGAGGCAGAGGGCAGCTGACACAACTAGCCATGACAGCGCTGAGGGCAGGTGACCAGCGCAGAGTGCATTTGACCAGTTGGAAACTTCCTGTAAGGCCAATAAATTTGGCATCCCACCCTCCATAGTCCTAAAACGGCCCAATAAACCGGCCCGAAAACCAGAGACCGTCCCACTGGAGGAGGAAGTGTTTCCTAGGTCACATCATACTTAATTGCAGCGCCAATAATCCCACCGGCACTTCTAGCCTGAAAGAGACCACCAGATGAGTGTTGCTATGAAGTGTTAATAGGGGATAGGGAATTCCGGGTATGCAATAACCTAAGCAGTATTCGCCTGTTATCCGAGAAAACCACCCAAAAGAGCCATGGGTGAGGCCAGCCGCAGGAATTGAACCCGCCCGTCCCGAATGCGGGTTGCAGACGAAACCGCCTGAGCCATCTCCTTTGGATTTTTAAATAGAAATGGCTCCTTCTTTTATTTATTTTTTTATTATTGAAAAAAAGATGCAAAAGAATCGGAGAGCCATCACACAGCATTCAACTTCCTAAACGCCTACTGTGTCCTTCCTATAGCTACAAGGAAAGGTGTGAAGCTGTTTATGTCGATGAATAAAGTAGATAAAAGATCAAGGCTTTGCAAGAGTAATTTGTGAAACAATGAGTACGGCAAGTCACCTGAATGCAACATATCAAATTGCCTGTACACGTTTGAATAATATCAGCTGAACTAAGGGTAAGTTAGAAGTCAAAACATTCCTACCATTCAGTTTCACTATCCAGAAGTTTATGATTATCAGATAAACAGACTAAGGAACTATTTCTTTACATAATTACATACATACTGCAACGCCCTGACGTAAGCGGATGCGTTCTATCGTGATAAGCAGAGAACGGGCGCATTATGAGAATTAAGAGTGTAATTATGCATTTTTGTTTACTTGTTTATTTATTATGGCACAGCTAAGGTCATCTAGTCTTCTCTTCCTTTGTAGCACCATCACTATGAAGATAAACAACCTATAAATGCATACATAAGCATAATACTACTGAAATTAAGTAATGCTAAGGAGACAAAAATTGACTGATTTAATGATGATGATGATGATGATGATGATGATGATGATGATGATGATGATGATGATGATGATGATGATGATGAAAATTTACTCTCTTCTTATAAAGCCAGTCTTAGTGCTCCCCGTAGACCTTCACACTCTTTTACAGAACGTTACAAAAACAAAATAAAAACTGCATTTTCAATTGGTAAAGTAGTGGCTTACAATGTTCATCTGGTTACTTTCGTAACATTACCCTGATCAATTTTTTGGCACACAACATTTATGTAACATGGGGTCTATTACCCCATAAATAGATACCATAATGTGATAAGGAACAGTCGTGCAGTATCGGCCGGCATGCAGTACCGGCCACTAACGTTATTTCTCTTTTCGCCTCCATGTGTCAGTAGTTTCCAGTAAGCAGTAGCAAGCGTGTGCAACCACGTACGCTATAGTCGGATATCTTCTTCATCTCTTCAGTTCTTTGTCTACTCTGAGTGCTTGATGGTGTTCAGTGTAGCTCTTAGCACACGAAAGATATTCTGAGGCCTATAGCAGCGCTATATTTGCGATCTCAGTAAACCAGTGAGCTAAACATTTGTGAACTCAGCAGAAATAGTGACAATAAGTTCCCATGCTTTTATATTCTACTGTTGTTGTACATGTGGCAGTGCAATGTATCACTGACAGTCTATACTGTAACAGAAATGACAGTGGCCGATACTGTAAGACACCTTCTAAAAGCCTTATAACTCCATCTTTTTTACTTTTGATGTAATAAGCACTATAAATAAAAAACAAAAGTGATTACATTATGCTATCTACAGAATATGCCTTGAGATAAGGGAATAGTATATTAAGATTCCGATTAACCACCACAGTTACAGAGTAAAGTCAAAAAGCTTAACCCGGACGATACTGCACGACCTTCCCCTATGACTTTGAAACAATGCAAAGTATCTGTTTCTCAATGCTTCTAATGATATGCACGATTTTAAATTTCTTATTAAGTGACTCATAAGATATTGTAGCATATTATGTGGACATGAACTTTCCACGACAGCTAAGAAATTGGCTCAAGACCTGACAGATTTATAGGTTCAAACTTCTCACATGTATGGTTTAATCCTTGTTTTATTATTTGGATTTTATCTTGATTCAACATAAAATCGTGTACAATCAACTACTTCTTGGCAACTACAGAATTAGTATCAATTAAATTATTCAATTCACCAACATTTATATTTCTGGTTTTAGAGTAGTGTAATCAGCTTAAGGAATTGATATATCAAGTAAATTATTAGCACGATTATTAGTCGTGATTACAGCCAACAATGGACCCAATATTGAGCATTGCGGTATACCGTATGTTATATCAGGAAATTGTGAATTCCTATTATATCCAGAAACAAATTGTTTCCCTCCTGCCAAAAAAAGATTTTATTCTTTTTAAACTGTTATTACTTAAATCGTAGTATTTTAGCTTAGTGATAAGCAATTCTGGTATTACACTATCGAATGCTTTTGTTAAATCACAGAGAATAATTGAAACATATGTTTTGTTCTCAAATGCTCTTGCGATATAATGCTACATCTTTAATGCTAATAAGGTGAACTTCTTTTTTCCTAAAACCTAATTGTGTGGATGTGAATAGGTTATGATTTTTAAAAAAAGGCCACCAATTGCTTTATATAATATACTCAAACACCTTTGATATTATGGAAACTAATAACACTGGAAAACAATTTTTGAAATTTGTGTCACCCTTTTCTGGTAAGCCTCACTAACTTTTTCTGTTAAGGAGTCAGGGAATATTACTTATTGTAGACACCTGTTGAAAATAACCATCAAGGAAGGGTAGAGCAATAAATGAAATTACTTTTCTTAATAAATTGATATGATAGTCCTTAAATATCCCAATTGTGACTGAAGCTACTAGCTGCTTATATTACATCCTCTATTGTCACAATTATTCCAGTTAAAATAATTATTTCTTCGCAATTTAACATTTCCACAATAACGCACAGCTTTGTCGAAATCATACTGAGCTCAGCTGCAATGCCATTTACTATACGAAGTAGTCATTAAAGTCATCAGGCGTTATGTCTGTAAAAGAGTTAATTTTAACAAATCCCCATAGTTAGGTGATTCGCCTCTAATCTGATAAGTCAGTGGAAACAAATGAACAGGAGTCTTCTTAAATAATATTGTTTTCAAAAGAAAGATTCCCGGGACGCTTTATGTCATGCTAATAAGTCATTAAGTTGGAAATCAAAACTTCCTGATATTGAAAATAAAGGTACTAATATTTGAATCGTACTGGTGAAAGTCATGTGAAATTTCATAAAAATATAAACAAGATTAAAAAAACGTTTGATTTTTGTATCACACCACTGTATCAAGAAAGTTATGGGAATTGGTCAATGAAACACAAAATATGCATTATTAACCTAATTTTATTTTATCGCCTTCAAAGTAGGTCCCCTCCGAAACTATATATTTATGCCAAAGAATAATCCAATTATCAAAACATTTCTGTTGGCATTTTTTGAAATTTTTGTCAGATGTCGCCACGAATTTTCCTTTATGTGTTCTATATATTGAAAACGGGTGCCACAAAGTGGTAACTTGAGTTTTGGAAAGATAAAGAAGTAGGTCGGAGCCAGATCAGGTGAATACAGTGGTTCTGCGATGAAATTTGTTGAATTTTTGGCCAGAAATTCGTTCACATTCGTTCACATTTGTTCATGCCTTATAGTCTGGGACTTTATCGTGGTGTAGAATCCATGAGTTGTCTTTCCACAAATCTGGTCTTTTTCGCAGTATTTGTTCTCTCAAACGCCTCATAACGCTAAGATAATAGTCTTTATTTCCCGTCCGACCTTCTGGCAAGAATTCCGAATGTACGACCCCGCGATAATAAAAAAAAAAAAAAAAAAAAAAAAAAAAAAAAAAAAAAAAAATAAAAAAAAAAAACCTTTCAACATAACTTTCAGTTTTGATTGAGTATGACGTGCCCTTTTGGGTTTGGGTTCAGTTAGAAAGCGCCACTCGGAGGATTGTTGACTGGTTTGCGCGTCAAACTCGTAAACCCACGTCTCGTCACCAGTTACAATGTGTTTCATGAATGTGGGTTCAGAGTTGGCACGTACTAGCATGTCTTTAGCGATTCCTACAAAATTGAGTTTTTGCAGAAAGTTCAAGTCTTTTAGACTTAATCGAGCGGCATACCCAAGCAACCATTTAAAATGCTATGAATTGATTCATGAGACACAGAAATTTCAACGACAATCTCTCTCTCTCTCTCTCTCTCTCTCTCTCTCTCTCTCTCTCTCTCTCTCTCTCTCTCTCAGACCTTAATGACGATTTTCAGACAGAATTTCCTTCACTTTAGCGATGTTCAGTACAGTTGAAGCTATTGATTTCAGGTTAGAGCGAGGCAAATCTACAACCACATCTCGACTACTTTTGAATTCACTGTACCACTCATACGCAAGTGTTCTTGATAAAGTTGATTCGCCGTAAGCCCTCTGTAATATTTTCAGCGATTCGGCGCACGAAATACGGTTTTCCATGCAGAATTTGAGACAAATCTTCTGTTCAATACTTTTATTCATTGCAAACTCGCAACACACCATTCAGATGCACTAATAAAATGGAGACCTGTAAACAAACTAGACAACAGATGACAACCAAACTGCGCGCGGGTGTAGAGGAAAGATGTACCAACTTACCGGCAGCAATAATTTCGAATCCGCTATCATACAAGATTTTAATATGACCAATGCCCTTACTTTCTTGACAGAATACTATATATAACTAACCCTGCCTCGTATTTTATACTGTTTTACATATTACCTGCATATAACATCTCAGATGTATTTTTTTATCTTGAAAAGTGCAGAGCGATGCGCAGTGGTATCTGGACGAGTCCACCTCAGAACGGTTGCAACTGGAGGGGAGGGCAGGTCAGTTGCGTACCAGTTGCGAGCAACTAAACACGTGCAGAGCTACTCGGTAACACTACAGCTTGTTTCAAAATGTGCTTGTCTCCTGGTTCCAAGAGAGCATTTATAACTGACGCCTCTTAGCAGCACATTAGGAAATAAAGTGCTACATTTAAAAACACGAGAAGTAATAACCAATATCCATAGAGTTATAAAAAAGGAACAATGGTCTGGGTCAGCTATAAAAATCTGGGAAAGGGTTTCTGAGGCAACAGTTGTGTCTGAAATCAGTTTAGGAGAGTTATTAAGGAAAGAAAAGTCATTGGTGCTAGTGTAACAACGTCCTTCTCTATGCTCAGTAAACAAAGATTAAGAACATGCACAAAATCTCATTTGGATGTTTTAATTCAGAAAGAGTTAGGCGAAATATGAATAACTTTTAAAGCACAGAAAAACAAATACCAACTTTGAAGAAAGTGCTTATGCAGCTAAAAATTCTACTGACTTCCAAGGCAGTGTCTAAACATTAAGAAGAATTCTTTTGAAGCTAGGATTATTTGGGAAAAAAAGACACTAAGCGTGACAGACAAATTTTTATCGAACATCGCACCATACGTGCAAAAAGGCGAAATATTCGGAGATATCGAAGTGACGTTTATATAGTTTATATGGATGAAACGTATATAAATACAGCACATACTGGACCATATGTCTGGAGTGAAATACCTTACAGGGACTCTGCAGCGATATGGAAAGACCGACAGTTGTTTATCTTGCCTGCTGGAGGAGAACTGGGTTTTGCTCCAAATGCTTATGTACTATTTAAGATCCAACAAAAGCGTGGAGATTACTACCATAGTAATAATTACAACTTAGTTTGTAAGAGCTACAAAACTGGCTTCCAGAATGAAATTTGTTTTTAGACACCTTATGAACCGCCCTCCCCTCTTGTAATCTTACGCGTGGGACGCATTGTGGCGATAGGTGCACTATCCCCACCACAGTTGCTACTCATACCTACCGCGCAGGATTCCTGTCAAGATAAAATAATACATCTCTTATGTTCAATTTTCAAGTACATTTGACATGTACAATGTTCAAAGGCCTGCAAGTGAACTTGTAAATCAATCTATACTAATCCAACACTGCCAGCAAGAGAGAGAGAGAGAGAGAGAGAGAGAGAGAGAGAGAGAGAGAGAGAGAGAGGGAGAGAGAGAGAGGTCATAAAACTGCATTTGTAAAAATAATAACAGAAAAAGCGAAGTAAAGTACTGTCAACATATGATTAACAATTTATGACTTGTTTACCAAATACAGCCGGTTTCTTCGTCTTGTACTTTTCTTCTTCTTCTTCTTCTTCTTCTTCTTCTTCTTCTTCTTCTTCTTCTTCTTCTTCTTCTTCTTCTTCTTCTTCTTTACCTTATCCCTTTATACCACTTATCGCGGTGTTAGGGTATTCTTGTTCCTCTAACCCTTAAGGTAGGAACCAAAGCTTTGGATCAGAGAACCAGTATGTGTGATCAGCCCAGGGCCTGGCGGAGTGCGGGAGATGTGGATGATAGTATAATAAGAGCGGTTTCTGCGTTCTAAAAGTTATTCTAGAATCTTGGCGATGTTTTAACGCTTGGTTAAATTTCAATGCTTCACTTTTTGAGCAATTTTTGTGATGTAAGACATCATAGCGTTGTTAACTCACGCGAGTAAAGAAAATAACGATGCGGAAAACAGAGGGGAATAATGCGAATGACGTGCGTAGCCTCCAGGCTTCCTTTGACATGTTTAATTCCCATACCGGAAAACTGTACTTTCAAACGGTTTTGTAGGGCTTTCCCATTTACCCTGACTAATGTTTGAGGTCGTGTTCACAGAATACCACACCTTTAGGAAGAGGTTCTCTTGAGATCCCAACATATTTAAAATTGTTTTGAATTCGTGAATTATAATTATTGGAAGTTGAGTCTTAAAAGGAATATTGTAGCATCCATTTAAAATAATTCTGAAATGAAATCAGTTTCTTATGAGATACACACAGACACACCTTTACATATAAGGCTGAAATTATTATCCATTATAAATAATTATCCATTATGAGCAATTTCTATGTCATAAACCAAATAGTTTATTCATAATTTTCCTGAAAATTCTATATTTAGTAGCGTCCTTTGGAAGCAAATTCATACGGCTGGACCGACTCCACACTACCCTTGTGCCATGATCTAGGTAAGGAGTGAAGTCCCCCAAACACTGTCTCAAGAATAATATGAAAAATATAGTTAGTAAATGTAATTCCTTATCATGCACAAGGCATACTAAACGAATACGTACAGATAGTGGGGTATACAGATTCTAAACTTGTTGAAATTTACAGATTTTGAGTTTCTAATTCCCTCTTTCCGTAGGAGTTATTACATCTTGTCCAAAGCACAGTTAAAAGGCCCGATTTCACCAACAAATGTTAAGACTTAACACGAGTTTAGAAATAGTTAAAACAAAAATTGCATTTCACCAACAAGTGTTAGCGTAACACAAATGTTAAATCTCATGTTAATCTAACACGCCGAATTTCTAATGTTAAGTCCCAAACAATTGTAAATAGTCAAGATGGCGAGCATGAACTCAGCTGTTGATGTCGATTTGCTATATTTAAGACCGTCTAAATGGCATTCATAATAGAGTACGGCCTATGAGGAGAAATGATTTTGAGAAACTATCCGAAGAAAACTGTTTTACGGAGGTATAGACTGTCGAAACATGTTGCTGTGAAGGTTACTGCGGAAGTACAAGAGAGGTTAGAACATGCATCGAAAGCAATATGGCGATCTCGCCTTTGCTTCAAGTATCAATAGCCTTGCGATTTTATAATTCACTCAATTATGTGGATAATACACTGTCCACCTGCCGTCTTGAAACGTTCAAGTCACTTGTCCTTCTTCGCACCTCGTTTTAAATTTACGTAATACTGAGTTAGAATATACATCGAAAGGAATATGCCGAACTCACCTTTGCTTCAAGTATTAATAACTTTGCGATTTTATAACTCACTGAATTATATGGATAATACATTGTTCACCTCCCGTCTTGGAACGTTTAAGGCACTTGTTCTTCGCACCTCGTTTTAAATTTACTTAATATTGACAAGTTGTTTGGTGCTTGAAGTAGTGACACATGCATTTGAATTAAATTCGTTTCCAATATTTTCCCCGTGACATCTTTCTCTTTTACATTCACTGCATCCGTCCTCTTATTTTCCACGATATCCTTACACTTCGTCACCATTTCAATTAACAATTCTTTCTCCGTCGATGAGAAATTTGTCTCGCGGCTTTATTTATGATTTTGTTCATCCGCCATTTGTGCAGACGAAAATGAAAACAAAAACGCATCGGAGTACGTTCAGAAAATCATCCATAGGCTTCAATAGCTGTTATATTTACAAGTTTCGTGACGTTAACACGGGTTTGTTAACATTTTAAGAAAACAGGTTGGTGAAATGCAAGAAATTTAACATTAGTTTTAGCGCTGTGACAATTGTTACGTTATATTTGTTAACGTCGATTTTAATATCTGTTAGTGAAATCGGGCATAAGAGTTATGAAAATATTACAATCATCAACACATATTAAGAATTGAAGTAGTAAATATAAATTGCAGCAGAACTCCCAGCTATCATTTACAAAATGCATATACAGAACTGATATGCTAAAGTTTGAGTAGGAACCTAAGAAATGGGTCAGAAATAATGGCGCTTAGCCCATTATTATTATTATTATTATTATTATTATTATTATTATTATTATTATTATTATTATTATTATTATTATAGTTAGTTACTAACACTCCCCACATGGCAACCTTGGCCTTCGGGGTAACCTCACCCCACCAAGTGATGACCGGACCCATTTCTCAGGTGGAGGCACCCAGAGGGCGGTGTCCATTACCTCCGATGATAGGGTGATAGTGAAGATGGCGGTGAGGTGAGAGGACCTACAGTTTTTACCGTGGACTCCGAACCACGTTGGGCATAGGGGATACTTCACGTGTGCTAGACAGAGGTGAAGGCGTGGATAGGGCCGACTTAAAATCGCCAACCCCAGAGCCGGGAATCGAACTCGGGACCCTTAGAACGGGAGCCGCGAACGAAACCACCGCGCTACCCCGGCGCCCTTATTATTATTATTATTATTATTATTATTATTATTATTATTATTATTATTATTATTATTATTATTATTATTATTATTATTATTATTATTATTATTATTATTATTATTATTATTATTATTATTATTATTATTATTATTATTATTATTATTATTATTATTATTATTATTATTATTATTATTATTATTATTATTATTATTATTATTATTATTATTATTATTATTATTATTATTATTATTATTATTATTATTATTATTATTATTATTATTATTATTATTATTATTATTATTATTATTATTATTATTATTATTATTATTATTATTATTATTATTATTATTATTATTATTATTATTATTATTATTATTATTATTATTATTATTATTATTATTATTATTATTATTATTATTATTATTATTATTATTATTATTATTATTATTATTATTATTATTATTATTATTATCATGATGATCATCATGATATTATTATTATTATTATTATTATTATCATGATGATCATCATGATATTATTATTATTATTATTATTATTATTATTATTATTATCATGATGATCATCATGATATTATTATTATTATTATTATTATTATTATCATGATGATCATCATGATAATATTATTATTATTATATTATTATGATAATATTATTATTATTATTATTATTATTATTATCATGATGATCATCATCATTATTATCATCATGATCATCATCATTATTATTATCATTATTATTATCATCATTATTATCATCATTATCATTATTATTATCATTATTATTATCATCATTATTATCATCATTATTATCATCATTATCATCATCATTATCATCATCATTATCATCATCATTATCATCATCATTATTATTATCATTATTATTATCATTATTATTATCATTATTATTATTATTATCATTATTATTATCATTATTATTATCATCATTATTATCATTATTATTATCATCATTATTATCATCATTATTATCATTATTATTATCATTATTATTATCATTATTATTATCATTATTATTATCATCATTATTATCATCATTATTATCATCATTATTATCATCATTATTATCATCATTATTATCATCATTATTATCATCATTATTATCATCATTATTATCATCATCATTATCATCATCATTATCATCATCATTATCATTATTATTATTATTATTATTATTATTATTATTATTATTATTATTATTATTATTATTATTATTATTATTATTATTATTATTATTATTATTATTATTATTATTATTATTATTATTATTATTATTATTATTATTATTATTATTATTATTATTATTATTATTATTATTATTATTATTATTATTATTATTATTATTATTATTATTATTATTATTATTATTATTATTATTATTATTATTATTATTATTATTATTATTATTATTATTATTATTATTATTATTATTATTATTATTATTATTATCATCATTATCATTATTATCATTATCATTATTATTATCATTAATAATATTATTATTATCATTATTATTATCATTATTATTATCATTATTATTATCATTATTATTATTATTAGTATCATTTTTATTATCATTATTATTGTTATTATTGTTGTTATTATTGTTGTTATTGCTATTTTTATTGTTGTTATTGTTCTTGTTATTGTTCTTGTTATTATTGTTATTATTGTTTATTATTATTATTATTATTATTATTATTATTATTATTATTATTATTATTATTATTATTATTATTATTATTATTATTATTATTATTATTATTATTATTATTATTATTATTATTATTATTATTATTATTATTATTATTATTATTATTATTATTATTATTATTATTATTATTATTATTATTATTATTATTATTATTATTATTATTATTATTATTATTATTATTATTATTATTATTATTATTATTATTATTATTATTATTATTATTATTATTATTATTATTATTATTATTATTATTATTATTATTATTATTATTATTATTATTATTATTATTATTATTATTATTATTATTATTATTATTATTATTATTATTATTATTATTATTATTATTATTATTATTATTATTATTATTATTATTATTATTATTATTATTATTATTATTATTATTATTATTATTATTATTATTATTATTATTATTATTATTATTATTATTATTATTATTATTATTATTATTATTATTATTATTATTATTATTATTATTATTATTATTATTATTATTATTATTATTATTATTATTATTATTATTATTAAGTATATCTTTTTATATATTTATGACATGATATATTTATTGTGCATATTCCGAAATTTTGCAATTTACAAGTTTTGGCTATATTTATTTGTCTTTACCTTGTTGCTTCCTTGGCTTGCATGGCACCCTGGTCTTTTTAATTTACGTCCTCCAACGTTAAGTCATATAGGACGATGAATGGAATGGATGAAATGATGCTCAAATGAGCCCAGGGTCCATAGAGCTTGAGTTACCCATCATTCGTCTTTCAGGATAAGGAAAATCCCCGGAAAAAACCTTATCAAAGTAATTCACCCTGACCGAGATTCAAACTCGGGACCTCTTGAACGTGAGGTAGCCATGCTACCACCACGGTACCGAGGCGGGCGATGAACAGTGCAGTAAAACGAAACGCGTAGTGTTTAACGCCCACTTTTACTACATACGGCACCGCAGGCGATGACACTGATGATACATGGAATTGAGATGGAGCACCGGGGGAATGAGATGGCGGGGTATATATATATATATATATATATATATATATATATATATATATATATATATTAAAAAAGAGAATAGCTTCCTAACAGAATAGCATAGAAACTGTAAACTGATCATGTTCTACATTGTTGCTATAATGTTTGCACGTGCATGGCTGCAAAGATTTTCAGTGACATTCATTAAAAACGATTTAACGTTTTATCAAAGATTTTTCCACTTGACAGATGTCACCTTAATGACCACTTTGATCCTGATGATGTTCACATTTTGCATTTACTGGTTGTTGATGTCGATATGTTTTTATTGGATTGAAGGACCGTTAAATACCAGCGGAAGCAGAAAATCCTCAGTAATTACAAGTAAAGCATAAACATGCATGTAGCTTTCAGCCAGAAAAGCAAATATTAGCTTGACAAAAATGAAGGAAATGCGTCTAGTATCACATACAGTGTTACTCCAAAGATTTTTAATTATTTATGTAAATAAAATTATTTACAACCCGTGTTTCACCTAGAGGTATATCATGGTATATTTGCAGTTGTTTTATAATTGATGTAATATTATTTAAGTCTGCGGAAGCTGCTCTTCAGAAATTCTGCAACCTTCACTGTGTTGAAATGAATCTAGGGGTTATAACTGATGCTACTAAGTCAGATTTTGTAGACATAAACTATTCGAGACTGTGTAGGACAATACAAGAAATTAAATAAACAGTAATATAGAATAAGTAAAGCATACACATAAAATCCTTTTACGTCTAATTGCATGTAGAATTAGGATTTCATTACGGTACGTAGGTCACCATGCTGGGCCCATTGTTAATATGCCCCCAAGGGAGGAAGGATGAGGCGAGAGAAGACACAGGGCGGCGGACCCAAGGAGCCACGACAGTACACAGGGCAGTGTCCCTACAGTTTTCTTAGAGACTTCCCCCGGCAGGCCAGGACAACGAACTCGCTCCCCTACAGCGGGATGGCAGTGAGCCCATCAGCCGAGCCCTAAAGGTCCCAGGCAGGCGATCCGAGCCCCAAGATCCCTGGCTGGCGGTCCCAAAATGGTCCCAGCAGAGGAGCGGAGACCGGCAACCGAGCTACCGGAGGAGGAAGAAGTTTACCTCAGAGCATATCATCCTGCCATGCACCACCAAGGCACCCGGCGACACTTCTATCCTGAAAGAGACCACCAGATGAGAGATTGTGTGAGATGATTATGGAAATAAAATGGAGGGACCTACCCATCATTCGCCTAGCGACTCGGAAACCCCCCCGAAAGAAACTCATGGATTAGGTTGGTCGGTCACGGGAATCGAACACGAGCCTCCCGAATGCGGGCCACAGACGTCCTGCGGCTCAACGGAGAAGAGGTTACACTCCGTCAACCCGAAGAGCGCCTTGGAATTTGCAGGGTCGTCTTGAACGAAGACGTGGTTGTCCCCGCGAGTAGTGAGGTGGTGGTGATGGCGCGACTGGAAGGCCAGAGAACCAGCAACATGATGCTGGACCAGAAGACGCCTGTACACGGACTATGTGTAGCCAGGGCATTGTTGCCGTGCCGAGAGGAGGTGCCAGTGAGATTGCTAAATCCAACGGACACCGATCACGACGTCCAGGCTGTGACAGAGTTGGGAACGTGCGAGCCACACAGAAGCGTAGCTCGCCGTTCTTCTTCGTCACCAAGACTACAGGGGAACACCAAAGGCAGTCAGACCCTTTTGAAACTGCCTGAGTCATCCCGAACTGTAAACGTGAAAAAGAAAACAGAATTGCCCTCTTTGTATTATAGGGTTAACGTATAGATTTCGAATATTGGTTAGGGTGAATTATGGGTATAATTCGTTTCTGGAGTTTTCCTCTAACCTGGGAAAGCAAATGAGGGATAACGTTAAGCCCTATGGAAGCCAGGCCTATTTGAGAATAATTTCAGCCACTTCAATTCATCTTCCGATATAACCTACCAGGCTAAAGAATGCTAGTCCTTACTCCTATATGGTGTATGTGGTGGCGTGTTTGTCTCACGTTCAATAGGCCCCTGTTTTAATCTCGGTGATGGTAGGTTATTTGGATAAGGCTTATATCGGGTTTTTCCCTTATCCTGAAAAATGAACGTCTGATAACTCTATGCTATGGACACTGGACTCATTTGAACATCATTTCGTTCATCGTTCGTATATGAATTAATTTGGAGGACGGTAAGTAAAGAACGTTGGCTCCGAAAATAAAGAGAGATAAATAATGTTACATGTTAGAATCAGCTGATTTTCTGTAATCTATCTTCTTCTATCCTTTTTACCAATGCTTCTACTTATATGTATTTAAGTTAACGAGGTATATATATTTCTTGTAATTTGATGACTTATTTCCTTATAGGTGCAATATAAAGAGGGGAATACACCAGGCTTAAACAATAAAATAGTTTAAAAGCCGGCCAGTGTATGACGGATTTAAAATTCCATTCTGTTTCCATAACCAGCATGGAAAAGAGGATTGCAAAAACGAATAATTTACTTTATAACTAAAGTGTAATTGAGAATTATTTCACTAAACAGACAATATCTTGGGAAAACAAATACTGGACATAAACTGGTTTCTTTAATAGGTTTACAATTTTTGTATAGGTAATAATATTTTCTCTATCTCTTATGGTTTACCATATTAAAGGTATTCCAAAGAGACTAAATAAGCTGTTGGCTGGCCCCGTAGCTCAGTCGGTAGATAGGTAGAGCTCCTGTCTGCCGTGTGAGGGGTCCAGGTTTCGATTCCAGGCCGGGGATGGGGATTTTTATCCAGCGAAGATGATTCCCTATCTTCCCCAGAGTCTGGAGTTATAGATGAAAGTGTGAATGTGTGCGTATCCAATGATTAAAATCTAAAGTACCCGCAACCCAATGTATACAACACCACTGCAACAGACAATATGTTCCAATAGGAGAACGGCCGCCGATATGACCATTGCAATTAAGTGGAGCAAAAATGGAAATTTATTGTTTTCAGATAATTCACGATATGCTTTTATAAAAGGAACAGAGTTCATTTAGGGTTCAGGGGAATATTAAAATATATGTTTTCAGAGAAAGTTGAACATCGAGTTTTGAGTAGAATAATATCTCTCCTACTTGCTATATTTAGTAGATTAGTAGAATAACCTCAATTGCTTTTATTTGTTGCTCCCGTTTCCTACCTTGAAGGTCCAATTCCTCCTGAAATTAGTCACTAGAGAAAAAGAAAGCGTTATAGTGTCAAAAACAGACTGTTAGAGCGACTGGACGGAAACCAGGAGATCCGTGGTTCAAATCCTGGCCACGGCATTGAATTTTTCATGTTGACTCTATCCATAAAAAACATTAGCCTATAAACCGTTAGTGTGAAAATTTCCATCAATTAACTAAAATAATAAGAGTTAAATGATGAAGCCTGGGACTCAAGTACTTACGATAGTAAGTCGCTACAAACGGTGTATCTCCAATGCGAGAGCCCCTAGAGGTCTACCGGAGAAGTATACGAGTTAAATGGACAATTTAATGTCAGGACGGCAGGTTGACCATGGTAGCCCAATTGGTTAGAGCGACTGGACGGAAACCAGCGAATCCGTGGTTCAAATCCCGGCCATGACATTGAATTTTTTATGTTAACTCTATCCATCAAAAACCTTAGCCTATATACGGCTAGTGTGAAGAAATGATTAATTTGCATCAATGAACTAAAATAAGGAGAGTTGAATGATATTAATATTAATGATATTAAGTCGCCACAAACGGTGTATCTCGGATGCGAGCGACCCTAGTGGTCTACCGGGGAAATATACGAGTCAAATGGAGAATGTAATGTAATGACGGCAGGTTGACCATGGTAGCTCAATTGGTTAGAGCGACCGGACGAAAACCAGGGAATCCGTGGTTCAAATCCCGGCCATGACATTGAACTTTTCATGTTGACTCTATCCTTAAAAAATCTTAGCCTTTATACGACTAGTGTGAAGAAATGATTAATTTCCAACAATTAAATAAAAAAACAGACTGCCAAAGTTTATTAATTCATTTAATATTAATTGCGCAAATTATAAACCTACGTGAAATAATGCCTGTTTACAAAACTTTTTGTACAAATGTATAGATATGCAGTCTTTTCATTCTCAGGCTATGACTGAGGGTGAAAAAACATTAAAAATTTGAAAACAAAAGATAGGGCTACAACAGTTAAGATGGAAAGTTAAAGATCTATTAAGAATGAAAATTAACAAATCTTAGGCATTCATTTTGCAGTACAACTCCCTGTAAACTCAATGCATCTAAAAGCTTTGAATGATTCTTTAACACATTTTATATTTAGGATAATGCAGTAGCATGGACAATTTTATGATAATTACTTATTTTATTTTATGCTTATGAAGGGACATAGCATTAAGAGAATGAAATGGAAAACATTCTTATGCTATTTTTCCTCTTCCTTAACTGATTACCCTCTTCTGTATTAGCCTTGACCTCCAATATATTACTAGGCAATAACTTGGATCAGTGGCTTGTCGAAGAGAGAGAGAAAACCTATGGATCATAACAAATTACCCAGGATGGGTGATCGACCCAGTGCGTAGTATGACGATGTATAAGGAGGAAATGAAAGGGACGATAAAAAAATTCAAATCAAATTTAAACCCGGAGAATCTCAAATTTGTTTGTATGTTTGTTTGCTTGCCTTTGATTTTAATTCTGCCGGGTGAAGTAAATCAGAGAGAAAGCGAGATGTTGAACAACTTCATTTGTGGGTCCTCGGCGCTGTGGGAGAACGTCAATGAAAACAAATCAACACTTCTTTATTATGAACAGTCAAAGCCACAGAAGTTTTTGCGGAGGAAATGGAATGAAATTGCCTCTCCTCTCTCTGTTATGACATTACGTCAATATATCAATAACATAGCACACAGATTTAACACGCCATAACATTATTGGTACCCGGAAGTTTAGCAACAAATTCTTGAAGTTAGTTGTCCACGAGTCGACTGAGTTTTAGTTATCCTCTGGAAAGAAGAAAATGGTTATTGGAAGCAGCTTAAAAAATATACAGGAAAAATATTGTCATCCGAGTCCATAATACCAGGGTGGGTCAAAAAGTAATGCCTTCTACTTTTTTTTCCCTTAAGTAACTAAGTTATGTGAAAACTTTGAATTTGGTGCAATTTCTCAAAAGTTCTTTTCCAATCCCCTGCAGCAGTAACTTCCTAAGTCAACAGGTGGCAGCACTGCATAGACTTGCAAAATGGCTGACATCAACATTCGTATTAGACAGCGTTCTGTGATTGAATTTTTGACTGCGGAAGGTGAAACGCCAATTCTCACTCACGAAAGGCTAAAAAATGTGTATCGTGCTGCAACGGTGGATGTCAGCACTGTTAGACATTGAGTTCGTCGTTGTAGAGAAGCTGAAGGGCAAACACTATTGGCAGATGTAAAGCGAAGCGGCAGGCCGGTGACTGCAGTTACTCCATGCAACATTCAGCGAGTCGATGGCATCATTCGTGGTGATCGCCGGGTAACAACAGGTGAATCATGACGCATTACCTCCCTCAGTAAAGGCGGTGTGATGACGATTATTCAACAACTGGGTTACTCAAACGTTTGTTCACGTTGGTTACCAAGAATGTTAACCGCCAGAAACCAAGGAACAAGGAAAACAATAGCCTCCGAACACTTGCAGCGCTTCAGTTTGGAGGGAGAGGAGTTTCTGGAAAAAAAAAATTGTTACTGGAGACGAAACGTGGGTTCATTTTCTTGAACGTGAATCAAAGAGGCAGTCAATGGAATGACATCACACAACGTCAACGAAGAAAAACCTTCAAAACTTGTAACTGATTTTTTGGAGCAGGTATGCACAATGAATTTTACCCAATACGTCAGAACTCCCAAAAAACTGAAAGCACGTCTTCGCCGAGTTCGCCCAACAAAAACTATAGCGGATGTTCTTCTTTTACATGACAATTTAAGACCACACACCAGCCGTTACACCACTGCAGAAATTAAGAAATTGGGATGGCAAGTCTTACCCCCATACAGCCCTGACCTGGCACCATCAGACTTCCATCTGTTCGGGCCACTAAAGGAAGCTCATCGTGGGAGTCATTTTGAGGATGAGGAGGCTGTGAAAACGTCCGTGCGTCTCTGGCTTATGAAGCGAGATTGTGTGTTTTACCACAATTGAATACATGCCCTAGTTAAAAGGTGGACCAAAACTGTGGAAAAGGACGGAGATTATATTGAATAGTGGCAAATTGGTCATCAATATTGTAGTTTTCAAGCTATGTAAATTGGATTCAATTTTCTTGGCAATTAAAAGAGAGCAAAAATAGGAGGCATTACTTTTTGACCCATCCTCGTACACAAAGAATACCTAAAACTTTGATACGAAGACGTACTTCAGAATACTGAAATTCCGTGTCCGACAACAGAATGTGTTTCCATAGACGAAACGATATTGTATGGGAAGCACTCTAGCGCATGTACACTGAAAACGTGTTGGTACACTGAGGCACATAAACCACTGGTGCTACAGACCTAAAAGGGCCAAGGCGTACCAAGCCGACTGCCGGCCTCACGCCCACTTACGTACGGCAGAGATGGTCGTTCATCCAACGGATACGGGGAGGAGATGTGGTCAGTATCTTGGTATCCCCCAGCCGGAACGTTGGTTTACGTGACCAGGGCCACGTACCTAGCGTAAGCTCCTCACTTTCCCCACGATCCTGAGTGGGCACCGATCCTACACCTGGGACTTAAAATCCGCACCCCATGGGAACCCGGGCCGCTTTCCGTGGCCAGGGATAAGGGCATGCTGCCTTAGCCCAATACGCCACGGCGCAGGACGCACTGAGGCATATGCAGAGACATAATTTGGTATTATACGCTTTTCATTTAAAGTACACATTGTAAATGCTTCTATTGTTTATACCTATATATCTGGAGAAGATAAGTCTATTTTGTTCTGTAGAAGATTCCGGGCTGTAAGGCCGTGGTCAACTGAGTTACTTCGTCTCTCTCCCAGATGTTTCGCTTACAACTGGGGCAAGCATCATCGGTGGCGTAGAAAAGTCCTCCTTGTACTCTTCGTATCTACTGTAGCTATTACTGAACAAGGCGTCGGCCGTGAAAGCCTACGTTTGTTTATTTTGTACATTTTATGAATAAATGTGCAATATGTTCTATGACACAGTGTCTGTCGTGTGTTTGATGGATTACCGCTGCCCGTGACCTTCGCTGTATCACATTGCATCACTTACATGGTGGTCTACATGCCCAATGGCCAACGAGAAGCTTTCGAATTACTGCTGTATTTCGAAAGCACAAAAGAAAATGGACTAAGAAATATTGACTTTAGGATCATAAGAATGGTGTTCAATTTTATTTTCAGAAGGAATACTGCTTCTATTTTTACCCCTACATTCTACTGTCTGTAGAGGGAGACAATAGGAGAGAATAAGGAAAAAGCAACCTAAAGTTTTCTTGAGAACAATTATGCTTATGTTGAAGGACTAACGATGATTTGAAAAGATATTAGCGCTGGAGAACGTAAAGATCCTATTTCCTGTTGCAGATGACTAGTATATGTGTTCGCACACCCATAGGTGTTCCATATGCTGGAACAGCTGGAGAAACCTTCGTTCTCTTGGACAACAATACACGATTACTCAAAGCCAGTATGGTAAACAGTTTGATCGAGGAACAATGTACCAAGGGAATAAACCTTCATGCTGTATCGATGGTTCTAAACCCCATTGCTTATTATAATGCTTTAGGTAGAAGAGTTGCTGACGGGCAGGATGCTGCACTGGACTACATCAGCTGGAAGAGTACCAATAAAGTCTAGAAAATACTGCAGGGTGTGAAGTTGTTATAGTCTTTGTAGAGAAACAGGCAAATAATTATTAGCATCTTGATTTTCATGTTCCTGCTAAGAGCGAAAACTTGAAGTACTCTGAACAATGCTTTAGTTTCGTGTTTTTATTTGTTTAACAATATAAATTGAAATGTAATATATTTATCGTTTTAGTTATTCAAATGGACGAAATGTGGTTTCAAGTAGCGTCTGGAAAATACAGTAATATCACTTAAAATACTAAAATCATTGGTATTCTCGAAGCTTAATCACAAATGTTCTGTTATGGCAATGCAAGTTAGGAACCCTAATTATATATTATGTGTGCAGGTTGTCGAAGCGTCGTTCTGCTGGAGTCATTACATTTAGTGATGTGGCGGACGTCGACATTTTGCTGAGCACCAGTGACACCTGCAGATTCCTGGCCTCTGCGGACAAGATTGTGTACAGAGGTGGCAATACTGACATCCAAAAGGCTTTGAAACTGGCTGCCCACGAGATAGACCAACATGCAGTCCACAACATGACCTTAGTCTGTAAGTAGGAGGAGTGCACGTTCAATTGTTGAATTGAGTTTACCAATTTCTGTATTTTTAGGGTAAGAATAGAATTTATTCTATTCCAGTCATAAATGAATTCATTGGAAATATGCAGCTTTTCTCTTCCAGAATAGTAATATAAACAGTATACGAGGGTGGTCTGAAAAGTTTTCGACCTCAATATGAAGATAGCAGCACCCGTAATTAAAAGCTAGTGAATTTCGTTGTTCATTTGTTGACAGTTATTCATCAAATTTTCACCCATTTTGGAAGTGCAGTTGTTACGTAAAAATCGTTTGAGTGAGTTGATGTGAGTGTTTTTTATAAAAATGGACAAAATCCATCACCGAGCTGTCATTAAATATTTGTTTTTGAAAGGCAATACGCCTACGCAAATCAAAGATGAGTTGGATTCTTTGTATGGGGACTCTACACCAGTTGGTGTCTGGAGCTTGAGGAGATCGGACGTGCCAGGTAGAGAGGCAGGTAGAAACGAGTTGAGACAATGGGTGTTGACTTGGTGATTTACCGGGCGAGGATCGGAATGTGGTCGGGTCTGGGCTCACGGGGAGCAGGTAGTCAGCGTGAAGGTACTACGGAAACTTCACAGAGTTATTTTGTAATTTTTGCATTAGTAACTTTACTAGTGATAGGAGGAATTGAGATTAATCCAGGACCTGTAGCGGACGAACGATGTGGGAGCTGAGGACTGGACTTATGTGCAGTAATTGCTCGAAGTGGTTCCACTTTGGCTGCCAGAAAGTGAAGAGGGACACGAACATCGAGGAAACCTGGGTATGTAAGGAATGCAGGTGAGCCGAGACCGTCACCGCAAATCAGAGGAAACTGGAGCAGCTTCAAGAAGAAGCACGGGAACTACGCATTAAGCTACAATAGGCGGAAGATATCATTCGGAGGCTCGAAGCTGAGGGAGCAGGGGGAAGAAAGAGTAAAAGAAGAGGAGAAATCTTGCCTAATAGTCGGTGACACTATTGTGAGACATGCTGGAAATCCAACGGCGGAGGTAATTTGCTATCCTGGCATAAGAGTTGACGGTCTGCTGAGGGAAATCGAGAGAAAGCAAGAGGAGATGGAAGGCACTATCGGACAATCGTATTACATGTCGGGAGCAATGACTAGCGGAGAAGTGTTAACTATGTGTTGGGTGGCATGTACGACTTAGTTAAAAGGACAAAACAGCTGTTTGCTTCAGCAAAAATAGTCGTCAGTGGAGTACTAAGACGACGCGACTCCAGCTGGAGAAAGGTGATGCAGGTAAATGAAGCTTTTTCATGGGTAGCGGAGCGACTGGGTGCTCAGTTTCTTGACCCGAATTCGTGGATTGAAGACTGGGACTACGGACGGGATGGAGTACACTTGAACCAAAGAGGATCCTCAAAGCTGGCAGCTTTGTTCGAGAGGGTGACGAAGTGGGCTGACGGCAACGAGCAGCAAGGGCAGCAATGACACCAACTTCAGGAAAACGTAGACTTTCAGGTAGGGGCTGATTCCTTAAGGCTGCTACAGGTAGACTGCCGTAGTATTATGAATAAAATTGTTGAGTTTTGGAGTTTAGTAGAAATATGCAATCCAAGTGTCATTATAGGTACGGAATCATGGCTGAATGCTGACATTAATGATTCAGAAGTATTCAGAACAGATTACAGGGTGTTTAGGAGGGACAGGGATGGAAGGGGAGGGGGAATCTTTATTTGCGCTAAATCAGAGCTAAACAGCAAATTATTATGGGTAGAAGAAGAGGTTGAGATTATGGCAATCGAAATTATTGATCAAGCAAACAAAGGGAATAATTTAACAATAATAGCTTGCTATAGACCACCTGGAGAAACTGATTATGCTACACTTCAGAAACTAGTGGAGAAAATCTCTTCCGAAGGGAAAAAAAATGTTATATTAGCAGGGGATCTAAATCTGCCAAATGTAAACTGGGACGGACAATTAATAGGAGGTGAAGCTCAAAAGCTCGTTAACTTTCTGGTTTGGGAGCAGGGGTTATTTCAAGTCGTGAAAACTGTTATTCGACAATCAGCATTACTGGACGTATTTTTATGCAAACCTGAGTCATTGTTTTCTGCATGCGATGTCTTGTCAGGTATAAGTGACCATCAGTGTGTGCAATTAGACCTAAACTGGAAAGGGCATACAAACCGGTTTGAAACGGAACAAGTTATTAGTTAGGATTTCCATAGGGTGAACGGGGAGGCTATCCAAACATTTCTCCGGGAAAAATATGGGTTATTTGTAAAATCTGCCACTAGTGTAAATGAAGCATGGGTTAATTTCAAAACACTTATCCTGGAAACAATTAGAGAACACGTACTTTTTAAAGTTATTAAACATAAAGCGGATCCAGAATTTTTTACAAAATGTATTAGGGCACTTAAAAGAAAGACTAGGCACGCTTATAACAAAAGGAAGATATCAGAATGGCATCTTAACAAATTTAAAGAATTAGCTAAACAATTACAAGACGAAAAGTTGCAAGCGCAGGAACGATTCTTAGATAACGTTTTTAACGGGACAAATAATTGTTGGAGATCATTTTACAATTATGTAAAAAGACGCAGGGGAAATAAAGAGAGCATACCAGATTTCAACGTTAATGGGATAGATGTATTAACTGATAGGGACTAAGCTAATATATTAAATTCGCATTTTGTATCGCTCTTTCTTAAATCCGACGAAAGTTCCGAACAAGAAATTGGGGAGAGTGGAGAAACGATTTTTCAAATAATGGTGCCCAAATTACGGAAAAGGATTAAGATGCTACAAAACCGAAAATCAGGGGGACCAGACAATATACCTACAGAAATATTAAAGCTTGGGGGTGAAGCCATGATTCCCTATCTTATTCTCTTGTTCAACATGTCAATTAACAACTGTGTCTTACCGGAAGACTGGAAAACAGCTATTATAATTCCGATTTATAAAGGGGGTAATAAAACAGAAATAAATTATTATCGGCCAGTTAGTCTAACTTCAGTAGTATGTAAATTAATAGAGCATTTAATTGCAGAATATATACGAGAGGAGTTAGAAAATAAAAAGTGGTTTAATGAAGCGCAACATGGATTTAGACCTGGGTATTCGTGCTAAAGTCGAATTACTTCATTATTTCAAGATTTGGCAAATGAAGTAGATGCAGGGGGAAGAACTGATGCATTGGTAATTGACTTTTCTAAAGCTTTTGATGTAGTGCCACATAGTTTACTTATTTGTAAGCTAGCTAATACAGGAATTGACAAACGCGTAGTATTATGGGTTAAACATTTTTTGAAAGGGAGAACGCAAAAAGTTAAAGTAGCTAAAGAGCTGTCAGATAGTGGAACCGTAAGTTCGGGTGTGCCGCAAGGCTCAGTACTAGGACCTTTACTGTTTCTCGTTTTTGTTAATGACATTGCTGTTAATATTAACTGCCAGATAAGGTTGTTTGCAGACGATTGTATCATTTATAATAAAATTCGGAATACAATGCATGAAACCGCTCTTCAGGATGATTTAAATGAAATCTGTAATTGGGCTGCGGCTAACAAAATGTCAATTAATGCCAAGAAAAGTAAGTCCATTGTTATTAGTAGAACTAAGGGCAAAATTATTGTTAACTATCACATGGCAGGGGTGCAAATTCCACAGGTGGACAGCTGCAAATACTTGGGAGTGTACCTGGCTAGTAATGCTGGATGGGACGAACAAGTAAATTCCACATCTAGGAATGCGTGGAAGGCATTACATTTCGTAATCAGAATATTGAAGTAGGGGAGCGCTAGGTCCAGGGAAATTGGCTACATGGCCTTAGTGCGGCCGGTTATGGAATATGGAGTAGCATGCTGGGACCCGTATAGAGCTAACCAAATCGATCCATTAGAAAAAATACAGAAGAGGGCAATAAAATTCATACAAAGAGGCAAGTATTTTGCGCCTGTAAAAGGAGATGAGACTAAATGGGAGGAATTAAGAATTAGGCGTAAAGAAACATAGGTTGGTAGCATTATTCAAAGCTAATGCTGGTGTAAAGGCATGCGTGGACGTTAGTGTAAGGTTAGATAATCCGGATTATTATTATATACGAAACGATCATAGATATAAAATTAAGGGTAGAAGATACAGAACCAACGTAGGAAAAATTTCTTTTGTTAATAGAACCATTGAAGAATGGAATGAATTGCCTGTAGCAGTCTTTCAGGGCTGACCCTGTCGCTGAAGAAATTTAGAAAAAATCTAGATGGTTTATAGTTTAAATTTTGAATGATACTGGTATATAATATGTAAATAGAGAAGTAATTAGATATGTTTTAAGTGAATAAAGTAAAATAATATGTTTGTATTGTTTATTGTGTTATTGTGGTAAATCTAGTATTCTAGTATTTTTAACTCTGCCACCGGGTAGTACCTAATTGCAGTGAATAAATACATACATACATTTAGCACAGTGAAATTTTGGGCAGCTGAATCTAAACGTGGCTGTAAGACCTTACGAGACAATGAAAGTTCGGGATGTCCAAAATCTGCAACTGCCAACGAAGACATCGCCAATGTTCACCAAATTGTGCTAGACGTCCGCCAAATTAAAATGAGAGAGATAGCAGAGGCCATGAAGATGTCAAAACAACGTGTTTGTCACATATTAAGTCAACATGTAGACCTAAGAAAGCTGTCCGCGCGTTGGGTGCCGCGTTTGCTCACGATTGGCCAAAAACGTGTTCGAATGAACTTTTCCAGCTCTCTGTTGACGCAGGTTAGGCCAATAAATCTGAGTTTTGTCACCGATTAATTACTGTAGATGAAACTTGGATACACAATTATGCGCCCGAAACAAAAATACAGTGCAAACAGTGGACCGCAAAGGGGGAACCGACAGCACGAAAAACAAAAACTGTTTTATTTTTTCTCGGCTGGGAAACTGATGGCGACTATTTTTTGGGATAGTCATGGAGTTATTTTAATCGATTATTTTTAAAAAGGAAAAACCATTACAGCAGCTTACTGTACATCATTATTTGATAAGCTGAAGCCAAAATTTGAGGAAAAACGGTCACATTTGCAGAAAAAGGAAATCCTGTTTTAACAGGACAATGCATCGTCTCACACCTCAGCGGTTGCAATGGCGAAAATCCAAGAATTACGGTTTAGGGTGCCGCGTTTGCTCATCTTACACCAAAAAACGTGTTTGAATGAAAATTTCCAACACTCTGTTGGTGCAGTTTAGGTGCAATAAATCCGAGTTTTGGCGCAGTTCAATTACTGTAGATGAAACTTGGATACACAATTACACGCTCGAAACAAAAATACAGTCCAAACAGTGGACTGTAAAGAAGGAACCGGCAGCAAGAAAGACTAAAACTGTTTTTTTTTTTTCGGCTGGGAAATTGATGGCGACTGTGTTTTGCGATAGTCATGGAGCTACTTTATCTTCAAAAAGGAACAACCATTAGAGAAGCATACCACACATCATTATTTGACAAGCTAAAGGCAGAACATGTGGAAAAACGGTCACATTTGCAGAAAAAGCAAATCCTGTTTCAACAAGACAACGCATCGTCTTACACCTCAGCGGTTGCAATGGCGAAAATCCAAGAATTACGGTTTGAACTACTTGACCATCCGCCTTGCTCACCAGATCTAGCTCCAAGCGTTTTCTTTTTGCCCACTCGTCTGAAAATTGCGCTTGGTGGACAGAGATTTTCGTCAAATGAAGAGGCAATTGCCTTTGTGAACAATTATTTTGCAGATCAAAACGCCGAGCACTATTTGGACGGGTTACAGAGATGGGAGTATCGCTGGGTGAAGTGTGTTGAGTTATAAGGAGAGTATGTTGAAAAATAAACAAATCTGATAAAATGTCTTGTATCTTTATTAGGTCGGAAACTTTTCAGTCCAACCTCGTATTATGTTAAAATATATGGGGGGCGTCTTTCGGTAAAAGAGCATGACACAAAAGTAAAACTTCGATAAAAAACCTAACTTTCTCATGATATTCCAATGTCTTCCTAGGATAAGGGAAGAACATTAAAGGAAAAATAAAGAAAGAAAAGAAAAAAGGAAGGAAAAGAAAAAAAATGAAGTTTCATCCCTCCGTTGTTGACATGGAAAACACATGAAACACGACTGTGTTTTGACTAAAATGCGATATATGAGGGATGGTTTATAACAAATGAAAGGTATATCTTGTATATTAGTATCTTTTGTCTTCAGTTTAGTATCTGAAGACAAAAGAGATAGACTAAAGTCCGGCATCTTCCAAAGAAATGATACAAAGGCGTTCTAGAAAACCTCCTACCTCAAGCTACCTTTCATGAAACAGGTTTCATAAATCTTGAGTTTCTCAGAACTAGCCTCCAATGATTTTGATTCAAATGTCATATGTTTAAGATGTATTTATGCCAAATTAAATATATATCTTGAATATTCTAGAAATGTCCTTAGAAGACATCGTCATTCTGGATGACTTTGTAAAATTGGTAAACTGCAAAAGTAGAAAATTTCCCACTGCACAAAAGCATAGATTTTGTTGAAACCCGATTTAAGTGAGATACATTCTTGCTGTAGATTATACCAATTCGTAGGCATTCCTTTTTATATACTTGAACTTTCCAAAACCTATGCGTATCTAATATGAGAAGTGGTTCGTTACTTTTTTCTGATCTCTTGAGTATGCAAATAGAATGGAGTTTTGCGCCCATAACAAAGCGACCGGCTTTAAAGCATCTGACCATCACTTAAAGCCCACTCTACTTCCATATTCCACTTGCACTTGCGAGAAATTTAGCAAATACGAGGGCTGTTCAATGAACAATGATCACAATTTCTTTTGAGAACGTACCTTTACTGATCCGCATAATTTTGATGGTTCTTATCAAAATAGTCTCCCTGAATGCGATGCACATGTACCAGCGTTTCTGCCAGTCTTCAAAGACATGCTGGAAAACATTTTTGAGAAATACTTCAAAATCGCCTCCGCAGCCTTCACCACTGCCTCTGATGATAGATAATCTCTCCCACGAAGGCGTTTCTTCAAGTTAGGGAATAGAAAAAGTCACACAAGGCTAAATCCGGACCATAGAGAGGGTGAGGGATGCTCTTCACGTTGATTTTTGCAAGATTTTCAGCAATAACATTGGCAATATGCAGCCGTGCATTATCGTGGTGCAGCATCCAGCCTGCTTCACGGAAATGTGGTCTTTTGCGCCTGATATGGACTTACAATGCTTTCAGGACACCCCTGTGGTATTGTCCAGTTACTGTTGTGTGTGCAGGTACAACATGCTGATAAACCATTCCATGAATATCAAAGAATCAGATGACCATAACTCTCCCAGCAGAGGCAACCACTTTCTCAATTTTAGGAGTCGCTGATGAAGGAGATTTCCACATTGAGCTTTGTTTTTTGCTCCGATGATCAAAATGATTTAGCCAAGTTTAATCAGCAGTGATTACGTTAGAAAGAAACTCCAGATCTTCCTCTAACATCAACTTAAACTGCATTTTACCTCCATTGCAGTGGTAGGCGATACTGAACATGTCTGAACTTGCCTCATTCTCACAGGCGGGAACCAGGAGTACCAACAATGAAACTACTTCAGCGCATTTGTTTCTCATTAAGCTAACAGCATGTAATGTGAATGAATTTTAGTGCGAAAAATTATGACCGTAAAATACTTATGATCATTCTTTATTGAACAGCCCTCGTATAGATAAATAAATATCTAAGTTTTGTACAAGAGTAGAGAAATTAATGTGACTGGAACAATGTTTTTATTCGGGTCATACAAGGAACATGAAAATTCAAAGCCATGGTATCGTGACTAACTCTTAAAATATTTACTTGTCACATAGGCCTAGACTTCTCTTATTTCTGGTGCACCTACTTGTACAGAAAACATGAAACAAAATAATTTCTACAAATGTTTATCTCGATTTATATGTAATGGAAGAATAAGATTCCGTACGAAGAACTATAGAAAGTCAAGTGAATGTAGACATAACAATTTTGGTTAAGCCTTACTCAAATACGCCTTGGAGGAGAAGCGTAGTTCACTCTCCCTCTAGCACTTGTTTTGTTGACACATGTAACGTCTAGACGACAGGGCAGCATGTCTACGTAACTGATAACGTAAGACTAGCACTGTTATAGTTCTTAATGACAAGGAGAGACATAAACTAAGTGGTAACAATTACAGATGATGACATATAAATGAATGTTTCTTTTGCAGTTCTGGTAACAGACGGTATAAGCTCTACAAACCCTTCATCAGCGGCTCAGAAGATTAGATCCAGAAGCAATGTGCTGTTCACTGTGGGAATCGCTGATTACGATCGCAACCAGTTAGAGCCAATATCCTCGACGGACAAGAGCGGAGCGCCATTGTTCTATGGCGTCACAAGCTTCCAAGTTTTCGATACTGTGGCTAGTTATTTAGATTCAGGTTAGTATCCTGTTATTTCTGCATTAGTTATTAAGACAGTTGTATTATTTTGGGATGCATAAAATATGAATCCATCACACCTTTGTTGTTTACCATTTTTAACCCTTTAATTGTAAACTTATTTTGCTACATATGTCGCTCCTGCTGTGGTTACTAAATCGGTTCTCATACCGCTCTCTGCGGTGCCTCAACGCAATCGATTCGAACAGCCATGTTCGATAAAGCGATATAAAATGGGCAGACCACGCATTCAAAGCTAATCGTCGTGGGTTCGAATCTCGACAACTGCAATCAAATGTGGTGGTAAGGGACGGGGAGGACCCAAGTAAAATAATCGGCGTCATGGCACACTTGGATGTTGATGGGGTATCATTTGACTGCAGTTGCTTGGATTTTGCCCATTCATACTAAAAAAACACTACAATGTGACGGTAAAAATAATATAATACTTACAATTTAAAATAGTCAACATTTTGCTAGTATAACCAACAAAGGCCAATACAATATTGTGACTTTGTGGGATCGTATAGTTAAAATCCAACTTGCAGAAATTCAGATCGTTCTTTATTGCCGTAGAAATACGCTTCGTACGCAATCTTTCAATCCGTTCATCAGCACTGCTTGCCAAGAACTAACTCTCCTCCAGCCCAACGCATCGCTTATATAGGCTCCAACTGGCGAATCCTGAAGCTTCCGGGCTAGATGAAACTTCATGGTTGTTCCAGATGTCAAGGGGAGGGGCAAGGGACGGTCCAGTGACTTGTGGCAGTTTTCCCCCACCCCCTCAGCGAGCGCCAGCCAGTCACAAGGATAGGCGTACCTACCTGCCAGTTGGTATCGTGCCTTCCGATAATTGGGCTGCAATTCTATGTTTATATGATCTTTTTCAAAGTAGTCGCATCATAACTTCAATGCACTTTTTATAGCGTCTCTGTCAGTCTTTGAACACGTGCTGCCGACTATTCTTTGTCAGGTCCTTAAGAATCACCTCACTTTTCTTGAGCATTGCATCAGTGTTCTCAAATAGAATACCCCTAAGCTTCGATTATCAACGGTGATGAGTCATGGCTGCATCATTATGATCCTGAAGGAAAACAAGCCAGCACAATGTGAAATCGCCTGGTTCTTCAGTACACACACACACACACACACACACACACACACACACACACACACACACACACACACACACACACACACACACACACACACACACACACACACACACACACACAAAAAGGTTGTTCCATCTGCAGAGAAAGTGATGGAGATCACATTCTTTTTACTATAATGGAATGATTTACCAGCATGCAGTTCCCACTCACACTACAGTCACAGCAGTATACTACACGTCAATGTTGGCTACACTAAGGAAGCAAATTGCAAGGAAACGACCAAAGCTTTCTTGGACTGGGTAGCGACTTCATCATGACAATGCATGGCCTCACGTCGCAAATCAAGTCATGCAGTTTCTGGCTCGATTCAACATTACCTGTGTACCACATCCACCTTATAGTCCCGAGCTTACACCCTGTGACTTCTTTTATTCCAATCACTAAAGGCAAAGATTAGGGGTATTCGATTTGAGAACTCTGAAGCAGTGCTCAAGAAAAGTGAGGCAATTCTTAAAGATCTGACAAAGAATGATCTGCAGCACGTGTTCAAGAATTGCAGAGATGCTATAAAAGTTCATTGAAGTAAGAGGGGACTACTTTGTAAAACATCATGTAAACACTGAATTGCAGTAATCTGTTAAAAAAACAGTCTGTCTTTTGTTGATCAACCCTCGCATTACTGTAACTTCAACATACCCTTAGTAATCCAGCGAAATGGTAACGTTGAAGATTACATTTGGGATAAATAGCATTGGCAAACCAAAGGAACCCAATAAATTTTTCAAAGCACCAAAATAAAAAAAGGACTTTATTTATGAGACCACCTAATATTTTTTGCAGGTGTTCGTCAGTGTAGATATTACTATGCACTTATAGTTTAAGTATCGATTATGACCTTTGTCTTGTATTCTTAATACCAGTTAAACGTTTCATAGGATATACAAATAATTTAAAAGTGCGATAAAAGTGGCATAAAGTCATTATAGTCAATTATGAAATAAATCAAAAGTTTCAAAAAGTTAATGCTAAAGGTAATCTGAGGATTTCTTAAAAATCTTATTGTATTATCCTTTTTCTTTACCATCGTCTGTTTTTCTTCCTTTTTTCTTATTTAACCGATTTTTCATTATTTCCGTTTATTTTTTTATCTGTTTTTCCAGTTTCACAAATATTCACTATATACATAAACATCCATGCCCAAGGCGGGACTCGAACTCGTGACCCTCTACGCGGCGGAACACTAGAGACATACGCTTTAGCGACCATGGCTACGAAATCCTTGGAAGATGAACTTAAATACCCAATTTGCTTTCGTTTATTGAATAATTCCGATCATATATGCGATATTTTTTTATAAAAATGCCTTGTTGGATTCAGGAGCCATTTGTGTATTTCCACGAAATATCGGCACAGAATTGGGTGGAATACAATGCAATTTCTGTTACATGTTGCTGGTAGAGATAGTAAAAGAATATAGGTTTTGTAATAGAATGAATAGGGAATATCATGTGACTGCAGCTCAACGGATATGAAAGTAAACCCTTTATTTTAATTACTGTTTACTTGGGTGAGGGAAGAGACTAAATTATTCAAATTTCCTATAAGAAAGAGGGTTGTAAATTAAGGTTTCCTTCTGGGGGACCCGTGAACGTCAACCTTTATTAGACCTGCCTTGCTGAACTATTTTAAATTGGGTCAGATGTTCCTTCCCACACACCCTGACACCATATATCACATTGGAAGCTTGTTATTTTCAAGGGCGGCTCGTTAGCCTCATTCCCTTGATCAAGGCAGATGCTTTCATTTTTTCCCTTCTCTCATTGTACGTGAGATCCCTGTGCTGGAAATAGTAACTAAAACCGACCGTTAACTTGTCCCGCAGGTCTAACAGAAGCGGGACATAAATAAACTCTGAGGTAAAGTTTGGAAGCAAAATACGTGTTTATGCGAATGTGGGTCAAAGCAGTGGAGCGTGCAGCAGCGACAAAATAGAAGAGAACCAATATGGAAATACGTAGCGATGTAACATGTCCTTCTGGCGATTAGTCTCTCTGGAGAACCTCTTTAATTTATTGTATGCAAGTTGCGGTAAAATAACTTGTGAACTGAGAAGTTCCCAACAATATAGCGATATCTGCTAACTAGTAACAGCAACAGTGATAATATTACAAAATTAAGCTCAGTGAGTTGTGGAATTCTCCCTTCCTCAATGACAAAAACATTTACGTGATAAATTGGTTCATTGGGGATGCGGCAATGCGACCAGTCTTGATCTATTGTGTCTATGCCCTTAAGTGGGGCATCGCCGAGAGGAAGGGCGAGGTGAGAGGTGATCTAAAGAGTCACGATAGTACAGAGGGCAGGGTCCCTACATGTTTACCAGTTGGAAACTCCCCGGAAGGCCAGTACAACCGGGGCCCACCTCAGTAGCCTAGATGGTAGCGTGTCTGCTGCTGCGCTCAAATACGGCCCCTTATCCTGAAAGACGAATGTCCGGTAGCTCTAAGCTCTATTGACCCCAAACTCATTGGAGCATAATTTCACCCATTTCATTCATCGTTCGATATGAGTTAACGTTGGAGGACGTAAATTACAAAAAAAAGTATAATCGGTATTCCAACTACCATGGTCCTGAAAAGACCCACTAAGTCGGCCCGGAGGCCAAAGGCCGTCCTATCGAAGGAGGAGGTCTCTCCAGGAGCATGTAATCCTGACATGCAGCGCCGAAACTCCTGCCGACATTTCTATCTTCAAAGAGACCCACCAGATGAGAGTTGATGTGAAATAATAATGGAGAAAGGCGTCAGGAAATTCAAAGATGTAGTCAACCTACCCAGCATTCGTCTGGCGATCCGGAGATAGTCCCAAAACCATGGATCAGGTAGGTCGGCCTAGGAATCAAACCCGAGCAGCCCAAATGCGGGCCACAATCGAAACCCCTCAGTCATCCCTATTGGTTGGGCAAGAAGTAGCTATTACTTTTTATCGTCATTTACGAAAGCAAATTAAGTATTGTCGCAAACCCGATCGCGACAGCGCGGCTTGTGTACACAAAAAGCCTGGAGATAAGGAGTATGCCGGAAGAAATAATGATAGCGCGAGATAAAAGACCTGCCGGCTCCGATAGGGTTACGCTTCTGGAAGGTGATAGAACATTCGATTCTTGTTTGGTCCACAAATATCTCGAATTTACGAATTAGGTATTTAAGGACGTAACGGCTCGCAAAGAGTTAGTTGTGAAACAGTTTTGTGAAATGAGAGACAGCCAGCTGTGTTGTTGTAACGAGAGCTAAGGATGTAATCTGCTGTCACTGTTTGTTATTGTGATCAACCTTGGTAGACTGATGGAGTATATAAAGTAATGCTGCTGTAATCTATAAGATTATTTCTACGAAAATAAAACAGCACATTGCAGCTCACACGCTCGTTTTAAAAATTCAGGCCTTGATCTGGCAAATGCTTAGTCGCGGATACCATTTTGTTTTTACTTGGACCCCAGGCCATGTTGGGATTTCCGGGAACGAGGAGGCGGACGCGGCTGCTAAGTCCGCTTGCCGTTTGCCCTGGAGTTTAACAACTACGGTGCCATACCAGGATGTGCAACGTTTTTTCCGTCGCCAACTCCTATCTGCTTGGCAGCACTCCTGGACAGCTTTGGAAGGCACACAACTCCGGGCAATAAAGGAGAGCGTACAACCCTGGCTAACTTCCTGCAGGGATAACCGCCGAGCCGAGGTGATACTCACCCGGCTGAGAATTGGGCACACACGAGCGACTCATGGTCATTTGTTAAGAGGGGAACTGGCCCCTGTGTGTGCTCCATGTGCAGTACGCCTCACTGTGCGGCATGTATTGCTCGATTGCCCGCAGTACGCCCGCGTTCGCCAGTCAGTAGGCTTGGGGCTAACTTGCTGGGAGTTTTAGGGGACGACCCAGTGGCCGTGGTTAAGGCACTGCGGTTTGTTGCCTAAATTGGTTTTTATAAACAACTCTGACTTACATTTTATATTTGTTAATTTTAGAGATTTTAAATTGGTAGTCTTAATGGTTTTTTTTATGTACTTTTAATAGTTGAGTGTTTTTATTTTATTTTACCTTTTTAGCTTAATCTGTGTAGCTTTTAGGTTTTAGTGTTGACTTCGGGCCCAAATGACCTTGTTGTCGACGGGCCCTAAAACACCACACTCTCACTCACTCTACGAAAATAAAGGAGATTTTAATTTCCGTAACTCGGACTTTTAATTCTAAGAAACCACGAAGTCACGGTATAAACAACGCAAATTTAGTTGCCGTTCATTGAGTTATTGGATAAATAGGACTTAAAATAGTGCAATATTTTCAAGAACTTCTCGGGAAGCAAGTCAGGTGAAAAGACGACTAGAGTGTATTTTATCTTACTTTTTAACTTTATGTAGCTTTTAGTTTTTAGAGTGGACTTCGGGCCCAAATGACCTTGTGGTCGACGGGCCCTAAAACACCACACACTCACTCACTCACTCACTCACTCACTCACTCACTCACTCACTCACTCACTCACTCACTCACTCACTCACTCACTCACTCACTCACTCACTCACTCACTCACTCACTCACTCACTCACTCACTCACTCACTCACTCACTCACTCACTCACTCACTCACTCACTCACTCACTCACTCACTCACTCACTCACTCACTCACTCGACGTTTCGGGGGCGTACATCGCTCCCGTCATCAGGATATTTTAAGAAATGTTATAACCACAAAATGTATAACTGGATATAACAGAAACATCAACAATGACAAAGCACTATCAATACTCGCGTCACTGAACAAAAGACTGTTTTCAGTAAATTAAATGCCAGGTCAGGAGATGGTGTGAATATAGAAAACTAATTGAGTCAAAGAAACGTAACTACTTAAGAGTTAAGGAGGCTTTGGCCATTTCTTCCGACAGCAGCACGCTTAATCGTGATGCTGGGATTCGGTACAGCTCCTCTTGGAAACCGGCCTTAAAAATGGAAATCTGTTGGCTTAACAAGCACAAACCGGTGCCACTCAATCCAACCCTTTAACTCTGTGCAGCGGCATAATTGAAAACGTGAAGGAATTCTCATATCAAGGTACCATCAAGGTGGTACATATAGTGATGTGGATGTAAGAATAAGGACGGCAAGAAATGCATTTGGGCTGCTAAAACCAATATGGAAGAGTGCTGCTTATTCAAAGAACACAAAATTGAGAATTTTTAACTCTAATCCGTGCTTTTATATGGGTGTGAAACCTGGAGAATAACTAACCCAATCATAAATAAACTGTAAGTTTTCTTTAACAGATGTTTACGAAACATATTAAAAGTATTCTGGCCGGTCAACATAACTAATGAAAACCTATGGTCAAAAACAAACCAAAAAACAGTTGAATTAGAAGTTCGGCATAGGTGGTGGGAATGGCTGGGGCATAAACTTTGCCGACCTCAAGATGACCCCGCTAGAAAGGCATTGTATTGGAATACTCAGGACAGCAGAGGAATTGGCAGACCCAAGATAACTTGGAAGCGAACAGTTCTTGCAGAAGCCAAGAAGATGGGGAAGACCTGGAGTGAGATCAGAGAGCTAGCCAGGAATAGAGTCAGATGGAGAAGTTTCCCGAGAGCCTTATTTTCCACTTAGGAATTATGGTAAATTTGATTGATTGGTTGATTAAGAAGCACATATCTATACAGCTTGATCATCAGGTTTGACGGATAGCATTATATAGTTTACCTCTAGACTAGCTTGTATCCATAGTTACAGGTTGCTTAGTTTTTGAATGACATCATTATAAACAAGACATGTGCAGAGGTATCACAAAATGGAGGATTTGGAAAAACGAGCAGTGATTAAGTAGTTCCTTCTGAAAGGATTAACGTCTAAAGAAGTAAAGGAGGAAATGGACAGTACTTTGGAAGACTCTGCCCCTTCATATAGAACGATAAAGTGTGTTTTTCAGAGTTTGAAAAGGGACATACGAGCACTAATGATGAGCCTCGCTCTGGACGTCACGTGGAATTCACAACTCCAGAGGTCTTAGAAACAATTCAGTTTTTAGCACTGGAATTCCGAAGATTTAAGATATTTTAGATAGCAGAGGCCGTAAATATGTCAAAAGAACGGATAGGTAATATTTTAGGTAATTTTCAGGGCTTTTACAAGGTCTGGGTGCTGCGTTCGTTGACACCTGATAAAATGTTGCAAGCAAAAACAGTTTCAGTTAAGAATTTGGAGCTCTGCCGTAACATTCCCAGTAAATATTGAGACGGCTTATTACATGGATGAAACTTGATACCGAAATTAAGAATTGCAATGAGTAAAGTATCGTAATGGACTTCAAAGGAGTAATTGTCTATTTGTTACGACACGAACAGGTGCACCCCCCAGGGGCGTACTTCGGTAGGAACGGGTTTGGCGCACCCGGGGTCCCGAGCCAACAGTCTCCCTCGTGTGTGCTCCTCTTCGTGGTTGAGGGAGACGGTCAACAGGCCCCCCCACGTGTAGGCCGTGCGTGGAGACCAGTGGAGAAGGTTTTCAGATTCTTGTCTAGTTTAGAGTTTAGGATTTAGTGAACGAAAATTTTAGTAGGTTTTGATTGACGTTTTTTATGTACGTGTATTTTTAATAGGTTTTGTTACACTTGTATAGTTTTTAGAAAGTTCTATATCTGGCTTTTGCCATGACTAGTTTTTTAAAGGGCGCTGATGACCGCCGTAGTTGAGCGCCCTTATATATATATATATATATATATATATATATATATATATATATATATATATATATATATATATATATATCATCACTTGCATCATCATCACGAACAGGTGCAGTTGGTTGAGTTGTGTAACAAAAGACACGGGAGAAACAGAGTTATAAGGGATAGCACTTGACTTCGTTTGTGAAAGGGTATTCTTCGGACTCTTAATAATGTCATGACCGAGACTAATAATCACAATGGACAAAATAGTCACAAAGGATTTTTGGTTGAATAAAGGGCTTCGAGAAAGTGAAGGTTACACACCCACGTACAGCTGTGTAGAGTGAGGAGAGACGGTCCGCAGCTGACTGCTGATTCAGTCGCTTCTCTCTGGTTCTGTCTTGGGCAAGACAAACCAGATTTCATGAGAGAAGATATTTGTCGGTTGATGATATATTGGTAACTCTTGGTCGGCAACTTCGAGTTTGATGTGATGATAAAAAGAAGCAGTGATTAAATCAGTTTGAAACGGGCATTTCAGTATCATTTGAACGATCCTTACTCATACATATCCACGCATACCCTGAGAGAAACCTCATTGCTCAACACTAGCTACCCATATTATTCTTTACAAACTGTAACGTCAACGTGGAACTGTGCGCCACCCATTATTTGCATCAAACTTGGATACATCCTTACATTCCAGAAACTAGATCAGAGTTAAAACAGTGGACTGTGCCAGGCAAACCAACTCTAAAAAGGACGAATTCAACTATTTAGTCAACTAAAAAGGTTATGGCTAGTGTTTCCTTGGATGCAGAGGGAGTTACTTTTATTGATTACTTGGAGAAGGGTAAAAGTATCACTGGTGACTACTAGGCAAGCTTGCTGCATGTTTGAGTGATGAGGTGAGAAGATAAAGACCTTATTTGACGAAGAAAAAAATCTTGTTTATTTATGGCAATGCTCCGGACCAACGTTAAGTCATTGCAATTAGAAAAATGTGTGAATTAAAGCCGAATTGCTTGAAAATCCATTCTATTCGCCAGATCTAGCACCCAGTGAATACCACCTGTTCCCGATGCTCAAAAAGTTTCTTGGAGGACAGCAACAAGGTCATTGATGAGATAAACAGATATTTTGAAGACTATGATAAATCGCATTAAAAAGATGGTTTAATTAAATTAGAACACCGGTATGACAAATGTATAAGCCTTTCTGGATGTCGCCAGGCCATTGTTGATCGAGGCGGCAAGGCATTCAAAGGAATGCGCAGTGCCGTATGTAGTGAGTGAGTGAGTGGTGTTTTAGGGCCCGTCGACAATGAGGTCATTTGGGCCCGAAGTTAACACTAAGAGCTAAAAGACACACAAACTAAGCTAAAAGGTAAAAGAAAATAGAAACACCTAAAAATTAAAAGTACATCCAAAGGTTTAAAAAAAGAATAAAATACACGAAGCAGAGAGTAAAGAGCTAAATAACCAACCAACTCAACTCAACTCCATGCTGGCGGGCTGTTTGGAACAGCCCGAAGGGTGGTCAAATCGTGTACCTGCTCTGGGAAGAGCTTTACGACGTAGTGTCGGGGTGTGGATGTTGTAGGATGACGGGTGTAAATTAAGTGGGTGTAGGGAAGGGAGGTAGCTTGTTGCTCCTCGAGGAATGATGAACCGGATGCTACAGACAGCGCGCACCGCTGGTGGATTAGTTAATAAACTACGAAGAAGATATGTATCATTTTGAGTTTTCCAGAATAAATTTTGGATAGCTGTAATTAAGTTTAGGCTAGAATGGGGATCATGTGGTTACCGGTAATGACGGCAAGACATGCGGGGTAACCGGTATCGCTTTATGCGACGCTCACGAGGTACATAATCCCCAAGGGATCTGGCTAGGGTGCTCTGATGTTGAGGCAAACTCTCGAAGAATTTTGTCACCCTGCGCCTAATTTCATCCTCCACATATCGGAGGGATGAAGCCTCGTGAAGTAGTCTAGGGGAACCTTGTGCAAACAGAATAAATAATCCGAAGACATTTATTCTGTGCACGTTGGAGCAGAACTAGGTGTGAGCCTGCGGCCATACCTCAGACTTCGCACGCATAAAGCATGACAGGGAGGACGAGAGCCATAAAGAGTCGCAACTTTAGGGAAACAGACATCGCAGACCTAAGCATAGGGTATAGTGATGCCACGGCACCACACGACCGATGAGCTTGCTCCTGGATGTGTTCCCGAAAAGTTAGGCCCTTGTTCAGCTTGACTCCCAAGTATTTGATTGAATTCTCCCACCTGATCCCTTGCCCAAATTAGGTAAGTGTGGGGAAATTGGCGGGAAAGCGGCGCTTGGTAACCAACCAACCGCCGGACTAATAATTTAAAATCTCTAAAATTAACAAAGATAAAATCCAAGACAGACTTGTTTATTAAAACCGATTTCAGCAACAAACCGTAGTGCCTTAACCACGGCTACTGGGTCGTCCCCTAAAACACCAAGCAAGGTGGTCCCCAAGCCTAAACACTGGCGAACAGGAGCGTACTGCGGGCAATCGAGCAATACATGTCGCACAGTGAGGCGTACTGCACACGGAGCACACACAGGGGCCAGTTCCCCTCTTAACAGATGACCATGAGTCGCTCGTGTGTAGGGGGGAAGGAGACGGATTTCTCGAGAGTTCGCCTTTGTTCTAGCCGGGTTTCGATTCTTTGAGAAATTTCTGGAATGTTAGTAAACTATAAAAAGGCAGCCCGCCCGCCAAAGAGGAGTCAGTCAGTAATTGAACGCGTGCGGTTAAACAGCTGTGTTTGTTGACCTTGTTGTATTGTGTATGTGTACAAAGCGTATTTCTACGGAAATAAATTGCAATTTTTTGTGTTTGAACCTGGAGTTTTGATTTCTCGAACCCACAAAGTCACATTACGTTGAGAAATAAAGTAACAGAAATTATTATTATTATGTTTTATTTTTCATTTTGAAGCCCGAGTCTTATTAGCGTAACCTGGTATTTCCACGCACGACGCAGAAAACGTCTACTGAGAGTACGATGTCCACGCTTCTCTTCTGTATAGCTATACCTTGTTTCAATTAAGCTTGCCCAGTGTCTCTTAACAGTCACGTGACCTAATCACCTCTCATTGGTTGCTGTTGTGGTAATGACTGTCGTGCGGTAAAAATTAGTTCGTTATTTAACATGGTGATATATCATTATATGTTGGAAGAGAATCGTCAAATTTATATTTTCGTAACTGTTTTAATTAAATATATTACGCAACAGAGTTGATTTATCTGAAATGCATGTTAATTCTTAAACGAAGTAAAGAGGAAGTTCCTTTGCTCTCAAGCACATGGCACGATAGCACGTGATTTAGCGGTAGTGATGACATATTTGTTTATATGACTTTTATCACTGACCTTGTTTTGAACTGGATTAGTCATGCATCGCCATTTGAGAGTGCGGGAGCTAAATTATTTTATTGATCGTTTATTGCGCGTGTACTTATTATATGTATAATGGCAGAGTCTACCGCCAGGTTTTCGCTTAAGTATCGCAAGGATAATTATTTACAAACAGGCGAAACAAGAATTGTGTTGCATGTGTTTAATGCACTCACAGAGAAGAATCCGTCTTTGTCAGTGAGGGAAGTCGAACAGCTGTGCTCTGAAGTTACAGGTGTGAGTGTTAGATCCGTAGGAACATCGCGACATGAAATTGAGGAAACAGGAAAACTTACCACTCCAGGCAAAAGCAGGAATAAACAAAAGTGCGTGCTCGGAGAAAATACGTGAAAAGTGTTGTGCGTCGTCATGTGTGTAGTTTTTCTTTAGAAACGAACTCCCTAACATAAGTAACATTTCGTCTGCTGTAAATGAGGATGCAGATTTGCCAAATTTCAGCAGATTGCTTATACAGCTGGGATTTGTGAATAAAAAAAGAGGCAAGAAAAATTTGCTAAAAGACAGAGGCGATATTGCTGTGTGGCGAAGACGCTATTTAAGGACAACCACACTGCACCGAGATACAAATCGCTAAATATACACGAAGAACACACGAAAAGTAAAGTATGGTGTGACACGACTTTTAAGACTGAAAGACAAGCATTTTTGAAAGGTATGTGTGCTGGTTTAAAAAATCCCAGTGGAAAAGGCCAAAGGCCTTTCATTATAAACTCTTTCAGTTTCATTGCTCAGTCATTCAATTTGCTCAGTTCATTATAAACTTGTATTTTTGCATGCCTTCATATCCTTATTTGTATGATTTTTGTCTGATTTTATTTATCTTCCCGGCAATTATTACGACATTTACTGCAGGCTTAAATGTGACGGGAAGGCACCGCCTATGGCCTACGACGCGAAAGCATTAGCCAATTAGGGCGAGGGGGGGGGGTTGTTGAACACGGAGTGATACATTTCAGCGGGGCAAGCTTATATGAAACAGAGATTAGATAAATGCCAAGATGCCTAATACAAAATGTGTTCGGGGTTATGCATCGACATTGTCGTGTCATTGTTGAAAACCAGACGAGCATTGAACACCTACCCAGATGTCGAACTATCCATATCGGACAATGTATCCTAGCTCGTTAAGTATTTGGGTATTTATTACATACATTTTGTAATAAAGCAATCGCTAAGTTAGATAATAATGTGACTTTTTCGGTTCGTAGAATCAAAAGTCCAATTTGTGGTAATTCTAAATGTTCCTTATTTCCATGGAGATACACTGTTCAGTTCTCACGTAACAACATTACATCACCAATACAACACAATCTTCCAAACAGCGTCCAGTTTACAACATCAGCTCTCGTTACAGCAACACTCTTGTTACACAACTGACTCATCACTAGCCATGGCTTCTTTTTATACACCCATTCATGAATTCCAATGTACTGTCAATCACTAGATTTTTTCTGGAATAAACAAGACATCTAATGACGTAATCCGAATATTCTATCACTTTCGAGAAACGTGAAACCCTCTCTGGGCCGGCAAGTCTTTCACCTCTGTGATAAACTATCCGTCTCAGCAGCAGCCTTGTGGTCGTTAAAGGAGTGTCCTCCTCCGCAGAGGAGGGGCCTTCGACTCTTGCCATACCGGGACTAGGTCCCTTACTGGCATAGTGATGGCTTTGTTTAGGTAATGCTGGTGGGTGAATGGTGGTATTTTGTTAAGGAAGTGAATAATTGGTTAAGGTGAAGATGCAGTATAGTGTAGCAAGATAAGAAGATGCGATATGTGGGGGTCCTAGCACAAGTCTGGGTCTCTTGTATGTCTCGCCTGGGTCGAGATCATACTCTCCAAGTCCACGGATCAGGTTGTTGAAGCTGTTTCGGAGGTTCGAATAGAAACTGTGGGACAGGTATAGGATATAGTCAGTGACTTTTGGGAAGGATAGGTCTGCATGAATGTTTGCACCAGTCGGGATGCACCAGTTGGCTGCGACTGGAGACCGAAGGTAGCGGTTTTGGAGGACTTGGAGTATAGAGAGATGTGTTTTGGCAGCAACACCCCAGACTTGGCAGGCGTAAGTGAAGACCGGCCTTATAACTTGTTTGTAGAGCAGTAGTTTATTCCGAAGAGCCATAGGTGACTTAGAGTTTTAAAGCGGATACAACATGGCCATCCTTCTGCTAACTTTGTTAGCCACAGCTGTTATGTAGTCTTTCCATGTAAGGCGCATGTCCAGAAGCACGCCGAGGTATGTTGCTTGCGTAGACCACGGTACATTAACATCACCTAGATGTAGGTTAGGTACATCTTGTAGTGCTCACCGTGTGAAGGTGACGGCTTGGGACTTAGTGGCATTAAGTTTCAACCGCCAGGTCGCAAACCAGGCATACAGCATATTCGCGAATAGCTGTGCCCGTTGTACTGCGATGTCATGACGCTTTGATGCTGTTGTTATGGCAGTATCGTCGGCAAATAGGTCGAGGTTGCAGCCTCTCAAGGTTGGGAGTGTGTTTATATATGTAAGGAAAAGCAGGGGCCCAAGAACACTACCTTGAGGTACTCCTGCGTTTATGGAGTAGGGTTGAGACAGGAACTATCCGTCGCTTTCTTATCGACGCTAACATTCATTGTCGGCGCTTTGTGAACGCTAGCCGCCTATCAGTTCCTTTGTGTACACTAGCCACACGATCGTAAACTGCTTATGCAAGCTCTTTATTACCGTGAAACATTATCCGCCATTAGCTTTCTATTTGTGCCGAAAATTTTTTAGGCCTGTTTCCGCGACAATAATCACATGAATTCAAACCTGGAGAGCAAGAGAATAATTCTGTCACGGCAGGTCCTTACTCCCTAATAACTCTTGGCTATGTGGCAGACCCTGTGTATGCCTTTCCAGCAAAATATAAATTGTGAACTTATTAGGAACAGTGAGTCCAAAGAATGAATAATAAACAAAATCATGCTAACAATCCACATGTACTGCGTTGGCAAAACTTAACGCAATAAACACACAGCATGTAACACAAACAGTGATAGCCACAGGAGTATACACAATCAACAGACAGCTTTGTGTAATGTTATTCAAATGTACACATGGTATACAAAGTTGGATCCAGAACTGTTTCACTACGTGACTATATGAAATACAGATTTTATTATTTTGATAGCCCTTCCCATTTTACCCCAAAATAGAAATTGCCTATACTTCAGCCATGAACAAACTATCAAACGAAACCTGGTGCCATCCCATGAATTTCAGTTCTGTTTCAACTTTCACCCTTAATATATTTACGTACAAAGTACCTCCAGTTGGGCAGTGTATATTTTTGATCCCACTAAAGCCTGATTTCATATGATTTAAAAGAAATAAAGACACAATTTCACTGAGGCCAGTCCAGTGGGAATGGCACTTGGCACCATCAGAATACAATCGCCTAAACCATTCTGCTACTGCACGATTGGCCACCTTCTGTAGGTTAAAAGAAGCATGCTCCTGAAATGGTAGAGTTCTTAAAGGAAAATAGTCATTTATGTAAATTAGAAGCAATGATGATTTAGAAATTCTTTATGCGGTTATTTCACGAAACGACGTTTCAAAACTCTTTGTATATAAACATTACGGAACTAATCAACTGAAGCTTTCCGGAGTCAGGTGAACCAAAGCGTCATACAGTTCCCATGCTCTCCCGGTCAAAACATAATCTGACAGCTCAGCATACGAGGGTCGGCTGATTTTTTGTTCTTTTTTTGGTAGTTTACGTCCTCCAACGTTAAGTCATATCGGACGATGAATGGAATGGGTGAAATGATGCTCAAATGAACCCAGGGTCCATAGAGCTTACAGTTACCCCACATTCGTCTTTCAGGATAAGGGAAAACCCCGAAAAAACCTTATCCAGGTAACTCACCCGACAGAGATTCGAACTCTGGACCTCTTGACCGTGAGGCAGACACGCTACCATCTACGCTACCGAGGCGGGCGAGCGTAGGCTGATGAATCCCGGTCCTCACAGTTAGTTAAGTGCAGAGGTTCTACTCCCATTAGTCCTGGACCCGTAGGACCAAGGATCAGGTCCTCCTTCTACCCGGGAGCGATGGATACTCCTGGGCTTTTTCCATAGGGCAATACCTAGAGTCTAAAAATCCCCCCCCCCCCGCTGAGCAAAACGTCAAGACGGGATGGAAGTGGATACGCCACTTACGCGCGTCAACCCCGCAGGGAAGACTACCGAAAACGTCAGTATGACCGCCTGGTGATCTAGCACACCTTCTACTAACTCTGCAGGCTAGTAACCGGGACTTATTAGGCAACCCTATACCCCTTCCGGGCGGCCGTAGCCTGGCCGGAGGTACCTAATTCGCCGTGGGTGTCGGGAACACACTGCCCCCTCGAGTTCAACCCAATCCGAACTCCCCGAAGGGAGGAACTCGACAGTTCGGCCCGAGGTTCCTCTAGTAACGTCAGAGGTACCACGAGTGCTAAGGGTCCCCAGCGCCCGCACCATGGCAGCGGAAGGGGACGGATCCCCTCCCCTACGGGATCCCGGTCCTCACAGTAAAAAATAACTGTTTTTCCCTTTATTTCTCAACATAAACTCCAGAAAGGCCAATACATATGTCATATCGGTGTTCCAATTTAATTAAGCCCCCTCTGTAGTGTGATTTACGAGCTGTTTACCGCATCAATGATCACCTAGTTGTTGTGAAACCTTCGTCCTCCAAGAAATTTTTTGTTGTTTCGGAGCAGGTGGTAGTCACTGGGTGCTAGATCTGGCGAATTGGGTGGTTATTAAAGAAATTCTAACTTAGATTGGCACATATTTTCTATTGCAATGAGTGAACGCTGGTCGGAGCATTGTCGTTAAGAAACAAGATTTGTTTTCTTTACCAAATGAGTCCTTTTTCTTTTCACCTCAACCCCTTTCGTTGCACCAAGCTTACGTAGTAGCCACCAGTTGTAGTTTTAGCTTTTTCCTAGTAATCAATTAACACAATAGAAGTACATCTCTGAAAACACTCGCCATAACCTTGTTAGCCAACAAAATCAACTTTGCTCTTTTTGGGGTTGGTTTACCAGGCGCAATCCATTGTTTTGACTGTGATTTACTTTCTGGAGTGTAGTGATGTATCCAAGTTTCATGCATGGTAATAGTCCATCTCAAAAGTTACTGTAATTTTTTTACGGCGGAGCTTCAAATTCTTAACTGAAACAGTTTATCTTGGCAACTTTTGATCAGGTGTCAACAAACAGGGCACCTTTTTTGCACAGACTTTGTGGAAGTCCAACACATTACTTAAAATATTACCTGCAGCTTCTTTTATATGTTTGCATCCTCTCCTATCCAAAAGAAATTTAATCTGTGGCCTTCCAGTACTAAACGATGAATTTTTTCAATGTTTTCTGGAGTTATGATTTCTACAAGGCATCCAGAGCGAGGCTCATTACTAATACTCATACCTTCCATTTTAAACTCTGCAACCAATCTTTTAATCATTGTATATGAAGGTGCAGATTCTTTCAATGTACTGTCCATTTCCTTCTTTATTTCTTTAGGATTTAAGCCTTTCAAATGGAAGTATTTAATCACTGCTCGTTTTCCCAAATCCTGCATTTTCGTGAAACCTCTACACTTATCTTGTTTAAAATGATTCCATTCAAAAACTAAACAAACTGTTGACCTATAACTATATATGCAAGCTAGTCTAAAGTTAAACTGTATCATGCAATCCATCAAAATGAACCGTAGGCCATCTCCATGTGCGGCGCAAGTTCTATTTGCTGACACTTGTACTTCTGTGGGTTCTGTATACTTACCCTTACATAGTGCGATCCATATAAACCTGAACCACTTCAATATGTTATAACTTTTGAACCAATAATAGGACATATGTGCAACTTTGGGAGAATATAATACACAGTTGGGAGATTACATTACACTGTTTAAATTTCTGAGAAACTTTTAGAAGTGACCTCCATCAGCATCTATACATGTTTGCACTCGTCTCACCATAGTCTCTGAAGTTTTACGGAGAGTATCCTCCCCAATGTCACTTATTTCGGTTCGAATGGATTCCTTGAGAACATGAATTTTCCGTGGCCTATCCTTGTACACTCTATTTTTAGATACCTCCACAAGCAATGAAACGTGTGTTGTTTAACGCCCGCTTTTACTACATACGGCACCGCAGGCGGTGACACTGATGATACATGAGATGAAGATGGAGCACCGGTGGAATGAGATGGCGGGGGAAACCGGAGGTCCCGGAGAAAACCCACCCCAGCACCCTGTTGTCCACCACAAATCTCACTTTGCGGTCGCCTGGGATAAAACCTGGGCCGCCTTGGTGAGAGCCAAGCGGTCTAACAACTGAGACACGGCGCGGCCACCTCCACAGGGAAAAAAAAAAAAAAAAAAAAAAAAAACGGTGAGGTTAGGTCAGGGAATCTTGGGGGCACCATAGACCTTTTGAGATTATTCGATTACTGAAGAAACTGGTTGCAAGTTGCATGGTGTTATTAGAGGTATGGCACGTTGCTCCATCTTGCTGGAAATAACCTTCTCTCAGTTGTTCTCTCAGTTGCTTCACAAATGTCTTGAAGATACCCATATAATCTTCAGTCTCTGCAGTGGTATTGTGACGACCTGTTCTTACTTTGTGAGTGATTAAGGAACACGTGGTCAGGTCGAACACTCGGGAGCAAACACCCAGAGCAGAACTACATACTTTAGCGAGAGGTTGGGATCTTTTCTATAATGGTTCATTGGTAAAAAGGTAGGGTAAGGCTAATTAAAAGTGGAATTCACTTAATAAGAATATTTACTACAACAAATTTACAAAGGCGGCCATAACGGCCGTTTACCTGCCCAGAAGCGGAGCTTCCTACAAAAACATCCCACCCCATCAGAGGACAGTTACAGAGAGAGTCTCTCGCTTAAAGATAATTCATCTAGTCATAAAGGAGGGGAGGGAGTGAGGTCACCTACAACAGAGTAGATGGGTATCGATCCCGGTACCTCTCACAGTATCGCGTATAGATGCTGGTGGAGAACAGTTTCAATATTTTCTCTGAAATGTAAATAGAGTAATGTAATCTCAAAATTGTGTATTATAATGTCCCAAAGTTGCACATGTGTCCTATTATTGGTTCAAAAGTTATGAACTATTGAAGTGGTTCAGGTTTATTTGGATCACACTGTAGTAAGCTTTCGCATATACTATAACACCTCTTTTATGTAGGCATAAGCCTCTGTAACAATACAAATGATACATCATATTTATTATAGAAGTATCTCAACGATTTAATATATTACAGAAAACAAATCTTGCTATCTTATACGTGAGGCTGTTAATTAAGTGAATGAAGAAAAGAATATATGAAATTAATTTATTTTCTACTTAGTTAAATCAACATATTGCATTTTTACGTGCCTTTTTTCTCTTCATAGTAATTTTTAATGTTTCTGTTAACTCTTTGAACGCCTTATTTTGAAGAAATTGTTATATTTGTCTAGAGCGCAAGAAGTTCTCTTGTTTTTAAGATTCAAGAAGATGTTTACCAACTATGAGGTGCTCATTAAAATGTTACGCTTAACATAGCGAGGTTAAAATTCGAGAATTTCCTCCTCCGTTCATCATATTTTAGTAGCATTCTTTCTCATTAATATTCAAAAGTTCAGCACCTCTAGCAAGCGTCGTCTATTTGCATTTTCTGCTCAAATCGCCGTTAATTTATTCCCCTTTCCACTTCAAAACGTTTCCTGGGGTGGTTTGGCTTACATTTTAATTTCCGGCATTACAGAAAACCTCTTGTATACAATGATCCTATATGTTCGATGATATTGGAATAATCACATATATTATTGTCCAAATTTCGAACTGTTATGATTAATAGTTTTATCACGAAAGGGTATAGAGATAAAAATGTAATTATAATGTGACAAATATGAGTTAGGATTTTGTCAGAGAGTAGGAAGCGTTGGTAAAGGAAGTTATATGTTGAGAAAAAGGGCAATTTTTGGATGTGAGAATAACTGAGGAAATTAAATGTTCCAACGATAAATTCACTAGATCAGTACGTTCACAAAATCACATGTATACTTGAAATTAAGTAAGCTGATTCTGCAAACTAGCAAGGAAGCATAATTCTTAGAATTTATCATGTTGTAGAGCAAAAATTGACTTTTAAAGACGAACAAGGAACTAAAACTGGAAACATACAAGGGGCTGTCATAAAATTTTAATTATCACACTTTAAAAACTGTGAAAGAGAGTTTGTGTTGATATGTGCCTGTTAGTTATTCTCTACACAGTCACCATATGGATTTACACATTTTTCCTAGAGTCTCTTGACCTTCCGAATACCTTGACTGTACAAGTATCTTCCACTTCATTAATGACGTCATTTGTGCTGTCAATTCGGTGACCACGCAACACATTCTTCATTTCCGGCAAAAATAAAGTCACTTCGTGCGAGATCGGGTGAATAAGGAGGAGGCTGTAAGATCTCAAAGCCACATTCCCTTGTTTTGTCTACTACAACTTGAGATGAATGAGCTGGTGCATTGTCAGCCAGAAGATGAACATCTTTGGAGATCATACTGCGTCGTTTCTTAATCAGAGTTGGTCATAACTGGTCCAGAAGATTGCAGTAGTATCTGCCAGTGATGGTTTGACTCTTGGTAAGATAATCTGTAAGGATAACTCCACGAGAGTCCCAAAAAACTGAAAGCATAATCTTCCTAGCTGACTTTTGCACTATTGCCTCTCTGGGATGAGGCAATCGGCATGTTTCCATTCCATGTTCATGGCTTTTGTCTCTGGATCATACTGATGGATCCAGGATTCATACATGGTTACCAGACGATCAAAAAAATGATCTTCATCCTGTTCCAACAGCATCAACATCTGTCTTGGAAGGTCACGCCATGTTTGCACATGACATGCCTTAGACATATGTACTTCGTCATGAATAATTTTCCACACACAACCATAACTAAGATGTGTCTCACTCATGATCATATGGAAGTTTGCTCGTCTGTCCTCCAGTATTAAACACTCCACTTTCTTCACTGTGAAAGGATCATCTATCATCGACGGTCTACCTGCTCTTGGCTCATCTGTCAGGGACATGTGAACAGTTTGAAAATTACTTCTCCATCTCACAATAGTGTCATACGTTGGGCAGTCATTTCCTTAAACAGCTGTCATCTCATCCTTGATTTTCCGGGCAGTGTTGCCCTTCAACTTGATCACACTACTAGCCTCAACTGTTTCCATCTTAAACCTCAGTCACTTCTGGTACTCACTGTAATAAGACAAAAGTACTCAAATCATTGAAACTACCAACATTATATCCCGAGGGATCAAAGTTGACATTCAAAAATTTTCATCACTAACATAAAATCCAGTGGGTGATAATTAAAACGTTTTGACAGCCCCTCCTATAATGTAGGAACTTGGGTGGGGTATTAATGAAGTCGGTAGGAATCATGGTGGTAACAGAGCGTGTGTTTCTAACATTCGAATCGTTCTTTCGTATGAGATAGAACGTCAGATTATTGAGGGTATATAGCGCCTAAAATCTATGCAAACTTGTCGCAAGAATTTTGTCCAGCTAGGATTATAAATCAGTAGATTTTTAATTTCTTAAGAACTTATTTCTAAATGGTACAATAAAGTTTTGAACATTCTCTCCAGTCAAATCCTTTCTGTAAAATCGTGTATAATACATAACATATATTTGAACGAATGGTATAAGATGTAGTGCAACCCTACGAAATTTTGAAAATTTACCTGCATCCTCTTCACAACTGTCATTCATGTCGCTTCTCTGCTAGCAGTATAGTATTGTAAAGAATCGTATTACTCATCTTTCACCCATTACACTAGTCAACAGTTATTTTGGGACAAAGTACGTGTATCTCCTAATTATATTTCGCAATTCGATATAAAATGTGAAATCAGGAATTGTCCATCACGTCAGGATTAAAAGTTTTGACCTGCAAGTTACATAACATAGTATAATTTTAAGTGCTTTCTGTTTGAAAATAGCATGATAAAATTTAGTGCAGTGACCTTTTATGTTTTTAGCTTTAATGTGAAATACTTTTTAAATGTAAAATGTAAGGGGAGATTTCTATTGAGCCACAAATTAGGAAGTTAATGAGTGATAAGAACTTTGTAGAAAAATTAAGTCAGAACTTGTAGGCTGGCGTTCTTTTAAGGATGTCGTTGAGGGTTTCCTGGGCAATACAAGAGCAGAAAACAGTGACATATTGGTGGAAATTCTTTTAGATAACTATAAAAGTCTTGGATGCAGTATATTACTAAAATTGCAGTTCCTTCATTTAGTTATCTTCCTTACCAATTTGGGAGCGGTCAGTGACGAAACCGGAGAAAGGTTCCATCAGGACATTTTGCGAAGGCAAAACCGCTATTAAGCTAATCTCTGTTTCATATAACCTTGCCCCACTGACATGTATCACTCCGCGTGCAACTACCTTCCCTCTCATCCTAATTGCCTAGTGCTTTCGTGCCGTAGGCCATAGGCAGTGCCTTCTCGTCACGTTGAAACCTGCAGTAAACGTCATAATAATTGCCAGGAAGATAGACAAAATCATACCAATAAGAATAGGAAGGCATGCAAAAATAATGAAGTTTATAATGAAACTGAGCAAGCAGAAACTGAATGAATGAGCAATGAAACTGGCCTTTTCCAATCTTAAAAGTCGTGTCATGCCATACTTGTTGTGTGTTCTTCATTTACCCAAGTCTCGTCAAGGTAGTATATTTTTCGACTTGTACCTCAGTACAGTCTGATTGTCCTTAAATAACGTCTTCACCACACAACAATATCGCCCCTGGAGTGATAAGTTTTCCTGTTGTCTCAATTTCATGTCACGATGTTCCTGCGCATCTAACACACCTGTAAGTGCACAGCTGTTAGACTTTTCTCACTGACAAAGAGGGATTCTTCTCTTTGAGTGCATTAAACACATGCACAACAAATCCTTTTTCGCCGCTTTGTAAATGCTTTCCCTTGCGATACTTCAAAGAAAAACTGGCACTAGATTCTGCTATTACACATATTAGATTAGATTAGATTGATTTGCGTTTAGTAGGTTCACTTGTAGCCAGAAAAGGCCGTGAACATTGAACATGTCCAGAGGTATAAAGTTTAATAGCATATATATGTACAAAAGTTAATATAAGACACATATTATAGTATACAGGCAATATGAACAACATTATGGAAAACAAAGCAGGGATAATTATATATGATACAATGATATGATTTAAACCAGCTTTCACTTGGCTTATGCCAGTACGTCTCAACCTTTTTGCAATGGATACCATTCTTGTTATTTATTAAATGCATATACAGTAAAAGTAAATTTTCAACCTGCATCAAATATTTATTAATAATGATTTGTCATTGGAACATTTAGATATTACTTATAGAGCTACAGAAGCATTATCAGGATAATTTGTCATTCAGATAATCTTGTACGGAATAAAAAGATTTTGAGCAAAGGTACTCTCTAGCAGCTTTTTTAAAAGCACCGAAATTATAAACTTTTTCTTTAAGAACATTAGAAAGTGCGCCAAATATTTTGATAGTTTCATAATACACACCTTTCTGAAAGCAAGAAAGTTTAGTACTGGGATAATGGATATTATACTTTTGTCTAGTGTTTATTTTGTGAATTACATTATTTGTTGCAAATAAGGCACGATTGCATACAAAGAATTTTAGGATCGATAACATATACATGCAAGGAAGCGTTAGTATCTTCAATCTTGTAAAAAGATCTTTACAGGAGCGTTTGTTGTGGGTGTTAGTAATGATTCTTATAACCCTCTTTTGCATAAGAAATAATAACTTCACGCGCAATAAACGATCAATAAAATAATTTAGCTCTCGCACTCGGCACAACACACCTTCGAATGGCGATATATGACTAATCCAGTTCAAAACAAGGTCATTGATAAAAGTCATATAAACAAATAGGTCATCACTACCGCTAAATCACGTGCTCTTGTGCCATGTGCTTGAGAGCAAAGGAACCTCCTCTTTACTTCGTTTAAGTATTAACATGCATTTCAGATAAATCAGCTCTTTTGCCTAATATATTTCATTAAAGCAATTACTAAAATATAAATTTGACAATTCTCTAATTTTTACCGAACAAGAGTATGCACTACAACAGCAGCCAATGGGATGTGATAAGGTCACATGACCTTACGGGGTAAGCTTACGTGAAACAAGGATTAGATGGAACCCTTCAATGTTAAGTAGCTTCTGTTGTCTTTTGAAGAGTGAAATATATCTCACAGAAGGAAGCTGTCATCATAAAAGCTCAACCCTCCATCAACAATATCATCATCGAGCAAATGACTGTTGCAAATTGTCTTGTAAAATTGTACATTACCCGGGATACTAGAGTAGAATAGTTTTATGGCATTAATTATGCTATATATTGTATAAATATAGTCTGGACCACCTCTCTATTTTCAGATATAGGGACATAAAAACCTCCATAATAAAAATTGGAGGGTGCTGGCGAAAATCTAAGTGCATTTTCAGAATCGCAAGTCCAAATTAATCAGGTCCACCATGTTTTATCTCTGTACCCGAGGAAAGTTTTTTTTTGTGTTGACCAGTGTTATTACTCCATTCTTTTGAAACCCTGCACTGTATAGCAAATTTATTTCTCTGTGACACTTGTTCTATCTGGACAATACTTACTTGTAATGAATTTAAGTGAATAATAATTTCAACATTTTATTGATACGTGAATTGTTTATTTCTGTTTCAGTTTACAACAATGGAACAAGCCAGAACTGTAAGTATAACTCTATTAATTATTAGATTACCTTTATGAAAAATATTGAAGAGAAAGAACTTACTATTTTCTGACTTCTTTTTTTCAGGTGCCATGAGACATTTATGAAGATTTTGAGTTTTGAGAATATATTTTTTTCAAATCAACACTATATGATAAATTATTTAAATAATTGTGATGTAATGCCGGAATTCAAGCTTTCAATATTATTGTTAAAATACTAGTATAAGGCTTTACATCGTCAATTTGCTTAAAACCTCTTTGAATAAATAGACACATGCTGACTGTTGCCGTAAACGGCAAAACTTATAGTAAAATAGGGTAATTATTAAAGAATATAAGTTTACTTCGAATCCGTAATAGGGATGGGGTGATAACAGATTTTGTCCACAACGATGATGGTTTTTGGACCACGATACTCGTAAGGACAATGCACTAAATTATCGTAGAATTATTTTAATGCTTTGACCAGTTTTATATGATAAAACAGCGGCTATTCGCGTTCGCATTTTTAAATTGATAACTGCAGAACCTTGTTGTAAAGGCTAAAAATGATACTAACAATAATAGTTCCTTTGTAAACCTTTATAATATTTTGTGCTGAATGTCGGTACTTCCTAATATTTTGGACTGATATGCCTGACAATAAATCTATATGGAATCCTTTTACATTTCCTGCTATATCAAGTTCTGGCAGCGGCACGAATGGGAGGTTCATTCGATTTCTAGATGTTAAATTTTACATTAAATGTAATATATTGTTTGACATAATTTCATGAAATGCAATTAGTCTTATTCATACCCTACTTTGTCGTTGGGAGTTTTTTGAAAATATCTGCACATTCAGCTAATGTCATTAAATCACTACTGCAAATAATATAAGGCAATAAATGAAACAAACAACTGCTCGGAAGTTGTGGCTTGTGTGATGGTACAGCTCCCATTAAAATTACCTTATATTTGCAGCTTTGGTTCTTTCAGATTCGTCAATTTTGTCACCAGTTTATAGGATAATTAAATTTAAAGGCTTAGAGCAACTCAGTTATTAGATTGGTAGTAATTATGGAGTGTCATTCATTAGCTAAAACCTGTTTCATTCACAACTCTGTCAATTTTAGATCTACACGAGTCTAATTTCTCAGCACGGTTCTTATGCACTTCACTAAAAACGTAATTGTGCTTTGATGGCCCATGAAAAGTAACGATGTAAGGTCTCATTTGCACTCAACTCTTTGTATATTTACTATACTTATTTGATGAGGTGGGGAATAAATGAGAATATTCAAACAATAATTAAGGGTATCGAGGTTTTATGTCGAATATTTTACAGAGTATCGTGGTATCAAGTACCCATCCCTTGTCTGTGCAAGTTAAGAACAAATAATTTTAAATATTACGCGGTCTTACTATATAAGGGAACGATCGAACCCGTTTTCTTTAACTTTGTTAAAGAGAAAGTAAGGTTCGCGCTCTTTTAATTTATTGCGTAATAACTTGAGGAAGGTTTAAGCATAGAATATATGTATAGATCAGTAACTTTTCTGTGTAGTTTTTTAGTTTTTTACTATCCGTTAATTTAAATCATTTTTTACTTAGCGCTCTCCCATTATTATTCTATAATTACAGCAGAAGAGGTTTGGAGTAACATGGTGATGTGCCATAAAGATACTGTATCTTTCATAGCATCCAGCTGCGAAAGGCAAGATGCAGTATAAAACAGCGTAATTTATTGTTTTTATATTATCATGTTTGTCAGTTGTTTTAATAGAAAAACAGAATATTGCTGAATAAATTATTAAACAACAGAAATGTTATCAATATGTCTCCAAAATCAAGTGCCCTTCTCCTTCTTAATTAATTCCCATCTTCCGTTGCATGTGGATATACTGCAATGCACTCTCATTGGTTCTATAGTATATGCTTACATATAACGGATTAGAATTGAAGATCACAATGCCATATATATTTATGTGTATGAACCCAATAAAATTTCGAAGGTCACAAACATGGCCTTCTCTAGTCACCTTCGTTCATTATTAAGGGATTCTTACAAACTCTAAATTTTATTTCTCCATTAAACAGTTTCATTAATCATTTAGTTTAACAAGGGAATTCCAATATGATGAAGTACCTCAAATGTTTAAAGAGTACGTTGATATATACTGGCTTTGTAATTCAACTCTTGATGTGACTTTGAGAAACAAATTACTGATATAGAATCTTAAAAACTATGTACAAATGAGTTCAAACTAATATCAGAAGAAACTTAAGAATGTTTAACGTCACAAAAGGATAATCTGATATAAATTCTGTGTTTAAGCAATATTTGTATTTTACGTGTAGTTAATTTTGTGTCACCCTTAAGTTTAAACTCATTCAAAATGAACAATTCACTGGCAATTCGCTGTAACTTAAAATTTTAAAATTTGTTTGTATTATTTGTAGCTTTAAGTGTGTGAAATATTTGACAGCTATATCAGTGAAAAGCGTCAGAAAATTTACAATAAAGAACACTTTTATTTGTAAATAGTGGAAACTTTTTTCTGGAAGGTTTTGTGTTGCTGAACTAAAACAAGTTAATTATTTATCCGGCTTCTCATTTTCGAGTTATGATGTACTCACCCATACCACACAGACCCAAATTTTACATTTATGGTGAAATCTCGGTATAACATTGTTAGGTTGATTGCAGGGTTTCCTTCTTACCTGCCATAATAGAATATTAAAAAAAAACTGTTGGTTACAAAAAGGAGCCATTTTCATGACTGATATGTAGATTTGAATTTAAACTTCGGTGAACTTTTTAGGTGTGATCCAGACATTAAAAAAGTAGTGGCAGCACTGCCTGCATTTGTCACTATGACTATTAGCAGTAAATCATATAAGCAGGTAACAATGAAGAATAACAGCGTCTAATGTTTGTTAGCTCTGAGTTTGAAGACAATAATTTTACTTAATAAGACATTTTAGTAAGTTTAATTGTAGGCTGTTATCTTTAGTGCTCTAATATGCTTCGTAAATATGAACAATGATGCTTCATTAAAATCCAATGCCCAACAATGCCATTCAGAATTATTGGAAGCTTGTGGTAGACAACTTTACCACATAGTACCGTTTCTAGGTGGCGAATGCATTTCGTAGAGGAAGCGAAGACGTTCATCAAAAACGTGGAGCTGGCAGACTGCAATCAGCAAGTGATGATGTGTATGTGAATGCTGTTAGAGCACTGCTGGAACATCGTTGTTGGATTTGTATTAAACCAGCAAGATGATGCAAAGTTACCGACCAAGTGTTACCAATATAGATGCACCTTATTTTTACGCTGTAAATTTTGAAGCACTGTAGGCTATCCTCAGGGTAGAGCTAAGAGTTGCGTCCAAGGGTACGCGTGGATATGTATGGGAGTAAGGATGGTTCTGATGACACTGGAGTGCAAATTTCAGACTGGTTTAATGACTATAGCTCGAGGGTATCTACTAGGGCAATCCACACAAAGTGAAGAATGACACCCCCCTCTGACGCCCGGCGTCTCCGTGGGGCATTCCATAGAGCAAGACCTAGACACTAACAAGCGCCCATCTGGTCCTAGGGACTTCAACGGAATGGAATTGGATACGCCACTTACGCGCGCCAACCGCAAAGGGAAAGGCTAATGATTTGACCTCAGTAGGGTCGCCTGGTGATCTAGCACACATTCTACTAGCTATGCTGGCTAGTACGAGGAAATATATGGCTTCCCTTAACCCCCTCCGGAGACGTACCCGATCTCTCACGGGTATCGGGAACCACTGCCCCCTCGAGTCCAACCCAATCTGAACAACTCCCATTCAGGGAGGGGCTCTAATGTTCGGCCCGAGGCTCCTCTAGTAACGTCAGAGGTACCACGAGTGCTAGGGGTTCCCAGCGCCCGCACCACGGTACCTGAAGGGGACGGATACCCTCCCCTACGGGGTGGTTTAATGACTGCTTCTTTTTATCATCCCATAAACTCCAAGTTGCCGACCAAGGCAACTGTTCAGAGTTACCGTATGTCAAATGCATATACGTGATGACATTTAATTCGTTATTTACGTAGGAAGCGATAGAGACCTTTTCTCTCCGGTTCTGGTTTGCCTTCGCCGAAGACCGAACAAGTTGTCAGTCATTCTTCTTGGACCGCTCGCCCAGTTCTGTCCCTCACTGCAGCTGCGTGTCACTTTCGCCTCTCGAAGCTTGTTTTTATTCACACCAAAATTCCTTTTATGACTATTTTTGCCATTGTGATTATCAGTTTCGGCCATACCGTTATTAAGGGTCCGGACAATGCCTTTTCAAACGGAATCAAGTGTTATCCACTTAGAATCCCTGCTAAGAACGCGCTTTCGCCCGTCTCTTTTGTTAAACGACTCACCCCAAATACAACTGCAGGCGTTTTGACAAATATACCATGTTCCTTTGAAATTCATTATGATTCTTTATTCATTGCTTCCCTTAATTTCGTTATCAAAGGGAAGTTGGAGTTGCTCCTGATACGATTCTCCACATACTTAAGAAGAAGTTAAAGACGAGGTAAATCTGCGGTCAATGGGATCCACACAATCCTACAGAGGAAACAATATAACAGCGAGATTATACTTAGATCGCTATGAACGTGAAGGCCACCGTTTTCTTCGACGTGTCATAACATTAGATGAAACTTGGGTGGAATACTACCAACCAAAGTTAAAGAGACAATCAAATGTGCGGCGACATATTGATTCACCATGGCGAAAAGAGTATCGATAACTGGATGCGCTTAAAGTCATGTACATTGTTGCTTATGATTTTGATGGTGTTCTTATCATTCATTCAGTTCCTCAAGGAAATCGGTGAATGCTGCATATTACTTTCACTTTATGGAACACCATTTATGACTAGCTTTCCATCGTAAACGTCCAGATCTCCTGAATTCTCACCTGTTTGTGTTGCATAATGGTGCTCGCTCTCACACGTCTGCCCTATTGTTAATTTACTTCGGAAATGGAACAGGTAAATTCTGTAATATGAGACTGAAACCTGAGGCTATAAGCAACTGTGGGAAGATAAAACTACATTAACTAAAGAATGTGTCCATATAAGCGAAACGCGCGAGTAATGGGCGACGAAGAAGAAAAAACACCCCTAAGGAATATGAGAAAAAGTCAGAATATTTCTTCCCTTGACCCCGAGGGACAAAACCCAGTGGGACAAAAAACTGAACTTGCCTAGATATAGGAAGGGATAAAAGACCAGTAAGATTAAATATGAGGAAAACAAACCTCCAACCAAAATTGATATGCATCACGTGATACGGGCGGAATAGTCGTGAAATAGGAAAGGGGCGTCGATAGATAGTCCGCGGTCGGAAAGGACGCTAAGAGACTAGAAAGGGCGCGAAACTTCATCTTGGGTCGTTTCGGGGGAAGGCGGTGTAAAGTGACGAGCAATTAGATGCGGGAAAGTGAAATGTGGGCACTTGAATAAAAGAGGATACCGACGTCGTGACGAGCAAGTGTGTTGGGGGAGCAAGCTGTGATCTAAATGTCCTATAAATAAACTGGTGGGAGAAGTCAAGGAAGCATAGTGTATTTCCGCTTAAACGCCGGACCCTGGGACAGAGTACATTTATGCTCACTCGTACTGACAACCGAGAGAAATTCACTAGTCCGTAGCATAATCGGTTTTTCCCCGATTGTATCCTACACCAATAGGAGCTTTTCTCCTGAACGAGAATTATATCCACCGATTCCCGCCTCAAATACCCTTCATACTCCCCAGATATGAGCCCATATGATTTCCACATTTTTGCGAAAATGAAATTTCCACTTAGAGGAAGTCGCTTTAGCACCAGACACGCAACTATAGCAGCAGTAGAGCAGTCTGTTCGAATATTAGTAACCACAAGACGCTGTGGATGGCATCCGTCGGCCCCCTGATGTGTGAAGGCAGTTCTTCATATTGGAGGATATTGTATTAAGCACTTCAATAATTTGACTACTCCAAAAATGTTTTATTTGACGATAATTCAAATGTTGCCAGTAATTATTGAATGACCGATACATATCCTTGGATACACTTAGGTGATTTGAAACACTCTGATATTCATTTCATCTTTATGGTATCAAATTTCCATTCATATTAATAATACTCCAAAATGCCTATCATGCACAGGTTTTCATTTGAAATGCATTAACTATTTAACTTAAACTAAGCCACTGGTGAATAAAGCAAAATAAGTGAATGCAATAATATATTGACAAACAATGCGACATTTTTCGTCTTGTGTAAATTTAAATAATTTATGACGATATTAAAAATTAGTATATTTTTATATATAAAACTTAATGGGTAGCAACATAATGAAACGCTGGATTTGGGTTTATTTTCTCTATTTATCTAAGTACTGCCATTTTATACTTCTTATACTAAGTATATAGAAAGTACTGTATGCCACACAAAAATATGACATTGAGATCTGTGTAACGTAGTTTTGAGGCTTCCTGAACCGAGAGAAAGAAAAAATATCTAAATATAAAGTGTTTTTATGTCTTTAAACGCGATAATATGAATAAAATGTTATTATACCAAAAACTTAATATTCGTTCAGTATCTTTAAGGAACGTAACAAAATGATTTTCAAAGATATTGTCACCAAATTATCGGAAAGTACGACCAACTGACAGCTGAGTAGGGGACCGGAGGCATTCGGACCACGCCCACCCATTTATCCCGGTCTCTAACTGAGGGGATGATTAGGGAAGTGTCACTGGTTGCTGGCCGCCTCTTCCCCCTCCCCCTGCCGTCTAGAACCTTCGCGGTGATTCACTGAAACGAGAGACTTCAATGAAACAGCGATATCTCTATAAAAGGGGGCTGCAGTTGGCGAGTTCAGTTCAGTTCTTGTCGAGCAGTGGTGAGGAGCACCCAGTGAGGGAACGGACAGTGTACGTGCATCGGAGGAGTGTACGTAACTGCGTGCAGTGGACCGGTGACAGACGAACTGGTGAATTGTAATTGTGTGCATTACGTAATTCTGTGTAATCGGCATGTGTTCCGATTGTAATTCGGTGGAAATAAAGAACATTTTTGAGTGGTGTAATCGGACTTTTAATTTCACGAACCCACAAAGTCACAATATTCACCCATGGTAACCTCATATTTACAAAGAAATATTTAGTTTTCTTTTATTTAATTCAAAATTTCTTTAAAAATTTTGGTTAGAATTTTTCAAATTAAAAATATTTTCGTGACAAATGAGGTGCTTATCTTGAAAGTCTAGGGAACTGTCTGAAATCCTCTGCATTCTAAATAAGTATTTTGTAAGAACTAAACCGTAGAAAATACAAAAATGTTATTGCAGAGAAAGAGAATTATGTTAAAGCCCTCTTTTTAACGTTATAGGGTTAATAAATTAAGATATATTCTCTGTTTTGGAGTGAATGTTTAATTTAACTTCTTGTGTCAGTGGGCAATGAGCATAGAATTAAAATGCCATCACATAGGTGTCTACAAAAACAAAACAAAACAAAACAAAAAAGACTTCAATCTGACTTATGCTTCATATATCTTACTAGTAAATGTGCATGTGTACAGAACGAATATTTCTATTAAAACAAATGGATACAGGTATAAGACTCTTAGGAATACTTGAAGTGGAGACCACTTTAACCGAGAAACGGAATTGGATGAGTTTTATTTTCTGTAGTATTTCACTGGAGCTGTGATGTGGTGAAGTGATACGATGCAACTATCAGTCGTTTACGAGAAAAATGACGAAAAAGAATTCGATGCCGCATATCTTTCATTTGCATTCTCACTATTTCAGGCGCGGAGCTGAGCGGTTGGCGTCTACGGTTCACGCACGGGCGGTTTGAGTTCGAGTCTCATCCAAGGCTTTTTTTTCTTCTCTCTGTGGATTTAAATTAGAGATAAGTTTATTTTCCAAGCCAAATATCATTTTAAAACCGTTTTTCCCTTCCAAAAGTTTAGGTTTTGGCTTGAAAATTCAATATGTCTGTAATTTCTGGAAAGAAAGAAAAGTCTCGGGCGGGAGTCAAACCCAGACGACCCGTGTTTGTACCGTAGACGCTAGCCGCTTGGCTACGCACCTTAACTGAACGAGTGCGAATGCGAATGAAAGATACGCGTCGCTGAATTGTTGTTCGTCATTTTTCTCGCGAACAGCTGAGAGCTGCATCTTATCACTTCAACACTTCACACATCTAGTGAAGTATATATGTATTATTTTATCTTGACAGGAATCCTGCGCGGTAGGGATGGGTAGCAACTGTGGTGGGGATAGTGCACCTATCGCCACAATGCGTCCCACGCGTAAGATTACAAGAGGGGAGGGCGGTGCATAAGGTGTCTAAAAACAAATTTCATTCTCGAAGCCAGTTTTGCAGCTGTTATAAACTATGTTGTAATTCTTACAATGGTAGTAATCTCCACGCTTTTGTTGGATCTTAAATAGTACATAGACACTTGTAAAACACCCTGTTCTCCTCCAGCAGACATGATAAGCAGCTCTGTCGGCCTTTCAATATCGCTGTAGAGTCCCTGTAACGTATTTCACTCCAGGCATATGGTCCAGTATGTGCTGTATTGATATAAGTTTCATCCATATAAACTGTATGAACTTCACTTCGATATCTCCTAATATTTCGTAAATACTTAAGCCTTTTTGCACGTATGGTGCGATGTTCGATTAAAATTTGTCTGTCACGCTTAGTGTTTTTATTTTAAATAATCCTAGCTTCAAAAGAACTCTTCTTAATGTTTAGACACTCCTTTGAAGTCAGTAGAATTTTTAGCTGCGTAAGCAATTTCTTCAAAGATGGTCTTTGTTTTTCTGTACTTTAAAAATTATTCATATTTCGCCTAACAACTTCTGAATTAAAACATCCAAATTAGATTTTGTACATATTCCTAATCTTTGTTTACTGGGCATAGAGAAGGACGTTGTTTCATTAGCACCAATGGCTTTTCTTTCCTTAATAGCTCTACTAAACTGCTTTCAGACACCACTGTTGCCTCAGATGTCCTTACCCAGATTTTTATAGCTGACCCAGACCACTGGTCTTTTTTTATAAATCTATGGATATTGGTTATTACTTCTCGTGTTTTTAAATGTAGCACTTTATTTCCTAATGTGCTACTAGGAGGCGTCATTTATAAATGCCTTCTTGGAACCAAGAGACAAGCACATTTTGAAACAAGCTGTAGTGTTACCGAGTAGCTCTGCACGTGTTTAGTTGCTCGTAACTGGTACGCAACTGACCTGCCCTCCCCTCCAGTTGCAACCGTTCTGAAGTGGACTCGTCCAGATACCACTGCGCATTGCTCTGCACTTTGCAAGATAAAAAAAATACATCTGTACTAAAGTAAGAGAAAGAACGTCCAAATCCGTTTACCGTTTAAAGTAAACCTAAACCCTTGTCAGTAAAAGAACGAATAGAGAAACTCTTGAGAAAGCAACTTTTTTTTTGTATTTCAGCGGTCCCGTCATACGAATTAATTGCGCAATAGGCAATAGATTTTCATAAACGTCAATTATTCAGTTTATATGGATGTGTGCGTAAGTGTTACTATTTGTGAACAGAGATTGGCACCTTCAACTTAGTATTAACTTCGTAAATCTGATATGTTTTACTTTTGAAATGACGATATGTATAAAATGCGAATGTGGAATATTAAATGTATGGGTAGAAAATAGTAAAAGGCAGAAACTAAAATAGGAACGAGGCAGGAGAGATTACCATGTTTTAAGACCCCCCTCTTCAAACGTCTCACAGCATCGTGCTTGGACACACCCCATTCCTCTTCTCTGACATCATATGAGTATAAACGTTAACCAAATGACCTCTGAGAGACAGGGCATATAATTTAGCAACTTTATTTACTAAGATGCAAGCGCTTAATAACAAGCTAAGCTGCAATTTTAATGTTAAAATACGAATCACTTGTAACTGCTCTGCTTGTCTATGTTATTCCCGCCATCTATGAGGTGTCTGCCCAAACTTATGGACGCCCATTTGCCACTAGAACGCTCTGCACTAGTGGTTGTTTTGGTTTAGTGGTCATAGAGTATGCCAAGCGGAGACTGTATCTGTTGATACGTATGTCAAAAGGGTACGACGTCAATCCTGAATGATAGCTACACACTTCAGGCTTGCAGGAAACTTCAGATTGGAATTCCTAGTTGGATTTATTGCAGGAAAACACGTAAGTATTACTTGAACTTAAAAGAAACAATGTAAAAGGGTTAAGTTATATTTTCTGTTTTTAGGCTTATAAAAATCTACAGCTCTTACTGTGTAATTTCATTAAAATGTATTTCTTAAAATTAATACTATTCAGAACACTATTAATTGGCAAAGAATGTGGTAAAGGATGCACACATCTTAGGAACACCATATTAACACTATTCAATGTAATTGTTGTGACTGTTTAAGTTTGTAAAAATTCGATTCTACTCAAAAATATTGAATAGTTAAAAAAATAACCTTGAAAGTCCATCTTTGTGCTCTTTCGAATGTTTACGAAAATACCTTTGTAGTTTTTCATATATGTCAAAAACTTAACTCCATAATTAAATAAGGTATTAAGAACCAAAGTTGTTCTTTAATTAGTATCCTCCAAGGACTGGACAAAATTATTTTAAAGAAATTTCTCTCATCTCAAATTAACTTTTATAGGTCAATTTTGTCGTTACCTTTTAGTGACTTTTATTAAAGAACCATGTGATAAATTACTCGACTCACAAATTACATACCTTAGACTTTCTGCGTTTAAGTCCAATTCGTATGAATGATCTGCTTACCTGACACGAAGTCTTACCACACAAGCTGAATATCTCATTAATGGAAGCCAAATATGTAAAGCTTTTTATAGCATTGGTATTTTTTAAAAATATTCTCTGTTTCTGGTTTTACTTATAAAATACATATAACTTTTCAAGTGGTAAGTCACTATGTTATTTCCCAAGTTAATACAAGAAACTTCGAAACCCAGCAGGCCCGCCTTGGTAGCGTAGATGGTAGCGTGTCTGCCTCACGTTCAAGAGGTCCCAAGTTCGAATCTCGGTCAGGGTGAGTTACCTGGATAAGGTTTTTTCCTCATCCGGATAGGTGAATGTCAGGTAGCTCTAAGCTCCATGGACCCCGGGCTCATTTGAACTTCATTTCATTCCTCGTTTGATATGACTAAACGCAGGAGGACGTAAGCTACCACTAAAAAGAGGAAATTCGACCTCACCGCTGTGAGATAGATATCCTTAAACTTTAAATAAAATGGTTTTGAAATTCCACGATCTTAGCATAGCCACGAGAAATAGGAAAGTAGAGACCAGCACTTTAAATAAGTTTGTATAATTTAAACTTCAAACCAATAACAATAAATATCTCGGAAGTGTAAAACGACAACAAAAGTTATTTCATATAAGATATGTCCCCGTAGGGGAAGGGATCCGTCCCTTTCAGCTGCCAAAGTGCGGGCGCTGCGGACCCTTAGCACTCGTGGTACCTCTGACGTTACTAGAGGAACCTCGGGCTGAACAGCCGAGCCCCTCCTTCGGGAGTTGTTCGGATTGGGATGGTCTCGAGGGGGCAGTGTGTTCCCGATACCCGTGGGAGATTGGGTACGTCTTCGGACGGGGTTGAGGGAAGCCATTAAGTTTCCGGGTACTAGCCTGCTCAGCTAGTAGAAGGTGTGCTAGATCACCAGGCGGCCCCACCGAGGTCATATCGGTAGTCTTCACCTTGAGTGTTGACGCGCGTAAGTGGCGTATCCACTTCCGTCCCGTCTTGTGTCCCTAGGACCAGATGGGGGGGGGGGGGCTTGTTAGGAAACTAGGTCTTGCCCTAATGGAAAGCCCCACGGAGGATGCCGGGCGCCCTTTGGGACAGCTCGGATACTCCCTGGTTTTAAGAGGCCCGGGTCTTGTTCCTACGGGAGCAAGGCTAATGGGGGTAGACCCTCTGCACTCAGATATAAGATATGTATGCGTTTACCGGAATCCTTACCAGTTATACAAACGCAATCGGAATGAAGATAACTGAGCACGAGCCATTTACAGAAAATCCTAGGAATATATATTATACAAATTAAGTATGTATTTAGCATTAAATAAATTCTAGTGTCTTTAAAGCCATTTGGCAAAAATAAAAGGCAAAGAATGTCTGCTTGAAAAATTAGTTTTCTCTTTTCTAAAATACTTCCTGTCGCATGCTTAGAAGATGCTGAAAAATTCTAAGTGCGTTATTCAACGCATTTTCTTCGACACGCGCGCACGCGCGCGCACACACACGCGCACACACGCAGTCAAATGAATCGTTTTTACAGTTTACTGTAGGTTCGTAATAGAGAATTGAATACATTCTATTATTACATTGTTTGATGAGAAAAACGGAAAAGTATATATGCATTTCTTACCATGTCTCGCTTATATATTCTGGGACAATATTTTTAAATTTAATCGGTAAGGACTAAAAGAATAAAACTTTAAGGGAAATGAAATGAACCCTACTACATTTACCTTAATTTAGAGATTAAATTAGAGCTTGAAAGATTAGGAAGTAAAGTGTTGTATTTCTTCTCCGTTAATACTAATTCAAATACGATTGTAGGAAAGAATTTGAGACAGGTTAATGAAAATGCAACTGGAAATATTGCTGAATATGGAAAACTATTCTTCGCTAAAGGAATACGTGTGAAATCTAGATGGTAAAGTTGAATTCCGTATGTCCGGGCCAAGATAACGAGCTTCATACACTACCAAAAGTGTCCTAAATTGTTCTCCATTTTACCAGCACGCACCGGACATTGCATTACAACCACTGCAATCACTAAACAAGAATTTTTATTTATTCCTTCCTCATCAATGTTGGTGTCAGGAGTCCCTCGGGTTCCTTCAGAGCGAGGAAGTCGAAGCATTTGACCTGAGATACCAGGATTGAGGGGTCTGCCCAACGCCTGGGATGATGAGCTTAATTTTGGAGCAATTGGTGGAATGATGGAAGGGGAGACCGGATTACCCGGAGAAAACCCACCGGAGCACCATGTTGTCCACCACCAATCCCACTTTACGGTCACCTCGGAGCGAACCCGGGCCACCTAGACTAAACAGCAGTACAAGTATAATCGTTATAAATAAACCAGATTTCTATTTTCAACATAATTAAATGTTCTTGCTCTTTGCCAACTTGATTTGATAAACGTTTTGATGTTTACTAAACTGCTTTACCATTCCAATGTATATAGTATACATTCCGAATGGGAAGTGTTTACAAGTTCTAGCATTAAAATTTATAGTGAAAACACTTATATTCTTACTTGCCCTTACTAGTTGCACTACTGATGTAGATGACGTATCATATTCACAGAAATACACATTTGCGTCTCTCCCAATACTTTTTTACTCCCTTTAGTAATTGTGCATTTGTATGCACAACAGCATAACTCAAAACGAAAAGCCTGTTGAGGAACAGTTTAATACTAAAATTCAGCAAATATGAGATTTAACAATATTTTCCAGTAATCTTTAGTCTAAATAATCCTTTGCAATGAAAAGTAAAAAAGAATTCATTTTTTTTGTATTCCCTTTATACCTCGCCGTCAACTCCAATGGTCATATCGGCGGCCGTTCTCCTTTGGAACATATCGAAGGTGTTAACTCATATTCGTTGGGTTTTAATCATTAGATCACGTACACATTTGCACTCTCTTTCAATCTTCCAGACTTTGGGGGAGATGAGAAATAGTCTTGGTTGGAGAAAAGTCCCCACCCCCACTGCGGGGAATCGAACCCGGGATCCCTAGCACGGCAGGCAGGTGCTCAACTGACTGAGCTACGGGGCCAGCCTCTAAAATGTGATTAACATTTCATAGGATGAATGATTTTGTCGTGACAAATGAAAAATGATTTTAGCTTCATGAAGATACAGAATGAGTAAGAAAGATACACAATCCAGTATACAAAAAATAACCAATCTGGTAAAAATACAATTTTTCAATTTGTTTTAGTTAAGAATTATTAATATATAATTTATTATTTTGAATGTTGGCTTGTGTGTCAGATACTTTAATAATTTATCAACACAGTTTAAAGATGAACATTGCACGAGCTTTTCTCGTGGCTATATAAAGGACTTAGAAGAATTTCAAGACCGACACTAGATATTGGCATTTTCAGGCATTAAATCCAAAACGAAAGGAAATTAGATTGAAATGATACCACACTTTACGCTTCGACGTCATAGAAAACTAACCTCTCCCATCCATCGTAGTGTATATGTTGGTGTGTACAGGAAATCAAGAGACTGCATTTTGGTTACCCTGACTCATGGATGTAAACCACAGAATTTTACAGTAATGGTAAAGAAGTCAAAACGTTAATTTAAAAATATCGTGTTCTTTGCCAATACGGTGGTAAAATACGTAAAATTGAAATATTATTATCGTGAATTCTTGTAGTAGATATCTTGTACAGCAAAATAGTTTTCAGTTGGAGAAAATCGAGGCGGTGTACGCTATCCTTTTAAAACTATTTGATGAACTTTTCAGACATATTAACTTTGGACTGTAAATATGATACTTTATAACCATTAAGCTAGAATTGTAAAGGCACTCTAAAGGCAAATGAGATCTCTTTTACACCCAAAACATTTACTAGACGGAGGAAAAATAGTTTGTAAAGTATGTCTAGTCAACGGGTGTGCGGTTCGGAGTCAAAGGAACCTGAGCCTCACGCCCACTAATGACCGACATAAATCTATCTCCACACTTCAGAAATGGAACACTGTCGTTGAGGACCAATAGCAACCCTGGTTTTCTCGAAGTGACAGCCGCATGTCTACTCCACGTGGAGTCTCAGTTGCCAAAGTTCCAACTTCCAGTTGATCTGTTTCATTACGTGCAGAAATTCGTTGTGTGTCACAATGTGGAGACCGTGGGAGGGAAATGCAGTGGTAAATACAAATGAAGTAGTAGATTACTTTCAGGCACGTGAAAATAATAAAAGTGAAGACAATGTGAATAACTGGGCCGAGTTATATTACTGGAAAGGTAGCAAAAACAAAGTTATAACGGGAACTGTTTCTAAGCAAATTCAAGCGCTTGTTTTGAACACATAAATATGTGCTGACAAATAATCTTGGTAAGTGGTCGTGCAATGAACCTGATGATAAATTCTGGATATTCACAGAAACACAGTAAGAAATATTGTGACTAAAGGAATGCCAATGACGCCGATCAAGTGTGAAAACAAAAGGAAACGTTTCTCTAAAGTAGATAATTTCACATGCGATTTAATTCGTCGAGAAATTTATACATTCTATGCAAAAGGGAGAGCGCCCACCTTAGAGGAATTGGTTGCACATTTGCAAGAAATTTGTGGTTTTCCTTTGATCACTGCATTTTGCGCGGTCTACTAAAGGAGCTGGGTTTCAAATACCGCACTTTGAATAAGATAAGGGTTATTGTGGAATCCAATAGAATTTTAGCTTGGCGATATATATATATATATATATATATATATATATATATATATGTCAAAACTAAGGAAGTTTCACAGTAATGGACATAAGATAATTTATTTAGACGAAACCTCGTACGATACCCATGACGTATAGAGATGGCAACCTTGCAGAAAGATATGGGAGAAGGAGGGTCGGGGGTTGTAAAACGATTATAAGGGTTCGTCAAAGGCAGAGGCCGACGTGCACACGCGTTAATTAAACTGACTTTTCCTAAAAGATTCCTGAATTTGAGGTGAAGGCTGTTAAGGATCTTGGCGTATCCTAAATAAGAAATCGGAACTTCCTACAATTAAGAACTTTATGTAGCATTATATGATGCTTAGAATCATAACAATAATTGGAAGGTATTCTGTGACAGTTGGTCGCATTGTGTGCAAGAGAGTTGGTGGACCTGTTTTTTGAGGACTGGAGAATCACAGTGAGCAGCAAGAAGCATCTTCGTGGCAGCTGCAAATATTGGATTGTAATTCGTTTTAGTGTTGAAGCTAGTAACAGATTTAGTCAACATTCTTTATACATGATATATACAAAGTGTTTAGTAAATGTTTAAGTGTAAAAGTGTACTAGCTTTGAGAATAGTAAATTAAATAAGCTAAGATAAGCGTCAAGCTTTCATTCTCTTGACAATTCACTGATTCTTCATAGTCCATTTAGATTGTTAGCTTAGATTTGACAGCCAAAACTCACTCCACGACGGAACAGTAGGTCTAATGCTATCCTTAGGCAATATACTGTATTTTAAATGTACATGAAATCACTGACACAACTCTACAATTAGAAAGAAAAACTGAAATAATACATTTACATAACGATGTTCTTTTTTCTGAATTAATGAGAAATTCTATGGTCTCTGCTGATTGATGGTTTAAGTGAACTCTCTTGAAGCCAGAATCCCCAATACCTGGCTTTTACAAAGTGACAAGTCTTTCAAAAAATTCTAATTGAAGATTTATGGAAATTATAAACTTTCGGCAATTTTGCACGCTTTTGTGGTGACGAATTCTTTCGTAAAGGTCAAATAATTTTTAGGTACTTATAACAGGTTGAACTTTCAAATTTTGTTTCTTCTTCTACACACATATTTATTTAATAACTTAAAGAAGTAACCTCTAATATGTACAAGGAAGAAGAACGTGAACAAGATAACCACTTTGCAAATTGTACAAAGATAGAAAGTGTATTATCTTCACTTAATGGAAAATGCCGCTTGATTGGATTTTTGTACAACGTTAACACACTTTCCTTTATACAATCATTTAGCATGTCATGCTAACAAACTTATTGTAAAGTAAGTACAAACGATATAGTTTCCTATATGAGGGCTGTAGAAGAAGTTGGCATCCAGAAACCTCAGTGGATGCGTCTATAGAATTAAAATGAAGAAAATTCACAGGCTTTAACACTGCTTTATTACATGTTTACCTGCGCATTATCATACCAGTGATAATTAGGGGTGCAAATATGAAATGCGATTGATTGTTTGTTTCTAAACTTTGCCTATTGTTACGTGAAGTGTTACATCAAGGCCACCTATATAACAATAACGTCCTTTGTACAGTGCAATAGCTATTTTTATTATCTTTGGTAAGAATTTTTTTCTGTCATTCTAAACCAACGTTTACCTTTGTACGTGTTCGAAATCAAGTATAAGTGTTTTGTAAATGTTTTTAAATCTGCTAATAATCTATGAAGAAGGGGTCTTACAGATGTTTTTCGTCACAAAGATTATAGATTTTAGCGATTTTACGTGTTTAAATCATGTGTTTCCTACAGTGGAACGATTATACCTTAATACAGTCTTTCAGGTTCATTTTAATACGTTGGGATGGATTACTACAGCAGAGTCGATTAATAGGAAAGAAAAAAGATAAAAATAAATAATAAGAAGGAACCGTACTGCATGGTATGTTACTTATAAACAATTCAAAAATTTAAGAAAACTATCAAGCATCATCAAATCGAATGGAAACGTAACAGGAATTAAAATGTTGAAATGCACATACAATGGGATTAAAACATTAACGAGTAATATTTCCATAGAAATAAGTTGTTTAAACACTTCTAAAATTGATTAGAAACAATATATTAAGACATGTTTGAGTTCAACAAATGAGAGTAATTTAAAAAGGAACAACCAAAAATGAGTTGTGAATTTCTATTCTTGCACAGATGGTAAACATGACATTTGATATTTTACTACTTGTTCCAGTATTGAATCTTTCAAAATATACACTAAATTTTTTTCAGCTGAGTAAGTTGCAAATTAAATACAATGTGTCCACATTTAAACCTATTGTCACCCAATTATCGGAAGGCATGACCAACTGGAGCTGGGTAGGGGACAGGAGGCATTGAGGCCACGCCCACCCATTTATCTTGGGCGCTCACATAGGGAATGTTTAGGAGAGTGTCACGAGCCACTGTACCGTCTCTTTCCCGTTCCCCTGACTTCTGGAACATTCGCGATGATGTTCCGAGCCGCGAAGCTTCGAGATGCAGCGATCTGGCTATATAAGCGGCGCATTAGACGCCTCGGGAGTTCTTGGCAAGCAGCCGTGAAGAGCGCAGTGCTAAAGAACGAACTGGAAGACTGCGTACGTGTATCAGAGGAGTTTTTAGTCAGCTCTAGAGAGAGTAGAGTGGACCTGTGACAGACGAACTGGTGGATTGTAATTGTGTGCGCTACGTAATTCTATGTAATCGGAAAGTGTACCAACTGTAATCGGTGGAAATAAAGAACATTTTGAGTTTGTGCAACTGAAATTTTAATTTAACGAATTTACAAAGTCACACTATTGTTCGTTTGGAAAGAATATAACTCTTGGCTGAAGATAGATGAGAATTTTATAGATTAAAGTTTTCTCTTACTCTTTATGAATGCCCTTCTGTTAAGAACATAAAAAAACGATGGTTTTATACAAAGAAAAAAGAAATGCACATAACTCGCTAAACATACTTCAGGTATTATAAGCATGCCTTTTCAGCGAACAATTTGGTTGACAAGGATAACAGTAAGAAATTGTGCTTTTTCTCTTAGACGAAAAGCTGCTGCCATACAGTCATTACGGGCCCTAATGACCTCGTCGACTCACTCACTCACTCACTCACTCACTCACTCACATAGCCATTACAGAGGTTCCCTGTACAGAGGCCGACATAAATATTCGAACATAAACATATTTAATACTTATTTTAAAGCTACGCAGAGCAAGCATACGTAAATAAAACTGGTACAAAATAAACTTGAGTCTTCCATTAAACATATAATCTCATAAATAGCAACTGAAACTAATTTGCACTACAAGGAGAAATAAAACGGCTACTTTACATCTGGACATAAATATTTGAACAGAGAACAGCTGCTATTTAGTTATCGTCCCTTTCTTTGAATTACTGCTGATAATCGTTTGGGCATTGTCTTTATGTGTTGTTTAGTGACTGCAGAGTCCATATTTCTCCACTCTGTTTGAAGAAGTTCTTTCAGATGTTCCTTGCTTCCGATGTGATGCTTCCTCACATGCTCCTTGAGCTCCTTCCAGATGTTATCTACAGGATTTAATTCTGGAGATTGAGGCGATGTCTTCAAAGTGTGAGGACTGTTGTACACGATCCAACGCCTTTGCAGTATGCTTCGGATCGTTGTCCTGCTGGAAGTAATAATCATGCTGTAATCCAAGCTTGTCTGCACTGTTTTTAAGATTGTTTTCAAGAATATTCTTGTATTCAAATTTGTCCATGATCCCGTCTATAAACAACAGTTCCCCAAAGCCATGAAACTATACAGCCCCATACCATCACACTACTGTCACCAAGTTTCACTGTAGCTACCATGTTCTTAGGTTCCCATTCTGTATTTGGCAGTCTCCACACTTTAAGACGTCCATCACTCTTGTGTAAGCAGAATTTTTTCTCGTCCGACCAGAGAACCTTATCCCAGAATTCTATTGCTGTCACACATATGTTTAGCAAATTCTATACGCTTTTTCTTATTCATCTTATTTACATGAGGTTTCTTCCTAGGAACGCGGGCATTGTACCCAGTACTATTTAAAGCCCATTCAACTGTTCTGGTGTGAACCACAGTGCCAGATATTGCTCAAGGCATCCTCTAATCTCAGATGCAGTGACTCTCGGATTCTGCTTCACCATTTTTATTATTTGCCTCCGGTCTCTGGTGGCAGTTTAGAAGGAGTGCCATTTTTAGGTTTATCTACAACAGTATTTTTCTGTTTGAAGCGTGGAATTATGCAAAATACTGTAGTTTTGCTTTTGTTAATTGTTTTTGGCAATTTCAGAGAGAGATTTGTTTTGTTTGTACATATTTTTCACGATATTCCTCTCTGCCACCGTTGTCGCCTTACCTTTACGTCCCATATTACCTGTGAGTTCACAATCGGCTGAGTAACTTTGAGCACACTATCTCGAGGCATAGCATAAGCACAACTGCTATGTGGTAGGAGCGTGTAGAGTACGTCCAACCACCTTTCTCTCTGTTCGATTGGGTACGTTCGAATACTTATGTCCTCCAACAAGAGGGACAATAAAATAAATACAGTACAGATTGTGTAATAAGTACATGCAAAGTGATATTTTAAATATTGTTTCCGAGACACAAATGGTTAATGCTTACATGTTTAACAAATCAACTCTGATAAATAAGTATTACAGTTTTTATAGTGCGTACAATGTTACATGTTATATTATTCGAATACTTCTGTCGGCCTCTGTATATTTCTTTGCTGTGACATTTCAATTGAAGTGAAGGACTCGCCGCATACTACATGTTGTAATTTACGTCCTCCAACGTTAAGTCATATCGGACGATGAGTGATACGGATGAAATGATACTCAAATGGACCCAGGGTCCATGGAGCTTATAGTTACCCGACATTCGTCTTTCAGGATAAGGGAATACCCCGTAAAAACTTATCCAAGGAGCTCACCCTGACATTACTTCTTCAAACATTCTCAAACAAACCAAAATCTTCCTATGTTAGTTTAAACTTTTAACCTGAATGTACTGCACTATACCTCCAGCAATCAAACGGATGTAATATAATATAATGTATAATATATGTATAAAACATTCTGTCTTTACTATTATTTACATATTTGGAAGGGTAGCTAGACAAATACTCGATACTGAGTTTTCAAGAGAAATGCAGATTTTGTGACATAAAGTATAAGTTAATGTATGTCAAAGACCCATTCTCTTCTTAGGTATTTATTATACTTGATTTGGATTTTAAACTATTCATGTTTTCTTGAATACAAAATCCTCTTTTACCTCTTGGCTATCAAAGGGATTTTGAAATCGATACTTCAAAAGGAAATATCAAACAATTTGAATACCATTACATTGGAATATTCACTTCTAGGTGTAGGGTAGGATAGGATCCATTGTACCTATGTATGTCCCAAGTGGAGCAACACTGGGAGGAAGAATGAGGTGAGAGGAAACAAAGGGTGACTGATCTACATAGTCATGACAGTCCAGGATCCCTACTACTGACCCTTTGGAAACTCCCCGGCAAGCTAATAAAACCGGCACTCCACCCACCGTGGTTCGGAAACAGCCCTCTAGGCCGGCCCGACGACGGAGACCGTCCTACCGGAGGAAATGTTTACCAAGAGCATATCATCCTGCCATGCCGCGTCGAGACATCCAAAGACATTTCTACCCTGAAAGAGACCACCAGATCAGAGATATGAAATGATTATAGAGATGAAATGGAAACACAGAAAATTCAGAGTATGTAATCAACCCAGCATTTGCCTGGTGACCTGGGAAAACCCCAACAGAACTCATTGGTCAGGTGGGCCGTCACGGGAATCGAAACCACTCCTCCCGAATGCGGGCCACAGACCAAACCGCCTGAGCCAGGTCTGTCGGTCAAAACCTAGGTTCTTTCTACAAGGAAGTATGCAATACGTCAATTTCTGCAATTTAGGCGAAATTTATTCAGATCGAAGACAAGTCGAAGAATTGAAAATATTAATTTCGAATAATTAAAATATTTTACGCATATACTTTAATCAACCTTTGGGTTCCCTGGAAGACATTGAACTTATATCCCAAGTTTGATATTTATTACACACACACAGATGCACACAGAGAGTTCTCTGGAGAATACACATTCACTATACATCGATGAATAGTAGAGAGATTAAATTAGTGGATAATTTGAAGTATCTAGGAGTTATTTTAGACAGAGGTCTGACGTACCGAAATCATCTTGATTATGTAGCCAGGAAGGCTAGTAAACTTCTTACCGCACTGACTGCTTTAACGAGACCAACATGGGGCGTAAACTCTTCTTTATTGAAGTTAATTTATAAAGGGGCAGTTGAACCTATGGTTCTCTATTGTGCAGGAGCATTGCAACGTATTTTTCAGAAGAGATGGGCACAGACAAAATTATTACAGGTACAGCGTGGATTCATCTTAAGAATCATCCGAGGATACCGCACCATCCCCACGCCAGCAGCGCCCATTATTGCTAATATTGAACCAATCTTTCTTGCTGGTGTATATAAGGCAAATATCAACAACATTAGAAATGACCGAGATTTGCCACAATATATTTCACACCTGCAACTTGAACAACCAGTTAAACAAGCTTCCCATTCAGCCACCGGTCTCTCTAGTCTTCTTGAAGATTGTGCAGCAGAATACCACCAGTACTCCATTTACACAGATGGTCCTCGGATAGCTGAAGGGCTTAGTAAAAATGCTAAAGTAGGATGTGCGTTTGTGGTATTCTCTCGCTCCATAGAATGCCATTGTTCCATGTTCAGACTTGTCAGGGAGTGTTCAGTTTTTCAAGCTGAATTATTGGCAATTCGTGAAGCAGTAAAATGGTGCAACAGCTTACAATATACCGCTCACCTTTACAGTTACTCACAAATAGCAATTGCAGCTTTGAAAGATACCAAAAAACATCAGTCCTATTGCAGCTGAAATAAGAAGTCAGTTATTATGTAGTTCTCATCTGTGCATTTCATGGGTCAGAGGGCACGTGGGGATTGCCGGAAAAGAACGTGCAGATGAGCTTGCAAAGAGAGCTGCGACTTCAGATCTTCCAGAGACTTACACTCTATGCCCTATTTCTTATGTGAGGCAAACATTAAAGGAGATTATCATCAACGACTGGAATGAATACTGGTGTGGTGCTTTGACTAAGGATTTATATTTCCCAACAGTTTCTGACAGACATAAATGTAATTTCGTTAATCCTATGTTCTCACTCAATTCTTAACTCGACATGGCAAATTTTCAGCTTACTTATTTCGATTCAAAATCAAATCCACATCTCATTGTATTTATGGAAATCATCTTCAAGATGTCCCTCGGATTTTATTTGATTGCCCGTTTTTCTGTTTTGAAAGATACGAACTTGAGTTATTGCTTCAATCCTTAGGTTACACTTTCTCAAAAACACTTACACATATTCTGATGAATTACAAAACTCATCAATATTTCATGGCTTTCATAAACAAAATATTTCGTAAGCTTTTGATTCATCTTGATGTTTACTGTTTGTCAACTTGATATTGAATTTTGTTATGCTTTTGTAAATTGTATTATATTCATAAATTTGTAAACTATGTTCCTAATATACCTTTGGGTAAAATAGGAGTCAAACATTGGATAACAAATAAAATAATAAATAATATGTATATCTTTTTTTGGTGGAATTCAGTATTTCGCTTACTTATATGTAATAAAAAGGTAAAAAGAACAAATCAGAAAGGACACAAAAAAAGTGAAATTAAGTCTATAATTTTCTCGTTTACAGAGGCCAGACTAAACATTCATTTCACTTTCATCTTCAACCATAATCGTGACATTTCTTTTCGCAGGTATTCTGTATTTTATTTATTTATTGTTCTCTGAAAAGGTTCCCAGAGCCATAGCTCATGCTAGGGAACAGTACAAAAATATATAAAATGATGGCAAACAGCCCTTACCAATACTTATATTACATTTTCATAGTAGGAATGAATTACCGTACAAGAATAACATATGTGAAACATACAAAGATACAGACATTCACTATAACTCAAGAAATAATAGTAACAAAGAACTTAACAGAAAAATAGAAGCTACATATTCTATGGGACATTAATCCATATTACTTTTTAAACAGTTCAGCTTTCAAACCAGTTATAAATGTGTAACACTTTATCAGCTATCAATATATGCCTTCAATAAAGGCCGTTTAAAACCTTTTATGTTCCTGCAACCTTTCAGTTCCAGTGGCAGCGCATTATATAAGGTGATAACGTGTGAGGTTAAGCTGTTCAGGCCATAAGTAGAAGTGTTCACTGTTGGTTTTGTTAAGTTTCCTTTATTTCTTGTATTATATATATATATATATATATATATATATATATATATATACATGTAATGGTAAAATGTTAGTTACATGGTAGAGTGTTTTTGTGTTTGTTCTAAAGGGTAGATTGTAGATTATTTTCAAGGCACGATTTTGAAGTACTTCGAGGTCATGAATTAAATATTTAACAGAGTTACCCCATAAGATGTTTAAGTAATCCAAATGAGATTGAATTAAAGCATGGTAGATACTTCGTAAATGATTTACACTGAATCCTTTGAATTTCAGCCTGTGAATTACAGCTAACACAGGAAGAATCTTATTTTTACATGCATGATATGGTCCTTCCATGTGAGCATACTGTCTAGAATCAAACCTAGATATGTGATTCAAAATAAAGAAATATGGAGGGTTAAAAGGTTAACTAGTGTTTGAACCCTTCATCATTATTTAAACTGTGTTGCTTTTGTTGAATTTAGTATTAGGCGATTTGTATTCATACGATCATTAGCGCATATTTCTATTGAGATAACAAACTTCAAGAGCCTGTTTAAACTAATTAAAATGCTAATCTCTATTACGTCAGTTAATTGTTGCTGCAACTTCGGCACATTGCATCAAACAGCAGCTTTATATGCGATTAAGCAGCTCACCCAGGGCTTTGAGCATATGTTACACCGTATTCGCTAGACAATGAAGTTTGAGAGAAGCTGGCTGAAGTTTCTCATCAGATCTTTGAAGACGCTAGAGTATCTTAGCTATTACTTGTTGGGAAATAGTTTGCGAAACTTTGAAGGTCCTCGATAAAAAGCTATTAGAGAATAAATGCCGCAGTTTACAAGAAAAGGGGAACGCATTACTTAGGGATACCATAGCTGACGTTTAATCAAAGTTTTCAAAATTGCAAAGGTATTACCTATTACTAAGGATTTTGCTGTAATAGCCCTTTATGGATTCAACACGTAAACTTTTAAAGAACCAGAAACATACATGATGAGCTACTCATATATTTATTTCCAACCCCTTTGACACTAATTTGAAATTTCTTACACATTTTTTTTTTTTTTTTTTTGCATTAAATGTTTCATACTGGGCAGTTTGTAATCGTAGTATCAGGCAGCGATTTGGAGATCGAAGTCAGATAATTAGAAAAGAAGATAAATTAATAAAAATGCTTTGCTAAACTAATATAAAAATCTTGTTATAATAATATGAATTTAGAATGGATAGAGTAATTATTAAAATAGCGGTTGACTTAAAGAATAAGAAGGGAAGAATATATTTTTAGTTAATTGATGGTAATTAATCATTTCTCCACACTAGCCGTACATAGGCTAAGGTATTTGATGGATAGAGTCAACATGAAAAATGCAATGCCATGGCCGGGATTTGAACCACGGATCTCCTGGTTTCCGTCTAGTCACTCTTAACCTTTGAGCTACCATGGTCAACGTGCCGTCTTGACTTTAAATTCTCCAGTTGACTCATATATTTCCCCGGTAGACCACTAGGGCTCTCGCAGCCGAGATACACCGTTTGTGGCGACTTACTATTGTAAGAATATAATTTAACCTGACATATATATATATACTAGCATCCAGGCAAGAAATCTAAATATTCTTGTAAAAAATATGTACACGTCGGAGAGATAGAGGAAGGACCGTTACCTTCTTTGTGCTAGTAAAAGTTCAATGTTTGTGAACTATTGTATTCTTTCAGCCAGGAATGTTTTGGGACAAAGGACTTTCAAAATGAGGTTGAGCGTGAACGCTAAAGATATTTACTTCACTGATTTAATAACGATGTATAGCGTTACAAACAACTCAGGGTAGGCGGAACGTTAGTGAGTCATATGAGTTTTCCAAACCAATGCGAAAATTCGGAATAAAATGAGAAACCAATGATAATGTAACATTTGAGAAGGGTGAGCTAGTTTGGTCATGTGATAAGGTTAGAGAGGATATCAGAATAAGGTTCGAACTGAATGGTGAAGTAAGAAAAACTTTACTGACAAGTTGATATTACGACAGGAAGAACGTGTTCATGTGCATTAAGGACAGAAGCTAAGATTTGGAAATCTGAAATGTAGGGAAGTTAAGAATAGCGCAACCATCGTAAGTGGAAGTAGCATTAGAAGTTTTTTAGAGCAAAGCAGTCGCCGTATAAAGAAGAAATAGAAACCGCGCGGAAGTAACTTTAAACAAGTAATCCAGGGTTTCAAGTAAAATTGAATTTATGGTAGTAATTTTACTAACAGGTGGTCAAAAATCCAAGTCGATAAGTAAATTTAGATTCAAGAATTAAACCAAATAATTCTACAACAAACAAAGTGTTATTAATACAACTGAGTAGCCAACAACCACCAAAATCCATTTCCTACAACCATTCACCTGAGGATAAGAGAACTCACAGCTCCAATTAAAACCAAATTAATTTAACACTGTTATTTGGGTTTGCCGCAAGTTGTAACTAAACTTTATCACATTTTTTCCAGTAATTCAGAGAAGCAACTTGTAAAACAGACACGTAATTTTGCTAGACTTAAATCGAGGAAGAATTGCCACAAAACTACAAGGACTTAAAACTGTTTGAGGAACGGAAATAAGAGTGCAAAATTCTTGTCTATATTGTTTTCTATGATAATATTTAAGCAATAAAGAGGAGGAAGCACCCGAATGGGCATTAAGTTCACAATCTTTCATTTTTGGTTTTGCTGTACTCAGAAATAGATTGCACTCTGTTACACATTTTAGAATGTGATGTCTTTCGGAGAGATTTTCGCACAGTTCACAGAAACAGCTTTCACATGGCTCGTAGTATCTTTTGCTTTACATGGTCTATGAATGGAAGCCATCATAGAAATGATGCAGACCATTGTTTTGTTTATGATAAATTGTTATTCTAAGCATGATTTCATGCAGATCCGAACGTTTCAGCTAAAAGGTACCTCTTATAAGATGATTTTTGTTAAGCAACAGGAAGAAGTTATATTTCATTCTGTTCTTCAAGATCCTTTTCATTGATATTTTAATAATTAGCTTATGTTGGTGTTCTCATTTTTGTTCAAATAAAAATTTATGCATCGTGGGTAACATCTGAACAATTTGTGTAATAGGAGTGAAAATAATTACTTTTCTAAAACCCAATTATGAAATTTAAAGCACACCTAGATTACAGTAAATCAGTAAGTGAGAAACATTGGGAAACATTTAGAGAAAAGGTTAACTATTTTAAAATTTACTTAACAGAAGCAAATGAAATAAGCTTTCAAACAAGCCTTTTATAACTTATAACATTGTAATTAATGCACTCAGAGTTCTTTTATACTGTAAGTCTTACTTCAGAAAAATAAATATAACCATGTCACTAGGTTCGGCAGGAAGTTTAACAATGTTACCTACATTGGCCCTACATACAAGTTGTAAACATAGCAAACGGATGGGGTATAGAGTATCGGAGTTTGAGTTACGTGGGTACATGGAAAATCTTATGAACACATAGCTTCTATCATAGATAGAATCATCCAACCAGGCAGGGGAGATTTGGTCAGCATCTCAGCACCACCAGCAGGAAAGTTGGTTTCCTTAGACTGGGATTCCTTATTTATTGCAGTTCCTCAAGCTCCTCCCAATGTGGATTAGTTACTAATCCTTGTTTCACATAAGCTTGTCGCGTATCTCTAAACGGTCACGTGACCTCATCACCTCTCATTGGCTGCTATTGTAGTATAGACTGTTGTGCGGTAAAAATTAGTTCGTTATTTAACATGGTGATATATCTTTATATGTTAGAAGAGAATTGACACATTTATATTTTCATAACTGTTTTAATTAAATATAATACGCAACAGAGTTGATTTAATCTGAAATGCATGTTAATTCTTAAACGAAGTAAAGAGGAGGTTCCTTTACTCTCAAGCACATGGCACGATAGCACGTTATTTAGCGGTAGTGATGACATATTGTTTATATGACTTTTATCACTGACCTTGTTTTGAACTGGATTAGTTATATATCGCCATTCGAAGGTGTGTTCTGCCGAGTGAGAGATAAATTATTTTATTGATCGTTTATTGCTCGTGTACTTATTATATGTATAGTGGCAGAGTCTACCGCCAGTTTTTCGCTGAAGTATCGCAAGGGAAAACGTTTACAAAGGGGCGAAAAAAGAATTGTGGTGCATGTGTTTAATGTACTCATAGAGAAGAACCTGTTTTTGTCAGTGAGAGAAGTCGAACAGCTGTGCTCTGAACTTACAGGTGTGTTAAATGCGTAGGAACATCAGGACATGAAATTGAGACAGCAGGAAAACTTACCACTCCAGGGTCGATATTGCTGTGTGGCGAAGACGTTATTTAAGGACAATCAGACTGTACCGGGATACAAATCGCAAAATATGTTTCTGAGTTGTTCGTAATCTCTATTTACTCTAGAGACTTCAAAGCAGCATTATTCTGTTCCTCTTCCATGGAAAAGTATATCAGCTGAATCAATGAGACACGGTTCACCTTCTCCCTTACTACTGCTGGAACAATCCAATCGAGTTATTCCAGGCCCAAATTATGTTGCAAATAGAAATAATATTTTTAAACTGACTGACGTTGAACTACTTATTCAGGAAAAAATTGACAAGGAACACAACAAGACTGGGAAAACAGCGTGAGACATCATATATACTACAAGAAGACAACTTTTGGAAATAAATAGCAAGTAACGAGATTTTGGAACCTGTCATCATAAATTGGGACTACTCAGACGATGAAGACAGTGACAGTAACGAATTATCTCTTAACGTAAGTAAGATTCACAGCTATAAGGATGCACCACTGGCATTTTCGTTGGATTAGAAAAATAAGTAATTCATAAACTATAATTAATTTTAAACTAAATACTTCAACCATGTGAGTAATATACGAATTTTCATGTTGCAATTTTGATTTCAACAACTGCATTTTATGAGGTTTTGGAGGAATCAGTTTGCGTTCCCTTACGTCTAGCGCCAAGGGAGTCACGAGGTGGCAACGTCAAATGCGCTAACGCATCTTATTCGCTACAGGCGAGAACTCGTCCCATTTGAAACACACAACATGAAGTTTTAAAGCCTCTTTATTAAATGTTTTTATATGTTTACCTGATTTTGCCAATGGGCACCCTGTAATTAAAGCTAATCCTTGGTCTCTGTTTATAAAATTAGGGAGAAATTTTAGAATGTCTGTGCCAAACAGGAATTGCAAATGTTCTTTCATCCAAAGTTTAATTTCCTGTTGTAGGAGATTATCGCTCCGTTCTCTTTACCTACTGTTCTAAACATTTTCAACAACGTATCATCATACCTACTATATTCTTGGTATTCGTTGCGGAAAGAATTTCAAAGGGCAATGCACAGCGCTATTCATTTTTCTCATATCCGCAACATGGCAAACAAACGTACGGTGGTGGGAAGGTGGTATGACAAGATTAGGAAGAGAGAGTGCTTTCTACGTTCTCTATATCCTGAAGAAAATCAGTTTCCTTCGAAAATCCATCAGACAGGCGAGAAAGCAATTCCCTGCCTTCTCTGGGAGATTCTTTTAGTAGACGTATGCACCTGGTATTCACAAAGAGTGTTCCGTCAGCTGGGCTTTGTATAGGGGAAAAAGTATGACAGAACCAAAGATTTCAAAGTGAAGGCTTTTACACAAACCAAAAAGGGCCTTTGTCATACGGCTGTTATATCGAGTTGGGACCTTTTTTAGTGAAAATACATATAGAGAATTAGAATAGAATAAATTTATTTACAAAGCTTGATATTTAAAACATTTAATCTACATTACATACATATTTTGTTAAACTAATTGTATATATTGTTTGGTGCAGTCTTTTATCGTAACTAGCTCAACCTGGTTGGCACTCAGGTCTTCTAGTATTGTTGAGTAGCATAGTCACCCTTACCGAGCGGGATGGCTTAGGCGGTTTCGTCTGTGGCCCGTATTAGGGAGGTCTGGTTCGATTCCCGTGACCCACCTGACCCATGGGTAGGTTAGTTACATCTCCTTCTACTTCATCTCCATTATCATTTCACATCATCTACAATCTAGTGGTCTCCTTCAGGGTAGAAATGTCGGCAGGAGCCTTGGCGGTGCAAGGTGGGATGATACGCTCTGACGTAAACTACTTCCTCCTCTGGTAGGTCGGTTGCTGGTCTCCGCTCCATTTCGTGACCGCCAGCCAGGGAACTTTGGGGCTCGGATCGCCAGCCAGGGACCTATGGGGCTCAGCTGCTGGGCTCCTTGTTGCGCAGTAGGGAAGCGTGTCCGTTGTCCTGGCCTGTCGGGGGAAGTTTCTATCAAAGTAAACTGTAGAGAACATGACTTCTGCACTGTCGTGTCTCCTTGGATCGGCCCCTATGTCTCCACTCACCTAATCCTACCTCCTGGGAAGGCCCATTTGGGGGCATAAGCACAATGGGCCCAGCATGGTGGATTACGTACAGAATCCTCTTCGTAGTAAATCCTAATCCCAATAGTCACCATTCCATCCACTACTCTAGTTTTCTGTTTCGCCCTCTTGTTCCAGCATTTTTTCATTTCCGGTATTTACTTTCCTGATCCGTTTCTCGTTAACTTTCCAAAATTCATATTTTATTTGTACTTACAGATTTCCTCGTAACCTCGTTGCATTTTTCTGCTCCCATACTTTATGCCCCCATAATTCTCTCTCTCTCTCTCTCTCTCTCTCTCTCTCTCTCTCTCTCTCTCTCTCTCTCTCTCTCTCTCTCTCTCTCTCTCTCTCTCTCTCTCTCTCTCTCTCTCTCTTAACACATTGTAAGAAAATGAACTCCACATAATCCACGTATTCCTATCCTGTTACATCTTAGCCCCCTAAGATCCCATTTTAATCCAGGACATTCCTTCACTCTCCTGACTGTTACATTGGTCTACATATTATTCTCTTCCCCATTCTCTATTGTCCTCTGAAACTTTAATGATTTTCTATTTTCTAACCCTCCTCATATTTCTTGTCTTTCTACATTCTCCATCCTGATCCTATTTTCCAGAAACCTGCTACATTCCTATTTCCTATTCTCCTATTTTTTCCACAGTTGCCTCTGACCACCAACTCCTTCTGTTTCCCACTTTCTTTTGCTGATTAATACATACCTTTTAGACTTTATTATCTTTTATCAAGCATTTATAGAAAAATTTCAAGACTCTTTACATTGTTATACCTTTTCTTTTTTTCCCAAATCTGATAAGGCTGCTTTTCCTGGAGCGGGTCTGGGCAATCCCAACATCTTCTTAGCAAATTGTCTATATAACTGGTGTATTTTGTTACTTACTTTTGACGTCCCCCATATTTCTATTGCATGCAACATGTTTGGCTGTATCAGGTTTTAAACTTTTGTTCTAACCATTTGCTTTGCATAACCTTTATTCCTAACTTTGCTACTTTTCCTTTGGCTACCACCTTCTAGTCACGCACGTCCCATTCTCCATTATTACTCATCCTAACTCCTAAGTACTCATATTATTTCACAACTTATATTTTTGTCCCTGTAAAAGCTATTGTTCTCTTTCTTCAATTTTCTTCCTCTTTTGAAATCCTTTACTTTTGACATTTCTGCATTCACTTTAATGTTCCAATCTTCATAAATTTTGAATTTAATTTATTGTTCTTTGTAATCCTATGTCAGGTCTTCTGCATGTATCAAACCTGGTATATCTTAATTATCTTATATTGCTTTCTTTCCGATAAAAATTTGACGTCAAAATTAGTTTACAAATTATAACAATTCATCAATATTTAATTTTTAGATATATCGCGCTCTTTGAAAGGTATTAAATAAGAGAAGATATAAAAATATGCAATTTTTCTCTGCTTAGTTTCTCTTATTTCTTTCTTGAACGTCCTATTGCTGGGAAGAAACTACGACTGAATTTTTTTTTCGCTACATGCAGTGCCGGTTGTAAGCTATCTTTAGATCAGCATTGCGTGCAGGGGTGCCCATTCTTGGCAACTGTTCTTCAAGCGGAAGAGACTAAGTTAGGTCTTTACAACTTTAAACTTCGTTAGATTTATCCAACGTTTAGGAAAGAAAAGAATGAAGCAAAAATCGAGGAGACTGTCACCGATCATGTAGTGCCTTTTGTTCTTAACGCACACGATAACACAGTGACGCCCACCCATAAAATGCTTGGTGTATCTCTAGAGTTCATGAGAGTTTGTGAAATCGAACACATTGTGTGGTCATCACACATTCCGGAGCAGAAGCCGAAGGAACAAGTCTAGGACATGCTAAAGCATCGATTCCCATTCACCTGCCGCACTTCAGGCGAGATGGGAGTTCACAGCACTAGAGCAGATTGCAGATTTTATCTGGAGTGTGCCTAGTCCAGCTGCAACTGTAATTAGGTCTAGAGGAGTCTGGTTACAGAGACTGTGTTGACTTGAGAAACGTAGTACTATTTAGGTAATGTTCTAACAACTTTGAAAGTTTTATCTTTGTAATGTTGGTCACCTTAGATTTTAGGCGGTATAAAACCAAATCACGTTATCATTTCGCTGAAAAATATACATTTTAGCTGAAGAAGATGATAACATATGTTCATTAGTTTCTGATTTAATATCAGACCTTTATTTTGGTAACATTTTTCTTATTTTAAAATTGGTTTTAAATGTTTACATGATTTTTGTTGCTCAAAGCCTACTATCATCCATTTCAAGGTAGTTTTCAATAATGCAATTTCGTTATAACTCTGAATATTCCTAATAACGATAGAAGCCGTAAAACATAATCGGCAAAGGGTTAGACCTTATCTTCTCACCATTTATTTTCAAAATTCAGAACATGCCGCATTGTCGATGTAACTATCCTTTGGGGGTGGTAGAGTAATCGATCGGAATGATGAGTTCCATTTAAGATAGCTGTTTCTGTTTCTGCGAGGGTTACGTAGAATCAATAGTCTGGTTTGTAGAAATTTAGAACACTTTCTTGCAGTAAAAGGACGTGAAATTGACAATCAGCTGTCTCCTAGGTCGACTCGGTGCTCCGCCGCACGCAAACAAATGAAAGAAGTCACTGCGGAACACTTTAAACGTCCACTGTCGCAACTGGTGCTTCTAACACTTTGCTGGTATTTATACCTCCAGTCATTGTTTCTAGAATGCCAGGGACCCTCCGAGAACATTCGCGTCGGCAAGAAAAAGACAAATTTCCCGAGCCTCTTTTTTCTCTTGGCAAGCGTCCAGCCCTCCTGCCCAAGCGACCGGCTCCCGCTTATCGTGGCCGCACAACAATGCCATCGGTGACAATACTTTTGGTAACTTCTCTTTGATTAAGTATTTAATAAAATAAAAGGTACTCATTTTTCAACAAGATAGAAAGCTCTAACGTATGAAACGCAACAGAATTGATGTTTGTGAATATGAAAATTTCAGACTCCTACGTCCTCTCCCTGTCTCTAATTATCCTTCTTAAATGTAAATTATATCGGACGAAGAACGAAATGGGTGAAATGAGCCCAGGATCCACAGAGCTTAGCGCTACCCGACAGTCATTTTTCAGTATAAGGGATAATCCTGGAGAACAGCTTACCGCAATAACTCATCCTGATCAATATTAGAACTTGTTATCTTTTAATGTGACGTCTTCCATGCTATAGAGGCAGGCTAACAGCTATAGAACACAGATACACCGTCTGTGGCTAACGAGGAAACAAACGTATTATTTAATTGGTTAAATTGTTTCTAACGTTATCAGTATTCTCTCTTTAAGCAAAAATTTAACAAGTCCCTCTAAAGAACATGATTATAACATAATTACTAAAGAAATACAGCAAAACTTTATTATAAGAAGATATTAACATAATTTTATATTAGTGTCACATGTGCATCTGGCATTATACCCCCTAGGGTCCTACTTCGGTAGTTACAGGTTTGGCGCACCCGGGGTCCCGAGCCAACAGTCTCCCTCGTTTGGGCTCCTCATCGTGGCTGAGGGAGACGGTCAACAGGCCCACCCACGTGTAGGCCGTGCGTGGATATGATTAGATTGTTTGTAGATTCTTTTCTAGTTTAGACTTTAGGATATAGTGAAGGAAATTTTTAGTAGGGTTTGATTGATTTTGTTTATGTACGTGTATGTATAGTTTTTAGAAAGTTTTATATCTGGCTCTTGCCATAAGTTTTTTAAAGGGCGCTGATGACCGCCGTAGTTGAACGCCCTTATTATATATCATCATCATCATCATCATCATCATCATCTGGCATTATAAACTGATAGAATTCTTTTGTTTTACTGCACTTTTTCTTCGTTGTAAAACCGCGATCGTCTCCTTATTTGGAATGAAATATCGGCGTCATTTGTTTGTTTTTACTTACATTTTCTAAGCACTTTCTTCCATGGTAATCTCTACTAACATGGAAACTAGTTTCGCAGGCCAGTTGTTCTGCAATTACAATATGTTCTGATTCGTAGACTGTGTAACTATGTTCAATTGTGTACTGTAATTTATAAACAGAACAGAATGTTTTGCTGTCGAACGTCCTTCTAAAAGATTAGGGCGTTGTGAGGATGTTGCCTGCCACGAAAAAAAAAGAAAAAAAGTTGGAAGTATTGTCATGACAGCGCTAATCCGACGTGGGATAAATACAGTAACCGTATAAGATTGTTTACCAGTCTTACTGTCGTAAGATATGAAAGAAGAGGGAACACAATTAAGAACTATCATTTACTCCTCGTAATTCCCATCTAACCGCCCTGTTCTAATTTTTCAATGGTAAAGGAAATGTAAAACGATTGAGTGGTTATAAGATAATGCTATATTCATGAGTGTAGATAAATTATCTTAACTTGTAATATCAATCTAGATGTTATATTAAATTGTAAAATATATAATTACTGCACATAAACCACCTGCTATAAATTACTGAATTGCATTCATATCTATTTGCGGTATTTTCTATACACCATCAGTTGAATTCTCTTTATGCGGTTAACCCTACCACTCTCAAACATTTCTAGGCTACTATAAAATGTATATAAAACCTTCATTCAGATTCTGGAGTTTCTTAAACCCCACTGCTGCACCTGATCACTTCTAAAGACTCATCTACTTCGTGCTAACTCCTACTCTCCCAGCTCCTGAGCTCTATTGGTGATCTCCAGCTCGTTACACTACCAGCCATGCTGTCTAGTTACATCTAGTCTCTTACGAGTTCCGTTGCTGGCGCTACTTTCGCCTGTAGAGGGAGCCAAAAGCTTGGGCAATTGCTTGACGCTGCACCGGGGGGATCGGCCTAGACTTTTCGTCTGGGAGGCTTCGGTACAAGAAAGAGGACTTCTGACATGGATCTTGGACACTGAACATCGCATCTGCACTTCGTCGCTCCGTACGTAGGAACATTGGGAACAACATTGTTTGGCTTCACTTCATTATGTAAGTTCTGCATAAACCTTCTAAATTTCTATACCAAATGTTTCCCTGTGTTTCTCGCGTCAATTAAGACAAATTTCGTGGAGTTAGAGCACTTTAAACAACAAAAGAAACCCTAAAGACTTTCAATGCAGTTAAAGAAATAATATATAAAAAGTGGCAAGGGGAATTAATTGACATGTTGCTATAGATTTGAAGACAAGAGAAGCTGTATATTGTTATATTTGAAATTTCAAGAGTGTAAAGATATCGTTAAAAACATCTAATTTTCAAATACTTTGTGCCTTTCCTTAACCATCCTATACGGACCTCTGGTAATTTAAGGCTTCAACGTTTTAAGTCATCCCAGAAAACGGTACACTGCTCATATTTAATAACATGAAACATAGAAAGTAACCTGAATCACGCTGACTTACTCAGAGTATTGACAGCGTCATAACAAAGCTCCTGGTTGTTGATCAGCTGTACGACAAACAAACATGTCACTCTTTGTAAGGCTAAATTATGCAAATGGCGTTACGAACAAGAGGTAAATACTCTTTGGCATAGTGACATTTTAACCCTGGCAACTCGAGTGGAGTCAAGTATCGATTTATTTAAAGGTTTTGGATTCAAAGACTAGCGCTACTTTAAAACTATTTTTATTTATAAAGAATGTGGGAGATTAAAGGAAAGTTGAAGAATGCATATGCATAAAGGCAGCTTAGAATTTCCAACCAAAAAAAGTTGTTCTAGAACCTGAATAAAAATTTAAGTTCAGACAGTAGGAAAAAATCTGATGTGTATACTTGCATGGCTTTCTTTACTCTTGCAGAAATTATTTTTTAAAATCTTATTCTTCTTAGGTAAGCACGGGTGAATCGGATAAATATTTTTAAAAAATCTTAAACAAAACCCCAACTGTCATGTAAATATGAAAGCTTTTACCTTATACTGAAGACTGATAATTCTAGATAATGCTAAATGCTAACTTTTTCGATGAAGAATTTCTTTATACCTCCACCTTTATGTGTATTACAAGCGGAAACTCATCGCCCGCAATTGGAGGATGAATAGGACTGGCACAACAAATGAATCAGAATGGAAAGAAAACCGTAGAACATTAAATGTCAGTACACAATGTAAGTTTTTTTAAATTAAGTCCTCCAACGTTAAGCCATATCGGACGATGAATGGAATGGGTGAAATGATGCTCAAATGAGCCCGGGGTCCATGGACTTAGTTACCCTACATTCGTCTTTTAGAAGAAGGGAAAACTCCGGAAAAACCTAATCCGGGTAAACCAACCTGACCGAGATTCGAAGTCGGGACCTCTTGAACGTGAGGCAGACATGCTACCACCACTCTACCGAGGCGGGCTGCACAATGTAACCATTAGAACAAAGTAACACATTTCTGCACTTGTATATGCATCTCGCACACATTTTTTTTTTTCCTAAATGAATTTCTTCTTTCCCACAGCGCCGACACAAGTTGTGTGCTACCATTCTGCAGTTTTTTGGGCTCATTTGAGTATCATTTCAGCTATTTCATTTATCGTCTGATCTGACAACGTTGGAAGACGCCTTACCTCAAGCGGTTTTGCCAGCTGTTTAGCGGTATTTACTTTTGCCCTTTTGCAGCACTGTTTAAGTAACCAGGATAACAAAAAGGAAGATTGTGGATGTAGGAAAGTCTGTATGTCCTTACTATACAACTTTCTGGAGGAAAATCAATGCACATTCGTTATAAATCGATCTTAAACGAACTTATAGATGATAAAATGCCAGAAATGGAGCAATTGATCGGCGAAGGTACAGGGAGCAATTGTTTCCCTATATCCAATACTGGGATCAACCTCGATGCCAGTTGGCATGAAGTTATACCTCTTCCGAGCGCTGGTAATCCCGGTTATGCTTTATGCTTGCGAGATCTGGGGCATGGCCGCAGACAGCTGGCTAGCATGGCTCCAACGTGCACAGAATAGAGGACTTAGGTCTATATATTCTGTGGGACGTTATTTTCCTACCAGGTTGCTTCACGAGGCCTCGAGTCTTGCATACGTGGAGGATGAAATTAGGCGCCGGGCATCAAAATTATACGCAAGTTTACCCAACCACAGAAGCGCCCTTGTCAGGTCCTTGGGAGATTATGACCCCACTAGACGCCGTTCTAGACAGCACCGGTTACCCCGCATGGCTTGCGGGCATCCGAGATAACCCAGGAGCTAATCCGAACAGCAGCTAAAGCTGAGCTCCACATAATCCTTCCAAGCTGCTTGGCATCAAAATTATTCCCCAAAGTAAAAACAAATAAAAACACCAGGGTGCAAGGCGTTGCAGCCAGTCCTTCAACCCCTAGGTACATGTTTGTAACCTCATAAACAACACCAATCTAAAAACCCACATTTTACCCTACGACATCCCGAAATCTACCTTACCTGCGGTAAAACCCTTAACGGGTGGGCACGCAGCAAACCTCTTCTGGCTTAATACAGCCAGCCAGCACCACATTGTATCGTATGGCATGGCAAATGGAGCAATTACATAACTTCTTTCCGGAAAAGAAATTCGATTTCTGACTTAGACTGAGGAAACACAATCGTATTAGACCCTTAACTGTCTTAGGTAGGTATCTTCTTCGCCCACAAAGGTCGATCCAACACGATACACTACCCGCCCGTAGGGAGCAGATTTTGAAAAACTAATCGAGTCGCCCACCAATAGGAATCACCACGCTTACCTTAGTTCATTTAATCGAGATATACTCTTGTATAAATGACTGCATTACAAATTTCCTTATATATCATGGAATACATAGTATCTGTGTACAGCAGGATACAGTAGGCTTAAGCGATTTTCAAATATTTAATTGGCCGGACGTCTTTGAAACTTCCTCCTCTTTTTATGCCCAATACATCTAAAACTAAAGACTAAAACGTTCCAACAACAACGAAAGTCCTACAAATGGTTATCTAAACAAATGCAAATTTTGTGCTTTCTTGAGCTTTACATTCCTTGTTTATAAGATTCTATTTTTTATACAAAAACGTCAGAGGCCATTCCCTAGAAAATTCAAAATTAAATTCAATATTAAATTCAACGATTTTTAGAGCAAAGAAATCTTGAGTTTAATTATCCTAAGAGTAAATTTGATATTTGATATTTAATTGTACAGTTTCTATTACAATTTCACTACAATAACACCAACATTGCCCATGCTGCATTATAAGTCCTGTACAAATACATTAAACTGCTGACACGATTTACTCGCTTACTCAGGTCCCCTGGCCATAAGCCTTTGGCTTTCCTGAGCAGCTTGATGTCATTTCTTCTTGATCTTCACTTCTTTTATACTAATCCACTTTTCTCTTATCCTATATAAGAAATTTCCTATACATCTATTTTTATTTTCTACCATCCCCGTTAGCATACGTACTGCCAATATCTCTTTACTTACTCTGTCCCATTTCTTATCCCATATTTTTCTCCTGTAATTTGTTAACTCCTTACATTCTACCAGGTAATGAACAGTGTTCTCTTCGTCTCCACAAAATTAAACAATAAGACAGATTTTGTGCTTTAATGAGATTTACATTCCTTGCTTATAAGATTCTATTTTTTTACTGTTTGCCAGTGATACAAAAGTTCATCCAGAATAGGACTTCAGAAGCCATTCCCTAGAAAATTCAATATTGTCGCGGTAACGGGCATTTAAGTTTCGGCGCAAATAGATAACAGACGGCGGATAGTGTTTCAGGGTAATAAAGAGCTTGCATAAGCAGTTAACGATAGCTCGACTAGTATTCACAAAGAGCCGGCAAATAAAGATAGCTATACTGGTCGCCAAACTAGAATGTGTTAGTAACCACACGGAATAACGGTCTAAATAAATGGGATGGGATGAGTACATCATATCGGTTGTCATAGTAACGATTAAAATGACCAATTAGAGTCGAGACGTTTCTATGACAACCTTAGACGCTAAACCTTGGTTGCCGATATTCTAACACGTGCTTAGCATGACTTGGTTACACAAACGCTACCGTAAATACAATACTTAGGTTTTTATTTCTCTTCTGATAACGCTGTATAAACAGAATGCTTTCACAGTTAGGGATCCTGTACTGGCAAGTTACTTTGCATTTTATTTGTGGCAATTTGCCTTGGATTACGTGTGCCTGAGTCCGTGTATCTGTGCGCGTGTTGTGATCGTTTGCAATTGTGTTTAAGGAATGTTTAATTATGTCTAAGTATAGTGACAAGCGAAAACCTGAACGTGCTCGGGAAACAAATAAAGATGTATTTGGTAAAGGTACTCCAAATAAAGGACATAAACGGGAAATAATATGCTCAGTGAGAGAATACTTCGATGAGGAGAAATTGAAAGGGGAGTCTAGTATTCCATTCTCTAAGGTGCTTGATAGGACTTCACGTGCTGTAGGTATCAGTAAGGGCATTAAGGTTAAGACCGGGATAGAAAAACATTTTAAAGAAGAAAGTTAGACATTGGGGTATAAATTAGAAACTCCCGGGAAAAAATTATGTATATGGTATTTTCCCACTTTAATAAGCATCAAAATGTCACAGGTATACCTCTTTTGTTACGTTTAGCTTTACATTGATGTGTTCTTGCATGTTCTAACGTTTGCATGTAGGTCCACGACTGTACTATTGTCTTTGTGTACAACATTATAAATAATTAATAATAACCCATTGCAGTCGCAACTGAATTACACTCGCACGCGTAGTTCTATCGCGCTCTCCACGTGGCAGCAATAAGCAGCAACGTCGCCTCTCTCTCCGTACGAAACGTCAACCACTTTCTAGATTGGCGACCAATATAAGACAAAGGACTTGCCGGCACAGATAGGATTTCACGTTTGGAAGGATCTAGTGATATCGTGATTGCCAGAGAACAGCTGGTTTCTTATTTGTACTCGAAACCTCTCTAATTTATGAATGTGATATATAAGCGATTGTGACACGCTAGCGGGAGTGAGACGAGCAGTAAACAGCTGAGAGTGCTGTAACGAGAGCTGTTTGTTATTGTCATCGGCCTTGGAAGATTGTGTTGTACTTGTGATATAATGTTGTTATGTGAGAATTGAACAGTGTATTTCTACAGAAATAAGGAACCTTTAGAATTTCCGCAATTTGGAGTTTTAATTCTACGAACCCACAAAAAATCACAATATATACATTTCATTTCTCATAAGAATATATTAAAAATATCATAGTTTAATAAGACTGCTAGAATCATTTTTTAACAAAATTGAAGATTGTTGAAATTTTTACCGTAGGAGTCCCTGAAATTAAAATATCAGAGTTAGGAAGTTAACTAATACACACAATCACCTTTTGTACGAGGCTCAATGTCTATAGTACGCATGAAATATAATACTTGTACCTTACAGTGTACAGAAAGTAAAGTGATTGTTAATTGCATGTTAAATTCATACTACTGTCTTGCCATTATGACGAGCCCATCTTCTTGGCATCCTTCGTCCTGTTTGTTGTATTCATGTCAAAACAAAAACAATACCAACAGCTTAAAAGGCTATTGTTAGTCGTGTATAGCAGATCGGTTTCCAACGTTACTTCGTAGTTAACATGAAAGTCAAACAGCTTTTGGCAGTGGTAATTAAGTTACCTGGGTTTTTTAATTTACGCCCTCCAATGTTAAGTCATACCGGACGGTGAATGAATTGGGTTAAATTGTGCTCAAATGAGTCCAGGCTTCATGGAGCTTAGAGCTACCTGACATTCGTCTTGAAATATAAGGGAAAACCCCGGAAAAACCTTATGCAGGTAATTCAACCTCACCGAGATTCGAACTCGGGACCTCTTGAACGTGAGGCCCACACGTTACCTCTTTCACGACTTTCTCTACAAAGATTAAGTTCACATATATGCACATTAAAGGAGGAAACCTTTCTTTATAGAAATTCAAAATTAAGGTTCTATGTTTTAAATAGCAAAATTATTTGTTCTTGTATTGGAGAGCAAAATCAATAGCAACTTTTCGAGAATATCCATTGGATGACGTAGTCATATTTGTAAGTATTTCGAAAGGTCCAATGATGGTAGGAAAAATACCAACATTAGGTCTTTAACATAACGTAATCATAAATGCGAGGACTTTGCAAGGGACTTTGCTGAGGTCTTTCCCAGTTTACCTTAGTCATAACTGGCAACTGTAGGGAGGATCTCTTAAATTAAGTTTTGAACATTTCTTACCAAATTTCATTTCATGTATCATAAGTGTGAAATAATTAAGCAGCCTGGTGCCATATGAAGTAAGCGATAAACACTGTTTAAAGGAATGAACGAATTAAGGAAGGAAGAAAATAAAACAAGAATTTCACGTAAATTGTAGGATTTAATGAACTTATACGTTTTGAAAGCAGCACATGTTTGTTATTGTATTTTCATTTCTGCTAGTCCACTCAAGGTCCCTTATTTCCTATTTTACAACTGTCCCCACCACTCCTCTTAGTGGGTGAGCAATTAAGTGACGGACTTTCATCTTCACATGTGGAAAGATACATATGGAGCGAGGAGGGTGATCTTCAGTCATGACCATCAGTAAACTAGCCAGAATGAACAACTATAGCTCTTACTGTTTCTTATATCCTAGACATGGGCATTATTTGTCAAGATGTGATCTCAATTTAATTGGAAAAATGAAAAAATTGTGTCTTGGCGGGTTCGTAGAATAAAAAAAAAGCCCCCCTGTTGACAACTACGTCAAGACGGGATGGAAGTGCATACGCCACTTACGCGCACCAAACTCGCAGATACCTGCCTCGGTAGCGTAGATGGTAGCATGTCTGCCTCACGTTCAAGAGGTCCCAAGTTCGAATCTCGGTCAGGGTGAGTTACCTGGATAATGTTTTTCCGGGGTTTTCCCTTGTCCTGAAAGACGAATGTTGGGTAACTCTAAGCTCTACGGACCCTGAGCTCATTTGAGCATCATTTCACCCATTACATTAGTCCGATATGACTTAACGTTGGAGGACGTAAATTACAAGGGAAAAGAAAATCCGCAGAGAAGGCTGCCGAATACCTCGGTAGGGCCGCCTGGTGATATAGCACACCTTCTACTGGCTCTGCAGGCTAGTACGCGGGACTTCTTAGGCAACCCGCCGCCCCCTCTTGGCGGCCGTAGTGTGGCCAGAGAAACAGAAGCTGTATATAACCCTTGCAATAGCAAAATGACGTGACATTGATAACAGCAGTTTTCAATATCGTCTCGTTCGCCGGCCACACGTAAACAAATGAAAAACTACTGCGGTACACTTCAAATGTCCACTGTTGCAATAAACATCACACAACTGATACAACTTATACCTCCCGGTTATTGTTTTAGAATGCAGTAGGCCGTTCGATAACAATCACGGCGGCATTCTAAAAGCGGATATATCCAAACTTCTCTGTCACTTTCTCTTTCTCAGCAAGCGTCCAGCTCTTTGCGCTACTGTCTCTTTGTTTCCTGCCCACGCGTACAGCTCTGGCTTTGCAACGAGTTCAACACAACAATGCGATCGATGACAGTATAATTTTCTCTTTTGTAACTTTTAGAATTATGTCCTCGTAAGTTTCCCTTCCTTAATAATTTAGGTTAGATACCTTTCAGCTCTTTTCGACCTTACTTAGTCTTTTCAGCTTTCCTCCTTATTATAGTGCCACGTAAAATATACTGATATAGTGCATTTTATAAAAAATCTCTGTTGTGTTATGCTATGTAAGAACCTAAGCATATAACTTTATCTTCCCTTGAAATCAATTATTTTAGTTTTATTGTAGATTTGATGAAGCTTAAACGTTACTTCTAATAGGTGCAGATCGTTTTCGCTAAACTGGATGATTATCAAATGCGCTGCATACAATAAAACAGTTGAACTCTCTTTCTAAGTTGATTCTTGGGGCAATTTGTGCTCAGCATTTTATTATAATTTTACATATATAAATATTCAGTAGAGCAAACAATAAAGTACATACCTATCCCGAACTTTCAGTTATTTATTGTTTGCTAATACTTTGTGCTTGCATATAACCTGAAGTAAAATATGTTTATGAAATTCTGTGAGATTTACTATTTCTCATTGTGAGATCAGCCGCTGTTTGAGCATGACATATTCCTTCCACAAAAATGAAAGGAATGGCTTTGGAAGTTAATATTATGACAAAATATAACAGTAGTTGCTGCTAGACGACTTCATTGTAGCGTAAACGTTACATTAGAAACATTGTTCCCAGTAATTAACACGAAACAATTTAATAGAAATTATAACTAAACTGCACTAGTAGCTGTCAGCTGCACGCTACTCAACTCTTGAGTATCAACTGTCAAAGTACACACAGATGCTAGACAGCTTCTTGGTAAACGCTCTGGTAAAATTACCAACTCGAAAATAGGAACAATTGTTCTGGACGGGCCATTGTTCCTGACACACTGGCCATAGACAACCTAGGTTCTAGGCAGCCGGTTGTATGCAGCAGCCCTAGGAGCCCGTAGATAGCTCCGGGTGCAGTGATCATATGAGGGCTGTTCAATAAAAAATGATCATAAATTTTTTACGGTCATAATTCAATCTTATTATATTCTGTTAGCTTAATGTGAAAGAAGCCTGCCATACTAATTTCATTGTTGGTACTCCAGGTTCCCGCCTGTGAGAACCAGGCAAGTTCAGACATGTTCAGTATCGCCTACCGCTGCAATGGAGGTAACAGGCAGTTAAAGTTGATTTTAGAGGACGATCCGGAGTATCTTTAAAACGTAATCATTGCTGATGAAACTTGGCTACATCGTTTTGATCCTGAGAGCAAACAGCAAAGCTCAATGTGGAAATCTCCTTCATCACCCACACCCAAAAAAGCAAAAGTGGTTGCTTCTGATGGGAAAGTTATGGTCATCTCATTCTTTGATATCCATGGAATGGTTTATCATGTTATACCTGCACACACATCAGTAACTGGACAATACTACAGGGCTGTGCTGAAATCATTGCAGTTCCATATCAGACGCAAAAGACCACATTTCCGTGATGCAGGTTGGATGCTGCACCATGATTAATGCATGGCCGCATATTGCCCATGTCGTTGCTGATTATGTTGCAAAAATCAACATGAAGTACATCCCTCACCCTCCCTATAGTCCATATTTAGCCCTATGTGACTTTTTTCTATTCCCTAACTTGAAGAAAGGCCTTCGTGGAAGGCATTATCCATCAGTAGAAGCAATGGTGAAGGCTGCGGAGGCGATTTTGAAGGATCTCTCAGAAAATGCCTCCCAGCATGTCTGCGAAGACTGGCAGATAAGCTGGGACAAGATCATTGCATTCAGGGGAGACTATTTTAAGAAGAACCATCAAAATTATGAGGACTAAAGCTACGTTGTCAAAAAAAAATTGTAATCATTCTTTATTGAACAGCCCTCATATCAATGAATGGTTGTTATGAGATTTCGTTTTCAATTATGCAATTTTCTCTCTCTCTCTCTCTCTCTCTCTCTCTCTCTCTCTCTCTCTCTCTCTCTCTCTCTCTCTCTTTGCACACCATCTTTCCCTAAAGCACCTCTTGTATTTATTCCTCTTCTACTTCACCGTTTGGACTTTTCAATCCGTCCCGGCTCCAATTGGATCTGCCCATCTTTCCTTCCGTCTTCACCGGTGTCTTGTATCTTTGGGATTATAGTTTATGGCTATTTTAGGTATTATTATTATTATTATTATTATTATTATTATTATTATTATTATTATTATTATTATTATTATTATTATTATTATTATTATTATTATTATTATTATTATTATTATTATTATTATTATTATTATTATTATTATTATTATTATTATTATTATTATTATTATTATTATTATTATTATTATTATTATTATTATTATTATTATTATTATTATTATTATTATTATTATTATTATTATTATTATTATTATTATTATTATTATTATTATTATTATTATTATTATTATTATTATTATTATTATTATTATTATTATTATTATTATTATTATTATTATTATTATTATTATTATTATTATTATTATTATTATTATTATTATTATTATTATTACTATTATTATTATTACTATTATTATTATTACTATTATTATTATTACTATTATTATTATTACTATTATTATTATTATTATTATTATTATTATTATTATTACTATTATTATTTATTTTATTATTATTAATTTTATTATTATTATTACTATTATTATTTATTTTATTATTATTAATTTTATTATTATTACTATTATTATTAATTTTATTATTATTACTACTATTATTATTAATTTTATTATTATTTATTTTATTATTACTATTATTATTATTTTATTATTATTACTATTATTATTATTTTATTATTATTACTATTATTATTATTATTTTATTATTATTACTATTATTTTACTATTTTATTATTATTACTATTATTTTATTATTATTACTATTATTTTATTATTATTACTATTATTTTATTATTATTTTATTATTATTATTATTATTTTTATTATTATTGTTATTATTCATCCTTTGTACAAACTTTTTCCATTAATTTTTGTTGGTAATATTATGATTTAATTCTTTTACATTTAATTCTTTTCTGATATCTTGACGGGGCTTTTTTGGTGTCTTTAACAGTACACACAGATATTGCTCTTATACGAGGTTTGCTAATAAATCCCGGGCTTCACAATAAAGAAAACATCATTTTTCTCATCATAATCTTCAGATAGGCTAATGCATTTAACATATCGGTGTGCAACGTAAATAAAACATCTCTGTAGTGCGATTTATGAAGTCCTCAAAATAACTGTACTGCATCAATGAGCTCCTTGTTGTCTGAAATCTTCGTCCTCCAGGAAATGTTTCGAGGTTTGGGAACAGGTAGGAGTCACTGTGTGCTAGATCTGGTGAATAGTGTGGATGTTCAAGCACATTTTTGCCATTGCCTTGACTGAAATATGGGTTTGAGTATGGTCATGAAGAGAATTTTTTTTCTTTGCCAAATTAAGTCTTTTTCCTTTCACCTGATCATTCAAACGTTTCAGCAAGCTTGCGTAGTAGTGACCAATGCCGCCTTCGACCTTTCCTAAGTAATGAATACAAATATCTCCGTGTGCATCCCAGTAAGCACTTCACATAGGCTTGTTAGCTGGCAAAATTGACTATCTTTTATAGAGTTGGTTCACCTGGCGCAATCCATTGTTTTAACTGTGATTTACTTTCTGGAGTGTAGTGATGTATCCAACTTTCATCCATGCTAAAATGTCTTCTCAAAAATTCACTGGGGTTTTTACGGTACAGCTCCAAATTCTTAACAGAACCGTTTTTCTTTGAAACTTTCGATCAGGTGTCAACAAACGTGGCAGCTAGGTGGCACAGCCCTTCTGAAAGCCCAAAAAATTACTTAACTTGCTTACAGCCTCTGATATCTCACATAACTTAATTATGCGGTTTTCCAGTACTAAACGATGATTTTTTTTTTTTTCGATGATCTCTAGTCTTGACTACCACAGGGCGTCCAGAGCGAGGCTCATTACTAGTGCTCGTACGTCCCAAATTTAGCTCTGCAACCCACCTTTTAATCATTGTATATGAAGAGGCACAGTCTTTCAATGCATTACTGATTTCCTCTTTGACTTCCTTAACCCTTAACCCTCTCAAATGGAAGCACTTAATCACTATTCGCTTCTCCAAATCCTCCATTTTCGTGAAACCTCTGCACTTGTCTTTTTTAAAATGCTGTCATTCAGGAACTGATGAAGCTTTACACCTCCAACTATGGCTACAAGCTAGTCTAGAGTTAAACTACATGATACTGTACATCACACTGTCCCAGTGGCGACATCTCTATGTGAGGCCCTGGACTTATCAGCCGACCCTCGTAAATTTTATCAGTGATATATATGCATCGCAATATAAACCTGGACCATTTCAATAAGCCATAACTTTTGAACTAATAACAGCACACACTTTGGGAGAATATAACACATAATTGGGATATTACATTACACTACTTACATCTCTGAGAAAATGTTGGAAGTGTCCTCCACCAGCATCTATACATTCTTGCACTCGTCTCACCATATTGTCTGAAGTTTTACGAAGATATCGAATTGAGAGAAGGTTATTTCCAGCAAGATGGATCAGCGTTCCATACATCTAATAACACCATGGAACTTGTAAACAGTTTCTTTGATAATCGAATAATCTCAAAAGGTCTTTGGTCTCTCAGATCCCCTGACCTAACCTCACCGGATTTTTTCTTGTGGGGGTATCGAAAAAAAAACAGAGTGTACACGAATAGGCCGCGGACAATTGATGTTCTCAAGGAATCCATTCGAAGCGTGTCGCAGCCCCTGTCACTTAGGAACACTGAGCCCGCTTCAGTAGCGTGGTGGTAGCATGTCTGCCTCACGTTGAAGAGGTCCCGAGTTCGAATCTCGGTTAGGTCGAGTTACCTGGATAAGGTTTTTTCCGGGGTTTTCCCTTGTTCTGATAGACGAATGTCGGGTAACTCTAAGCTCTATGGACCCCGAAATCATTTGAGCATCATTTCACTAAGTTCACTCATCTTCCGACATGACTTAACGTTGGGGAAAAAAAAAAAAAAAAAAAAAAACTTAAAAACACTGAGACGGCATATAACCTGATATCAGAAAGACAGTGACACAAACGAATAAATATAAATAAATGATAGATTTATAACAATAAATGACGTATAGCAGAATAGACATGCCATAATGCTAGCATATACCCCGGAGACGGCTACAGTGACAAGGCCACTCTACGAAGGACAGTAAACTCCCTGTAAACAAACAACCCTACTCTACTGTCTGTTTTGCCCTCAGGGAAAATTTGGCGCCTTCCAGTTGGATACCAACCCATTGTTTAAATCCCATGCGTGCTTCTGACAACAGGCTATAAGATTTTGACTGTCGCGCAGAGCACATGCTTTGGACACATTTTTGCAACCGAACGTTAGAGAAAGCGTCTCTGATGTTAGGTCCGAAACTGGAAATTATGAACACTGATCTGAAGTGGGGATAGTTAAGAGCCAATAGAAAATTGATATTCGTTCAAATGATCTTGCAAATTCCGAGAAATACCTAGAGTGGGGGTAATTCAAAGTGATGGCGGAAAGTAGGCTTTTGCTATTAAGGACACTTCGGACCTGAGTTCTACGTGAGACAGACTTGTATTCGGCGCCGCCTAAGAAGTATACTTTCGCGCCATTCACAGAGACAAGTGCAATATTCAACAATCTCTCCAGTGAGAGTTAGAACAATGAGTAATGTATAGGGAGGACGGTAAATATATCCAATTCGACTACGCAGTGCTACTGCCTCCATGCTTCATATCCCAAGATTGACAGTGACGCTAAACACAGCACCCACACCGACGACGACCTTTCGTTGGCGAGCAAGGAGCCTAAAGATAACAGTAAACTCCTGTCTATCAGATTCGAGGTGTCATCATTCCAGCCACAACCAGTCAGGACGCACCCACTCCTGAAATACAGATGAGAGTTCTCATGCGGGAGCTAAATGTCACCTCGAACCGATTACAATCTCCCTTTCCTTAACTTACGCACGCCACCAATTGTGAGGCGTTGAGCACAAGGGAGAGATCGACGTGGTTCGCTACGGGCCGGACCACCTCAATCGAAATAAGTAACATTGGCGAGGATACTCTCCGTTAAACTTCAGAGAATATGGTGTGACGAGTGCAAACATGTATAGATGCTGGTGGAGGACAGTTACAACAATTTCTATGAGATGTAAATAGTATAATGTAATCTCCCAATTGTGTATTATATTCTCCCAAAGATTCGCGTGTGTCGTATTGTAGGTTCAAAAATTATGGTCTATTGAAATGGTGCAAATTAATATAAATCCATGTGCCTGTTAAATTTATTTGTCATCACTATTACATCAGTTTCTCCCTGGTACATTACATCCTAAATACCTGAAGTCTGATATCTGCTGTATTATTTATACTTAATGATCCCAAAACATGTTCATTTTCCATGAAATATAGATCACAAACCTTTAAATTTAATACAAAGGTTCATGTACTTTCTATTATAGATGAGAAGAGTAAGGCATTTAGTTCATAGCTAGAGAAAACAGGTGACTGAGCCAGAGTGTCGGATAACACATTAACTTTGAATAGTCTCATTACCTTTGAGAGAGTGATAGATAAATTCGTGAGACTCTTAGACATCTGACCCTCTGTTTTTCAAGCACTCTACGAGAAGATTAACTTTCTCCAGTGTCATTAAAATCCAATTACATGAGAAAGGTAATATGGCATAGCTCCGTTAACTGCTAATGGATTTTCTAACAGCAGAATGGGTAAAGTAACAAAAGCAAGGCACAGAAAACTTAACGAAAGCTAGTGAAATGCATTTACACTAAGAGAGAACAACGATTTTACAGCTCTGTGAATCTATCGGGAGCCGTTTGTAGAAATGTTTTATGGCGTATCTTGTTAATGGAAGAGCAAGCAGCACTCTGAGGTTAAATGCTTTATTTATATGCTTTGTTACAGAAACAATGAAACTCGTATTAGCACCGGCATCATTAAAATGGCGTTTAAAAATGTACTTAGTACTGGTTACAACTAGTAACCACCTATTCCAAAGGCTTAAGATGTTACACCAGTTAATGTAGTGCTCAGCCGTTTCTTACCACATTTTATGTACCAACTAGGAATGACACTTTCGCGATGGTTTTAAAAGCTTTGGTATTACTCATTTTAGACAAATAGTAAAATATGTTTAGTGCTGAAACCAGCCAACACCTGGTTTATCCGCGGTTACCTGCTCTCCATTCCCACAGGACTGTTTTACTTCTGCATTTGAGTGAGGTCACCTCCAAGTTCTTCTCTTGGATAATTTTACACGGTGTTCATTCTTATTTATTATTTCCCGCCCTCCGATAGAACGACGTCATAGTTGACCGGTAAGTCTATCTTGAAATCCTAGTGCCCTCTACGGAGAAGGAGCGGTAATATTTGCGGAACAGTAAACAAATGACAGCGCTCTGAGTGGGTGAGCTCATAACTAATACAACCATCTTCCCCTGGATAGGAACACAGAGCACCGCGTCTTCATGGTTGAATGCTACTTTCGTACCGGCATTAAAATTTGTGTGACATATAAATATAATTTAAACCGCTTCATAGAGGATTCTACGCAATGCTATCCGGCATTCAGACAAGTCCCTCGGAGCGTAATGTTGTCAAAAGTTTTCATTTACCATCAAATTGACATACTTTTGTTTGCAATATAAACGTCTTACGTTTTATCAATATACAATATAAATTTTTTATCATTCTCATGCTTAAATAAAATGTATATGTTGGTAGCCTTATGTCTTTTAAAACCAATAAGTGCATCAAACATTTCCAAGATACAGGATCAGTTACTCGCAAGATGAGAAACACTGGACGCTATAAAGTGACTGGCTCCAATCTAAAAGCAATAAATAATGTTATGGCAGAAAGGTTTGAAGCATACCTTTTCGCAATACAGAGTGTTGAAAGGGAAGAGAGAAAGGAGATATAAGAAAATGGACATATATGACTACGTACTAGAGATATTCTTGTTTAGACTTGGATAAAAGGTTTGCACATATTGCAATGCTAATTTATTTTTCATTCCTAGAACATGTTCCGTTTATTTTCTGGTTTGTAATGAAGTTGCATTGTGAGGTGATAGAAAAGAACTGAGATCAAATTAAAATATTTCTACTTTATGTGACAGGTTTACAACATGCATATATGTCTACTATAACAGAAAAACATGTTCATTGTGAAAAAAGTGTTCATTGATTTATCATTTAGTGTATTCTTCATGGTGTACTTTTATGGCTGCATAATAAGCTGTAACGGGAATATATTTGTTCTCCACTCGCCGCAGAAAGGAAGCACGCCAACTTTTTGTAAGATCCAAGTCGAGTTTTGATCAAATAAGAGTCATGAGATCTTTTCTCAGGTTTGGATGCGGATTTTTGGTGACAGAAATAAAATTTATATGACTCCGATTCCGTAATATATTATTTAATTATGTAATATGAACTACGATTCACTCGTTTCTATTACAAATATCGAATAACACTTCTTGAATGTTATTAACTTTCCTTTACAATTATATTCACCGCAACATCTTTAATCGTTGTGAAACAAGACTCAAGATTATAACACTTTTATCAAGATTATTGATTTTCTTGTCACTATAGTAATTTCCGATTTATTTTGTGATTGGCCGATCCACTCGCACGTCACCACATCACGTCATACCACGTCACACCACTACTACTTCGGCCAATCACACAACTACATACATTTTTTATATATTTATAATTCCTCCGAACACAAAAGTACTGTTACAAAGCTTTGCAGTGCATTGCATTACAGTATATAGTTTTTTAAAAGCAGTTATCGTATCTACGCACCAGGCGACATTACGCACCTTTATATTACGCGGGCAGACCCACCTCTCAAATAGTATTTTTACCTGCAGGTAGAGGGAGACCTCAAAGCTGCTGTCAGCACATCAAATACGATCACTAGCCGCTAGGGGAATGGTATATAATTTTGCGCGGTATAATTACAGATCAAAATGAACACCACGTACGTCGATTCCCTTCTAAGCTTCTCCAACTCCTAGTGCGTCTTTGATTACGACGGTCTCCTCATGAGCTGTCGTGTAGACCTCTGGATCTCGTCGTTCCCGTTGTGCCCTGTCTAAACATCCCTTCTCTCGTCCAAGAGGGATAATCATTTTCTTGGACCACCTTCCTGTTTGCCTGCACATGGCTATATCATTTTAAAGAATTATCCTCAAATATATTCATAATGGATTCTTTAATATTTAACTTTTGCAGAATTGTTTCATTGTTTAATATGAGAGATGCTTAAACTTCGTGCTCAAGTTTTTATCCAATATTTTTGTCTTTCGTTCAATGAGAGACTAAATAGAGTCAAATACTCTGAAGAATCACTTTGGAAACAATGTTGAAGGTCGGATGTTTTGGCATTTAGTTGTTTCATCGCTAAAGGAATCTAGATTATTGCAATATGTACATCCTCAGTGCTGCCATATTTGTGGATTACTGACCCCAGATGCTATTACTGTAGCATCTGGGAGATCAAGTCTGTGTTTCCTGCTCCCATCACAACATACTCAGCCTGGCAAACCCTGAGAGACCCAATATTGAATGTACCTAATTTGTTGATCACAAAATTAGTATCCTCTCCATCTTGATAAATTTTTACTTGAATATCAGTAAATAAAAGTCGAGCAGATGAATTTGTAATATTGAAAGGCCTGAGGTACGCATGTGGAGTGTCTGTCATTGTATTCAACATTAACTTTGACGCTATTTTAGAAAATGGTAATGAGATTTGGTAATTAGATAGCATTAAACTGTGTCAAATAATACAAATCAATTAAGCTGAATTTGCAATGAGGCGACATAAGACGATTGACCTTAGGAATTTATCATGAACGCAACAAAAGTTGTTGTAATGTTTACTTGGGGCATGTATATATACACCGAATGGAATGTAATTCCGATGATATTAACCCCAGGGAAATGCACTCTTTATAATGGAAAAAATATTGGATTATCCTGCATTGCATTAATGTAGTGCAAATGCATACGTTGTGGTCATTAGCATTGCGCGGTATGTCAGATTGTATTTCATTGTAAACACCAGACATAGAGGAACAATATGGAGTCTCATGTCGCGTTACCAGTACCGCTTCATAATTAATTCCATATTTCGTTTATATTTAGCTATAAAATAACGCTCTTCTGTCTCTAACAGCCTATGTCTTAATTGGGTTTAATGCCTCCGATGACATAGTACTAGCAGGTCGCTTCATTTTGATATAAAAATTAAACGATATGTAAAGAATCGTGATGGATTTCAAAGAAATCTTGTGTGTTTGTGAAACTCATGCACGTGCAGTTGAGATGAGTTGAGTTGTTTTAACAGAAGAAACGTAAGAAAGGGGCTTCCTTAGCAGGGTTCTAAAGGGATAGCACTTGACTCCGTTTGAGTAAATATTCTTCGGACCCTTAATAATGGCATGACCGAGACTAATAATAACAATGGATAAAATAGTCCATTTATGTGAAAAGACAGGGCTTCAGAAGTGAAAGTTACACACCCACGCATAGCTGTGCATAGTGTGAGGACAGACAGTGCGCGGCTGGCGGCTGATTCAGTCGGTTTTCTCTGGTTCTGCTTTGGTCGAAAGCAGACCAGAAGTGATGAAAGAAGATATTTGTCGGTCCATATATACCTGAAGAACTAATTAAGTTTTATCGAGTAATAAGCATTCTACATACGGTAACTTTGAACAATGAAATATTGATAACGTTGGTCGGCAACTTCCAGTTCGATTTAATGATAAAAAGTAGTAGTCATTAAACCAGTATGAAAGGGGCATTCCAGTGTCCTTAGAACCATCCATACTCATACGAGGCGTGCTTTTTAAGTCAGTACCGTTTTGGAATTAAAAAAAGACGTGCACAGATATCGCAATAATTTTATTTTTACATGAAAGCCTGTACCTTAATCTACTTTTCTACATAATTTCCGTGCATATTGAGGCACTTGTCATAACGTGGCACCAGTTTTTGAAAACCCTCCTCACAAAATTCTGCCGCCTGACGTGTTAACCACTGTATCACAACTGTTTTGACTTCGTTATTGTCTTGAAGACGCTGACAGCCCAGATGTTTCTTCAAGTGCAGGAACAAATGGTAGTCGCTGGGCGCCAGATCAGGGCTGTATGGAGGATGATTTGGAGTTTCCCATTGAAAAGATTTGATGAGATCTTTGGTTCGATTAGCCACATGTGGACGGGCATTGCCATGCAGCAAAACGATACCCTTACTCAACTTGCCACGTCTTTTGTTCTGGATTGCACGACGCAGATTGTTCAATGTCTCACAATAAAACGCTGTATTGATTGTCTCACTACGGGGCAGAAACTCCACTAGCAATACTCCTTTTCTGTCCCAAAAACTGTGCACATTGTTTTCCGGGCTGAAATTGTTTGCTTAAACTTCACTTTTGTGGGTGATGATGAATGTCACCATTCCACGGATTCTTATTTCGAGTCTGGTGTGACGTAGGCGACCCATGTTTCGTCACCAGTAACAATTTGGTCGAAAAAAATCTTCACCTTCATTGTGGTACCGCTCAAGGAAAGTTAATGCACTGCCTAAACGTTGGGTTTTGTGAAAATCCGTCAACAGTTTCGGAAACCAACGTGAACACAACTTCCGGTACTTCAAGTTCTCGGTCACAATGCGATACAAAACACTACGAGAGTATTGAGGAAAATAGGCGCACAATGATAAAATTGTAAAGCGTCTGCTTTCTCACCTTTTCGTCCACTTTCTGCACCGAATCTTCAGTAACGACCGAAGGACGCACACTCTGTTCTTCATCATGCACATTTGTGCGGCCATCTTTAAATGCTCTCACCCATTTCCTTACCATCACTCATAAAGTTTTGTCCGTAAACTTCACAGATCTCACGATGAATATCGATCGGTTTTACGCCTTTAGCACTAAGAAATCGTGTAACAGTCCGTACTTCACAATCGGCGGGACTCACGATTGTCGGAGGCATCTTAAACACTCGGTAACCAACGTATACAATGAAGAATCAGAGTGTAATGGCGTCAGTGCGTGGACAAGAGATGTAGGTAACCAGCGCGCATGCGCGGAACACCGATCGTAGCGCTGCGGCGGCGGAATCGCAAAACGGTACCGACTTAAAACACATGCCTTGTACATACCCATGCATACCCTGAGAGTAACCTCATTGTTTTACCCTGCGCGACCGTATTTATTTGCATCGAACTGTCGTGCTAACGTGGAACTCTTTGCGCTAGCCACATCTTATTTCCGCTACAATTTACACAAATAATTCGTGGCGGGAAAAAGTTCCTACGTTCAATGATATAGATACTATCTCATTAGTAATATACTTTTAAAGAAAAACAATTACTTCAAGTGTATCCTGACAAGTAATTAACTAGTTTTTAAAGTATAGACCATTAGATTCTATGGTCTTGAGCGATCTTTCAGCGAGATTTGTTATCCCACGATGGTACCAGTCTCTCATTTTTTGTGAACAGTTCGGTGACACCCACTGGCACTGCTTCAAAGCGGTCAAAATTTCTTCCACGTGGAAAGTGTACCGTGGATCGAAAAAGATGGTAATCTGACGGTGCGAGATTAAGACTGTATGATGGGTATGTTAGCCGTTTGATTTCTCCCAATTCCTGAACTTTTTCCGTACTTGTTCTTGCAGCATGGGCTCTTGCATTGTCCTGTTACAATAGAACTCCATTTCGGTTAAATAATGCTGGCCATCTCCGTCTCAAATTTCATGAACTTGTTCCATCTGTTGAGAATAAAGATCCGCTTCAATAGCCCACACGTTTCTCAGTGAATCACACCTTCAAAATTCCCCTTTGGGACCGAGCTGATTTCATTTTAAAGATCACCTTGGCAGTTTGGCAGGTATCAAGCCACTGTTTTCGGTAATATAACCATATTTCCTCACAAGTGACAACTCTCCTGACAAATCCGTGATAATCTATCTCGTCGACATTTACATGCCCGTTGATATCAGCATAATTAGTCTGAGAAATACACGATGGTGAACACACTGATGTGTTGGTTGTATAGTGGCTGAAACTGATACGTTTTAATGTCAAAACGTATGTTTGTTACTTTATTGTGCCCGATTAAAAATACTGCCGAGTACGAAAAATGTAAGTGTGAAAAAGAAACCGACATACAGAAATAAAACTGGTTTACGGAATCATGGATAAGCTGACGACAGATATCCATTCTATATTCAACCTTGAGGTGTCAGTTCATGAGGTAACGATATCCGGCTTTTGTGTGGTATTACAAGTGTCTTAATGTGGCTATGTATGATATCTTTTGATGCACCAAGTTATTGTAAAGCGTACGAGTACCTTTATGTGGATTTTCCTCCAAAACTAGACGTGTAAAATCTGTTTAGTTAACTGGTGTGCACGTCGGCCGCTGCCTTTGACGAACCCTTATAGTCGTTTAACAACACAGGCCCTCCTTCTGCCAGATCTCTCTGCAAGGTTGCCACCTTTCACGATATGTCATGGGTATAGTACGAGGTTTCGTCTAAATAAATTTTCTTATGTCCATTACTGCAAAACTTTCTTAGTTTTGACAAATATATATCGCCAAGCTGCAACGCTACTGGATTCCAAAATAAACCTTATGTTATTCAAAGTACGGTATTTGAAACACAAAGGGCAGTGCCATAAGGAAAATCACAAATTTCTTGCAAATGTGCAACCAATTCGTCTAAGGTGGGTGCTCTCCCTTTTGCATAGAATGTATAAATTTGTCGACGAATTAAATCACATGTGACATTATCTACTTTAGAGAAACGTTTCCTTTTGTTTTCACACTTGCTCGGCGTCTTTGGTATTCCTTTGGTCACAATATTTCTTACTGTATTTCTGTGAATACCCAGAATTTATCAGATCCATTGCATGACCGCTTACCAAGATTATTTTTCAGCACATATTTATATGTGTTCAAAACAAGCGCTTGAATTTGCTTGGAAACAGTTCCCGTTATAACTTTGTTTTTTAGGCTTTTCCGGTAATATAACTCGGCCCAGTTATTCACACTATTGTCATCACTTTTATTATTTTCACTTGACTGAAAGTTATCTACTACTTGATTTGTATTTATCACTCCATTTCTCTCTCACGGTCTCCACATCGTGACACACAACGAATTTCTGCACGAAATGAAACAGATCAACTGGAAGTTTGAACTTTGGTAACTGAGACTCCACGTGGAGTAGACATGCGACTGTCACTTTGAGAAATTCAGGGTTGCTATTGGTCCTCAACAACAGTGTTCCAGTTCTGAAGTGTGGAAATAGATTTATTACGGCCATTAGTGGGCGGGAGAGTAGCTTCCTTTGAGCGGTCAACTGCACTCCCGTTCACTAGACAGACTTTACCCTCAATACTGTCGCGGCGACGCGCACAAAAGTTTCGGCGCAGAGAGATAAGGGATGGAGAGTGTATCACGGAGGTAAACAGCCTGCCTAAGCAGATAAATATAGTGCAGAGATGAAAGGCAGGCCAGTAGAGTTAAAGTGAGGTAAATGAAACATTCTAGTGATATCTTGATTGACAGAGAACATTCGATTTCTTGTTTATTACAGAATATTCCAGAAATATCTAGTGATAGCAGTAGTGGTATATAAGAGGCGACACGCCAGCGGAGTAGTCGTAAAAACAAGTCGTAAGTGGTTGTAAACAGAGGCGAGAGTTGTAGTTGAAACTGATGTGTTTGAAAAGTGAGCTCTTTGTTGTTATCAACGACCTTGGAAGATTTTAATTGTGTATGTGACGTAATGCTGCTACTATAAGTGTATTTCTACGGAAATAAAGAACGCTTTGTAGTTCTGCAACTCGGACTTTTATTTCTACGAACCCACAAAGTTACAATATTCCGTATTTTAGGTCTTCCAGAACGTGGTAAATCTTAGTGTTTTCGTTTCCATTGTTTGGACATTGGAACCATCGTTCTGCCACACACTCAAAAACGACACCTCCTCCTTCCACTTCCCATATTCTTCGAGCTGCGGCAGCAACTTCATAATCTTGCTTCCAGCAGTGTTTTAGAAGTACTCTTAAGTTCAAACTTTGTTATTTCCATTTTGTGATTCTTTATTAACAACTGAAGACTAACACATGCTCGAAATGTGCGCAACACTAGCCATGGCATACTGTAAATAGCTTTGAAAACCAAATAAATATTTCAAAACACCAAAATAAACAAAACGATATTGCTTATGAGAAAACCTAATAAACCTGCCTATACAGTTTAGTAATGTTTGGATGGAAGAAGTCGAATCTGTTCAACTTTCGGCATAACAAAGCAGACGTTATAACAAAGCAGCATGTTTCCAACGTTCTTTTGTTAGGCATGAGGCAAGCAAATCGAAATTCGTTATAGCTCCTGATGATCTATAATTAAATATAGGAAAATATGAGCTCTACAGCTAAATCCTGAGCCAATGAGGACATTCTTTGTGCATGCTTAAGTATTGTCCACCAATGTCAATTAAAAAGACGATTTGAAGAGCGAGCAGGATATTAAACAATCCTATCATCAGGTACACGACAGATCTGTACCGATGTGTCCTCCGGAGGGCGGGGGGGGGGGGGTAATTTTTGTTGGATCTTCTTCACATAAGTTTTGTTAGCTACACGTTGGCTGTCCTGCCTCTATTAGGCTGTTTTTTGTTGTCAGCTGCGGTCACTACTTGCCACGCACGACTGGCTTTGACAGAGAGATTCTCCTGCTTGCCTATCGGTAATCACAGCAATTCATTTTCCTTTGTGTGATATGATATGCTGGACATGATATCGAGGTGAGTGGACATGTATGGGTTTCCGTAATCGATTTCGGAAATAAAGTAACCTCATGGCCTTCATTTTTGCGTCACATTGAAATTGGGAGATCCATATTAACGACCCTTCATAGGCTGACCTTTAGAAATACGAAATTTATCAAGACCACACGTACGTGTAATGTAAGTTTTAAATATAATGGTTTTATTCTTGCATTGTGAATTTGATTAAAAAAGTTCTCAACACTGCTTAGTGACTTTACCCTGAGTACTGGCTTTCTTGTGATGTGATGTGCCTTCAATAAATCTTCTTGACAAATAATTAGTTATTCAGGCTAGCCCCTTAACGAGCACTAGTCCTTAAGAGTTATTACTGCCATATTATTGCACTGTGAATTAACTGCTATAAATATTATTAATTAGAGATGGCTGTGATGTGATTCCCTTGATGTGTAACTTGCTTTCAGTAAATTCATTTTACACATAAGCTATTAAACTTTTATGTTTATCTGATATTAGTGATGTGAAATGAATGTGAGTTTCTATTCATTTATGGAGTTCTGTTCAAGTTGAAAAGTTAACTGAATGAAAAATAAAGCTTTGAGTATAACTATTTTAAATTGGAATGTGCGTTATGGTTCAGAAGTGCTTCAATGGCTGCAAAAAGTTAAAATATTGCAATGTTAATAAATCAAAGGCGTCAAATAAAGCCATAGCATATAAGCACAGTAAAAAAACCAAACGAAAAATTAAATAAATTGCTACTGGTTTTCAAGATTTCTATTCATGCTAGACCGGGGTTACATTAATTGAAAATAATCAGCCACGTTATGAACATCAAAGTAGATGTATGGCAGCTTTTGCAGTTGGATTTGCTAAAGTAAACTTTAATTTATTTTTCTATTTAGCAGGTTATAATAATTCATGACGAAACAGACCGCAAACGAGCCAGAGCCCGCCTGGCCTCACGCCCAAGCGGTGATAATCCAACCAATACAGGGAGGAGACGTGGTCAGCATCACGCACCTCCAGCAGAAAAGTTGGCTTCCTTGACTGGGATTCGCTGCTTATAACTCCTCAAATTCCTGGACTTAAATTCCACAACCCCATATTTGCGTTCGAAACCAGGCGCATTTCGTGGAAGAGAACCAAAGCACAATGCACTAGCCCCTACGCCACGCTGCAGGAATCAGTAGCTTCTGATAAATGTAATTTTATTAGAAAATGTCAGTGACAGGAAAAGCTTTCTAGATCAAAAATGGAGAACACGAAATTGTCTACATTTTTAAATAAATAAACCATATATATTTAAGCACACACAGGTTATTATAGTTATATTTATTATTTATAGACTAAAACTTCCGATAAAAATAACCAAAATTTAAGTGTATAAGATGATGTAGAATTAGGAGTACAAAATGGCAATGCTGTACCTTTTAAAAATGCTTCATAATATTACCTAGCATTACGGAGGCAGAGAAATAAGGCGACCGACCAAGGATTCACGGCAGTACAAAGGACAGGGTCCCTACTGTTTACCAGTTGGAAACTGCCCGGCAGACCAGCACAATCGGCATCCCAGGCCCCATGGTCCGTAAACGACCCACCAAGTCGGCAATGGAGACCGGAAACCGCCCTAACGAAGGAGGAAATATTTACCAGAAGCATATCATCCTGCAAGCTGTCATCGCACTTCCCGGGTAACTTTATGCCAATTGAAGCGATGCGCGGTCTAGCCTCGGTTTCTCACAGGGTATGCGTGGATATATAGGAGTAAGGGTGACACTGTAAACACTAGGATCCAAGTTTAAGACTTGTTTAATGACTGCTTCTCTTTTTATAATCACATAAATCGCGAAGTCGTCGACTAAGGGATACCAATCTATATTACTTTCCAAAGTTACCGTATGCGAAGCGCATATTACGCGATAACATTTAATTCGTGATTTAGTCAGGAACTGAAATGTTCCTTCTCGGGTCACGTCTGTCCCCCTGGATGGCCGGTCCAGCTGTGTCAGATTCATTTCAAGAAACTCCATTATTCACACCAAAATTTCCCTACTGAAGTCGATCTTTTGTCACTTTGACCTTTATATCTTCTGTTCCGGTCATTATATATTAAAGGAGAGTCGAAGAAGGCCACTTCTATTCTAATGTCAACCCTAGCACAGATTTCCCTCCTCATAGTAAATTAATAAACTAACCTAAATCCCTAATTTCGGATCAATGCAACGCCGAGACTCCCTGAAAGAGACCACGAGATGAGAGATGATGCGAAATGATAATGAAGATGTAATGAACGGACAGAAAATTAGGAAGATGTAATTAGCTTACCCAGAATGTGCCTGGTGACCCCGGAATTCCCTCGGAAATACCCATAGTTCAGTTAGATCGGTCACGGGAATCGAATCTGGACCTCCGAATGCGAGCCACAGACGAATCCGCCTGAGGCATCCCACTCTGTGCTCTAATGATAAAAATATTATATTCAATATATTTTATCAAATTAAGGAGAACCATTCCAATAAATAAGACGGAAAAATGGTTATTTTAGAAATTTTCTATAATTAAAATCATCGGTGTACTGCTACGTATTCCGCCAAGTCTACGAAAGCATACCGCTAAGTGCAAATAATGTAATAATGATGGTAATTTTCCTTTACTAGCTGTAAGGATAATAAAAGATAACAATAAACTAAGAATTGATTAAGGCTTAATGTTTGATGAACCGCGTCAAATTATAAACGTGGAGCTTAGGTCATTGTGCACTTCATGGCCTTCTTCAGTTCCTGAAGCCTTAATTAATACCGATCGCTGCAAATCTTCAAGTCTTACATAAACAAAAAATATTTGCACACTGCACCAAAATCATAAACTTTAATCTTTGGAATGTGTAGAATCCTTAAGAGTACTCCTCCCTTCATACTATGAAGATATTTAGTCTCTATAGTTAGATATGATTAATACTTGGTGCTCGTCTTGATATCCTCGAAGTTGAGAACATTCAAGGAGAACTTGAGTCTTGACATAGAAACGGAGTTTGTGCCTCTTGCAAACAGAAGAGATCTCTCGGAGACAGCACCAAATCCTATTATACAAGGTATATCAAAGGCTATTACAGAAGCAGTTTCATTCCGTCCAACAGGTTGCCCGAGGTACAAAGAGATGATCTCCAACCTCTCCTGTCAAAGCGAGGAACGAGATTATTCTTGGGTTAGATGAAACAAATTCTTAAGGAAAATGAAATCTTACGGATCTGGCTTCTGATGAAAACTTTTAACCTTTATTTTTTTTTTTATTTATTTATTTTTTTTTTTTTTAGATAAGCCTTCTTTATTGAACTTTTATACATAGTAGAAACCCGAGTTAACGCGTTTAATGACGAGCATCTTTTTCCCCGCGTTATAATGTTACCGCGGTATATGGGGTTGTAGCACTCGAAGGGACAAAAAATCAATCCCGCGCAGATGGAGGATAGAAATATGTATGCAATAATAAATTACGGTACAGTGTTAAACTCTGGCATATAAGGTAAACATATTGGATCACCAATTATGCTGGGAGGTATATTCCAGGCGATAACGCTCCTGATTTATATTCAACTTTACATATTTTTACACCAATCTAATCTTTCCTGTTGTAAAGAAATCAGGTTTTACTTGACGCACTGACGCGCCACGTTTTATTTCCGCGTAGTGTTTGATCGCGGCAAGATGGAAGAGATGAATGCTATTTGATTCATGTTGACTCGCCATGCAAAAATTTACGTTGTTTAAATGAGTTATCACTTCATTAACGTTCGGAATGTTTTATTCCACCTCCACGTCATTTTCACCACTATCTTCTTCATTGTAATTCTTGCTGTGGACAGCATTAAGCGAATTGTTGTGTCAACTTCATATGCTATTCAGTTACGGCACTCATAAGAAAAGCGGTACAGTCCTTACAGAAAAATATTTATACAATTTACCTTGATGAATTAGTTATGCAATCCATTTTACATAGGGGTCTTATTTACATTTATATGAATAATTACTATTGAGTATTAGTAAAAGAAGTCAAAAACAAAGAGTTAGGTATATGGAGAAACAAGAACATCACAACGAAAATTAAATTTTGTAGTTATAATTTGCATGAAAAGTCTATTCCTTTTAAGGGGCTATGAGCATTCGACTCCGCCGGTAATCAGGGTGGCACCTAGTGTCAAGAAAATTATCTTTAATCCGGCCATGCGTCCGCTAAAAGCCAATTTAGAATTAAGAAGGTAAGTGAAGGAATTAACCTAATATTGTTTACTTATTAAAAAAATCTCAATATATAGAGGTTGCTATCAAGGAGAGATAAGAGCAAATTATGAATTATAAAATAGATTTAAATTTTAACTCTATATATAATTAAAAAATAAATTCTCAATATTATCGAAATACTGTATCCAAAATTCACCCTTGTCACGTTGAAAAAGAATATCATAAAGCACAGAAGGACCAATAACGTGATAATAGATCATTTATAAGCACTTATTCATTCTATTTTAATTTTCGTATATGATTTTCTTTTGTTTACTTGAAGTTCAAGTTCAGAGTAATAGCAAAATTAAAAAATGTATTAATTTATAGTTTCTTTGCTCACTTTATTAGTAAACTCTTTTGCAGGAAGATTTATTGAATTCTATAAACGGATTTCAATCGTCTAGTACCTTGGATCTTCTAACATTCTCATCACTGAATATAATTTTTCTTTTGTCTTCCTTAAGACAAGGTTGTACAAGGTGGGATAACATAACAAATAAGAGTATATGGAAGGAGCTAAAGATATGCGTTAAATGAAAAAAATGGACAATGAACAAAATTGGAAAGAGCATATCTGCAGAATGGACTATAGAAAATTGCTATGGATCATATATAATTACAAGACTAGAGGAAAAGGAGCATTGGACGCCATACAAAGTGAAAATAGTTTAATGAGGACCGAACAGGCTTTTAGTCTAATCCCTGGATATAAGAAGGATAACAAGAAGAATTGTCCTTTTGCCTTTTATTAATATATTGATCAATTTGTAGTGTTATTAATCATATTTAGTGGCCTTTAGGTCAATTTAATATTCATTTCCTGAAAGGCTTCACGTTTGTCTACTTTATGGAGAATTTTAGAAGGGCTGCTTAGTGGAAAACTGGAATTAGTTTGCAAATAGTATGAAAAATTTCACTCAAATTGCATAAATGGCCAAACAGCCCTGAAAAATTTAAGAAAACCATATAATAGTTCATGCTCTTAAAGATACTGGGTTTCAGAGTAGGTGTTACAGTGAAAAGTGAATTACTAATATATTGGTAAGGATAGTTACGCAGAAGGTTCACCTTCAGCTGTTTCTTTCCTTTCTCTCAGTACTGTATGACCTTTTGAGTACTGTAGATATTTGTAGAATGGGCAGTAAATTGATCTTAGGTCATATAGCCGGGCCAACCCACTAGGATGTTCTGTGAGACTGGTAGGTGTATAGCCGCTTATCTGATATTATTGCGGCTCTTTGTGATAACGTTTTACTTCTGTAACTTTATGTGGTTATATTCACAGTATGCATTTCATGGAATTTGTCTCTGGATTCAGAAAATTATGCGAATTCGTGACACATTCCTGAATATTTGGGTGAGATTAGCATGCTCTTCTCCTTGCGATAACGAGTAGATTTTCAATGATTTAATTGTTATATAATTACATAATGCATTCATTTTCATGATCATGACTGTCGACAATGTTTTACTCAAATAGGGCAAGTCGTTGGGTTGGTGAAATACTGAATGCTGCACAAGAAAACGGATTCTGTGTAGGTGTGTGTGGTTCCTCTATGTACAGCAAAACCCTAAAACGAAAATGTTATTAAATATAATATTTGGTATATAAGTTCAGTATTTTTCAAGTAAATCTTCCCCTTAGAGTCTCATGTTCTTGAAAGGCCTGACGAATTTGGTTAAATATTATATATGTACAGGGTGTTTTGCATGAAAAATGAATGTAAATATTACATTTTCTGGGAATGTCCTCAGAAATCCTTTTCGTTCTTGGCGATTTCATGACTGGCATGACGAAGCCAAAATATTAAATACAATCGAATGAATATCTAGCTAAAGCACACAATCTATATAAAATTTATACTCTATTTTGTGGAGTTTCTCATTTCGGCCTCAGTGCTTGTCATTTTTATAGATTTCCAATACCTACTTATATTTTCCTCAAATAGGAATTTATTTTTACATCCCTTGGTTATGCAAAGATAATAAAATCTCAAAGCCAGCACAAGCGATGAGCTCTTAAAAGATTTTACTGTCACTTAAAGCTTATTCTATACCCATACATTCCTTGTAAGCAAATTAGCAATAGGCCAGTTTCTTCAAATTGTATATCCACTAATATGAATTATTAATATATAAATTTAAATTAATATATACCGAAATATATAGCAGTAATTAGAAGGCATTTTTAGAATGAGTAATTCCTATATTAACGAAAATAATAAGGATTTAATGTACTTAACTCTGAAGGTTCACAAACAAATCAAAAATATTACATTCATGGTACTCTGACATTTCATTTTTGTAGAAATTGCTGAAAAATTTCTTAGCAAGGGCTTATTGTTGTACCATCTAGTTCATATTATTGGAAGTAAACATAGAATATTACTTTAATTTGTAATTTCGTTTAATTTTTAAGCACAATAAAAGAAACGAATCGACAAACTTTTATTCAATACTGAGTTAGATATTCTACTTGTTTCCATGGTATCCTGAATAACAATTGAACAGCTAGAAAATTAAGAAATATACACGCGACACTGAAACTTAAACCAATAATAGGGACATCTCAAAAACAGAAATGTTATATGACATACTATTCTTTCAAATCGTTACATTTCCTGTGCAACAAATTTCTTCTGCAATTCTTGTGCAATATGTTTTGAATGAAGGGGTGATCTTCATATGCCTATAAAATTCAAGATCAATTATTTTCGAGAAAACATTTAAGAATAAATTTCTGTAGCCTTAATATAAACCATTATGCCTACTTCTAACAAAATAAAAATAACGAATTATCTTTCGTGTTTGGGTTATTTAACTATGGTATAATTGTATTGAAAATTTTGTAATATCTTTGGATTATATTGAAATTAAATATAAAGCATGCCAAATATCAGTCACTTTATATGCTGTTTAAAGGCATACACCTGTATTTCTTTTACTGAAATTGTCTTTTTGAATTCATAGTGCTTCAAAATATACTTATGCTTCTGAACATAAAATTCTGTGATGGAATACAGAACCTGCTTTTAATAATTGCGTATAGCAGACAAAGTTAAACAGTTAAAAGAAAGCGATTTACTTTAACTGTTAATGATCATATTTAAAAATGTAATATTACGACCAGTTCTTGACTTGGATGTTCACCTACAGCTATTCTGTATCCCTGAGTTACTGTAACGAGATATTCCAGAAGTTATAAAGTTTATACTTCTAGTATCATTTACCCTTTTCTAACGATAATACTTGCAGGATGTGGAGATATTTTCAGATGATTTATAGCTTAGTGTAGGTGGTTGAACTCACCATATTAACTAATCAAGTAAGGAGTCGGCGTGGGAGTCACTCCCTAAGGAGAAGACGTGTCATTGTTTCCCGACATTAATCACTCCTACGCTCTGTACGAATATTCTGTTGTCTCTCTGCTTCAGATTAACAATGCCTTCTATGACAAGTTTACAAGCAACAATAGTTTCTCCATTTCCGCTGAAACTGTATCTGCACAAAGCCAGAAGCGAATATGCCCGTGGGGTGCTTCAACTCTGTTTCTTCTCAGTTTACACTCCATGTCAACACACCAAACTGTTACTGCACGCCCACATTACCCTGATTGACTACTGTGTAATAAACTGCACGTCTTTTATTACGTGGAGAAGGTGGAATCAGCAGCCGTCGGGGACTCGGGGACTCGGGGACTCGGGGACTCGGGGACTCGGGGACTCGGGGACTCGGGGACTCGGGGACTCGGGGACTCGGGGACTCGGGGACTCGGGGACTCGGGGACTCGGGGACTCGGGGACTCGGGGACTCGGGGACTCGGGGACTCGGGGACTCGTGGACTCGGGGACTCGGATACAGCTCGTGAATGATTTAACAGTATATTTTAACTAAATGCAAACATCGGGATATATATTAAAACAAAATTGCAGTTGCATATTTGTTAATTTGACAATGATAATCAAAAGACATCATTTTACTGGAAATATTTGAACCTAAGTAATGACTATAAAGTCATAAGTCATAAAGTCATAAGTAATGGGTTGGAACAGCTGACAGCTTTGTGGGTTACTTGCGGTATGTCGTGAGTTCGATTCCCCTAGCAGACGATCTTAACCTGCCCCCCCCCCCTGGAGTTTCCCTGAGTCGCGACGGGAATGCTGAGGATGGATAGTTACAGTCCGTGAATTTTCTGTACCTCCATTTCGACATACTTCTCGCATCACATCACCTTTAATATTTGTTTTTTATTTAATTGTGATAAAGAATTTCGGCGTGCAGGTTAGGAAATTTTTTCTGTAAAAATCTCGTTCTCGGGACCCTCGGGATATGTGCGCTCTCACGGGAGAGAGCAAGTAGGTTGTACGACAGGTCACCAGGTCTCCTACGGCCGACACTCTTAGTATTCTTTCACCCAAGCTCTCCCTCTTTGAGTGGTCCTTGAGAGGCATAGACACAAAAGTTATTTTAAAAATCAACGTATTCGTCCCCCCTTAAAATGTTTCACACCTTATCATGTCTATTATCACTAATTGAACACTGTTTAGGATTGCAAATGTTTATCTTAAATTTTCAGCCAGACTCAGTAGATCCTGAGAGTTACTTAAACTTTACAGGTAATTAGCAAGGATTATGTATTGTTTTATTTTCCTACTTGCTTGCTACACAAGCAATAATTGCATAGATAAAAATAAATATATCTCACAATATTCAGCGCTTTCAGATTTTTACATAAAAGAAAATGTTTTGTCTTCAAAATACTAATATAATGAACCAATTAGAGCAGTGAACAGCGTCAAAAAGTGTACAAAAAATTAATTTCTAATTTGGAGAAATCTTATCGTAAGGTCTCGCCGATAGTTAAATAATTGAAGTACAAACATGCCTCTGGGTACAACAAAGAAAACTGAAGGCAGCAAAAACGACTATATGAATAATCTTGTAAAAAACTATTCCAACTTGCGTTGTCAAAACTAATTTTAATCTTATTAAACAGAAGCAGTTTGCAATGTCAGATAATATAAATAAGTATTCAGTAAAGCAAACCAATTAGTAAAGGAATTATTAAAAGAAAAGACAGATATTCCATTAACATCACAAAGAATAATAAACTCAAGGTTTACAAAAAACTGCCTAATTATTTTTTGTCTTATGGCGATGGAACTTCAGATAAGGGGGTTGTGGGAGAAATAACTATCCTAATTGGTAAGCAATAAAGAAGTGGTACTAAAAAGGAATGAGTATCAGACAGATCGAAGAAATATTGGTGACGGTATTATGGGGACTGGGGTATGAAATGCTACACTCTTGTTTTATATCTAACATATATTTATTCATATTAAGATAATTTTCTTTTTTAAATCCGAAAATAATTCACAATTTGCACTTATGTGAATACGGCCTGACTTTCTTTTAATGGTAACATCCTTTTTTTCACTTTTATTTTGTCCTCAGGTCTCGGAACATACATGTACATATTTTTGAACTGTAATTTAAATTTATTAGTATGTATTACAGCACATGAGATTTAAACAAAGTTGATATTCTTAACAAAATTAGTAGTGCTGTGTTGTGACACACAATTCACTTCATAAAGTGCTCAAAATGATCTTTATATACTGCCAAAGTCTGTATTTGAAATGAGTTAACACTTCAATTAACACTCTACACCTGATCAGTTGCATTTCTTACCCAATTCTTCCCTTTAACTCTTCCAGATCTCTTGGTCTGTCTATAAAAACCCTCCACTTGAAATATCCCCACAAAAATATCTAATTAGTTCAGGTCAGAAGATCTTGGCGGCCATTCAATACTTCCCCTTCTGCCAAACCATCTTCCTGAGAATTCATGAATTAGGCAATTCATCACCTGCCTTCCATAATGTGCTGGTGAGTAGATAAATGTGGGTTTTCTTCCACATGATAATAAAACGTCAAGAGGTGTGTCACCATTTGTAACTCGTTTTGTCCTTCCATACTTTGTCTTATTTTTAACACTTCCAGTTTCATTGAATTTTTTTCAAAATTTTTCTTACCGTAGAATGAGTAACCTTTCGTTTTGGATGCATTTCATTAACAAGACACAAACCTCTTCTTGGGTTTGTAGGTTTTGCCATGATTAATTTACTTTCAGGAAATTTTGCAATGAAGTAAGCACTGTTGTCCTTATTAGTTTAGTTTTTGTCTGCATTTGTTCAATCTAAAATACTTATTGAAGTACTCTACTGCATTGTTTACTTCAAAACCTACTCAATTTGACTTAATGATGCGTTTTCCTTTGCTCAGTACACAAGCAGTAATGTTCTAGTAAATTTAAATTGTGGCTTGAAAGGGTATTTGTGTGTTCTGAGACTTGAGGACAGGAACTGTGTAGAAAAAAGAAAAGCTCCCATTTAAAAAATCTCGCAACCCTTATTTTTAATCATTATAATGTGATGGCGTGTTGATATCTCACACATTTTTCTAAAAAAAATCACTTAATAGAGTTACAACAGCGGGTTTACAGGCATTGTTCTATACTCTTCACTCACCCGGTATAATATGAAGAACACGTACAAAATTTTAATGGAACATGCATATGTTTGGAGATGTTCATATTTCTGTTGTGAGATAATTGTTAGTTAACATACCAAATGTGTCAAAGGGATCTTGTAATCCTAATAAGGATTTTATTGCGCTTTAACAGAATATTAAAATCATTTTTTTTAAAATCCAAATGAAATTGTGGTAGAAAAGAGGATAAAACTTGTAGTTTGTAGTTTTTAAATGAATGCCATACTATGAAGAAATAGAAACATTTTAAAATGATAACCTGCCGCTCTTAATTAATCATTTACGAAGCCCTGGTAACAATAGAAGTTAATCTATCCGACAATTTGACTCGTGGAATATTTTAATTAAGTAAAGATTCTGCAACAAATTATAAGAAATTGATTGCGCATTGAAGCACTGTGTTGAGAGTGAGGTTCAAGGGGCACCAAAACAATTTTTGCTGCTAGGTATTAGAGAATCTAGTCCTGCGCCGTGGCGTAGCGGGCTAAGCCAGCATGCCTTGGTCCCTGCTCACGGAAAGCGGCCCGGGTTTGATCCCACCCATGTAGTGGGGATTTTAGGTCCCGGGTGTAGGACCGGTGCCCACTCAGCATCGTCAGGAAAGGTAAGCGGCGCTGATCACGGAAACCAACATTCCGGCTGGGGGATGCCGAGATGCTGAACACATCTCCTCCCCGTATCGGTTGGATGATCGCCCACCTCTGCCATGCGTAAGTGGGCGTGAGGCTCGCAGTCGGGTTGATAGGCCTTGGCCCTCTAAGGGCATTCGCGCCAGTGGTTAACTTTAAAATAGAGAATCTAAGGTAGAAAATGGAAATATAAAGTATCAATATCGTATTTTTTTCAAGATTTTCATCTAAAACCACTGTTATATTGCCTTAAAGGACATAAAAATAGTACATAATTACTCACTGTAGTACAAAAAGCAATTTAAATATCACCACCGCCTTGTTTCACTGTCTCGTAAACGGAACCTTGCGTTTCAACACATCTTCAGATGGTCCACGGCACAGCTCCAAAATATGGGCTTTGACATTGTGACTTTGGGGGTTCGTGAAATTAAAATTCCAACTGTACAAACTGAAATGTTCTTTATTTCCACCGAATTACAGTTGGAACAGTTGTCGATTGCGCAGAATTATATAGCGCACACAATTACAATTCGCCAGTTTGTTTGTCACAGGTCCACTCTATCCTCACAATTACGTACAACTTCTCTGATACACGTACCCAGTCTTCCGGTCCGTTCACTCAATCGGCGCTCCTCACGGCTGCTCGCCAAGAACTAACTGAACCGCCAACTGCAGGCCTTATATAGGGAAGAACGCCGTTGCTGGAAGGTTCACGGCTCGCAAAATTATCCCGATATTTCCAGACGTCTGCGGTACAGGGCTCGTGCCGCTCTTCTAATCATCCCCTTAGTTGGTGACACGAGAAAAATGTGTAGGCGTGGCCTGAATGCTTCCGGTCTGGCCCTACTGCCGGCCGGTTCTATCGGGAAATCCAACGTTCGGGTGACAATATGCACTGCCTTGCCAGGCCTCTTTTGGAATATTTACAAAAACAAATGGCTTCAAATAATGCCCAAGTAATTCGATGGTTACATTCTGATGACTTCACTTCTTCAGAAAACAGAAGTCAGCTTCACACCGAGATCAAACGTCTTGTGCAGACCACAGCGTAGTGTGAGCTTATAGCCCGCCTCGGTAAAGTGGTGGTAGCATGTCTGCCTCACGTTCAAGAGGTACCGAGTTCGAATCCCAGTCAGGGTGAGTGACTTGCATAAGGTTTCTCCAGGGTTTTCCCTTATCCTGAAAGACGAATGTCAGGTAACTCTAAGCTCTATGGACCCTGGGCTCATTGGAGCATCATTTCACCCATTCCATTCATCGTCCGTTATGACATAACTTTGGAGGACGTAAATTACACGCATATGTGAGTTTATACCAAAATTAAGGGCTAAAACAGATTTTATGGACCATAGTTCTGATTTTGTCGAAGAAAAATTGAAATTGCTTGAAATTGCTGTCCATATTAACTTATTTCGGTCAACAGATACATCAAAGATCAACCCACTGGGAACACCAGCAAAGGATTCTGACGCATGAGGATGTACTCAGATGAATAAATATATTTGCAAAGCTTTATCTTGATTAATAAAAAAATTCATGGAAATACAAGCTTTTATAATACTGACATTAAAAATACATAAAAATATACACATACAGTTCCTGGAAACCATACCGAGCAGCGCTTCAATTTAAAACAGCGGAAAAACTGTAAATTCTGACATCCATTAGTTAATTATTTTCCCCAGTTCCTACAGACTTACTTACTATATATTTCATCTAACACGAAATTCATGAAAAATTAACTACACAATTGTGCGCTTCAAGTACACGAGTTATAACATTATTAGCTACAATGGGAGTATATTCAGATATGGTTCAATATTGTAAGAATTAAACATTCACTATGGAAATGAAACATTATTGCTTGTCGGTTTAAGTGATTGAGGGCAAAGTTTATATCTGTAATCATACCATGACATTTACAGTCTGTTGAAATGACAGCCAAATCGAAGTCCGATACTCACACTGCACGTAAAGTACATTAGTAAAATTAACTTTTCCCCAAAGTATGTGAATCTGATATGACGTAAAGTTTGTTTTTTATGAAAAGGTAAATCACAAAGTTCCCAGGTAAGTTAACAAAGATTTCTAAATATTATGTTTATTAAGTTGATAACAGTAAGAATCACCAAATCAGTACATACACTTATTCAAAGAAAATTTAGTTTGTGAAACTCTAAATTAAAAGTAAAAATATGCAATTCTTGGAAGAATAGCTGAATCAAGCTTGGACCCGACAATGGCCTGACGTCAGTATACACAATGCATGAGTGGGCAATCATCTAACCTATTACAGAGAGAAGCTGTGGTCGGCATCTCGGTACCACCACCGGAAAGCTGGTATTCTTTGATCAGGTTTAAAAATTAAGATCATAATAAAAGAGAATTAGCCCTTTCCAGCCCAAATTATAAGTATTATACATAAAAATAAGTTAGATATTTTAGGTTTCTAAATGTTCCCTAAAACTGAAAATTGCCTCGAATTTGAAAATTTTAGTACTGGATTAGGATTTTTTAAAGTGGGTCTATATGGACCCAATGGGAATACAAGATGGAAGAATTCTCTTCACTGATCAAATATAAATAGCATGTGACATGTAATTCACATCATTAACACGAAAAGAGCACTGAAGTAACAAAGGAGCTTACTAGTTTTAGAAACTGATGAGTATTTTAGTTAATTTATTGAAATTAATCATTTCTCCACACTATCCGTATATAGGCTAAGGTTTTTGACATATAGAGTCAACATTAAAAACTTCAATTCCATGGCCAGGATTTGAACCACGGATCTCCTGGTTTCCGTCCAGTCGCTCTTAACCTTTGAGCTACCATGGCCAACGTGCCGTCCTGACATTAAATTCTCCAGTTGACTCGTATATTTTCCTGGTAGACCACTAGGGGCTCTCGCATCCGAGATACATCGTTTGTGGCGACTTACTATCGTAAGTACTTAAGTCCCAGGCTTCATCATTTAACTCTTATTATTTTAGTTAATTGATGGAAATTAATCATTTCTGCACACTAGCCGTATATAGACTAAGGTTTTTGATAGAGTCCTCATGAAAAATTCAATGCCATGGCCGGGATTTGAACCATGGATCTCCTGGTTTCCGTCCAGGCGTTCTTAACCTTTGAGCTACCATGTCCAACGTGCCGTCCTGATGATTATTGTTTACAGATTCTTATGCCATAGTATCTGACAGTAAATCTGGTGTCACAGAGTTATAATGCATGTACATATGTATATTGACGTTTTTATTACGCTATTTTTACTACGCAATTGCAATATAGAGCAAATCATTTGCATGCAACAGTACATCATGACAGTTATTCATTACATACTTGAAGCAAAAGTAGATGATACTAGCGGCAACGTCTATCGTACGCAGCCGTATGAGTTGGAGACTGACATTTTGCTGATGATAAAGAAGGGGGATGTCGAACTCTGCACAAACATATTTGGAAGAAATGCTGCTGTAGTAGTACTATTACATCACGTTTCATAATCCATAAATGTAATACTATTGCTTGCTATTTTAGTGTATTAGTCTGTTAGCTGAAATACCTGGCATTGTCAGTGGTTTAATGATTTATTTCTATAACGTTTAGATTTGGACTGTACTTGCTCAATCTTGGGCGTCTTTGGAGGTACTTGAAATTTATTACATGAGAGAGTTAAACAGTAAATTAAAATTATCAGGACACTATAAAACTACAAATATAAGATAAATGTCCAGAAAGTACTATCAAAAACACTGCTAGCTACGTACAAGTAATCTTACACTATACCGATGATTTCTCGTTGATGCAGTTGGGTATGTTTCACATCGTCACATTTGATTTATCTCGTCACTATTTACCTCTGTTGAGAAAATCTCATCGGAAAGTACTAACACAAGACACAGTAGCCAAAATACAATATGGAAAACAAATGAAATACCTAACTTGACAATTATATGAGGTGTCGTTATACCTGTGTTCGAGAGGTGTTCATCGTTGACAGAGATCTAAATGGTAATGTGAGTTTTTGTAGGTATTATGTAGAATTAAATGCATGAAATGGGTAGAATTTGGAATTCTAAACCACACAGTGAGTTTTGTTTTATATCAAAGAATAGTTGGGGCCATGTTAGGTGAAAGTCGGTACAAGTGTAGAAGCGTATAAAAATACATACCTAATATAATTATTGTGACTTTGTGGGTTCGTGAAATTAAAAGTCCAGTTGCACAAACTCAAAATGTGCTTTATTTCCACCAAATTACAGTTGGAACACTTGCCGATTACACAGAATTACGTAGCGCACACAATTACAATTCACCAGTTCGTCTGTCACAGGTCCACTCTGCACTCGCAATTACGCACAACTCCTCCGACGCACGTACACAGTCTTCCGGTCCGTTCACTCAATCGGTGCTCCTCACGGCTGCTCGCCAAGAACTGAGCTGACTCGCCAACTGCAGGGCTTATATAGGGAAGATCGCCGTTTCTGGAAGGTTCGCGGCGCGCACAATTATCCCGAGGTCTCCATACATGTGGTGGGAAGGGAAAGAGACGGTACAGGGCTCGTGCCGCTCTCCTAATCATCCCTTCAGTTAGTGACACGAGACAAATGGGTAGGCGTGGTCAGAATGCTTCACGTCTGGCCCTACTGCCGGCCGGTTCTATCGGGAATTCCGACGTTCGGGTGACAATATATATATAAAAGATACTGCAAATATATTGCGCGTTACTGTTCGGTAGTGAAGTAGTATAGTAACGTTTAAACAAGTACAAACAAATACAAAACGTATAGTAACTGAAAACACCATCCCGTTTCCTTTTGAGGGTGAACTACAATTTATTTTCCTGGTTAAATGAAAGAGGGCAATTGATTTGCGGTTATAGGCGAAGTTAGCAAGTCACAAATTCCATTATCTTCGGACCTGTTTCATCCACCTTGGTTTTCTCCTAGGCCACACCGTGACCGAGAGGTTAGACCACTTGCCTCTCAACTAAGGCGGCCCGGGTTCGATCTCAGGCACCCACCAAGTGAGATTTGTTGTGAACAACACGGGTTTTCTCCGGGACTTTTGGTTTCCTCAGCTATCACTCTACCAACTGCTCCATTGTCATATTTCCTATCACCATCTTTGCCATTATTCTGTTTGTGTACTTCCCTCATTCTCATTTCGGGGACCAGGCTGTTCATCCATCCTTTGGATTTCTCTCTGATCCTTAGTTATGGCTCCCTCACTCGATGCTTAAAATGGCATAAGGGGCAGATGAACATAAATGAACAGGACTGTGTCCTATACAAATAGGAGGTGGAGGTGGAGGAGGTGGTGGAGGGTAGTCTTTTCTCCTAATTTCGCCACTCGGTAGCCGAATGCTGTATTAGTGCCCTGCTGCCACTAATTACATGTCTTATCATTATATATTTCCATAATTACTTTTTCATATGGATCAGCTCATTATTTTCAGATTTTCGGACTCGAGTGCCCCGTTTGTGTGTTGCGGCAGGACGATGAAGCTTTCGAAAAATGTTGCCTAACGCTTGGATCGCCTGCTGCGGGTGTCTTACTTATGTTCCTCTATTCGCGATACTCCCAGGTTAGTAACGACTAAGGCAGGGCTAGTTGGCATGAGGATTAGGTCATGGCAGAACGTCCCTGTTCCTGCTAGTTCACTTATTTATCTGGATCTAGTTTTCCTCCGCGGCACAAAGGGCATGCAGTTCTCTATGCATAACGCTGTTTTGTTAGTCCTCCGTTTTGCTACGTTCAGTGTTCCTTCAGTTCCTGCTTAAACAGTTCGGGCATTCTTGTGTAGAACAACTGACACTTTAACATATGTCCAGTAATTGCTCCCGAAGGTTTTCACATTTCCTTAGTTATAATCTTTCATTACATATGTTCATGAATAACTATTGGAAAATCAAACAAATGAATGACGTTGTATTTCGTGTAAAAGTAAAAAAAATACCAGAAACACCTAAATCCTTTGCTACTTCTACAGCTCTTGCTGTAGTTTCTAAACCGGTTTTCATGCCGCTTTCTGCGGTGCCTCAACGCAATCTATTCGAATAGCCATGGTAGCTCAAGCGATAGGTAATGGACTGGCCATCCATTCAAATCCAAACGTAACGCCATGAGTTCGAAACTCGGTGACTGCACTCAAATGTGCCTGTGGCAAGGGACGGGGAGATCCCACGTAAAATTAATTAGTGTGATGGCACGCGTGGATGTTGACGGGGTACCATATGACTGCAGTTCCTTGGATTTCACCTTTTATACTAAAACAACACCACACTATAATGGTAAAAATAATATTTACAATTTAAAAGACTCGAATTCTGTACATATAACTGACAAAGGCCAGTACGGTATTATAATAATGAACAAGCCGTACTGAAACATTTTAAGCTGAATACAGCAAATGTTGCCCTCAGACAACACCATTCATTAAATGTTAATTCAATCAATTCTGCTCTGAACTGGTGTAAAGATTGAAATATAGTATATCCAGTATAAACAATTACCGAGTTACAGGAGGGTGTAGATGACAAATGAATTTAATTAGAGAACTAAAATGTACCGCAGCTAATAGATTTATGTGGGAATTTGAGAGTAATAATGCAGGTGTTTAAGTAATATTCTAATTGGTGTTTCCCCCGGAAGTTTACATTGCTGTCTCCTTTGCACGAGTTGATTTTGACAATATGAGTACAATAACTAAACAATGAATTGTTCATATTATAATGATATACAATATTCTATAAATATTCATAATAATCTCCAAGTACTGTAAATCTCTAAAGTATTATTTCATTTATAAATATACCCAAACACTGAATTTTTAAACCCTTATTTGCTTAAGATCGTCTTTTTCTGTAGATTTATTATTCATATTATTTTATTATCTTTTATTTCTTTTTACTATTTATATTATTTATTTTTATTATTATATTCTGTGGATTCATTATTTATAAAATAGAAAAGCTATCCAACTAAGAATTTAAACTAACATGTATTTGTTTAAACTTGCTTCACTGTTTGCATGGCAACGGAAGAAATGGTGACATTTTCGAGATACATTTAATTTATCTGCAGCTGTTGGTCGAAGGTAAGTGTTCCGTGCTTCAGATTTTTAAACAAGGTTAGAAAATAACTCTTCTGCCGTTTAATGAAACTGGTATGTGTAGATCATACTTCATTATTGTTTGTAGTAAGAGTCAGGGTTCTTAAGTTGAAATTAGAGAACACTTTGCCTTCCTAATTTTCCACCTAGAGCTATTTGGATGAATTGATTGTGAGACCAAACCCAAAAATACTTCAAACGTTGGCGCCAGTAGATATTGATTTCCAAATGTGGAGCCATGGTACCTATATTGACTATAGTTCTTGACATTTCTCATGATTTGTAATAAAAACTGATAGCCAAATGATGTCCAACAACTGATCCAAAATAATTTTAAATTGAATAGTTCAATGATTTCGCATATTCTAATGTTTAAATTTCTTTTTCTAGAAACATGTGGCTTCAAACCCTTAGAAATCTGCTTTATATATTATTTATTTTAAAATGTATATACAGTTAATTCAATGAATCCCTTACATCAAAACGGATTGAGGTGAGATCTGGAATTAATAACTTAACACTTTGGTCTATGATCTTAAAATGAATCTTTTGTGAAGGAACTTGTTAATATATAATAGCATTCCTGATGAATTTTGCAAAAAATCGAAATGACAATTGTTTGAAAACGCATTCCAAGAAAACAAAATATAATCAAAATACGTTATGACAGAATTCTGATACTGCTTCTAAGCAAAGTCAAGAAAGCTCTTTAAGAAGTAACATAGTTTCCAATGAAAAGTCACACATGTAACTTTTATTCAGAACTTCCCTATAGTAATCGACTTTTGTTAAGATAAAATTTTATAGCTGGTTGTTACTCTCTATTGATCTTGCTATATCTGCATAGTCATCCTTGTATCGGAGACTCCGTTGTGCCGTTACAAATATAACAGAAGAAGGCCTGTTTTTTGTTCCTGGTTTTAGAGTGCATTTATCCTTGTATGGAGACTAGCACTCATTCGAGGCTGATGATGGTGGGAAATTCATAAGTTTAGATTGCAAGTCACGATTATTCGACAATTATTTCCTGTATTTAGACATGGATGCGTCGCCTGATGGTTATGCATTACACCGATGGCTGCTGTAATGTAGGTTGCTTGTATTAAACACAATATAATAGGATTAATATATAATATATAATGCTATGTGGTATTATACGGTACTTCTTACACTTCTATCAATAAGCACAGTTGTCTTTTGTTGCATGTCCCATTCCACTGAACTGCATTACAAAACCCTAACTGATTTATCTTATGGCGTTTCTAATCTGATGTATTTAAATATATGTGCAGTTACATTTACAGCATTGCCAACATAAAGTAGTAATTAGAAGGAACTCACTTATTACTTAAATAAACAAATCTAAATCTTCCACTTGGTAGATTTTGCAAACCACATATTAATTAAACTTATTACATTACCTATTATGTACGTAAGTGGTAGAGAAAATTGAATATCAAGCTTGAGCCGTAAATGCACTTTTTGAGGTACCATAAAGTAAATACGATAGCAATTTTAGAACATGGGTTTTTTCTTTAGCTTCTTCTAAGAATACGACAAAAAATATCAAGAAAATTCCCTACCTCCAACTTTTATTGACGTGAAAACTGTTTCAAAAAAATTTATTTTCTGAAATATAAGCTGAATGGTTTGATTACAATAATATCCACGTAATATAGGTCATGACAAGTAAAATATTAATGCTGAGTTTTCTGTGAATTGCTTGTGAAGTCTTAGAATGCAAAATGTATTAAATCTTAAAAACACGACTGAGAGTCCAGTTCTCAAACGTTTGACAACCAAAATGTAATGTGAAGTTTTAAATAAATGGGCAAAGAACTATTTCTACAACTGTTTGTTTAAAATGAGGAAGGAAAATAAAACTTCGTGAGAATAATTTGACGTATATCAGTGTGTGAACAGCACAACCAAATATCAATTCGTTAATTAGTAAAATAAAATTTAAAAAAGCTTGAGATTTGGCCTATGTACAAGAACGGAGAACACACCTCGGATCATTTGTGCTTATCACCCCTATAAGGAACGAATGAGGGTAAACAACCGTAGGTCACAAGCAAGCCGACGGAGTTCACAATTTTCTGACAATTCTAAGCTTTGTGATCCGTTCAAATCAACAAATTCCTCAGATAAGGCTTCACTTTGGTGCACCCGGGTAGAACTCCACACATCGGAGGCGATTCAGAGAAAGTTGACATTTGGCAGGCCCAACAAGAGTTTTCATGTCATGTCTCCGACACTGATCGACACTGCAAGACTGTGTAAAGCATGAAAAAGGAAGTGAAATTATAAGAAATCATCTAAAGCAAATCCATACCAGAAGAAGCCCTAAGCCTCCCCCCCCCCCGCCTTAATTCGCCTTGCCAAAATTAGAAGATCACAAAATACGCATGGTTACAGTTCTAATCACTCACTTTATTTTAAAACATCCCGATGACTTTGTCAACGATGACATAACGACTTTTCATCCCTTTCATGTAGTCGTACTTTAAATCATATAGAAGGCTGTGAGTTCCCAATTGTTTTTTCCGCATTAGCCAATGGCTAATGTAACTGTCTAAACCTTCATTTCCTGCTCATTTTACAGAAGTTTCTGATGTTGACGCTGGATCTGCTTCAAACTTTTATTGGTTAAAATTAGTTTGAACTGGTTGAACTAAATATCCAATATTATAACGCAAGAGAAGTGCAACAAAAATAACATGATGCAGTGAAACAAGTGGTAAAGCAGAAGTATGGATAAAAATGTTATATTGTAAAATATTGAATTATTAGCTGAAACGCTTCGTACTTCTTGGCTTTATGTCTCAAGTTAGTGTATGAGTAGTCTGTGGCACCCAAGAATCAGATGCAACACACGCGAGACTCGAATTACATCGTGGCTACCTCACTTCGTTGTTTTGAGTTCACTTTTATATCCAGATAGCCAAATGGCGGTAAACAGAATCGATGTATACACCGTCTATAAACAGTTTACTACGTATTAATAAAACCAAGATATAAAACACTCGAACACCATCAAGTATATAAGGTATTCCATTACAGCAAAGTTTATATGCAAAAGCTTTCTTACATTTTATAACCAACAATACACATAAATTTCTGCTACAAGCTAAATGAACGTCCAAGAAACAGCTCAGTTGCAGAAAAAATTGATGAGGTTTTTTTGTATACCAAAGACCAAGGTAGTAAATGAATGCTTTGTACAGTGCTTTTTGCCTTTAAAACAAACTAGATTGAAAACACGATCTTTATGCATCTCCGAAGTCTGATATAGGAGTACAGTAAACACACATAAAGTTGAATCCGTACATGCTGGCATCATATAGAAATACACTTTCGTAAGAGAAAACGTAAGCAAAAGAAAAACAAAAGGCAGTTGAAAAAAGGAAAACATGACTGGTATTTGAGGTACTTCAGAAATATGGTCAACTACTTTATATATTCCGAGTAACCAAATGTGGTGTCTTTACCCAATATAATTTGAAAACATGGTCTTCACAATAAGGGATGCCACTACCAGATAATATCTGGGTGCAGTGATGGCTCGTAGACAAAACATGCGAACGTAGTATCCTAGAGGGTGTGTTCAAAAATGGATGACATTAAAGTTGAACAGCCAGCATACTGTGACTTTGTGGGTTCGTGAAATGAAAAGTCCAATTGCACCACTCAAAAATGTTCTTTATTTCCACCGACTTACAGTTAAACACTTGCCAATTACACAGAATTACGTAATGCACACAATTACGATTCACCAGTTCATCCGTTACAATTCCACTTTGCTCTCGCAATTACGTGCAATCCTCCGATGCACGTACACAGTCATCTCGTCCGTACACTAGCACTGCACTTTTACGCTGCTCGCCAAGAACTGACTGACTCAATTCACTCACTGCAGCCCTTTTTATAGGAATATCGCCGTTTTCTCGAAGCCTCTAGTTTCCGTGAATCACCGTGAAGGTTCCAGATGGCAGTGGACGGGGGGAAGATGCGGCCAGCGACAAGTGACATTTCCCTAATCATCCCCTCAGTTAGTGACAGAGCCTAATGGGTGGGTGTGGCTTGGCTGCCTCCGGCCCCTTACTGAGCTGTCGTTGGTTGTGCTTTCCGCTAATTGGGTGACAATAGGTAAAAATTGAACTTCTGCATGGCAGAAATGTTCGTGTTATACTGACAAGGAAACTATGACTATGTCCATACCAGTATACCATTGAGAGTTTCGTGGTGTCATCTCTGCTCTATTTGAGGCCTGTGTACCAAAAATGGGTGCTGAGTATGGCTGGAAATACCCGAAAGTGCGTACAGAATACGTATAAACATATAGGCAAACTGACATAGCATTATATGTGAGGGATTGTTTACCCCTGACAGATAGTGACCTCCATGACATATGTAACGAGTGCGAACATTCGGCACAGAGCTGATGAAGGATGTACAGCAACTACTTGCAGGTGTTTGAATGTGGCAAGTTCCAGGTTTCAGTTTTGAGCGTTGCGGTTATATTCCTCAGTACAGGAATACGGTGCACGTGGTTTATATACAGCAGTCATTATACCATCAAATTTTCAGGTGTTTTGCGATGTGAGTGCACTCATAGTTGCCACTCGGTGTTCAAGTTGGGTGGAGGCCTTGAAACCTGGATGCGCTGCAGACACACTGGGAGGAAACGTCCTGGACTGCTAAACAATGTAATAATCTTATAGGATAATGCACCAAGCCACACTGCAGCCTCTGTTGAGAACCTTATACATCAGAGCATGTGGGAGATCTAGGAACACCCTTCATTTTGCCCTGATGCCTCCACGCGATTTTGATCTCTTTCCAAAAATGAAACGGTGGAAACGGTGAGTAAAGAGTGAGGGCATCGTAACAGCGCATAGACGCAAAGTGGCGCACATAGACGCATTACACACCCCTGACGGCATTCAGGGTCTTCCTCATCGTCTTCCTCAACTTGGGGGATTATTTTGATGGTTGCTAGCTTGTAACAGCATTATGCTCACTTGCACCTATGTTCTGCACAAATGTAATACAAACAAAACAATAAACGTATCATTCAATGCCCTTTTCCCATAGCCCCTGGCACATGGAAACTAATTTAGTACGAGCATTCCGAAGAAAAGCCTAGCGATTTTCAATCGGATACCCTGATATTTGTTTCTTGCAGCTTTATTGCCTGACAAAAATTGGTTGCCAATACTTTTGAAATCACTCCCGGATAAAGAGCTTATTAAAACTTGGGCAAACTGCCACAAATTACTGCTTTAGATATCTTCAAAGTCAGGAATGTGTATGTATAGTGTGTGTGTGTGTGTTTATCAGACGAAAAAGAGATCGAAAGTGAGATGACTGAACATCATGGTAATACACCGATTCTCCGGGCCAGCCTCGGTAGCGTAGATGGTAGCATGTCTGCCTTACGTTCAAGAGGTCCCGAGTTCGAATCTCGGTCAGGGTGAGTTACCTGGATAAGGTTTTTCCGGGGTTTACCTTATCCTTACAGAAGAATGTCGGTTATCTCTAAGCTCCATGGACCCTGGACACATTTGAATATCATTTCACCATTTCTTTCACGTCCGATATGAGTTAACGTTGGAGGACGTATAATGACCAAAAAAAAAAAAAAAAAAAATTCTCCGGATCGCTAGGCGAATGCTGGGTAGGTTAAATACATCCCCCAAATTTCCTGTCCCTCTATTTCATCTCCATTATCATTTCATATCATGTCTCATCTGGTGGTCTCTTTCAGGGTAGAAGTGTCGGCGGGTGTCTCGGCGGTGCATGGAGGGATGATATGCTCTGAGAAAGACTACTTCCTCTTTCGGTAGGTCGGTTGCCGGTCTCCGGTCCTCTGCTGGGATCATTTCGGAACCGCCAGCCAGGGACATTTGGGGCTCGGCTGCTGGGCTCGTTGCCGTCCCGCTGCAGGGGAGCGAGTTCGTTGTCCTGGCCTGCCGGGGGAAGTCTCTATCAAAGTAAACTGAACAGACTCTGCCCTCTGTACTGTCGTGGCTTCTTGGGTAGGCCACCCCCTGTTTCCTTCGCCTCATCCTTTCTCCCGGGGGTGCCCCCTGTTGGGGGCATGGGAACAATGGGCCCAGCATGGTGGCCTACGTACCGAATCCCCTCCGTGATGAAATCCCAATCCCCAATCCCAGTACACCAATTCAATGCTTATTATAGTGAGGCAGTCCTATAGGAACTAGGCTCCATTTTAATTCATAGGATAAAGGATGTTGGATGCTCCGAAAAACCTGAGTTCGCTTAATGGGCACTTTTACCACAAAAAACGCTAATATAGTGCCCTGTACGTACGTTCGTAAATGAAAATGTTTTCAAGATTCTGTCTCATGTCGCCCAGCCAACATTATAACCATCAGAGCTTTAGATATTTAATACAGGTGCAAAATATCTTACGTTGTTTCTGCTTTTCATATGTTAAAGTCCAGGTTGTTCCTGGAGCACCATTTTTCTACTTCTTTTATTGGTGTCTGCAGTTTTGTTATATTTTGAAAATAGTTACAATGTTAGAAAAGGAGAAAGAACCCCCGCAACAGCGAAGATACACATAAATGGGGAAAAACTAAAAATATCATGTGAAGTCAAGTAACTAGGCCTCTCCTGTAAACACGCGCCAAATATTTCACGAAACACATCATGAAAAAGGCTACGCAAACTATAATTGTTGCTGTTGGCGATGCTGTTGATTAAGGTCGGAATCCTGACATATACTGACTTACGGCATAGAAATTATGTCCTCACTTAGCAATGAAAGATCTATTCATTCAGGAAAGAGTAAAAGCGACATATTGTCACAAATGACTGTATTAATTACACTCTGGCGACTCAAGTAGTAGATGTGACGTCACTCCCTCCCCTCTTTTATGACTGGATGAGTGGTCTTTGGGCGATAGACGCTCTCTCTTAAATTGACTCTTGGCTGAGTAACATGTATCTGTAGGCGACTTCACTTCTGGACAGGTAAATTGCCGTTATCGCCGCCTTTGTAATCTGCTTGTTGTAGTAAATATTCTTATTAAGTGAATTCCACATTTAAATAGCCTTACCCTACCTTTGTAGAAATGAAACTTTTATAGAAAAACCCCAACCTCTCGCCAAAGTATGTAGTTCTGCTCTGAGTGTTTGCTCCTGTGTTCGACCTGAAAACCTGTTCCTTAATTTTCACAAACTAAGATCAGGTCGTCACATATTAGTGGAGTCGCCTACAGATACATGTTACTCAGCCAAGAGTCAATTTAAGAGAGAGCGTCCATCGCCCAAAGACCACTCATCCAGTCATAAATGAGGGGAGGGAGTGACGTCACACCTACTACTTGAGTCACCAGAGTGTAATTAATACAGTCATTTGTGACAATATATAAATAAAGAACTAGAAGTGTCAAAACCACAAAGTTGACTCGTGTACCTGCTGGCGAGGGAAACATTTCTCATAGAGGAACTCAAGACAAGCGTGCTTCTATCATACACCAAAACTTCCTAGAATCTGCTAGCAACACTCAAAAGGAAAGCCGAAGAAATATAACCAGAATTCTACTGCATAGGAGCCATGATGGACGGCACATGGACAAAGGAAAATATCGAAATGAGGTACTTTATCATCAGGTTGGCAGTCCACGGATTCCACCACATGATATGCAAGAATAAGAACTACCAGGAGACAAATATGGACTGGAATGTGGGCTGTGCGAAAGACGTGCGACCGCTATCACAACGAACTGTGCAGATGACGGACAAAGTCAATAACTGAATATGCAAACACGTAATTTCACTTGGCTATTTAGCAGCAGTTAATTTTGTTATTAAAATATGTTACATTACTGATCACCTTCTGCTGCCAAAATATGCACATACCATTGCAATTTTATATAGTGCCTAAATATCAAAATATGTAATGATATGTGACATGTGAAATCTGTTACCATTTTCGAAATCAGCGTGTTTGCTTTTATGTAAGCAGCCTATTTGCATCAAAACTGGGAAAGTGTTCCAAGACTTTTCTGCATTCATTCCCCCCACAAAAATGTTCCTTCTTTTATTAATATGATACATGTTGTGTTTCACTTAAGAAATTCATTAATTTGGTGCTGTAAAATACTGTAAAGTGCATGAATACTCATGAACAAAAATGTGTAGAAATGCTTTAGGTTTTGAAATCATAGTAAAATCCTCCAATTGATCCCCGATGATAAAACTATGTCATATCGAATAACTCTAAAGTGTGAGACTCTTAAAGTCATTCTTTCCGAGTTCTTTTTTGAAACTTTGCGCAAGATTCATTATAAAGTACATCGCATGGAGCGCTTCTAATGAAATAAAGTTTGAGAAAGTCTAATAAAGAACATTAGAATAAAATACAGGCCATTAGGCCGTGTGCCTTTGATCATCAAAGTGGTCGTTTTTCTGATGTTTGTAAGCCTTTGACATAAAAAGCCTTAATGTGTAATTGAGACTAAAGGTTCAAAGTACTGTTTTTTTAGAGTGAAGCTCATTTACTTAGTCAGAAGCTTCATTCCATGTATTTCCACTCTTTATCTCGTTTTTTTTTTTTTTTTTTGAGTGAAAGGTTCAAAGGGTAAATGATGCCTTAAGCTCAGTGACGGGCAGGTAATTTGGAGCTGTAGCTTTTGGGGGAAGAGTATCTCTTAACACATTAAAACAACGAAGACTAAGTTAATAATCGACATAAGCTCTAACTTTATAAATTTGCATGTTGCATAAAAGTTAACTTGCAGTAAATTTTTTGAATTTCATCTAGAACACGTTGAAAATGGAAGCTCCAACTTGAATGCTACTTTCAATGTACATCAGTCAAAATGTAAGTTAATAATGACACCATCCGGTTTAACAATGTGTATAGACATCAAAAAATCAATACTTTTCCTTAAGTAACACATTGTTACCCGAACATGGGAATTTCCGAGAGAACCAGCAGGTAGGGGCCAGACGGGAAGCATGCAGCCATGCCTACCCATTTATCTGTGCTAACTAAGGGGATGGTTGGAAAAGCATCACTAGCCCTCTCTTTCCCCTCCCCCTGACCTCTGGAACCATCGAGAGGATGTTCCGAGCCGCAAAGCTTCCAGAAACAGCGATCTTCTTATATAAGGGCTGCAGTGGAGGAGACAGTTCAGTTTTTGGCACGCAGCCGTGAGGAGCGCCGTGCTAGAGAACGGAGTGGAAGACTGCATACGCGTATAAGAGGAGTTTCTAGCCAGCTCTAGAGAGAGTTGTACGTAATAGTGAGTGTGGAATGGACCTGTGACCGACGAACTGGTGGATTGTAATTGTGTGCGCTACGTAATTCTATGTAATCGGCAAGTACTCCAACTGTAATTCGATGGAAATAAAGAACATTTTGAGTTTGTGCAATTAGAATTTGAATTTCACGAACCCACAAAGTCACAACTGGTGTCAGAAGTGGGATATTACAACGATGGAGGCTGCATTGGCAAAGATTTTAGAAAAGTTGGAGACGGCAAATAACAACTTGGCCGCGAAGATGAACGAATTAACAACGAAGACGGAGACAGCAAAGAACAACCTGGCAGCGGAACTGAAAGAAATAAAGAGACGGCTAGTGATCCTTTTCCAAACATCCCCTCAGTTAGCGCTACACAGATAAATGGGTAGGCGTAGCTGACTGCTTCCCGTCTGGCCCCTAACTGCCAGCTGCTGGTTCTCTCGGGAATTCCGATGTTCGGGTGACAATATTTTAATGCACAGCTGATTAACGCTTTTAGTTTACTTTGATGTACTCAATTCTTTTTCTGCTAGGCAGTTGGTCTTGATTTTCAACATGTCTTCCAGTATATCAGCCTGGGTAATATTCGAGAGATGGCTTATTTTCTAGTGTCTGCTGTTTCATTTTTTATTTTAATCAAAACGTGATCATATTTGTAAATCTGGGGTATCTTTGAAGTTGGAACACATCAATGTGATTCCAGGAGGGAAGCCTCTGGATACGTAAACACCCTCTTCTGTGCTTGAATAACCTGGTGATGCATTACTTCGGCGGTGCAACTGTCATTTATTCTGTTTATTTTGTTCCATAAATGTCAGTTTCAATCCCTTCAGAAAGGGCGTTTAGGGAAAGGGTTGAGTAGCTGGATAGATAAATACATAGACAAAGTGGGTGAGTGGAAGGATGGGTGCATGGAAATCGGGGACAGAGAGAGAAGAGAGTAGATGAATTATTAGAGATTGTTGGGTGATTGGAGGGTAAGAGGAAGGAAGGCGGCATTTTAGAGAGGGGGGAGATAGGTCATTATTACTCTAAAGTTATTAGTTTTATTTTTAAATTTAAAAATTATTTTATTCTGGTAACATTTTGCACAGTAAAATTTGCATATTCCTGAACCGTAGTTATCCGGTGTTGTATTTGACAGAGTTCTGGGTAAATTTCTACACTGAATTTTTTTCAGAAGAACCTAGTATTACATTGCTTAAAAATTCTCATGAAATTTTCATCCATATTATCCCAAATATATATGTTTCTTGTTCATGTTTCTATTTTTACTGTCTTTAATGTAGACGTTTCCCAGTTACTTTTGCTCTTTTGCATTTTACTATTGTACATGTGTGTATCTAATTGCAAGTCGTTTGCACAAGAAATTTTTAAAATTTTATTTACTTTCACATTACCTGAGTTGCTATTTTATACCATAGTCCTTCATACATATTAACGCCGCGGTTAAGGTTATTAGTTACTATACAAACACATGCCCGATTTCACCAACAGTTGTTAAACTCGACGTTAACAAATGTAACGTAACAATTGTCACAGTTCTAACACTAATGTTAAATTTCTTGCATTACACCAACCAGTTTTCTGAAAATGTTAACAAACCTGTGTTAACGCCAAGAAACTTGTAAATATCTCAGCTATAGAAGGTTATAGATGAGCCGTATTATTCTCTGAACGTACTGCGATACGCTTTTGTTTCCATTTTCGTCTGCAAAAGCTGAAAAATGGCGGATGAACAAAATGATAAATAAAGCCGTGAGACAAATTTCTCATCGATGGGGAAAGAATTGTTAGTAAAATTGGTGACGAGGTGTAAGGATATCTTGGAAAATAAGAGGACGGATGCGGTGAATGTAAAAGAAAAAGATGTCACGGGGAAAATATTGCAAACGAATTTAATTCAAATGCATGTGTCACTACTGCAAGCACCAAACACCTTGTCAGTATTACGTAAATCTAAAACAAGGTGCAAAGGACAAGTGACTTAAACGTTTCAAGGGAGGTGGACAGTGTATTATCTACATAATTCAGGGAATTATAAAATCGCAAAGTTATTAATACTTTATGCAAGGGCGAGATCGGCATATTCCTTTCGATGCATGTTCTAACTCATTATTACGTAAATTTAAAACGAGGAGCCAAGAAGGACAAGTTATTTGAACATTTCAAGACGGGAGCTGGACAATGTATTAGATAGATATATAGATAGATAGATAGATAGATAGATAGATAGATAGATAGATAGATAGATAGATAGATAGATAGATAGATAGATAGATAGGTAGGTAGGTAGGTAGGTAGGTAGGTAGGTAGGTAGGTAGGTAGGTAGGTAGGTAGGTAGGTAGGTAGGTAGGTAGGTAGGTAGGTAGGTAGGTAGGTAGGTAGGTAGGTAGGTAGGTAGGTAGGTAGGTAGGTAGGTAGGTAGGTAGGTAGGTAGGTAGGTAGGTAGGTAGGTAGGTAGGTAGGTAGGTAGGTAGGTAGGTAGGTAGGTAGGTAGGTAGGTAGGTAGGTAGGTAGGTAGGTAGGTAGGTAGGTAGGTAGGTAGGTAGGTAGGTAGGTAGGTAGGTAGGTAGGTAGGTAGGTAGGTAGGTAGGTAGGTAGGTAGGTAGGTAGGTAGGTAGGTAGGTAGGTAGGTAGGTAGGTAGGTAGGTAGGTAGGTAGGTAGGTAGGTAGGTAGGTAGGTAGGTAGGTAGGTAGGTAGGTAGGTAGGTAGGTAGGTAGGTAGGTAGGTAGGTAGGTAGGTAGGTAGGTAGGTAGGTAGGTAGGTAGGTAGGTAGGTAGGTAGGTAGGTAGGTAGGTAGGTAGGTAGGTAGGTAGGTAGGTAGGTAGGTAGGTAGGTAGGTAGGTAGGTAGGTAGGTAGGTAGGTAGGTAGGTAGGTAGGTAGGTAGGTAGGTAGGTAGGTAGGTAGGTAGGTAGGTAGGTAGGTAGGTAGGTAGGTAGGTAGGTAGGTAGGTAGGTAGGTAGGTAGGTAGGTAGACAGACAGACAGACAGACAGACAGACAGACAGACAGACAGACAGACAGACAGACAGACAGACAGACAGACAGACAGACAGACAGACAGACAGACAGACAGACAGACAGACAGACAGACAGACAGACAGACAGACAGACAGACAGACAGACAGACAGACAGACAGACAGACAGACAGACAGACAGACAGACAGACAGACAGACAGACAGACAGACAGACAGACAGACAGACAGACAGACAGACAGACAGACAGACAGACAGACAGACAGACAGACAGACAGACAGACAGACAGACAGACAGACAGACAGACAGACAGACAGACAGACAGACAGACAGACAGACAGACAGACAGACAGACAGACAGACAGACAGACAGACAGACAGACAGACAGACAGACAGACAGACAGACAGACAGACAGACAGACAGACAGACAGACAGACAGACAGACAGACAGACAGACAGACAGACAGACAGACAGACAGACAGACAGACAGACAGACAGACAGACAGACAGACAGACAGACAGACAGACAGACAGACAGACAGACAGACAGACAGACAGACAGACAGACAGACAGACAGACAGACAGACAGACAGACAGACAGACAGACAGACAGACAGACAGACAGACAGACAGACAGACAGACAGACAGACAGACAGACAGACAGACAGACAGACAGACAGACAGACAGACAGACAGACAGACAGACAGACAGACAGACAGACAGACAGACAGACAGACAGACAGACAGACAGACAGACAGACAGACAGACAGACAGACAGACAGACAGACAGACAGACAGACAGACAGACAGACAGACAGACAGACAGACAGACAGACAGACAGACAGACAGACAGACAGACAGACAGACAGACAGACAGACAGACAGACAGACAGACAGACAGACAGACAGACAGACAGACAGACAGACAGACAGACAGACAGACAGACAGACAGACAGACAGACAGACAGACAGACAGACAGACAGACAGACAGACAGACAGACAGACAGACAGACAGACAGACAGACAGACAGACAGACAGACAGACAGACAGACAGACAGACAGACAGACAGACAGACAGACAGACAGACAGACAGACAGACAGACAGACAGACAGACAGACAGACAGACAGACAGACAGACAGACAGACAGACAGACAGACAGACAGACAGACAGACAGACAGACAGACAGACAGACAGACAGACAGACAGACAGACAGACAGACAGACAGACAGACAGACAGACAGACAGACAGACAGACAGACAGACAGACAGACAGACAGACAGACAGACAGACAGACAGACAGACAGACAGACAGACAGACAGACAGACAGACAGACAGACAGACAGACAGACAGACAGACAGACAGACAGACAGACAGACAGACAGACAGACAGACAGACAGACAGACAGACAGACAGACAGACAGACAGACAGACAGACAGACAGACAAGACAGACAGACAGATACTTTATTTCACTGCTTAGAGCATGGCCCGGTGGCAGCGCTGTCAATATAATATACAATTCTTTACAGTATGATATACAATTATTTACAGTATAATATACAACTCCTTACAATATAATATACAATTCCTTACAACATATATACAATTCCTTTCATGCACTATGACTATGCACTATAGTAACAATATAATACACAATTCCTTACAACATATATACAATTCCTTTCATGCACTATGGTAACTATACAGGATTTCTTTTTAACCTCTCTTTGAAATTATTTACATTTGGAGGCAAAGTCTCCAGTAATTCTGCAGTCAAATTGTTCCAGTCATTAATTGTTCTATTGGTAAAGGAAAATTTACCTATATCAGTTTTGTGTTCCCTATTTCTTATTTTTTTAGAGTGATCATTCCTTCCCCTATATGATGGTGTCAACAACCGCTTTGTTATATCTTTCCATGCAGGTTCCCTCTTATATGCTCTAAAAATTGCACATAGCCTTGCCCGTTTTCTACGTTTCTCCAATGATTCCCAGGAGGTAGCAGTGCCTGTAGGGTTTTCAAATCGCATTCCTCTATCAACAAATTTAGCTGCTCGTTTTTGGACTCTCTCGAGTGCTTGTTTTTGACCAACCCGATATGGATCCCAGCATGCCGCGCTATATTCTAATATTGGTCGGACTAAGGATGTGTAAGCTAAATTTCGCGATTTCCCATTGCTGCGTCTTAATATTCTCATTACAAAGTGTAATGCTTTGCAGGCTTTTCCAGTGACCGAGTTTACATGTTCCCCCCATTCCAATCTTTCATTTATTATTACACCTAGATATCTAGTGCTACTTACCCTGGGTATTCTCTTGTTATCTAATTTATACATCACATTTTCTTCTGTTCTTGTCCTTGAAAATATAATTGTTTTACATTTACTTGGATTTATCTCCATTTGATTGGATTGCGCCCAGAGTTGAATTTTGTTTAAATCTTCTTGTAAAATGTTAACGTCACCTTCGGTCTTGATATTTCTATAGATTATACAATCATCCGCAAAAAGCCGAATTTGTGATGTTATCCCTTTCCATAAGTCATTTACATATGCTAAGAAAAGCAACGGCCCGATCACGCTACCCTGGGGGACACCTGAGGTTACTTCGGTAGGGGACGATAATCTATCTCCGACGCGCACTCTTTGGGTTCGTCCGCTCAAGAATTCCCGAATCCAAATAATCGCTCTGTTGTCTATTTGCATATTGCAAAGTTTTTCTATAAGTGGTCCATGAGGTACAAGGTCAAACGCTTTAGTAAAGTCAATAACTATTGCATGCACTTTACCGCCTGCATCGAGTGCATCAGCTACATCCTGACAAATAGCTACTAGTTGGCTCTCACAAGAGTGTCCATTCCGAAACCCATGTTGTCCTTCAAAGAGCCAGTGTGAATTATCCCATTCTCGTCTTAAGTATTGCTCTATAAGATGCTCGACTTGTTTACTTACTACTGATGTCAAGCTAACTGGACTATAATTTGTCGCTTTGGTTCGATCCCCTGTTTTATAAATAGGAACGACTATAGCCTGCTTCCAATCCTGCGGTATACTTCCGTTATTTACCGTTATTTCGAATAGCCTCATTATATATGGCACGATTGCCTCCCCTCCAATTTTAAGAAAGTCACCCGAAATGCCATCCGGACCGACTGATTTATATTTCCCTAATTTAAATAATCTTTTTCGAATGTCGCTTGGTTTCACGATCATAGGGGGCCCCTCCGTTCTTTTAATACTGGCATTGCTCTTTACCTGAAACACTGAAGCGAATTGCCGATTAAATACTTCCGCTTTTAACAAAGAGTCGGTAACTTGTACATTTCCATTTTTTATACCCGGAATCTCCTCCTTGTTACCCCTGCGCCTTCTCACGAATTTAAAAAACTGCTGCCAGTTACTTCTGTTAATTATGCACATAATTCAGTGAATTATAAAATCGCAAAGTTATTAATACTTGAAGCAAAGGCGAGGTCGCCATATTCCTTTCGATGCATGTTCTAACCTCTCTTGTACTTCCGCAGTAACCTTCAAAGCAACATGTTTCGACAGTCTATACCTCTGTAGAAAATTTTCTTCAGATAGCTGCTCAAAATAATTTCTCCTCATGGTACTGCATTACGAATGCCATTTAGGCGATCCTAAATATAGAAAATCGACATCAACAGCTGAGTTCATGCTCGCCATCTTGGCTATTTACAACTGTTAAGGATTTAAAAGCAGAAATTTGGCGGGTTAGTTTAGCAAGAGATTTAACACGAGTATTACGCTAACACTTGTTGGCGAAATGCAATTTTTGTTTTAACCTTTGTTAAACTGGTGTTAAATCTTAACATCTGTTGGTGAAATCGGGCATCAGTATATAGGTCATTAACAGTATTGCATATTTAACATTAAAATTAAAGTAATAAATTTTCCTAAATTTTAACATTTCTTTTGTCCAACAGTAGAAGCCAACATGCTATTCTGCTTCTAGATGGACGAAAGAATGCGTGTGTGAAATCTGCAGTAAATGTGTACCCATTCTTCATTTCTATCTCAAAAAGGGGAGATTCCCCTAGCATAATAAGGTGTAATTTTCAGTGTCTTCCAGTATCCAGTTTAAACCAGCTGTTCTTTGCCTTCTTTCCAAGTCTATATACTATCTTCCAAATTCAACTTTATTTCGTTTGTCAGTCTTAGGAAAGGTTGAATTGTATAATCCAATGAATATCCTTTCCGGTATTAGTTAGAGTCTGGGGCGATTACTGCAGGTACATAGATTAATGTGAGCCAAAAAGTGTTGCTTTCTGTGGTATTTCACTGGATAAAGGTGCGTATGTAGTTGCAACAGGCTTGTTACCATGGTGATGTTCGCTCTTCCTGCGGCGATGGAGATAAGGTCATTAGGCCACGTGAAGTGAGGTTACGCAGCGAAGTAAAACAAATAAGAAACCACACGCCTCTGAAAATCCATGCTGTTGGGCTAATGTTGCGCGATTACTGTGTTAAGCTCCAGTGATTAATTATACCATTTGCATAGTGCGTTCTTTATGAAATTATCCTACAATGATCTAGGGGAAATTTATTATGAATCCTCCCTTTTTATGCTATATAATAATAATAATTCTTGTTCATTTTAAAGGAAAAGGAAGGACAAGCATCACGGGGCATCGTGGAATCATTGAACTCCTTAACCTCTCCCTCGACAGTCTTTCAAGTTATAGAAATCTTCTAAACTCTATGTAGTTGATGTTGGAAATCCCTAGAGTAGGAATGGTTGACTATTTCTTTATCCTTCAAATGATATGTTACCAACAAGTCCCAAATGGCAGCCTTGGCCTTCGGGGTAACCTCGCCCCACCATGTGATGTTTGAACCCACTTCTCAGGTGGAGGCACCCAGAGGTCGGGTCCATTACCTCCAATGATACAGTGATAGTGAAGATGATGGTGAGGCGAGAGCACCTGCAGCTTATACCGTAGACTCCGAAACACGTTGGGCATAGGAGACACTTTACGTGTGCTAGACATAGGTGAAGGCGTGAATAGGGCCGACTTAAAATCGCCAAACCTTGAGCCGGGAATCGAACTCGGGACCTTTACACGGGAGCCGGAACGCACCCGTTCTTCAAATGATTGAGCTAGGTAAAGATTTCTGATCCCAAAGTTATTTACCAGGATGAATAACTTCTACATACAGCAGAAATCAGTGACATACGCGTAAGTGCAGATATTTGTATACGTATTTGTATGGGTTACTGTGGACAGTGTAATAACACTACATCAATATTCGTTACATTGTGGACTTACAATTTGACTTATGAAATGTGATAAGTTTCAAGTTGGTGAATAGGCGTGGCACAATTCAGGCGTTCATTTTCCCTGGAGAGGTGAACAGCCGGGTTATTAGGCACATATAAGTGTGAACAAATCGATAGTCTGTACAAAGACCGAGCGTGGTTAGGGCTATATAAAGCACATTAGCTAGTAACATATATGACTGGTTGATGGGAAAACTGTTACACAACGAGATAAAACGTCTAACACACCTGTGGATATTCATTAGGGTACCAAGTATAAAATGTATGTACGCATAATCCTAACGTTCTGGACGCAAAGTAATCTCAGTTACTATAAAATATCGGTTCAATTGTTTCTAATGTTAAGAGTTCAGGCCTTATACAAATTTAACATACCTTGCCAACGAACTTGAAGTTACAGGGCACACATTTGTTGAATTATAGAATTAAAATAAAGGGAATGTAGAGGTATGCACGTTCTTCCATTTCATATACCTTTGCAATATTTGGTAAATGACGGTTAATTAAATGCAGTAAACGATAATTCTTTTAAAACCCTCTGCTGATTGTTGAAGTTTCATACCATGGTCATCTATGTACAATATATTATGAAATGAAACGTAATTAACTTTTATTTTTACATTCCTCACCTTCTGTAAATATTTACAGTTATGTATTTACAAACGACGGAGTTTTTATTCAATGCCCTCACAGTAAATATTGTGATAAAACATAGATTTTTATAGTGCTGTTTTCTGGGCAATAACAACAGAAAAAGTAACCAATTTTACGACCGGAGGCATTTTTCCGCGAATCGGCTATTTGAAATGAGTCCATGTACTAAATATCAAGAGCTGTTCAAGAGATTTAAATTTATAAAGCTTAAAGTAATATGCTTTAGTAAATGTGCAATAGAGAACACACCCAATTAAATGAAAAGCTCGAGCTGCTTTTGTTCCCTACATTAGTCTAATTACCTGTACCTGAACTAAATTGCATCGTGAATGGCAACCATCATCTGACAAAATCCTACATTACCCATCGTTATTTACTGTACATTAGTGTTAACACCCAGAAATTATTTTTGGAATTATTTATCTTTAACACATTAATTGTTAATACCATTGTAATCGTGCCGGCCAATATTTGAAGCAGAAACCACAGGTTTCCGGTAGAAGAATGTAAGAAAGGGACGATAAAACCATAGAAATTATTAATAAGTAATTGGGAATATATGATTTCATAAATAAAGTCGAAACAAAAGGTTGCAGAATATAGCTGAATGTCTTCTCTCGGAAGAACAAAGTGGATTTAGAAGGGGCAGATCCTGTGTAAATAACATTTTTATTGTTAAACAACTAATTGAAAAACATAGGGAGTTCAATAAAGAAACGCAAATGGCGTTTGTTGACTTTGAAAAAGCCTTCGATAGGGTAATCCGATGCCAAATGTGACAAATACTGGAAGAACGAGGATACCCACAACAATTAGTAAAAATGATACAATGCTTCTACTTCCAAACAAAAATAAAAGTGAGGAACAATGGTAAAATTTCTAAAAAGAATCTTACTAATCAGGGTGTCACACAAGGGTGTACTTTATCACCTACACCTTTTAGTATTTATATTGAATACCTAGTGTGCAATTGGAAGCAGCTAGTGAATGTAGGTTTTAAAATTTCAAATAAAACCTTTTTAAATATTTTATTGTTTGCTGACGAATTAGTTAATATACAAAATAGCGAGTCTGCCTTTGCAAACATCTATTTTTAAACTTAGTGAACTTTGTAAACAATATAATATGAACGTTTTTTTTATAAAATTAAAGGTAATGGCATTCATTGTGAAAGAGCCAATTAGAACAAAAATAGTCATAAATAATCGTTGCGTTGAACATGTAAGCCATTTTAACTACTTGGCAACTGATGTTAGTTATGACAATGAACATGATGTCTACAATAAAATATGCAAATTTCAAAGAGTGTGTGGAACAATAAATAGAACATTTAGAAACAAAATACGTAAAGAAACAAAATTAAAGTTCTACAAAGTTATGGCTGTACCTATACTGACATACGGAAGTGAGACTTGGACGTTAACTAAGAAGCAACAGAGTAAAATTCAGGCTACAGAAATGAAATTCTTGAGAAGTGTGAAAGGATGCACGAAGAGGGACTTAATAAGAAATGAAAATATAAGAGAAGAGCTGGACATTTTTAGTATGAATGATAGGTTAGAAGATCTCAAACAAAAATGGAAGGAACATATTGAAAGAATACCAGATAATAGACTCACAAAACAAATATTACAGTATCATCCTAAAGGTAGGAGATCGGTGGGCAGAACCAGGAAACGGTGCCTGGAGGACTTCGAAGGCGGAACAGGTAGTTGATTGCCTATGCCTTGAAGTGAAGAAGAAGTGGGAAAATTGTAACAGGAATAACGTGTAAGTGAAATACATATAGGGAAAATGTTGCCTTAAGTTAGTATGGTCAAATGAGGCCAGATACATAAAAAATAGGACAATAGAGGATAAAATTCCTTCGCCAGTCTGGAACCAGAAACAATGCCGAGTTTTAAGAAAAATATTTAGAAGCAGGATGCAGTACCGTTAGGACGCCAAGGGGTCATACAACCCTGGGGAGGGGAGTGGACTCGTGACTGCTGCATAGATGAAGACGAATGAAAATATCCAATAAGCTAAAATCGTTGAAATAAACTCTCCCAATAAAATTCTGCGTAAACCACGTGATGGGTGTGAAATAGAAAACAAATAGAAAGGGATTGGAGATAGACAAACAAGCCTAGGAAAGAAGCCGAGAATAGGGCGAAGTGAAAAGTATCACTCTGGTGTTCACAACGAAAGTGAGAAGACGTCTTAGTTTAATATCTGATGGCGAGGTAATAGTGGAGTTAGATTTCAAACGTGGTGTGATTAAGTATTCTGGAAGAGGCAAGGCGAAGCAACGAGAGTGATAGTGAGGAAAAAGGAGAATTCCGACAAGTAATGTATGTGGGAATAAACCATCCCTAGGTAATTGAAACAGGATTTTGCATTGACTGGTAAGAGCTGCTGAACCATGAGAAACAGAACTCCCACTCACCGATACATAACCCTAAACAACCATTCTGCCATACCACAACAAAAGACCACCCCCAGAGAATCTCACACCATAGTTCTAGTACGAGGGCTGTTCAACAAAGAACGACCATAATTTTTCGCACTAAATTTCAATCTTATTGTATTGTTAGCTTAATGTAAAACAAACACGCCGTAGTAGTTTCATTGTTGGTACTCCTGGTTCCCACCTGTGAGAACCAGGCAAGATCAGACATGTTCAGTATCGCCTATCGCTGCAATAGAGGTCACATGCAGTTAAAGTTCAATTTAGAGGAAAATCTGGAGTTTCTTTCAAACGTAATCACTGCTGATGAAACTTGACTGCATCATTTTGATCCTGAGAGCAATCAGCAAAGCTTCATGTGGAAATCTCCTTCATCACCAACCCCCAAAAAATCAAAAGTGGTTGCTTCTGCTGGGAAAGTTATGGTCATCTCATTCTTTGTTATTCATGGAATGGTTTATCGCCATGTTATACCTGCACACACATCATTAAATGGACAATACTACAGGGGCGTCCTGAAAACATTGAAAGTCCGTATGAGATGCAAAAGACCACATTTCCATGAAGCAGGCTGGATGCTGCACCACGATAATGCGCGGCCGGATATTGCCAAAGTTGTTCCTGAATATCTTGCAAAAATCAACGTGAAGTGCATCCCTCACCCTGTCTATAGTCCGGATTTAGCCCCGTGTGACTCTTTTCTATTCTCTAATTTGAAGAAACGTCTTCGTGGGAGACATTATCCATCATCACAAGGAGTGATGAAGGCTGCGGAGGCGATTTTGAAGGATCTCTCAAAAAAAATTCCAGCATGTCTTTGAAGACTGGCAGAAACGCTGGGACAAGTGAATCGCATTCAGGGAAGACTGTTTTGAGAATGACCATAAAAACTGTGAGAATGAGTAAAGCTAAGTTGTCAAAAAATTTGTGACCTTTCTTTATTAAACAGCCCTCTTATAATTACAAAACTAGTATAGTGACCTATCGCTTTAAACACAAACAACACATTTTGTCGCACATTTCTATTCCTTGGCTACAAAACAGTGAACAGGTTTTATCTCAAATACAACATATATGCCCGCCTCGATAGCGTACATGGTAGCGTGTGTGCCTCACGTTCAAGAGGTCCCGAGTTCAAATCCCACTCAGGGTGAGTTACCTGGATAAAGTTTTTTCCGTGGTTTTCCCTTATCCTTAAAAATGTCGGCTAACTCTAGGCTCCATGGACACCGGACTCATTTCAGCATCATTTCACCCATTTCATTCATCGTCCGATATGACTTTAAAAAAGTACATTATGTCCGAACTTATTACTTTATGAGTCACTGCTTTTACTTTATACGCCATTTCAGAACAATGCTTTAAGGAACAATTGCGATAACGTTAAGTTATTAATCTAAGGCACCAATTCATGGTGCCTAAGCCAAAACACTTTGTGTTTTTTTTGCTCTTGATTTATGAGAAACATCTTTGCAGTTTGCTGAGTTGTAATTGTAGCAAAATCTTGCGGTTAAGATGCTCTCCTTTACACCTAATGTCACGAAGACGCCGCTGAAATGCAAATCTGATTTAGCGGTTACCAGGAAGCAATTTCGAGGTCATTAAATGAAATGTTCTTTGACGGCTCTTAGATTAACTAATCCCTAAAGTTATACTGCGTTATTATGTGGTTAGCTGTTTAATTTCGATGGTTAAGGCAAGCAATATTCTAGTGCACAAATTTCCTTGAAAATAATCTAATTAACAGTAACTTACAACATTCCAATGCACTTCAACTTCCTGTGTACACTGACGCTCGGTTATTGTAAAACAGACTGATGTCAAGCTATCCAATTTTAGTAATCACTGTAATCACGTTTTCGGAAACATAAATTATTCTGCATTTTGCTGTAGGAGAAATGCGAGAGAAATATATTGTAACGGGAGCGCTAGAACACCCTGTGAAAGCAGCTGGCAGCGGAAGGTAGGGGAGGTTCGGTTAGCCACACCTCCTCCTCGTTCGTCTTGTAGTGGTGACAGGCTGTGGTCAGGGAAAAAACATGACTGTGTCGCCTGTTTTCTCTACACCTGTTTCTCGATCTTTCTGTTACTAGAACAATCCTGTAAACACCAGAAGTTGGCGATATTCCTATTTAAAGAGGGTTACAGACAGACAGAGTGGAGTTGGTCAATGAGTTAGTTAGTGAGTTGAGTTGGTTTTGGTTTAGTCAGTGAGTTGGTTTTGTCAGTGAGTGAGGAGACAGTCGCAGTTCTTGGTGTAAGAGTTAGTCAGTGACGTGTTAATGTACGAAAGGATTGTGCAACGGAAGACTGTACGTAACTTTGAATGTGTACCGGAGCTTACGTAACCGCGAGTACAGTGAAATTGTAACGGACGGACTGGTGAATTGTAACTGTGTGCAGCAAGTAATTCTGTGTAATTGGCAAGTGTTAAACTGTAAGTCGGTGGAAATAAAGCACATTTTGGAGTGGTGTAATTGGACTTTTTATTTCACGAACCCACAAAGCCACAATATGGAATAAATCAATTTATAAATGTAAAAATATTTTTGGTATAGTTCGGAAGCAAATATATAATGTGTGGCGCACAGTTCCACGTTGACACTACGTTTTGATACAATAACAAGTGTAGCTCAGTGTAAAGCCATGAGATTTCTCTCAGGATATGCGTGGGTATGTATGAGAAGGATAGTTTTAATGCCACTGGAATGCCCGTTTCAAACTGGTTTAATGACTGCTTGTTTTTATCATTACATTAAACTCGAAGTTGCCGAACAAGGGTTACCAATATCACTGTTTAGAGTTACTATATGAGAAATGCTTATTACTCGATAAAACTTAATTCGTTCTTCACGAACATATGAACCGACAAATATCTTCTCATCGCTTCTGGTCTGCCTTCGACCAAGAGGGAAGAAGACGACTGCCGTAATCAGCTTCACGCCGTGCACTGGGTGTCCTCACAACTGCGCGTGGGTGTGCAACTTTCACTTTCTCGAAGCCCTTTATACACACAAAGATTCCCTTTGAGACTATTTTGCCCATTGTGATTATTAGGGGTTCGAAGAATACATATTCAAACGGAGTCAAGTGATACCTTTTAGAACTATGCTAAGGACACTGTTTCTTACGTTTCTTTTGTTTAAACACTATTCAAACCATTGCTATTCGACTCAACTGCCCCTGCACGTGTGCCACACAAATATACATTCCTTTAAAATCCATTACGATTCTTTATACATTACATCCCTTAATTTCGGTATCACTAAAAGTTCTGCCAATCAGAAGGAGCCATTTCATTACACTATTTTGAGAGGTTCCTCGCAGACTGTCCTTTGAGTACCAGATTATCTTACCGCTCCGCATTTACGGTCCTTTACTTACGTTTTACTTCATTATTGAACGATACTGCAGGAATACAACCACAAGATGTATAATGGTATAAAAAGTGTTATAGAGATGGGCAAATAATTTAAGAAATAATTTCTATACGTTGAAAGCAATGTTAAAATCAATGAATGATATCAGGTAAGTTACACATTCCTTCTCTAAGCTTTTCCCGCTGTTTTGTGACTGAAATTGAATAGAAACATATTGGCTTAATAGATGCCTCCTTTAGTCTACAAATTTAAATCCTGAAGCCCGAAGAGCCCGCATTGGTAACATGGTGGTAGCGTGTCTGCCTTACCTTCAAGAGGTCCCGAGTTCGAATCTCGGTCAGGGTCAGTTACCTGGATAAGGCTTTTTCAGGAGTTTTCCCTTGTCCTGAAAGACGAATGTTGTTTAACTCTAAGCTGTATGGACCCCGGGCTCATTTGAGCATCATTTCACCCATTCCATTCATCCTCCGATATGACTTAACGTTGGAGGATGTAAATTACACACAAAAAAAGTTCTTAAGCCCGAAGACAGTTGTAAGAACGGTGAATAAGTAAAATAAGCAAAATAAATATCCACTTCAACTTTCTCTACACATACGAACTAAGTAGAGCAGGTATATTACACCCAGAAATTCGATACCGAGACACTTTGAATCTAAAAAGCAAAACCAAAAGTATTTTAGAAAACCTTGCGTGTGCGTGTATGTACCAGATAGTCTTAAATAAATATAAGTCTTCCAAGGATGTCATAGTAACATCTAGAGAAAATTCACAACATATGAACTTTCCCATTTTCTCAAAAATAAATTTACGAGGCGTACTTAGACCTCCTGCTGCATATGCCTCCATAGCCTAACTATAACATCCCGTACTGAGAAATTCCAAACTCAGTTAACTCTATTAAGGTCTATTATGTAGGTGCGGCTTCTGAGGTAGTGCCGCGTTGCCATAGTACCATCTGTATGAAAACAAAAGAAAGAGAAGTGTATAGGATTTGCGCAAAAAACATTGTTTCTGTGTATCTGCTCCCTCGTGTGAATAGGCGCGTTAAACGCAAGTGCTCTGTCCTAGTTGTTTTCCTTGGCTTGGTGGCGATTCCAGAACGGCACCGTCTACGCTCATAAGCGCCTGTGTTAAGGGCTAGGATGTCTGCTTATACACGGCTTCTTATGGGAGAAGGTGGTGCCGAGATTTCTCTGACGCATAACTTTATCCGCTAGAGTGCAGTAGAGTACGGGACTTAAGATAACCGTCTCTCTGTCGCGAAATCGTACACGAACGCTTCGTATCACATTCTCCATGAATTGCATTATCAAACTTTTACTCTCTACGTTACACCTATGCGTAACAAGAGTACGGATGTAAAAATTATCTATTTCCGTTTCCCTGTACGATCTGATTGGTACAGTATATTATAAAATAGGATGGATTATTGATAAGATTACCTAAATCGTTCGAAATTATTTTTTATTTATTCATTCACTTATTTATTTTTTATTTATTCATTCGTTTATTATTTATTTATTCATTTATTATTTATTTAGTCATTCGTTCGTTCATTCATTTAATTATTTATAGCATCGCCAATACAATGCCTCACCGGCCGCCCCTGCTATTATGCGTTTCAAATGGGAAGGTGTTTGACCTTGAGCGCTATTAGGTGAGCAACTTGCGGTGTTGTATTGCATTCCCCCTAGGTTATGTGTGACGAGCAACAAACTAATCAATCTCTAATAAATACTATTCGCGCTAAGACAACAGTTTAGATTTTTCAAAAACTGATCCACGAGGAAGGAGAGGGTAATTTATTTAACATAACCATGGAAACCCAATATTTCAGCTAAAATAGCTTTCCTAATACAAAAATTATAAAGTACGTACCATTATATTATAACAACATATTGCGACGCAAGTACTGTATTGAACACCATTATTGTTTGGACACATATAGTCCCCACTTTTCACTATGGAGAATTTGAGGAGCTGCAATAGATAGCGAATCCGCGTCAAGAGTCGTAACATTCTGACTGGGAGTGTCAATGATGCTGACATATCGTTTGGTGGTTTCTTTAATTGTCTCTTATTCTTGGAGAGTTTTTATCCGTAAATAGCCATGAGGTCGAAAAGATATCTTAATTTGCGCCAATGGTAAACTTCTACAAGAGTATTTATATTCACTAAACTTTTAGGCCCATTTTTATAAATTTATCCTTATCCCTGAATTGCCATGACTGTTATTGAGCTATGTCTAAGACATTTGCTAGGGTTTCTAATTTTATATTTGCGCCTGGCTATTGTCATTATTGATGTTATGTAGTTATCTTTATCTTCTACTTTTGTCTTAGTTTTCTGTACTGGTACTTATCTATGTCTCATGCTAATGTCTGTTTTATTGAGTATCCTTTAATATGCATAATCAATTAACAGGAATATATAGAAGAACAAACCTTTTGAAAAATAGTTAATACAGTAATTTAGATAATTTTGAAACCAGTGCCATAGACTATTATTGTTAGTTTCCAGGCTAAAATTACCACTAAAGGAATGCCACATCCAAAATTTAGTCAAGTTGACCAAACATTTATTTTAATGTTGTCTTACATAGCCACTAAATGCCATTAAATTTATATGTGAAAATTGTTTTAGTTTCCGAATTATTCAATTTAAAATCTGGATTTTTATTATTCTATGCAGAACGTTCCGTGCGACAATTTTAAAAACAAAAGTTTATATAAAACTTTGGTTATTTAGCTAATTCTATCCAATAAATCTGTCAGTTAATATTCCTGTACTAGTCTTGATTTATTTTAAGCTTATAATTTAATAGATGAAAGACTTTCGAATGAACAAATATTCATTAAACGGATTTAATTTGTTGTATTTGCATGACAAACTTCGGATGAGCTAGATCAAAATTGCATCACGTGGAACATTTTGAAGAAGTTAATCTGCCGAGGAAAAGTAATTTCCAAAAACCCAAAATTTCAAAGTGAAAAATTTGTTTGTTACGGGATTTTATTCTACAATGTGTAAATATAGATATTTTTAAGATAAGTCGAAAGTGCATTTTATATTTATAATGTTTAAGTAATTATAAAATGATGGAATACAGTTGTCGGTACTGCGAGATAAATACTGAATTTCTGTGTAACATCCCCTTAACTCTTGATGTTATGTCTAACCTAAGCTTGCCTTAAATTTCTTTGTCCATTTGTATGCTGCTCTTGCACTGGACGTTGATTCTTGATTACCTTCCTCCCATCCATCTGAGTGTAAGTGAGGTTACGACCGACAGGGAATGGGGGCCGCAGAAAACAATGCGTCGTTTGAGAATGTGAGCAATATTCAGTTAAATGTTGTTTCTACTTTGGAGCTTGGTATTCCTAAATGGATATCAACCAGAGAATCCTTAAACAAGGATCTGAGTACCGCATTTAGAATATTCCCAGTTGAAACCTCCCGCCGCAGTTATTACTAGGGACCGGTGATAGTGACCAGAGAGGGTAGATAGTGCTTATAGTCTCTGTGGAATACAGTAAAGCTAGCTGCATGATAAGGATATAACCACGATCTGCACGGGAGGAGAATCTGCTATGGTTTCGTAGTTAGATTATTTTCTGTGAAAGGTAGTCGCATACTCCCTGGTTTGTTTTGGTTGAAGCCTTTGTCATTTTATATATCCCTGTTACTGTTCTAGATAGAGCTAACGATATAAAAACGATATTACAAACGATATAAACATATCAATTGCTCTTACGCTTTGGTAGAAAGTAAGACATAAATTAAGCTCTTTAAATTTGGCACCACATGTATAATGATTTGCTACATAAACTTTATCTCTAAACTATATTTTTAAACTGACTGAAGAATGTAAAGCTTTAGCCGTGATTTGAGCTTCAAATTTGCTGGTAATTTCATGTCCTACATTTATTAATTCCTTGCAGCTGGATTTACTTTTCCTTTATAAAACAGATCGAGTACTCCTTTGGATATATATATATATATATATATATATATATATACTCTAACAAATGTATATATTAGGTATTCCTTCTTCATTTTCCTATCAGTGTGTAAGTAACATTATATTTATCTCTTTAATGTGATACTTATTGTGAGATATTTCGAGGTTAAAATCTTTATTGCACGAATCACTTACTTGATTTTGTGTTGTAACTTAATGCATATCTTACATTTTAATGGATGCATTTATAGTTTTCCGAGTATTGGTACGCCACTGCTCTGTCACGTTAGTGTAACACTCAAGGTTCTTCCAATGAATGAGGACTCTGAGTTTTGACGATTTTTTTTTAATTGAAGTAAACCTTATCGTATATTAATTACATTGCAGTTTTGAAAATACAAAGTACAATAACAGTAATTTAAAACGTGTACTCAGGAGGCCACAAACGATGACCCTGAAGTTCCGGTGGAAATATTGCCTTTCAATAAGTAAATTTTAAGTTGGTGTGTCTTCTTTTCAGTCTTCTCATTGCCGGATTTGGAGAATAATTTACTGGAATTTATTGAATTAGACGATACGAATGTTTGTTGAGGTATCTTTGTAGTGTACTATAAGCTCTTGCGGAGGACTTACTTGACCTCCGGAATTCTTTATGATATGTGTTTAAGGACGTTCAATTACTTAGCTATCAGCGTTCTGATGCAGTGAATCCTTATAAAGGACAAATCATGTCAAAAGCTAGTGATTAAGATGAGCAGAAAAATTAAAATCTCTCAAAAAATTGCAAAATGACACGATATCAATTAGTAGTGTCAAAAGGAGGAAAGAAAATTTACAGAACAGTCAAAATGTATTAAATTGCGATATATATCTATGTCGGCGTAAGGTTTACTTCAGCGATAGATTTAAAAACCCTATTGTCTGCTTGCTCATTGACCTGCATAAGACTGACCGACAGTTGGAGAGACTCTCGAAGATGAGCTAGGGAAACATACTCTGACACAATATGAAGGGCCAACCATTCCCTTGCAACTGCATACACGAGAGGAAATTACCCAGTTTATCGGAAGCTCCTTCGCTGTTCGAAGCTGGCGCATAAGCTTGATATAACCGCTCTCCGCACAAAATTCAAGTTCCTGAAGTGACAAAATATGCTAACACTGAGCTCTGTGGCTGCCTCCTGTACTGCTGAATCCTCCATTTCAATCCCTGACAAGTTAACGTACACCCACCACGTTGGAGACGTGTAAAAGTGGAGGTCACGCTGGATGTGCTCTACAATACAATGGTAACTGCAGAGCTCAAGAAAGCTCAGATGTGAACTAAGGGAATCACTCAAATGTTAGGCAGATTTTGGGAAGCGTGGGCTATGTTCAGGGTTTGTTGAGATGTGTGACGTAAGGATTGGTATTGTCTCCCGGCTAGCTCTATATGTCTTCACATTGTCAGGTAAGCAGTGAAATCTCCATCTCAGGGCACATACAAATCTATGTCTCAGCTCATGTGGTTTGTCTTCTTCGTTTATTTCCCACTTAATGACGTCTGACTTTTCTACCCTCCTTACTCATCACACTATTTGCAATATGTACTGTCGTCTGGTAATTTCTCCTTAAACTTCTATTTCCAACACCTATCTCCAAATATAATTTCACGTACGAAAGTGAATCGAGAAGATATTGACACATTGCTTCACTCACAGTGTTTATTCACAGGACATGCTTCAAAGAGTTCTTGCTCCTATCATCAGCTGATACTCGACTCTTTCAAATTAAGAATTGAGAGCATATTATTTTCTAAGTTAGACCACATGGCCGGGTTCATACATTTCGAAATTTTTAGGTGTAGTTCGTATACTTTTAATTCTGTGGAATGTAACGTATTGTAGTGGTGGTTTATTTCCATTTTAATTACACATTTTTCTGCTGCTTTTTGTTGTTTGCTATTATTCTTTTGTTTAACAATTTTTCTGACGAAAAGGGGTGTTATATTAAATTTCAAACATTTCTTTAGAAAACGTATGTCCGCAAAGTATTTATTTTCTTTTGATTCAGCTTTAGAAAAAGTTTGATGTCTTTTTCCCTACCTTCAGATCCAGTATTGAAAGAGGAAAGCAAGTTTACTATTCGTTGGTCCTCCATCTTGGTTGACGGTATAAAAAATCACACTATCAAGATTTGAATGCTTCTCAGACTTGTAGGCCTAATCACTCAAAGTATAAACTTGGAAGAAGCGTAGTGAGTCGAGTATCAGCTGATGATAGGAGCAAGAACTTTTGAAACATGTCCTGTGAATAAACAGTGTGAGTGAAGCAATTTGTCAATATCTTCTCGATTCACTTTTGTACTAATTTGTGCTTCACTGTCCCTACGCTTCTTCCAAGTTTATACTTTGAATACTTTCACGTACCTCTTTCATTTGTAAATCTTACGCGCCGCGATAAATGCATATTTGTAACTCTCCTCTTAAACAATGACGAACTTAAACTCTGCACACTTTATCATAGCCTATCTTTTCTTTTTGAGCTTTCGTGTACATGACACTGAATCTCAACACGAAGTCTTAGTATAAACTAGATGAAATCTAACCATGAGGCATACGTCCAAACAAGATGACATCTAACCTGCATATCCTTGCAAGTCCTCCCCCTAGGATACTTAATATATCTATGCCTGTTTCTTAGGTCTTTACTATTCCGAGCCTATCATGTGATATACAGTACCTTTTATTGGGAGTGAGCTTTCCTCAAATTGAAGCTTATTGGCTCCTCGAACTAGTATATTATGTGGCTATGGAAAGTCCATCCCCGTAAGGGTGTATGATCTTGCGACCTCAAAACGGGACTGCTTCCTGACACTCTTATTTTTTCTCAAAGAGCGATGCACTCCAATCGGTGCTGGTCTGTTGCTGGAATGTTAGCTTCCATTATTCTATTGTTACTACTTACGGTCTCTTGTCTAGTACTGTCTGCCCAACACAAGAAGGCAAGGCCGAGGAATGTGTAACGTAATCACTTGTGCTAGTTGCACGGCGTTTATGCTCCCCTTCCGGACATGATAAGGATGATAGGTTTGTTTAAAATACACACGTGTTTTCATATAACTCACCCATATATAATACCCACCACTGCTGTTACTGCAACGAGCATTATATCTGGCAGTATGGTAGACTCATATACACTCTCGTACACTCATTTCGTAGTAAACAGAGCCACTAATAGAGCACATAAACAGTTCTAAAACCTCTCTTCTTCATTCCTCTCTTGCCTTCTTGTGGTGGGCATACAGTAGCTTGCTAGAATATGCATCTGAGCTTATATGTTGTTTCTTGCATCTATATAATTTCTGTTTCTACATTATACGTTATTACTTTCTTAATATAACTGTACTACTGTTTATTCTATCTCAATACATTATATCGCTTTATCAACCCACTCTATCTATCCTATCCTATTAGAAACCCATGCATGTGCCCCATGGCGGCGCATGTGCAAAATTCCTTAACACATGGTATATAGTTCCGCACTCTAAATGGAAGTTCTACTACGAAAATCGAGAAACTTAGTCAATATAACTTAAACAAATTCTAGAAGAAAGTGTGGATACTACAGGTTGGCATTATAGACTTCCGGTGTACCATCATCCCGTGATCTATGAGGGATATTGCATTCCACCAAAGGGGTTCACTAACTTATTCTTAGGAAACATACTAGATATTTCAATACCATGCTCCTTAAGAAGCTCCCGGAAGCAATCCGGGAAGTAAACTCTCCGACCTTGGACTGAGGGAGGAAATTGAGTTTCTGTTTACGAGCTTTTTAACTGCTTCGTGTCTCACAGGCTCCTTTATTAATCTTGGGGGACGACGGGAGGTATTTCGATAACATACGAGATTATAATATGTGGTCTACTTGTACTAACAAATACTGTACATTTCTGCTCCGAGGGCCCAGTAAGTACCCAAAAGAATAGGCATATTTCAATATGCAAATACTGCTGTTAGTATTATAGCTTTCGGATACAATGCTGGATTTGTATCTGCAATTTTAACGCAATATGCAAATTCATTCATTTTTTAAACATCCATCTGAAAGCAAACATTTGTGAACATCTGGCGTTGTACATGAAAAGCTAATAAAAAAATCGCAAGAAAGAGATAAAGAAGGCAAATACCTATGGATCTTGATTCCCGTATATTAATGAAGGGGCTAACTGTTCTGCCTTCTTCATGAATAATACATGTTATTGGCTCTCTTCTCAAAGGTAAATATTTTAAAAAGAAGGAACACAAACCGTTATCTTAAATTATTTACTATGTAGGCATTAACGGAAGCATGCTAACACGTGTTTTCACAACGGCATACTAATTATCGTGGGACAGACCAAATTTGGATGCACGTTCATTTAGTAAAATAGCACTGTATTTTATAGTCATCCTCCATTTGTACAGTAGAAAACAATTGCTAAACTAAGTATTTAGTTAACGAGTTTCTAATTTTTCCTCCAAGCACTTTTATCTATAATGGAATAAAATTAAACTGATAAAAATAAAGCGGATTCAATTAGCTTTTCGCTAAGAAGTTTCTTAAAGTGCCTTCTCTACTCTTGAAGAAAGTAATCCTAAAAACCCTTATTCTTCCATTAAAAGTCCATGAAGATACATATATTTATAAATACTTTTACATATTTTCTTGTATAATTCCCCTAACCGAGTAGGCCTAAGCGACAGTTAAATCTTTCATTCGCCCTGTGATGTATTTGAAACTCCACTCTATTTCAGATCTGCAGAAGAAGCATTGATAACGTCTCCAAGTGTGTTTGGAAATTTAAGCCAGTAACAACACATTCCTTAGAAATTTATTTTTGCTGTACAAATTTTCTATGCTTTATGGAACAGTTTTACAGTATAATTCTATCTGAATCTCATAAGTTATCCACAGACACAGAATAAAATATATTTCCACAAAATTGAAAAAAAAAATTTATTTGAATTTAAAATGTTTTAAACATATTACCATTAATGACAACTTTAGAAAAATAAAAATAAATGTTATGGAAACATTTAGATGTAAAGCGTAGTTGATATTTAAGCATGTTCCTTAATTTTTTGTAACATATCCTTGAAAACCGCTGAATTCAATGCCAATTTGTACATTTAACCTCTATTAATTTTGGAATTCTGCGCATACAAACTCTGTTTGCATACTATTATGTATGCAAACTATACACACATTTTTATTCCAAGATACTTTTTCTCTGAGACAGGTAGTTTTGCATTTATTTCCAATGAAATGTGATCAAAAGTTTGATTGGAACGCAACGTTTCTTGTACTTCCGTAGTAGAGAAAATTGAAAATAAAAGGTACTACCGAAGGACATAGCTAATATAAAATCAAAAAGTTGGATGATAAATACGCTTAACATATTCTTAATTTTGGACACAATATTCAAAAATATTCTCCCATTTCAAAGTATTCCAGGTCCCTTATTTTTTAAGAAACACCTCCAATTATTTTAACTAAAATACAATATACTTCAAATGTTTGTCTCAGGAATAAGCTGAAAATTTGAGTTTTCTAGGAAAGATAGCCTATTATTTCATCTATTTTTATATAATTTTGTATATATAGGAAACCACAGCAACTTGAGACGGATCTACAGCAGGGAAAATCTAATGGGTTTCAAAATGCTAATTGGATATCAAATTCTTTCGCAGCGTTAGTCCGCTCCAAATATTCTATGCACAGCCTTCATTGAGTGAAAAAGAAAGCTTGTGACTCTTAGATGTCAAACAAACACTTCTTGCTCGATTTTGAATTCTTCTTTGGAGAAACTATATTATGAGTTACGCAAAATGGGTAAAATAATTACATTTTGTGTAGTACATGCAGATTTGAATTCCCCATTGGTACAATTTCTTCTTCACAAGGTTTAGACTTTAAGACCTGTTCCGAAGCTAATATAACTGGTCGCTTCATTTCTTACGTTGTCTTCTAACACTTCGTCTACCTGAAGGTTGATAAAATAGGGTTTGCCGTGGGTACCTTGAAGGGGACATTCGTAGAACATGCTCTTTCCATCGTTTTTGATAACCCTGAATTTCTTCAGTGATACTTTCTTCCATTAATTGCGCTATTATTTCAATATTCCTAATCCTGTCTCTTCTAGTAATTCCCAACAACAACGCAAAAATTTCATTTGAGCTGGTTCCAATCTAAAATCTAGTTTTATGCCCCCATTTAATTTATTGAATGTTTAAATGTTCTCTTCAAAATATACCTTGGAGTTCAAAATTGATACTTTTAACCCTAAGTACTTGAACGTTGAAACTAGTTCTATAATTTCCTCATCATTAATTATTTTGACTCTGCTTTGTTTGCCATGGATTTATTTTTCCTTCCAGAGATTCTTATAATTGATGGTATAAATATGTTATGTCGCATAGCTTTGTAAGTCCTTATTTACGTGTATTGGTGAACTGTCACATTCTGTGTACCTGGAAATTTTATTGGTTTTTGCACTCGTTAAAACTTAACTTGTAAATATGCATGCTCTGGAGAGGGACCATTGCTTTGTCTTCTTGGATAGCTGAAGGCTTTACTGTTTTAATCGAAAATAGCAATGATGTGAGTAAATTGCTTGTCGCAAAATTGACCCATAAAATAATATTACAGTTTGGCTTCTGTGTTATAATGCTTGGATTATAGGACACTATGAACCTCTGTGTAGTTCTAGTTCCTTGTATATCGCCTCAGCGTCAAACGGATGCAATAACAACGATTACCGTCTAATAAACCGAGTTGTCTGGAGTTGTGTGACGACTTTAATGTCACTCTAACGTAATCAGTGCCGCAAACCATATTATACGGTACATTTACTATAATGGCAGTGGACTCCATATATTTTAGCATGTGATCACCGCTTAAAGTACGAATTCTGTACACTCGGGAGCACAAATGGTAGACTGCTTCCAACATGGTCTCCAATGATGAGCATGAAACAAATGAAGAAGAAACATTCATCATCAGCCCAGAGGTCGTTGAAGGCAAACCAAGCCTTGGGGGTGGAGAGTAGCACATTTGCGTTTATGGGTTTCTCTTTAAGTATAAATATATCTACCTTTATAAAGGTTGTCCTAAAACAAGAACCAAATTGAATCATTGAAAGGGAGTTACACACAAGTAAAATGAATCCTACGTTGAACGTTGCTAACAAGTAAACATGACCAGCCCAATACAATTCAACGCAATACAGGAAATAAAATGTGAGTTTAATATTTGATATTTATTTGTACAGTTTTCATTACAATATCACTACAGTAATTTTAACATTGAACATGCAGTATTGTACATCCTGTACAAATACATGAAAATTTCTGACCCTAAGATGTGTAGCTGTCTCAGGTCTCCTGGTCATAAGCCTTTCGGTTTCCTCAGCAGCATGCTATCATTTCTTCTTGACCTTCGCTTCTTTTACCCTAAGCCACTTTTATCTTAACCTATATAAGAATTCTCTTATACATCTATTTTTCTTTTCACACATCCCCGTTAACATGCGTAACGCCACCAGCTCTGTGCTCATACTGTCCCATTTCTTATCCCATATTCTTCTCCTGCAATTTGGTACCTCCTTACATTCTATCTCGTAATGAACAGTGCTCTCTTCATCTCCACAGAATTCACATATACCTACCTCATTACTTCTCAACCCTTTTACGAGGGCTGTTCAATGAAGAATGATCATAATTTTTTACGGTCATAATTTTTAGCACTAAAATTCAATCTTTTGATATTCTGCTAGCTTAATCTGAAACAAACACGCCGTAGTAGGTTCATTGTTGGTACTACTGGTTCCCGCCTGTGAGAACCAGGCAAGTTCAGTATGACCTACCGCTGCAATGGAGGTAACATGCAGTTGAAGTTGATGTTAGAGTAAGATCCGGAGTTTCTTTCGAACGTAATCACTGCTGATGAAACTTGGCTACATCATTTTGATCCTGAAAGCAAACAGCAGAGCTCAGTGTGGAAATCTCCTTCATCACCAAACCCCCAAAAACAAAAGTGCTTGGTTCGTCTGCGAATGCTATGGTCATCTCATTCTTTGATATTCATGGAATGGTTTATCAGCATGTTGTACCTGCACACACATCAGTAACTGGACAATACTACAGGTATATCCTGAAAAGATTGCAAGTCCATATCAGGCGCGAAAGATCACATTTCCATGAAGCAGGTTGGATGCTGCACCAAGATAATTCGCGGCCGCATATTGCTAATATTGTTGCTGAATGTCTTGCAAATATTAACGTGAAATGCATCTTTCACAATTCCTAAAGTCCAGATTTAGCCCCATGTGACATTTTTCTATTCACTAACTTGAAGAAACGTCTTCGTGGGAGGCATTAGCCATCATCAGTATCAGTGGTGAAGGCTGCGGAGGCGATTTTGAAGGATTTCTCAAAAATGGTTTCCAGCATGTCTTTGAAGACTGGCAGAAACGCTAGTACAAGTGCATCGCATTCAGGGGAGAATATTTTGAGAAGGACCATCAAAATTATGAGGATGAGGAAAGCTACGTTGTCCAAAAATTGTGACCATTCTTTATTGAATGTCCCTCGTAGATATGATATTCCTACTCTCATCCATGCTATGCCTTCTCTTCCAGTTTTGTCACATTGGTATATACAGTTTTCCTTACCCCTTTCTGTCTTTAATTGCTTATAAAATTTCAAAATTTTCTTGTCTTCTATACTTTCCCATATCTCTTGCCTATCTATGTCTTGTACTATATTTCTCACTTCCTTCCAAAAACTGCATTAATTTATCTCCTGTGCTCTCCATAAATCTCTCATGCCGATCTACGGTACCATTATTTCCAATTCCGACCACCAACTATTTGTATTTTTAACGCTTTTCTGCCCATTAATACACTTATACCAGAATTTCAGTATTCTCTCTATTATTATTCCTCTCCTTTTTGTATTACTTAGCTATAGTATTGCCACTTCTCTTGGTGCCGATTTTGGCGGAAAAAGTGAGTTAGCAGCGCCTGAAGTGTCCAAGCATAACTTTAATATCAAACGTTTCTCTTGAAGTAGATGCATAAATTAGGTTAAAAGCCATTACTATAATTCAATAACATGCAAGCCAGAATGTTTAATCAATTGTAATTTCAGTAATTATTTTGAATCTAAAGTACAGATACCAATAAATAGTAATAATAATAATACGGTTATTAATCATAAATTTTATTTACGTATTTATATTTTAAATCATCCTCATGCCAATTCACCTTCCTGGAAATTCATGATTTAAGTAATTCACCACCTGCCTTCCATAATATGCTGGCTAGTAGATAAGTATGGGTTTTCTTCCGCTGATAATAAAACATGTAGAGCTTTATCACCATCTATAACTAGTTTTGGTCTTCCAGACCTTGCCTTATCTTTAAGACTTTCAGTATCATTGATGTTTTCAAAATTTTGCTTACGGTATAAGACTAATCCTTCGTTCTGAATGCATTTCATTAAACAGGACAGAAACCACTTCTTGGGTCCTCATCATATCCGATGATCTTTATTATTTCAGTTCATTGTCTTTCTAAGTTGTGCCGTGAGTACTTTCAGAAAGATTTTACAACGAAATAAGCATTGTAGTCCTTATTAGCTTAGCATTATCCATATTAGCTTATCTTTTGTCTGTATTTGTTCAATCCAAAGCCACATATTGAAGTAGCCTACTGTATTGTTTAATTCAAAACCTACTCAATATGAAGTAATGATGTGTCTTCCTTTGCTCAAAACACATGCACTAAGGTGCTAATAAATTTAAATTGTGGTTTGAAAGAGTATTTGTTTGTACGTTCTGAGACCTGAGGGCTGGAGGAGTGCAGAAAAACAGAAATGTTTCCAGTTAACAAAACAGTAAGAAACCTCACATTATTTATTTGTAATCATGATAATGCGAGGGCATGTTGACCCCTTAGAGCTTTTCAAAAATGCATCACTTCTTAGATTTGCAAGAGGGAGGCTACAAGTACTGCCAAAATAACTACTGTTTATTTTTAAAGCTTTTACAGAGTACTAACATAATAAAAATATAGTGCCAAATACTTGAAGTTATCTCTTTGTCCCATATATTTGACAATTTCGTTTTCTATTTACTTAGTTTCACACACACGTATACAATTAACCTAGCAAATTTCTGGGCAAATGTGCGCGTACGTTGAGCCAGTGACATAGGAACTGAAATGGCCATTGATTTGCTTGCCTCAGTTACATAGGCCTACAAAACATCAAAGGATTCCATTTGTGTACAGACGTCCACCATCAAAGGCCTCCAGCTTATATCTACTAGGTTCTCTGACTTCTACACAAGAGGTAATTTGGAAACACGTGCAACTCACTTTAATGAGGACAGCGAGAGGAAAATGTAGAATGCGACAAAAGAAATTTCCAGGAAGTAAAATTATACAAAGAAATGATGCTAATAACGTTTGGCCTTCTTGACGAGAAGCATCTCGAATAAGCAAACACATCATTATCTCAATTTATTTCCATTTCATAACTCCACCAAAGTAACATATGGACAACTTAACCACGCTCTTTACAATATGCCTTACAAAAACTCGGGGGGGGGGGAATAGAATTGTTTGCAAAGGTTTAATAACTGGATATCTTATAACACCTTTTGAAAGTTTTTGATTGAAAGGAAATTGGGAATTTGTAGCAGGGAAGAAGAGAGTCTGTCACAGGCAGAGGGAGTTAAGCAGAGAGGCGATGTGTGGTACAGACAACGAAAGGGGCCCTCCAAACCGCGTCAAAGTACCACAAATATGACATGAAGTCCGTAATGGCACTACACATGACTCCTGGGAGGGAGCCACGAGAGGAGAGGCTAAAAATTAATGAAAGAATGTGCAGCAAAACTATCAGTCACTGCTAACTTCAAGCACTGGTAAGAAGAGAGAGAGAGGGGGGGAGAGAGAGAGAGGGAGAGGGAGCGAGAGAGAGGGAGAGGGAGCGAGAGAGAGGGAGAGGGAGCGAGAGAGAGGGAGAGGGAGCGAGAGAGAGGGAGAGGGAGCGGGAGAGGGAGAGGGAGAGAGAGAGAGAGAAAGAGAGAAAGAGAGAAAGAGAGAAAGAGAGAAAGAGAGAAAGAGAGAAAGAGAGAAAGAGAGAAAGAGAGAAAGAGAGAAAGAGAGAAAGAGAGAAAGAGAGAAAGAGAGAAAGAGAGAAAGAGAGAAAGAGGATATATTTAAGAAATGTTATAACCATTAAATAGATATAACACAAAATCAACAAAGACAAAACACTAGCAATTCTCACAACACAGAACAAAAGACTGTAGTAAATTAAATGCCATGTCAGGAGATGGCGTGAGTCTAGAAAACTAATTAACTCAAAGAAACGGAAATACTTATACTAATAAATACGTAAAATATGAAGCTATTAACAGTGAAGCAAACAAATCTATACACGTATAACCATTTTTAACTTAAAACTTCACATATCTTATAAGAAATGATGATACTTTTCTTATAAATTGTCCGGGATCGCGATTTCATGTAAAACTTTTACACATCCTCAGCCGGAAACAACAAAGCTGTCGTCATCGTTACAAACACTAGATGTTAATATATTCTTCTTAGTACTACCAAAATATGAAAAGAAAACTAATTTAAAAACAGAATCTACTGCCTGTATTTCAAATTTCACTACGCGATGTTTTTTTTTTTTTTTTTTTTTAAATAAATATCCTTTCCCAAACCATAATATCTATCGGTCCATTTAATTGTATTAGAAATATAACTTCTGGATTTATTTCATCGTTAAATGGCCAAAAATGATCTGCTGCAGCTGATTTATTAGTCTGTTTATACTTAATGTTACGAAAATGTACTTTTGTTATAATTTCTAAATTAGGTTTCGCCTTTCCAATATAAACTTTATTATAATTGAAACAATTAATCTGATAAATACCAGATATTTTATTATTAGGAATTTTATCTTTTTGCAATAAATTTGTAATACTATATTTATTTTGAAGTACTAAAGCTATACCAAACTGTTTAAACATTTTTTGAAAATGCTTATAAACCCAAGGATGGCAAGTAAATATTTTAAAATCATAATCGTCTTTTATTTTTTCAGGGTGGAAATATAATTAACAGCATTTTGATATTTGAATTTTTCATTTTTTTATTTATAAAGTCTTCATTAAAGTCATTAATTAAAGAAGTATAAATGTGTTTATATTCTTTATTAAATTCATCTTTATGCAGGGGTATATTTATTAATGTATAAATCAAAATATTGAAAACAGCAAATTTATGTGAAAAAGGTTTAAAACATTTATTTTTTATGTAATTATCAAAATGAGTAGACTTCCTATAAATACCAGAGTTTAATTTATTGTAATTTATTATTATATTTAGATATAGAAAATGAATAAATCCATTAATTTCAGTTTCTAATGTAAATTTTATAGCTTTATCTTGCAAATTTAGAAATTTTAAAGCATTTTATGCGACCCCGGACATTCTATAAGAAAACTATCATCATTTCTAATAAGATAAGTGAAGTTGTAAGTTACAAATTGTTATATCTATATGTACTTAATAATACTACTTACGATTTCTAATCGTCTTTTCAGCTGGCTTGTTTCCCGAGAATATCTTGAACATTGATGATATTTGTATAACATCTAAGAGATATATAAGGTATCTTGGAATTCAGATGTGTTACAACTTGAATATGTCAGCGCATATTCAAAGCGTAAAGGGTAAAGCAGAAAAGATTCTTTGTCGATTGATGAAAAATATAGAAGGGCCTACAACTGACAAAGGACGTATAGGTAATGTAGCAATCTCCAGGTTCTCTATGGAGCGTCAATCTGGATGAAACTACATATAGAGAGCTTGTAAACAAACCGCAAAGATGATCTCAATCCAAATAGCCAGTGGATATAGAATAATTTCAACAAAGGCAGTACAGGTCATAGTGGCAATGATGCCGACACATGTCCTAGTTAAAGAGAAGACATAAATGGTTTAAAACAGAATAGTAAAACAGGAGAGTAAAATAAAATATACTTTAATAGACGGCAGCTTTAATGGGACAGAGAAGAAAAATCTGCCCAATGGAGAATGGATAGATAGAAAGCATTGAGAGACAGAGTATTACTTAACTCAATCTTTTACCGGGTACTGATGCTTTAGAAGTTACCTATTTCGGTATGACTTGGCTTCAAATGAAACATGATTACATTGTGGACGAAAAGATACGCATGCACACAACATATTCAATTTTGTGACCTGAAAAGAAAGAAGCAAATATTTGGAAGATAAAATAGGAAGATGAACAGTGGAAAACAGTTGAATACATGTTGGAGAAGAAAAGCAATTGGAAAGCCATTGTATTATTTATCAAAACAGTTTTACAGGACAAACTTAAGTATGACACAATAATATCATATAAAAATAGTGATAACTCTAACCGAAATAAGTGAACAAAACAATTGAACATCATGGTGTAATTGCATTTTGAAGTAATGCCTTCTGGTGCTCCAAGGGACGCCTTTCTTATCACAAAGAGTAGGCGTTTTCAGTTGATGAAAATGCAATTCTCACTCAGAGGGTTGTCTTTGAAAGATTTTACCCTAGTATATAAAACAACTTCAAAAAAGCTTGCAAAATGTAGAACAGCGTCGCTATCCTACAGCCTTCAAACAGGTGACTTGCAAGAAGTGAGCGGTATGGAAGTCCTGCTCGAACAGGAACCACAGCAGCAATCGCCTAACGTACTGGAAAAACATGCGAGTGGGTGACATCCAAGGATTGAGACAGGGAACTCAAGAATCGGATCAAGTAACTTACAGTGGGAGCTTCATGATACTTAGTGAAAGAGCTACGCGTCAAAAAGTGAATAAATTACTTTATATTTATGACGTAGCCTGTGGGTACCAAAGACTTGACATTGACCGTTAATTTTCCAAGCTCACATATTTAAAATATCTATTCATTGTTTTGTATTTCCTCAGGAATGACTATAGATTTTAGTACAGTTTCAAATTCCGAAATATGAAAATGCATTTCATTTAAAGAGATTTTACGTGCAATCACAACTTACAGAAATGTATTACTGTGACCATTTATCGGCAGCCCGAAGTGTTCAATGACCGCGTTTCATCGCAAGGGAATTTCCCATTTAATGGTTTACTCGTTCGCCACTGCTTACACGAATGCCAATAGCATAAAGAATAACCGGATTCCCAGGCTATGGCACAGGGAAGTCAGCAGTAAGGATGTCCATAGTGTCCTCAAGTGGCAAATGGCTTGGAGAATATATAGGAGTCCATGTTAATGTACGCTTACGCAGTGGAGAAATCTCTTGTCACATTTAAAGATATCCTTCGTAAAGCTTCCCCAGCGGCACAATTCAGAATAATGATAGCCTTTTATAAATGCACATAGTTACTGTACTGTAATGTGTAGGCCTTTATCGGTATTGTCCCTTTGTTTGAGGCTAAATGGAGTTCTATTTCTCAGTGGCTAGCTTGGTTATCATTTGGAGACAGTGTACACGGAACACTGCTGTGTAATCAGACCTCATTATGATCCCATCTGGAGGTGGCTTCTGTTCCCGAAAGCTGATACCCATTCATAAGTTCTAGTACTAATTTTGATGCCTCAATTACTAAATCTTACATTTAACAGAAAATGTAAAACGTAGAAAAATGTTTGCTTTCTTACTGTATATCTTAAACATTCCAACAAATACCAGGATAGTTTAGCGTTTTGAAGGAAAACAAATAAAAATTACCTATGACGTATGCACTTATGACCTTCTCTAGTCCCTGTTGTGCAAAGTATTCTTAGAAACACTTATCTTCTATGCACTTCATGTTAACAAAGACAGGAAATGGTTTTATTACAGGTTTCCTTTCAAGTAAAATAAAAGTGGGCAAACACAATAAATTTAAGCTGGGCACTGTAATAAGGGTTTGACATTCCATTATTTTCTATGGTTAGGGAATTGAAAGGCGAATTATCTTCTTTACAGAAACTTACTAAAATATTCGACAATTAAAACAAATAACGAATGATTAAAAAAAAACTATTTTCTCAAAATAAATTTCATATGAGTTTGGGTATAACACGATCTTCATTCTTTGTTTAGTAAGAGTTTGTCTTTCGATTTGTCACTTATTCAAATTTCATCTGAATGGAGAGGACTCTATAAGCCATTTCAAGACAGCTATGGGCATAAATTTTATGAAAATTTCCTAAACGTGAGGTATTTTAATCGAAATCATCAGCCAGTTTGGAGATTCTTGAAATTTGTAACATATTCTCAATGCAGTAGGTGTACACGAAGAGAGTAAAAGACGAGGACTCTTCAATTAAGAATGATCACTTTTTTCTCTATAACGTACCTTCACTCATCCTCATAGTTTTGATGGTTCCTCTCAAATGTACCAGCGTTTCTGCCAGTCTTCAAAGACATGCTGGAAACCATTCTTTGAAACATCCTTCAACATCGCCTACACACCCTTCACCACTGCTTCTGATGACGGATAATGCCTCCCACGAAGGCGTTTCTTCAAGTTAGGGAATAGAAAAGAGTCACATGGGGCTAACAGACTATAGGGAGGGCGACTGATGTACTTCACTATGATTTTTGCAGGATATTCAGCAACAACATTGGTAATATGCGGCCGCGCATTATCGTATCCAGCCTGCTCCATGAAACTGTGGTCTTTTGGGCCTGATATGGACTTGCAATGTTTTCAGGACATCCCTGTAGTATTGTCCAGTTACTGATGTGTGTGCAGGTACAACATGCTGATAAACCATTACATGAATATCAAAGAATGAGATGATCATAAGTTTCCCAGCAGAAGCAACCATTTGTGCTTTTTGGGGCTTGGTGATGAAGGAGCTGTCCACACTGAGCTTTGCTGTTTGCTCTCGGGATCAAAATGATGTAGCCAATTTTCATCAGCAGTGATTACGTTTAAAAGAAAGTCCGGATCTTCCTCTGACATCAACTTTAACTGCATGTTACCTACATTGCAGTGGTAGGCGATACTGAACATGTCTGAACTTGCCTAGTTCTCACAGGCGGGAACCAGGAGTACCAACAATGAAACTACTACGGCGTGTTTGCTTCACATTAAGCTAACAGAACGTAATAAGATTGAATTTTAGAGCGAAAAATTATGACCGTAAAATACTTATGGTCATTCTTTATTGAACAGCCCTCGTAATATATATATATATATATATATATATATATATATATATATATATATATATATATATATATATATATCAAAGAATATGATAGTAATAATAGTTAATAATGGTATATCTGATTTTATAAACTGGTCCGAATATTGTATCTTTGCGAATAAATAAATTAAACTTACGTGTTAATTTTCAGGAATTTCCATTCAATGGCTTATTTTGTGTAACTTCTACACTTTATCCTTAATGAAGCTTATTTTCTCTAGTTACTTCACGTTACCTCTGCAAAAGTATTTCCATTAACCACTTGTTGAGGATACACAAGGGATCAAGGCAAATCAAAAGTCATATACTTAGAACCAGCCATCTTGCTTTTCGTGACATTGCGAGACACACCTTCATAGCAAAATGTAGTCAAACCAAATCAATAACTAACAACTTGTAAATGGCTGATATCATAAAAGGTTTATTTGAAACTGTTTTAAAAATTTCAGAAATAATAATTATAATAAGGTACAAATTTCTGTTTGTTACCTTAGAGTTTATTAAGGTAAACAAGATTATGAACATTCATTCACAGTGAAATGGAATTTTGATTATTCTAAGATATTTCAAAAAGTCTATTTCGGTTTGCAGAAACCTGATATAAATGGCAGTATAGTCAAAACCATTGACTTCGCCTTTTTAGAAAATAACAAATTAAACACTTTATAAATAAATGATAGCCTGGGGCAGGGATGTTCTGAAAAGTACGTGTCACTTTTAGGCAGTGCTAAACATAAATACCAAATCTGTATAGTGATATATCGTATTATAACTGAATTGTTCAGTCACACGTAGAATTTTTCTTTTCGGAAATTTCAAGTTATATTCATAATTCTAATTTTCCTCATTAGATTTTGGAGTTCATGGTCTCAAAACTATTTCTGCTGCAATATTTACCTCAAATTTTGGATTGGGATTTTTTAATATATTGGTATTTAATTAAAGTAGAACTTAAGTTTTTTATTAATACATACGTTAATCCTATTTAAGGGCAGATATGGTCTCTAACTAGAAAGCCAGCTTAATTCATGACTCAGTATGTCAGAAAATAAACATCATTTACATCATCGTTGTCATCACCTCAAATTTAAGCTTTGTTCCGGTCCCATAGTTTGCAATCATAATATTGAACGCTTCTTCTCTTCGACCTATCAACATTAATTTCCCTTTTGGCGTGTAACTCAATATGGTCTTTGGTATTCGGCCTTCTATCACTCTTTGTGCTTCGACTCTGCAGAAATCTCTTGGTGTTCTAGTTTCCTCAACCAATTAAAAACACAGTGTGTCCCACAAAAGGTTTTACAGTCTGTGAGCATTACATTCATTTCGCATCGTACCTGACCAAATATTGGAGCCAATAGGAAGCATTTGGAACGTCTTCAACATTAGTAATGTTTTGTATATCTTGTTTATTTGAAAAATCTCAGTTGAGTTAATTGTGTTTCCAGTTATTAACGTTCAAAGGATGTAAACGCTTTTGTGCGATACTATATTTAGATAATATCTAAAATAATCAGAGTTTATGTTACCTGATTATATGTATAAGAGCAGATCTCTCAAAAAGCTCATTTCGGATGAAGGCATTTTCTTATCTTCAAGTTAAAACCCAAAGCACTCAGCTAATAAATGATATGGAAACCGCTATCCCTTTATAAAACAAAGTTTAAGTCATCGGACTAAACGTTTCACAGAATGTAAATAAATGTCATCTTCTATTCATTACGGTGATTTACTAAGGGAGATAAAGCATTATAAATTAATCCCACTTCTTACTAAAACTTATGCAAATTATTGTTTTAAGTAAGGAAACGTATTTTTTAACACCAAGTAAATTTACAATGGACCTTAAACTTTGAGTTTCATAATCCTGAAATTTGTGATCCAACTGAAATGGATTTTAATACCCTGGATTTTTGTAATTCTCACACATGGTTGTTTTCCTGCGTATGGAGTGGTTATCTATAGTAAAATTTGCCGTTTCGCTACTACGTTTACGACTGCATATTAGTGGAATTCTGAGCCAATTTATGGGCTGCTTTATTTGATTGCTTCACTTTTAAGTGTGTGTTGGGAAAAGTTGCAATCATTCTTGGAGCATTAGGACTCGCAACTGAAGATCTCAAATATCCAGCAAGATAACTCAATGTATATATTTATATTTATTTTATTAGTATGAATAAGCACAATCCAGAAGTGTATTTTCTAAGTTATATTTACCTATTATTCTTGAGACAACTTATTTCGTTCCCCTTGTTAGTTATATTACAAAATTGGGATACTTTAAAGTGGGTACGTTATATCATAAAATGTCATTCACGGATAAAGTCGTTCAGAATTCTAAGTGAGAAAACTAACAAACAGGTGGCTTAAGCACATTGAAGCCATCATACTTAACAGCAGGGCTAATTGTAGAGAAGAGCTTCTTCAAAATAATGGGCTAAACTTTACCTGTATATTTTTAAACACTCTTGAATTCGCATACAAAATGGAGAAACACCAAGCTTTAAAATATATTTTAAATATATGTATTGTCAACAATGATAAAATACCAGGCGCATCACGTGTCCCTATTTATTTTTGAAGTTATGCAACGTGCTAAGTGACATTTGTGACTTGCGTCTTTCTTGAATGCCTTCTAAAGGACACTATACTGAACAGTTTATAGAGAACGGGTAGATAACTCAGTGGACAAGTGTTGTAGGGACAGAAATCAATCACTATGTATGTGGATTCCAAAAACATCATACCCAGACTCAGAGAGCTCCTGTAGCAATTGTAGACGAGTTTTCAAACATTTATTCATTAGCGTACACACACACAATATTTAAACACGTCCCTGAAGGAACAACCTATCACAAGCATCATATGACAGTATCATTGGGACACAAACAGGTAGATCTACACAGTGGGACTAACTGCATTCAAATCGTCAGCCAACACGTGTTAGTTGTATAGCCATGTCAAAAAATGCTAAGCATTGTGTAGAAAGTCTTCGCTTCTGTCAGAAATTAGGAAAGTTTTAGCTCATACAATACTTGTAATGGAAGCTGTGTTCAAACTAACATAACGAGCTCAAAACACTGTACGAAGCTGTAAAAACCGTGCGAAGATCCGAGTGGGGATATGAGGTCTGCGGTTGCTTGTTCGTATAGGAAACTTCCCTCGCAAGGTAGCGTTGGCTAAATGACACTAAATAGGTTACTTCAAAATTCTGCCACTTGAATTTTGGTTCAAATCCAGCATTGAAATTTTATTACCCTTTGTTTTACCTCTTGGGAACTATACTTTGACATTATCATACAAATAACATTTTCCATGTCATATGTGACTTTATGACTTTACAAAATGCTACAATAGCTGTATTTTTCACTAGCAGACACCTATAAATTTATAGCTGGCAATAGATATTTTATTATGGTCGGTATTGTCCTTGATCCATTCAATCTAGTTCATACATTTCACAAATGCCAAGTGAAACTTAAGGTTTAAGCATAAAAAAATATTAGACTTAATATCAACATGCTCCAAATAATGAAAGCCAACTCGAACATAGATTACAACACCAGATGCGTACAGATTATAAGGATCACAAAATAAAACATGATCCTTAATTACTAATAAAGATAAATATTGCCCATATTTTCTGTTTGAAGGGCAAGGGCGTCTCTTTATCTGCTGGAAGGGTGAGCTTGGCAGAACTTATATGATGAGCTAATCCCTGTAGATCCCTATTTATCGGACTGATTTTTGTGTATGGCTCACAAGAGAATCAATGGCAACAATGGTAACTAATACACGAACAATAAAGACTAGGGAAAAAAATAAACATTGTGGCGTCGTTTCAAACATAACCTTTGCAACACCATATTCCAGCAGCAAACCCACACGACCAGCTGTCACGTATTTTGGTCGCTCTTTATGAAATCATTCGTTGTCACCTTGCTAGTATTATGTGCATGAAAAGACGCCATTTATTTAAGCTTTTCGCAGCTTCTTGGTCCTCATTTAGAGCTGTAAGTATTATCCCTGGGTGCGTATAGTACCGAATAGAAGGACAAAACTGAAATAATGGCTGATGTTTTCACATCAGACCATAAATTACGCGTCACATAGATAAGAATAAATAGGGGCAGCTGAGTCTCCTGGTAGAGATAATTAATGAAGAAATTGAATTTAAAAGACTTCGCGAGAACCTGCAAGTATTTTCATTTCTCTTCAGGCTAATTACCTTCAAAATGCTTCAAAACATCCACGTTACCTCAAACAGGCGTAGAGTGGAAAATTCTTTCGTTAATTTACTTTCTCATAAGTGAATGTAAAGATTTCAATTGAAATAACCTGATTGATTTTCTTTAGAAATCCAATTACTTTCCCATTGACTCTACATTCTGGCTATTAACATATAACAATGAAGTATGTTGTGATACTCGCGTCGGTAGCGTGGTGGTAGCACATCTGCCTCACGTTCAAGAGATCCCGAGTTCGAATCTCGGTCGGGGTGAGTAGCCTGGATAAGGTTTTGCCTTATCCTAAAAAGACGAATGTCGGGTAACTCAAAGCTCAATGGACCCTGGTCCCATTTGAGCATCATTTCACCTATTCCATTCATAGGACTTCAAAAATTAAAGGACGTAAATTACACTAAAAAGAATGCATGTTGCGACGTTAGGCTAAACGAGTGAAGTGTTAATATATCTTATACAGTATAATCATGGATCATTTTATACTTTCCATACACTGAATATATGTATACCAATTACTATTAAACCATGCTGTATGATTCCCTTAAAAGCTATAGCTCTGTTGTCAAGTTTATCTTGAAGTATACTTTGAAAGATTCGTTGTCACCTTATGTCTGCGTTTCTCCCTCAGCCGTCACTTTATAGCATCTCGATTTTCCGTGCCACCACGTTGGAAATTAAGTAAGGAATGCACAAGCTTTTATATTTTTGTTTATAAAATTCAATATTGCACATTAAATTGAATATAAGCTGAATGAAATTGCTTATTACATATCCTTAATTTTCATAGTTTCTTGAGAATCTTTTCAACTACCTATAATAACATTCTTGTAATTTTTATGAAAAAAATTCGTTCTAATACTAGGCTATTAGCCTATAAATGAAAAATGTGAGGTACTTGTTTAAACAAAAATATAGTCACAACTTCAAGACATCCGTGGTACAGTTAAATTAACTTACAAGCTTGTAAACACAAAGAAAGTTACTAAACTTTGAAAATAAGAAATTGAAGTCCAAAAAATACAACTATTGCCTTATAGGTTGCAGCTACAAACTTCTAGGTGTATAATAAGTATAGCTGTAAGAAATTACATTAGAAATCTCCTAAGCAGAACATAAGTTTAGTAATAAACAGTGGAAAGAATAAGAAAAAAGAATGGGTATATATATATATATATATATATAAAGAACAATGGAATTATAAGCAAATTTGTAAATGAGCCATTATAAAATAGCGTAAATTTGTCCACTTTTCAATCTCACTGCAGTAAGTTAATATTATCACACTATCGCGTTACTTATGTAAACTAAACCAATGTTTTCTGTCGCTGCACTTCCCTTCGCGTTGCAGCGTATGAGCTAATCTGTGCCCGGCTCTGCCCCGTTGTGGTAGCTCGTCTGCCTCACGTTCCAGAGGAACCGAGTCCAAATTTCGAATAGGGTGAGGTTTTATTCGGTGTTTTCTTTACCCTGAACGATGTATGTCAGGTAGCTCTAAGCTCTGTGGATCCTGCGCTCATTTGAGTGTTATTATTTCTCCCATTTCATGCATCGTCTAATAGCGTTGAAGCACATAAATTAACAGAACATAGGCTAATATGCCAAAAAACAGCCCCTTAACTTGATGGTAGAACCAGGCATAAGACATATGTAAAGCCTTGCATTCCTTGCAAGTCACTACAATTGAAGCCATAAACCAATCAAGATTTGGCATTACGTCACATCATAGGTACCGCTCGTCAGAGTTCCAGAATATTGCAGAGGTGGAGACAATTGTGGTTATCGAACGCTGACGCTTCTGATTTTCGCAATGAGTGAGAGCGCTACTTATCTCGTTTATCAGTCTATCTACCCTTATCCGACCTCCCAAGAATCTTCTGTCGTAGTCACTCTGTCACAACATGAAGATCATGACGATTAATGGAGGGAATCATGTGAGGTAAATTAATTCGCTATGTAAAACAAACTTTAAAGGATCATTTTTCTCTGCGTTCTTACAGATATTGAACTCTGTGCTATTGCGATCTTATTGATATTCATGGTGGGACCTTTTAGAATCTACATTCCAACGCACGTGCATATAATCCTTTCGTATATATATATATATATATATATATATATATATATATATATATATATATATATATTGAGATTACCGTTAGCATCACCTAATGGGGCAGAATAATTGGAATTGGGTAGGCATTCTACTAAAATTAAAATTTTGTCAGGGACAATGAAGTATATATACAGAATTGCTAACTTGGAAGATGGCAATATAATTAAAGAATGTTTTCACGTTCAACGAAATAACTGGGGAGGGTCTTGGGTACATAAAATGAATGATGTGTTGAAGTAGATAGGCATGTGTCATTCTTGGATAAATGCAGAGTATGGGTATAGAAGCTTCTGGAAAGAAGTTAAGATTAGAGGATACTGACAGACAAGACATTTTTGCCAGTACGAGTGACCAAAGCTCTCTGAGTTTATATAGAGCAAAAAAACAACCTGGGAGAGGGAAGGATATATAGACATATGAGGCGTGACCGTAAAATAAGGTCTCCAATTTTATTTAATATAAAAAACATGTTGATTGTCAATGAATGTTACATTGATGGAAAGCCGGAACTTACAGCTATTTTTCAACATAAACACCATTGCGATCGATGCTTTTCTTGTGTGTGTATACCCTTGTCATAGCACTCTCCCGCCAAGTTGCACAGGTAGTGCTCAACCTCGTTTTTCAAATCATCGTCGGTCTGGAAATGTGTTTCACCCAGATGTAACTTCAACTCAGGAAACAGATGATAATCACTAGGTGCTAAGTCCGGACTGTCCCATCTGAAATGGGCCAAGAGATCAGCCGTTGCATGTGCATTATGTCGTAATAAAAAATCCCTCCCTTCGTCAGCATTCCCCTCCTTCGATTTTGAATGGCACGTCGCAATTTTTTAAAGCCTCACAGTAGCTAGTGGCGTTTATTGTTGTGCAGGTAGGCATAAACTTTCACAACAATACGCCTTTTCTGTCGCAGAACTCACTGGCCATCAGTTTGCCGGCAAAAAATATTTGTTTGAACTATCACGGCTTCGGAGAATTCGAATGCCGCCACTGACGAGAACGTTCTTTAGTTTCTGGTGGTGTGTAGTGCACCCAGGTTTCATTGCCAGTGACAATTGAATCCAACAATTCCTTGCCCTGTTCTGCATACATAGCGCTCCAGGATTCGGTGTTCCGTTTCAACACGTTGCCGTTTATGGTCTTCGGTGAGTATTTTGGGGACCCACGTCGCACACGCATTGCGGTAATGCAAATGTTCGGTCAAAATCTTGTCAATTGTAGTCTTACTGACCTCAGGGATAAGTTCGCACAGCTCGCGAACTGTCACACGCCGATCTTTAAGCATTTCTTGCTCCACTTTTGCAATTGTTTCGGCTGAAACCGAAGGCCAACCTCTTGGACGTCTGTACGTCCATCTTTGAACTCTCTGACCCACTTTTGCACGTTTTTGACGTCCATGCACTGTGGTCCATAGACCTCGCATAACTGACGATGAATTTCAGTGGGGGTTGTGCTCTTGGTACTCAAAAAAACGGATCACTGCACGCAACTCGCAATTGACAGGAAGCTCCATCGCAAACGGCTGCTCAGCCAAGACTACAACGGGTTCTTGAGGTGGGGATTTGAAGGGGTGAAACCAAGCTACACACTAGTGTTGTCGGATCTCGCGTAATAACGTTCCTCACGGCTCCAGTGCCTTGGAGAACTTATTTTACGGTACGCCTCGTATTTAATAAGTTAGGGCGAGAAGGTTTTGATTGGGCAAGAACAGGAATGAGAAGGTTGAAATGTATAGGTTAAGGTAGAGAGCTAGATAAATGTCCATTGTGTGGAGAAGTGATTGCTGACTTCCATTATATATTATATTGTAGTCAAAGATATGGAGAGAGCAGGCCTGGCTACGTAAATGGGACAATTTGGGGTGCGAAATAGTAATTAAAAACATTTTGTCAGTAAAAGGGGAAAAGAACAGGAGCAATATAGGGAAATATTAACTTAAAGAGAGTTGGCCAAGACCAATTAAGAGAAAAATGTAGATTATAGGTGAAATGGCAATATATAAAGGAGCAGAGGGCCTCCAACACACAAAAACGTAAGGTTAGGTGTATGGGGACCGAGTGGGTGACATGAAGGAATTTTCAGGATCTGGGAATATATGGCATTTTCCAGTATGCATTTTATAATTGCCATCTTGATTTTGTACTTGCATTTGATTATGTAAAAGGAAAGTTGAAAAACAAATTACAAATTATAAATTACATTCCGACGCTGATTTTGGGATAAGAGCTTCTTCCATTCTTACAGTTATTCTCTCCAATTTTGATTCCAGTGCACATAGATAATGCTTAGCTGGCACTAAAGTGAATTTGAACTTCATAATGCATAAACAAACTTTATTTCCATTACAAAAGAAACAGTAAAGCAATGAAATATTCAGCTATCGTTAGATGTTTTGAAAAGACTGTGTATAAAATATGCCTTTACAACATTCAGTAGATTTATACACCTCTATAGTTCAAATGAATCACACACAGCACACAAATGAATGTAGGAAAATAAAAGTCAATGTGGGTTAATAAAGAAATGGTAACGTATATGCACGTGTACTGTTTTGTATTCTATACATATTCATGAAATTGTGGAACCTGACGGCTGTGTATTGTGTTCAGCTTGCATGTTGTACTGCCCTTCTGTCTCATTCCACCACACCTGGTTTTGACACAGCCAAAACAATTGCGCAGCTTCCCAAAGTTTCTCTAACGGATATAGAGCCAGCAGTATTATCTCACTAGCTTTTCTAATTACTCTAGCGAATTTCTAGTTCTCTTCCGTATAAGGACCCAAAAGATGTTAAGATAACATTGAAAACACTACATATTTTGTGGCTCTGGTGTAAATGTTTAGAAATGTGTTCATATATGTCTTTGGGTACAATAAGTTGAATAAACATTGGAAAGCTTATTCGAGTAATCTGGAACGAGATTTTTATGGTATGCGACAGATTTGGAGAATAATTAGAAATCAAAGAATGGAAATAAAAGATATTTTAACATCAAATAAAATTGTAGAAATTACCTGGGTGCATTATATTACAGATCTATATAATATATAAAATGATTATGTGTATATTACAGATAGTAGTGTTCCTAAAGTGATTTTGGAAGCCTCTCAAGAAGAAATTATTACAACAATTAAAAAGTTTAAGAACAGAAAATCTCCAGGAGAAGATGGTATAACCAACGAAATGATAAAATACTGTCACCCGAATGTTGGAACACCCTATAGAACCAGCTGAGAGCGGGCAAGCAGGGGAGGTCGGCGTTAGCCACGCCCCCCCTCGTTTGTCTTATAGTGGTGACAAGGGGTAGCTGGGAGAAAACACATCACTGCGCCGGCTCTTTCTGTTCCACCTGTGTTCTCGAACTTCCGGGATATTTCATCTAATCTAGAACATTCTCGATCCCCCAGCTGAGCCTATATAAGCAACACGCCGGGCAGTAAGTCAGTCAGTCAGTTAGTCAGTGTTCTTGGCGAGCAGTGTAAGAGTGCGTCGGAGTATTGTATGTAATTACGAATGCAAGTGAAATTGTAACGGACGAACTGGTGAATCGTAATTGTGTGCATTACGTAATTCTGTGTAATTGGCAAGTGTTTAACTGTAAGTCGAAAGAAATAAAGAACATTTTTGAGTGGTGAAATTGGACTTTTCATTTCACGAGCCCACAAAGTCACAATACGGAGGAGATAGATTCACATCAGAAATAATAAAATTAATTCCACAAATATTCAAAAAAATAAAATTCCAGATGAAGACCAGAATTGTGATTTTTATCTTTAAGAAAAATGATAAACAGAAACCAGAGAATTATAGACCAATAAATCTATTTAAAACCCTACTGAAAATTACATCGAAACTAATTAATCAAAAGCTATCAAAAATTATTTACCTTTAGGATGCACAACAAGGATTCCGGCTTGGTAGATCTTGCACTGATGCTATTTTTGTGATAAAGCAGATAATAGAAAAAGCTATTGGGTATAATAAACCTGCATTTCTATGTTTTATAGACCTCGAGAAGGCCTTTGAAGTCTGGAACTTAAAGATGTTTTAAACATTTTAGAAAAACATAATATACCGAATGGATTAATTTTATTGATTAATGACATTTTTACTAACAATTTTAATAGAATAAAAGTGGAAGGGGAAATATCTGAGACGATACCAGTCAGAAGAGGGGCTCGACAAGGAGATTCTCTTGGTCCATTACTATTCAATTTAGTACTGAATGAAATTATAAAAGAGATCAATACAATGGAGGGATATAAAATGGGAAATAAAAACCTTAACATTGTATGCTACGCTGACGATGTTGTCCTGATGGCAAACACTGAGGATGACTTACAGAGACTGCTATATAGATTCTATCTTGGATGTAGAAACTATAACATGAAAATATCATTAACAAAAACGAAATCAATGACCATAAGTAAAATTCCCTTGAGATGTATATTGGAACTAGAGAGGAAAATAATAGAAGAGGTAATGACAATAAGGTACCTGGGTGTTGAGTTAAATAGTTGGGGAGCACTGCAGAATGAAGTTACATATCAAGCGAATAAAGCAGCGAGAATTGCAGGCTGCACAAATATATTATATGGAAAAACAAATATTTAAATAAAGAAACCAAGACTAGAATCTATAAAGCGGTAATACGCCCAATATCCACCTATGTCTGTGAAGTAAGAGCGGACACTTCAAAAACGAATCAGATTCTAGAGACAAATGAAATGAACGTCTTAAGAAAATTTATAGGAAGAACAAGAAGAGATAAAATAAGAAGTGAAGATATTAGAAAGCAATTTAACATTCAAGCCATAGGTGATTGGGTGGATAGAAGACGAAGCGAATGGAATGACCATGTATCACGTTTGACATCGGACTGAATCGCACGTATAGCAAGAGACCACTTACAAGCAGACTGAAGGAGATCTCCTGGAAGACCAAAAAAATATGGAAGGACTCCTAATTCCTAGAAGAAACAGGCCGTAGGCCTATATGAGAAGAAGAAGCAGAAGAAGAAATACATACCGGTCGTACACAGGAGGGGAGGAGGATTTACCCCCACCCACTATTTTGCGGAGTAGCAGACAAAAGGCTCTACTTCTATCATTTTGATCAGTGGCGTTGGCTTCAGTAATATTACTGTTGTATATTATTGAAAGAATGTCAAAATGACTTCTAGTTAGTGACTTTGTCACACTGTTAACTTGCAACCAGACCATTAAATTTTGTCGCAAAGTTTGAACAACAGTCTTAAAAGGCATGCCACAATGATACTGCCTAACTCTACTACGATACTTGCTTTTTATTTGTTTCATTTTAGAGAAAATCTGCCCACGAATATATGTTAATCAAATACTAAAGGTAATTTCAGAAAAAAATTCTCAAGCTGGGAAATGTTTCATGGGGAAGAGAATTAAATAAATCCCAAGCATTTCCTGAGAATATTTAATGACTGCTGAATTCTGTAAAGCAATTAGTTCCCGCTGGAGATTGAGGAGCTTCTTTGCAGGGAAAATTAAAAGGTTTGCTAATAAGACCAAGTCCCGGAAATTGGACTCGAAAGTGGCATAGAGTTCGTGTCGACAAAACTGTCTGTAAATGAATAAAGCGAAAGTGCTTTCTGCCGAGGCTGTATTCAAAACTAAGGAAGACGGGTAACGTGGCCAGGTGACGTCAGTAGCTTATAAGAGAACAGGTTGAGCACCTCTGATCTATACCCATATTTTAAACCGGCAATTTTTTGTTTTTGTATGTCATTTCAAAAACAATCCAGTTAATGAGGATGGTTCTTTGACAACTGAAAAGAAGTCCCTTTGGTGTAATTACATTATAATACACTTAATTTTATTTTAAAGGGGCATAGAATGCCATACATAGTTACATATGGTAATTGTATATGATCATAAGAAACGGATGGCAGGAGAAAGTTGGCAAAAAGTAGCTCTGAGTTACAATCCTGGAATGTGGGAGGCAACGTAACCCCTGGCTTAATAGTCCAAAGAGAGCCTGCTAAAACGACTACCGGCCTCACGCCAACATATGCAAGGAGAGGTTGGCAGTCATCCAGCCGATAGGGAGAGGAGATGTGGTAGGCAACTCTGTACCCCTAGCCGGAAATTTGGCTTCCTAGACCAGGGTTCGCTACCAAGCGTAGCTCATCAATTTCCAGGGGCTATACTCGGGACTTAAAATCCTCCGTCCCTCAGGGGTTGGATAAATTCCGAGCGCAGAGAACCAAAGCACGGCGCTCTAGCCAACTGCGCTACGGCGTAGGACAAATGGAAGTAGCAATCCTTCAAAATAACCCAAAAATGTATCTTGTTTTGAGATATTTTCATGGAAAATTAAACGTGTATCTTTTAGTTTTCCAAAGTTTTCTTTAGAATTTTCTTTCAATAAACTGATAAACAATGCAAATAGACATGTTAAGATATAATGAAGATTTCATTGATTATTATTGATATAATGATATGATATGATTGTTAACCATGTCACTGGTTGTCTATCTAATTCAGCCCTTCATCATCGTTGAGACCTAACATATCCAATTTCTATTTTTCAAGTATTCACATTCATCGAAAGGTTACAATAAACAAAAAATTATATATCGATGTCTTTAAATTGCTAGGAAATTGTGTCTCAAAGATTGTATATAAGACTAAACGACGGTGAAAGTATAACATTAGACGTTGCACCTCTATTTGTACACAACTTTATAAACAAATCTAAAGCAAGATTCCGATTTTGTCTTCTACTTATATAAGTAAGAACTGGTGCTAATTTAAAGTGTTGTGGTTTTGGGAGTGGCCTTTTCTGCTTTAGTGCCTTTTGTAGGAAATCCCATCTTTTATTATAAAGCTCTAAAGCTACTAAATAACATGACGTCATATTCACCACCGTGACCGAGTGTTTAGACAGCTCGTCTCTCAACAAGGCGGTCTGTTTTCGATCCTACATTTGAGATTAGTGGTTGACAAAGCGGCGACTGGACTCCTTTGTGGCGGTTTCTCCGGGCCCTCACATTTGTCCTACTAAATCCTCCATAGTCTTATTTCTTTCATCCATTTCAAACTAATTTAATTAATAATTTATTCTCTCCCATAGTAGCTAGCGAGCTTATCACCCACTCTAACCAAATTACTCTCTGCCCTACGACAGACATCTGACCACAGGCGCTGGCTTGTAATTCCTGAGGAGGGTAGTTTTCTAACGAATAAGAAGTGTTTCTGTTTTAATTTTAATCTGTACGTCATAGGAAATCATATTTGGGGATTAATCTCTAACACACTGACCATATGGCAATGTCAAATTATAAATGATTTACACAGTAATCACATGAAATTCAATGACAGTTTTTAGAGAAATGAAATAAAGTTAAATTGCTTTTGTATATGCAGATATTAAAACCCCTCTGCAGGTATGACTTGCAGATCTGGGGCTTCTCCAAAAAATGTAATATTAAAATCAAAAGTACTATGTGATATTGTTAATGCACCATGATACATTAGATATGTCTACACGCACAGGGACTTAAAAATGGACATCTTCAGTGAAGAAATAAGAACAGTTGCAAGGAAGCATGATAAGCGACTTCACAGCCATTCAAATCCTGTTGTGCTTCAACTACTGGATACCAGTGCTGTATCAAGAAAATTAAGAAGGACAATGCAGTGATGTGTGTTTTTCATGAAAAAGGCAGATAAAATCAATCCATTGGAGTAACTCACTGCCAAGCACTGATTTAATTATGATAGTGAAGCTACTACATAACTTTTTCTACTTAGTTGCAGTATAAATGTAATACATTTAGTGTTAATTAAGGAAAAAAGACTCCACCAACTGAAAATGTACTCACAGATATATATTATACATTTCACTAACCTGGCGCTCATTATGTGCTCCTCCTGGCATATTCCCCTTCAAAAGACGTGTCCTGTAATAGCTGATAAGGTATGCTACCATTCTTTGTACAAAGACTGTGAAAATTTGAATCCACATACTCTACCTGTTCCTCCTTTACCCAAGACGGTCTTCTTCTTCTTCTTCTTCTTCTTCTTCTTCTTCTTCTTCTTCTTCTTCTTCTTCTTCTTCTTCTTCTTCTTCTTCTTCTTCTTCTTCTTCTTCTTCTTCTTCTTCTTCTTCCTTCACGGGTTAGGCTTTTAGCCTGTTCCGGTCTCACATTTCCTGAAGCCATCTCTTTAGGGGGCGTCTTATTGATCTTCGTTCTCTTGGTTTATAATTGAAGGCTTGTTTTGGTATTCTTTCTCTTGGCATGTGATTAAGGTGTTCGACCCATTTGTTTCTATATCTTTGTATTTCTTCTAATAACGATTGTACATCTAATTATTTTCTAATAATTTCATTCCTAATATGATCTTCTCTTGTACATCCTTTGATTGATCGTAAGAATCTCATTTCAGCAGCTTGTATTTTACTCTTCTCCTTTTCCCTTATTATCCATGCCTCACTTGCATAGTTTAGTATTGGGATTAACATCACTTTGTAGAATCTTATTTGAGCTTCTTTCCTTGCTTTATTCCTGAGGGTTCTCTTATTGTTCCGCAAACTGCTTGGAATTGTTGTATTTCATTCCTTATATCTTGATTTTCCGATTCATAGGTTATATCACAGCCAAGGTATTGAAAGTGCGAAACTTGTTCTATTATAGTTTCGTGTTCTACAATTTTGGTCCTTATTGGGTATTTTCCCTGGAATGCCATTACTTTTGTATTTGTCTTTGAGATTGTCACATCATACTTTTACAAATTTGGTTTAGTTGATATATTCCTTTCTGTAGTCTATCTTCCTTGTCAAAGATTAAAACTATATCATCTGCAAACAGAAGAGCGTTCATTGCTCTTCCTTGTCCTAACCTAATCCCTTCATGCACTACTTTTTTCCATTCTATTATAATTTCATTTATATATATATATATATATATATATATATATATATATTAAAAATAATTGGAGATAGACTACATCCTTGTCTCAATCCTTTGTTTATTTCAAATTCATTTATTTCTCCTTCCATTTCCATTGCCATTCTGTATAAGCTTTGAATAATTTTAACTAAATGTACTGGGTATCCTTTTTTACATATTATATCCCATAACAATAACCGGTTAACTTTGTCGAACGCTTTTTCTAGATCTATAAATGCTAAGGCGGTTCAGATCGTAAAGAATATGTCGTTTCTACGCTATTTTGTAAACTCTCTTGTGGTTATTGGTGCAATTATTTAGCAGGAGGGCCTTTCCCGGGTAAAGCAAGCAATGAAATGCCCATGACTTTGCAAGGCCACATATAACGATAAATAAGTGACGTGAACGTAAGGTTCGGTGAGATTATTTCTGGCTTTGACTGTACCAAAATCCTCTTTTGGATAACATGAATTAGATAGGACAATGTTTGTCTTTTCTTAAATAGTTATATGATTTTAAAATGTTTCATAAAGCATGTATCATCAGGAGTCAACGCTATCAAGAAAAGCCTCTTTTACCTTTGTGGAACAGACGAGAAAGTCAATTATTGTGTATGTGTAAATTCTGTGGTAAAAATACATCAGTTTTTTTCATCTGCAGGTTTTGAAAAATGCAAATATTTGATATCAGCATTTTGTTTAAATAGTTTCCGCATGAGAAATTCAAATTTATATTGTATACTACTAGTTCCGAAAGCAAACATCCCTTTTCTATGTAGGTGTGTCAGAACTTCGCTTGTTGTAACATCTGGCAAGAGGTCAAGTATGCATTCCATTTCGTAAAATGTGTGTTTTAACATCAGAAATAAGAAGATTCAACAAAACAATATGAGGAGGTGATAACACTTAGGGGAACACAACTTTTTATGGCGTATGTTTTACATTCCCTTACAGCTACTTATCGAAAGCAGAGAAAGTAGTTTATTTATCCAAAATTCAAACATCCAGACAAATGTTTAAAGTTTGTCTCTCCGTAAAGAGCGAAATAGAAAACGAAAATTGGAAAAAATACCAAGCATTTTTATTTAAATTTAGCAATTCTAAAGGCCTGACACTAACCTTTCATGAATAATTTTTTCCTTAAATTATAACTTACAAGGAGATTTTTTTTTATCTTATTTGGTTTTCTCAATAACATTTCTGTTTAAACAAATGTTAAATTAATTATGAAAATTATTCTACTTTCTACATAGTACATAATTCTAAAATGTTGCATAACTAGTAATGTAATACAGATAGAAAGTAGCTAGCAGTGCCAAATTGTGTAGATATTTTAACAATAACATTTAATCTGAAATATTATGTTGTTAAAAGTTACAAAAATTCGTAATTTGCAGCTTCAATTTTCACGACAACTAAATATATGAATTATATAGAAATGTAATTTTCTGCAAAAGTAGTCTGTACAAGCTACACAATGATTTAGCTCCACAGAAAATAAATTATGTAATTTACGGAGAAACAAATAAGTTGAATCTTCCATTGACGAAAATGAAACTTGCGTGAAAATCGTGGCTAAACGTTGATCTTTCTTCAAACAATGAGAGAAAGTTTGGACGTAATGAAGATTCATGGATATTATTTGCCTTTTCTAGCTCCCAGCTTTGAAGGTAGTACATAATACATGTAAGAAAATGTGTGTAAATCAATCATAACTGATCCCCATGATAATGGTTGAATAATATCAGGTACTGCAACAACTTAAGTAGAAGAGTTTGCCCTTAACGGAGTTTGCCTTTATGGAATGAAGATTAGTTTATTATTTTATTTTCCTCAAAAAAGGTACATCCATATACATAGTGTACATTTTCATCTGTGATTTTACCGCCCAAAATTTGATGTCTTCAATAGCATCGCTGATGGAGCGTGTTTGTATACAATGTCCCTAGCGGCTTGCGATCGTATTTGATGTGTTGACAGAAGCTTTGAGGTCTTCCTCTACCCGCAGGTAAATTTACTATTTGAGAGGTGGATCCTGTCCGCGTAATATAAAGGTGCGTAATTTCGCCTGTTACGTAGATACGATAACTGTTTATAAAAAAAGTATTTGCTGCAAAGCAATGCACTGCAAAGTTAATTATGCAGCCATAAAGGTAGGTCATGAAGAGTATACTAAATGATAAGTCAATGAACACTTGTTTCTCAATGAATAACTGTTTTCCTGTTATAGTAGAAATATATGCATATTGTAAACCTGTCACATAAAATAGAAATATTTCAGTTTGATCTCAATTCGTTTCTAGTACCCGCAGTTTCCTCACAATGTAACTTCATTACAAACCAGAACATGTTCTAGGAATGAATAATAAATTAGTGTTACAATATGTACAAAGCTTTTATCCAGGTCTGAACAAGAAAATATCTCTAGTGCATAGTCTTATGTGTCCATTTTCTTATATTTCCTTTCTCTCTTCCTCTTAAACATTGTCTGTATTGCGAGAAGCTATGCTTGAGGCCTTTCTGTCATAACATTATTTATTGCTTCTAGACTGGGAGCCGTCACTTTATAGCGTCCACAAGTAACTGATCTTATATCTTCGAAACGTCTGATGCACCTATTGGCTTTAGAAGTATAAGCATACCAATGTTAATAGACATTTTAATGAAGCTTGAGAATGACAAAAAAATTATATCATATACTGATAAAACCTCAGACGTTTATGTTGAAAACAAAAGTATGTCAGTTTGGCGGTACCTGGGCACTTTTGACAACATTACGCTCCGAAGGACTTGTCTGAATGCTAGATAGAGTTGCATGAACTCCTCTATGCAGCGGTTTAAATTATATTTATATGTCGCAACAATTTTAATGCCGGTACGAAAGTAGCATTCAACCACGAAGACGTTGTGCTGTGTGTTCATATCCAAGTGAAGCTGTTGTATTAGTTACCAGTGCAAACACATTAAGAGCGCTGTAATTAGCTTACTGGTCCGCAAAAATTAGCGCTTCTTCTCCGTAGAGGGCACTATGATTTCAATATAGACTCACCAGTCAACTATGACGTCATTATTGCTCAATAGCAGGACGGGTAATAACGAATATAAATGAACATCCTGTATACTCTATCTCCTTCATACCTCCTTCTTAACCAACTAGTTTTCTCTTTATTAATGGCACCTCATCACTGGAAGTTACAGTGACTAAAGGTTCTCTACTACCTTTAACTCATTTTGTTATTGGGCCATAAATGCTCCCATCGATAATAATGATTAATTAATCGTAACATTCTTTGCAGAATAATTTAATAAAGAATGGGGGAAGTGTACGAATTCGTTATTGGAGTTTAATTAGCCTACTATGAAATGTACAGACATGTGCAAATTATTAGACTCATTCATGTTTTCGTACTTTGCTTCAGTTTAACATTCAAAATAAGAGTTATTTACCGCCGTAACCTATTCAAATTTGTCGTAATTCTTTTCCTTGCTATAATATGAAGCATATTCAATGAAATTTATCTCTTAATAATAGCGGGAGTATTTTTCTTTTACTTTTAGTGATACGGTAGTAGCTCTGAATTAAGAGCAGCCATTTTCTTCATGTCTGTTTATCCAACTGTTTGGTGATATTGCTTTCATTTGGTGAATGTAGTAACTGAAGATTGTTAAGTTTTGCCTTTATTGTGTTTTATGGCTAATATGTCCTCAGTATTTATTATTAATTGATCTCAAGCTAGGTAACATCGTGTTTCTTATCCTTAGGATTCACATTGACTCAAAAGTGAGGTTGTGGGTAAAACTGCTGACTTATTCCCAAGGAAAGTAAATCTAACTGAGAGTCTTTTGAAGGAAACTCTTTATTCACAACGTGAAATAGCTAAGAAATTGTGCATTTCACAAAAATCTGTTAGTCGCATTAATCAAGCTTTAGCATTCGATGAGACGTTGACCTCACATAGGGATGGAAAATACGGGAGGAAAAGAAAGCTATCACCAAGTATGCAAAGAAAACTTGTGCAGGCTGCAAAACAAAATAGAAGGGCATCCAGCATTGACCTCAGTAATCAACTAAAGCAGTACGGTACAAAATTATCAGCCTCAGCAGTTCGCAGAAGATTATGTGAAACAGGTTTACCAGCACGCAGGCCTCGTAAAAAGGCTAAACTGACACCTTCAATGACCCCCCAAAAAAATACAGAAACATCCGGTGGAATTTTGGAGAAAGGTAAATAGTATGAAAATTGTATATAGCATAAAATTAAAATATGTGCACGTAAATTTTATGGAAATGCAATAAGCAACCTAAACTTTGTTTCTCTCATTGCTGGTTTTGTTACACTATCTTTGAACAGTTTTAAAGCGTTTTAATATTAAAAGAGGTTTTCATCGTTTCGGGTAATTTTCTCAGATGAATCCATGTTTGATGTATGTCAAGAGAGCCGCCAATATGTGAGAAGGACAGATAAAGGAGCATTTTCCCCTCAGTGTGTCGATCAAAGAGTAAAGCATCCAACATAAAAAGTGGTCTGGAGCTGTATGTTTGTCCATGGACCTGGAAGATTATACATAGTTGTGAGATCAATGGAGCAGATATAGTATAAAAGTGTATTAGAAACAAGACTATTTCCGCAAAGTAAAGAATGGCTTCCAAATGGTGATTTTGTGTTCATGCATGGCAGTGCTCCCTGCCATAGAGCAAAATCTTTTACCCAGTTCCTCAAAGAAAACAATATAAAAGTATTGCCATGACCGGGGAATAGTCCTGATTTAACTCCAATAGAAAATCTGTGGGGTATTGTTAAACAAAGACTGAAAATTTTGAAAATAACACCAAAAGTTCAGCTTATTGATGGCCTGATAATCATTTGGCACAGAGATGAAGAAATAAAGGAAAAGTGCTCCACCCTTGTAGAGAGCATGCCTAAACGCATCAAAATGGTAATAAAGGCTAAAGGAATGCATACAAAATACTAAGAGTTGAAAAAAAATGATATATTACTTATGTTAAATAAATAGAAAAAAAACGGTATATGTTAAAAATTTCACCATTGAGTCTAATAATTTGCACACGTCTGTAGTTATTTATAACTACACTTTAGATAAACATGTGTTTTCCCCAACTACACAGCACCACAAGTTTCAATTTCGTCATTCAAGAGCAGAACCTTGTGGCAGTCGTAGAGAAAAACCCACAATTGCCGTATCACAGTATCAGGCGTTACAAAGCACCATGTATAATAGTAATTATTTTTGCTGGAGCGATAAGATATTTTCTTGGTGGTTATACTTCTCAGCTGCGCCATTAATTAAGCCATTTCACAAGGCCGTTGTGGTCATCTGGGAACAGAGCAGATGACCAATGCGGTGGGAAAAACCATGGAGTGATTTGTTTATACGACATTTTGAAACACGTCCTAATAGGGAGAACCGGAGTGAGAGATGACCTTGAGGATCGACCGACAGGAATGGACATCTGGGAGACCAAAATGATTAGGTTTTGCAAGACTGGTTTCCAATATCTCTATCTTTGTCTTGTTCCCTTGTTTTTTTCTCCACAGCGTTCAAGGATGACACAAACCATCAAGCGAGAACAATTTTACGACCTAAGAATCTGGCCATGTGTTGTTGAATTTCCAAACGCCTAAAAGCATCCGTTTTATAGCCCATAGCTTGGTTGATACTTCTTGAAGTGCTATAAAATATGTTTATACTCACATCTGAAGTTGTGTTGAATTTATTTTCATTCCGACTGCTCACTGTTATAACGACAGTATGTTAGCAGATGGCACATTTTGATATGTAAAACAATGTTCATACCATTATCTCTCTTGAGGTCCCAGTAACTATCTATATGTCTAAATATCACACTATTAATCTTGTCTCTTACATTGTTGCACAAAACATATGTGTTAATTTGTCCTAAGTACGAAATGAAGCTAATGTTCCAAATAATCATGTTAGATATGCCATTTTCATTAGCTATGTACGTTACAATAGAATTTTGCTGTTCTTACATATGGCTTGATTTGGAACTTAATCCATTATATTGTGACTTCGTGGTTTCGTAGAATTAAAAGGCCAAGTTGCAGAAATTAAAATTCTCCTTTATTTCCGTAGAAATACTCTTATAGATTACAGCAGCATTACGTTACATACACCATCAGTCTACCAAGGTCGAACACAATAAAAAACAGTGACAGCAGATTACATCCTTAGCTGTGGTTACAACACAGCTGACCGTCTTTCATTTCACAATACTGTTTCACAACTCACTCTGCTTTACAACTACTGACTTTGTGAGCCGTCACGTTCTTTAATACCTAATCGAGATTCTTCCAGAAGAATAAAGAAACCGAATAATCAAGATATTACCAGAAATTTCCATTTATCTCAGTTTGTTTGTTTCGGTAAGCCTTTTATCTGAAGCGCTATATTTATCTGCTTATTGCAGCTCGTTATCTACGTGAAACCTATCAGTTCCTTTGTGTGCGCAAGCCGCCTTATAGCAATCGGCTAACTCATTTAACAGGAATTGGTCACAAATCAGAAATAACAATATAACATGTGAACATGGGGAAGCAGATTAAAAAATAGGCAAATACACAAATAAGCGACAAACATATTTAATTGACACTGTCAGCTTTCAAATGTCTCTGGCCTTCCATTACACATATCCCTGTTTATGGAGATCTTCTTTTAAGCCTGGGAGGACCAGAAGGTGGGAGTAATTAAGGACACCAGATCTGTAGATGGGGTAGTATCTGTACTTGTTGGTAGAGTATACCTATTGTCACCCAATTATCGGAAGGTACGACCAACTGGCAGCTGCCAGGGGACAGAAGGCTTTCAGGCTATGCCTACTCTTGTAACTGTTTGGCGCACGCTGAGGAGGTGGGGAAAAACTACCACAAGTCAATGGACCGTCCCTTCCCCTCCCCTTGACTTCTGGAACAACCAGGATATTTCATCTAACCCGGAAGCTTCTAGATTGGCCAGTTGGTCCTATATAAGCGACGCGTCGGGCTGGAAGTTAGTTCTTGGTGAGCATCCGTGAAGAGCGCAGTGCTAGTGAACGGACTGGAAGACTGCATACGTGCATCAGAGGAGCTTTTAGTCAGCTCTAAAGAGACTTATACGTAACTGTGTGTGTTGCGTAATTGAAGTGTTACGCAACTGTGTGTGATACGTGATCCTGCTGTGATTTGTAAGTGCACCAACTATAATTTGTTGGAAATAAAAAACATTTTGAGTTTGTGCAACTGGACTTTCAATTCTTCGAACCCACAAAGTCACACTATCCTATTTAGGTGGTTATTTAAGCAATAATGTCCGGTTGTTAACCTAAATTTGACTACTGCTTCTTTCCTTGGTTTGTCATTGTATACTTTCCAGAAGTCTTGAATGCTTTCCCATGTTTTCATGTTTTCCCAGTTCTTTGGAGTTGTCCTTCAATATTTCAGTTTTTTTTTCTTTTTACTACATTTATAAGTGTATCTGGTGGGAGTGGTGTTTGTCCAGACTGTAGTTTTTTTCTTTTATGGCAAGATAATCTGGAAGGCATCTTCTACAAGATAACTCTAATTATTCATTTGTACTTCATCTATTAGTTACCTGCAATAAGAAGAAGAAATGTATTCTTCAAAACTATTTAGTACAGCTACTGCATCCTAAGGCAGATTTTGAAACTCCCTAAATAAAAAAGAAACACTTTGAAAAGGGTTTGTGTGTGTGCATGCGCAGGTGTGTGTGTTTGTGTGTACGTGTGTACGTGTGTGCGTGTGCACTCGCGCGTGTGCGCCTACTCGCACGTCAGTCAAGAAACAAGACAAATGCCCGATTCCACCAACAGATGCTAAATTCGACGTTAACAAGTGTAACGTAACCAATTTAACAGCTTTAACGAAAGTGTTAAAATTCTTCCATTTCACCAACCTGTTTTCTGAAAATGTTTACAAACACATGTTAACGCCGAGAGACTTGTAAGTATTAGAACTATAGAAGATTCTGAATAAATCGTATTATTTTTCAGAACATACTGCGATGCGCTTTTGTTTTTATTTTCGTTTACACACAGCTGCAAATTGGCGAGTGAACAAAATCAAAAGACAAGCCGTGGGATAAATTTATCATCAATTGGGAAAGAATTAGTAACTTCTAATTAGTTGTGGAAAATAAGAGGACGAGTGCGGTAAATGTGAAAGAGAAAGATGTGAGGTGCGGAAAAATTTGAAACAACCAGAAGTACGAAGCAACTTCGTAAGCATTACGTAGATTTAAAACGAGGTGCGCGAAGAACAGAAGTGACGAGTGACTTGAATGTTTGGGCGGCGGACAATGTATTTATCCACAGAATTCAGTGAATTATAAAATCACAAAGTTATTAATGCTTGACGAGATCGCCTTATTGCTATTCGATGCATGTTCTAACCTCTCTTGTACTTTCTCAATAATCTTCATAGCAACATGTTTCGACTGTGTATACCTCCGTAGCAAATCTTCTGATAGATCCTCAATATAATTTCTCCTTACAGGTCATTTTCTATTACGAACGCCATTTAGACGGTCTGAATACAAATAGACATCAAAAGCTGCGTTCACGCCCGCCATCTTGACAATTCTGCAACTGTTAACGACTTAACAACAGAAACATGCTTTTTTATTTTAATAAGATATTTAACATGAGTGTTAAGCTAATAATTTTAGTGAAATTCAATTTTTGTTATAACTATTGCTAAATACACTAACAGCTGTGTTAATTCTTAATATCTGTTGATAAATTGGGGCATAAATATCAGAAATTAATCCTTCTTCCACACTAGCCGTCTGTGGGCTAAGATTTGGATAGATTCAGAAAGAAAAAAAATTTAATGCCATAGCCGGAATTTAAATATTAACCTATCATCTGTTTGAAATGGGATGGTGTTTGTCCTTGAACGCTACTAGGTGAGCATCCAATCGGAGTCCTGCGGTGTTCTCGTATCACATTCCCGCTATGTGGTGTGTGAGGAGCGCCAAAACCTAATCAATCTGTATGAAATACTAATCGCGCTAAGACAAAAATTCAGATTTTGCCAAGACTGATCCATATGGAAGGTAGAGAGTAATGTATCTAACATAACCATGAACACCCCATATTCTTAGTTCAAATAGTTTTTCTAATACAAATGAATAAACCACTATTACCTGTATTGTAATAATAAATCGCGACGTAAGCACTGTATGAATATCATTATTGCTTGGCATGTATGCGTGTACGTATATTTGTAATTACTCAGAATTGAAAAGTAAATGTTTGACATGACCTGATAAAAGAATTACCTTGAATAATCCAATTCGAGCGAGAGAAACAATAAACTTCCTGCTTCCCTGGCAGAACGTATCTGGTCACATTATATCTCTGTTTAGGAAGGGTTCGTAGTCTCCATTGATTCTAGAGAGTTCAAAGTGGTTGCTGTGTATGTATGTAGATATACTTTTAATTACTCAGAACTGAAATTTAAACTACTGACATGACGGATAAAAGAATTACTGTGAATAAGTCAAGGTGTTAAATTCGAGAAACAGCAAACACTTCATTTCCTGTTAGCTTGTGGAATGCTGTATGCTTACGTTTATGAATGAATGCTGGATAAGAAGTGTTTGTTTACTCTGGAGAGTTCTGATCAATATCATTCAGTTGTTCTTTACACAACAGTAAAGTACGAGTTAAATAGTGCAATGGCTTCTTGCGGTGAATTTAGTGACGAGTCAAAAAGGCAGTTATTGCGAAGTCAGGCTCGAAGTATTTTTTAAGTTGTACACGTTCTTCAAAAATTTTCCGGAAACAGAAACTAAAGATGAGCTGTTTCAAAGAATACTTCCGTTTAAAGACACGGAAAAAGTGTATCAACTGGATTAACTTGCAATTGAAACGGGTCACGAGGTAATTCGCCTCCCACCTTACCACTTCCAATATAATCCAATTGAGTTGTTGTGGGCTCAAATAAAATGGGGAATTGCAAAGAGAAATAATGATTTTAAACTGACGGACGTTAAACGACTTGTTCACGAAGAAATTGACAAGGTAACACAATATGACTGGGAAAACTGCGTGATGCATGCAGAAAACCTTCAAGAAGACGACTTTAAGAAAGACGTGACGAGATTTTGGAACCTATAATCATAAATTTGCAAGACTCAGACGATGAAGGCAGTGACAATGACGAATTCTCTCTTAAGGTAAGTGACATTGACAGCTATATGGATGAGCCACTGGCAGTTCCATTGGATTAGAAAAAACGGGTAATTCATAAACTATAATTATAGTTATAGTATTTTAAAACATACATAATTTGCGAAAACGTTTTTTTTACAATTTTGATTTTGGCAACTACAACACTGTAATAGTTTGTAAAATATAATTTGCTTACCCTTACATCTGCGCCAAGCAGATCTGCATGTTGTATGAGTGTGCGTGAGAGAGGGAAATATAAAATGGCAACGCTGAGTATGATACGGCATCTGATTAGCTGGGCTCTGGAACTCTTCCCATTTGATACACATACTAAATATGAGAAGCTCTGGTGGTTTACCGAGAAAAATATGGGTTAGTTGAAGAATAGGAAGATCCGTGATTCAGATCCCGGCTATGGCATTGCATTTTTCAGTTTGACTCTACCAATCCAAGACTAAAAGCCGATTAAGTAACAAACTTTTTATTCAAGTTCATCATCGTCCAGCATTTGGAGGAAATCCCTCCTAATCAAACCAAAAGTTGAACAATTTGAATTTTTTTAAGAATACCTGATTATTTTGATTAAATATCCATATGTTTACATTTTGATCACAAATTAAATTTATAACCTTTATTTTCTCGTTGTGTTTTTTGAAGTCCTGACTTTTCCATAACTGATAAACTGCACGGACAAACAAAAGCTTACAAAACAAATACGCAGAGTTGATTGAAGCACACACAAGCTCTGTCATACTCTTTTGTGTGTTAAACATTTCATACTGCTTTGGTACTATTTTAAACTTTCCAATATCTATAATCGTGAGAAATTTCCCCAAAGGCTACATACTGTCCATTGTATCTACAAGCAAATAAATATGTACTTCAATGTCTATCTTTCTTATGAAGTAGATAGTCTCAGAATTTGTACATAAGGTGAAATTTAGATATAACATTTTGGATACAATAAAATACTTTATCTGCTTAATGTAGGTACATAATATAGAAAAATATTACAAAGTATAGAAATATGTTTGAGAATTTGGTTTCAATTTCTTTTCCAGGCTCTTACTATTAAATATTTTTCGTGGATTATGTAGTTGCGTGTGATTTTCAAATCTCGAGTACACTAGTTCTTACTTCTAAAATAAAACAATTCTGTTTGGGCACAAAACATATGAACCATTCATTCGTTATGTAAATTTAATAATAAATCAATTATGTTTTAGGAATTAATATAGAATATCCGATACTATTCCAAATAAATTGCTTTATTTTGTCATTGTAGACCTCAAAAAGTTTACTTTCTGCAAAAATGAAATTTTTTTGATCAAATGAATTACTTCCTTTGCCCTTGATAAGCGACAGCGATACAAAAACAGCAAAGAATTGTGGAAATTTACTTTGTAGCTTAACATTTTGTACTGTTAGAATCAACGTCCCCTGTATTTGGCAAAATTACTGCTTTCATATTCCATAGTAGCAATTTCTAAAACATGGGCCAACACGCACATGGAAATTGGGGAACAAATGCCAAATAACAATGATACCAATTTTATGGTAATGCTTGCTGACCGTGAGAAAATCTTTTCCTTCCGTTCTGTCCAGTAACTTTGCACGGTATTTCTGGCAGAAGTGTTGTCTTGCGCTTCCTGAAAGACTTAGCTGAAACGGAAGTCGCCCAATGCAAATTAAGGTACTTGCGCCACAGATTAACAAAAACGAGGTAAAGCCTTGGTCTTGAAGAATAAAAATGGAACGGATGACTACAGACCTTGCAGTAACGAGGGTGTAAAAATGGGTGAAGAAATGACCTGCAAATACCTTTCATTTATTGCTTGAAGTCAAGGTTTCTCTTCTACATTCACCATTGTCTTAGACAGCAATTTAACATTTAAGGTTACATGTTGAAGGTATACATATCTGCACCGAATGTCAAAAATGCTAAGACAGCGTAACTGAAAAATGCAAAAGGTTAATATATCAGGCAATAACTCCCAAGAATGTGACTTGAAGTTTAGCTAGAACATTGTATTTCAAATAAATGACAATTTATTTATGTTACAAAGCTTCTAAAAACGATATTTATTAAAATAGCATTTGTTTATATATTTAGATGACAAATAAAATAGATATATGCCTGAAAATAGACTGCGAATTACTCTTTATTATGATACAGTGCCACGAAAACTGAAACACTCGACAAACCTCTTTTTCATATAGAGCAAGTTTATCAATAATTTGTGTCATATTTGTTATTGTGTTGAATTTTCTACTCTTTTTTAAATTATCCATTCTTTTATGCGTGTTTTGATTGCTCTTAGAAATGCCTCCCGATTTTAAGATAATTATTAGATTGTAAATATTTAATCAAAACAATAAGCATTTTAAATAATTATTCAGCATAACACTCGACAAACAGGGATCTGAAATAATTAACAAAGTGTCTAAACTTCTAACAATTACTGTAACAAATGACAATCTATTCAAATCGTCACGAGTGCAATAATATATATTGTTCAACATTTATAAAATATACAGTGTATTAACTGTTTCAAATTATGACAGTAAGGAATGAAATTAAATGAGAAGAGAGGAGATTAACAGCCAAATAAGTACAGGATGCAGATTACTTGACCATTGGCAAAGTGAAGATGTTCTCAAAGAACTTGTAAAGCAGTACAAACTCCAAAGAAAACATCACCTAAGGGAGTTGAACTGCAGCTCTATGTGTAAATAAATTATGTCGTAAGTTCGAATTACACGAAGAAATTTAAGCTGATCTAAAATTTTGGAAGGAGGTGTTAGCGCTGCTATATATATGTAAAGGATTATAATGTTGGTTTTACTATTTCCACTTTCCTTTTATAAAAGCTCCACTCAACAATGAATATAAAAATATGGAAGGGCAAAGTGGAATCACGGCAGGAAGATCATGCGCAGATCTTATTAAAACCTCTCTTGAACAAAATAATATGAAAAAATAAGTCGATGGTGTTAATATTTGTTGATTTAGAGAAAAACCTATGATTTAGTTCCGAGAAGTATGTTATAGGAAGCATTAAAATAAATGAAAAGTTCTATTGTAATGGAAATTAGGAAATAATTATATTCCAATGACAGACACCAAGTAAAGATTGGAACATGACTGTCTGCAAAATTTTTAAGTTCTTAAGGTCTACTAAGGGATGTTGACTACCCCCAACAGTATTTAAAAAGTACATTGATGACTGCCTATGGATTTGGACACGAAAATGTCAGCAAATGGGAGTACAAATAGAAGAAAATTATTCCTTGCATAATTTATTGTTTGCAGATGATCAACTTATTATTACACAAGGTACAGATGATGTTTCTTATACGATGAGGAAACTAATTAAAGAGTATGATAAATGAAGCCTACGGATAAACATAAATAAAACAGAATACTTAAAAGTTAATTTAATATAGATGGACAAATAAAAACAGGAAAAGGTCAAATAGACTAAATTCAAATACCTCAGATCAGTACTAGTAAATGATGTTCGACTACATCAGAAATAGAGCAGAGAATAACAGATGGAAGTAAAGTAATTGGAATGCTTAACTTTGTCATGGGGCAAAAGCATTCTTCTGAAAATAAAAAATTGGTATATAATGCAGTGGTATTGAGTGTCATGTTTGGAGACTTGGACAATTAGTAGAGAGCAAGCGAATAAATTGTCAACTAAATCAGATTTGTGGAGGCAAGCAACCAGAAAATTAAGAATTGAAAGACACCACAATTAGGGAAGCGATGAAAAGTCGAAAAGAATGTTTTGGAAATAATTGAAGAGGGAAGACTAATATATTATAGACATGTCATAAGAATGCCAAATGACAGAATACCAAAGAGGACATTGGAATGGGGAGATGGGAAGGCCAAGGAGGAGGGGGCGACCTAGAGAGAAGTGGATGGATGGCGTAAAAATGAGCATTAAACAAAGGGGACAATCCCTGTCTGTTAGTCTTGGAGACTAAAAATTTCTTGTATGTGACGGGAAAACCATTGTATTATAGAACAATTCCGAAATTTAAAATAAAAAAAGCCTTTTCCTATCACGTAAATAGCAGGTAAAAGCGATAATACATTCTTAGCCCCCCCCCCCAAAAAGCGGAAATATAGACGAAAATGAAGCACACAAAAGATGAATTTCCAATATATCAGTTAATAATGGTTCTAATTATTAATACTAGTCATTGTTTTAAAGTCGTATTTATTTGATTTTTCCAAAAGCATGAAAGGAGTATGGACCTTTAATGTCAAAGTATAGCATGCATTCTTAAACAGTTGAATGTGTCTGTTTTCTTGTAACAATAACTGATGTGTAATGTAGCTATTTCTGCAAAGGTTTAATTCGAAGTAAGTGAAAAAATATGTTTTCGTAAGAATAGTTCATACAGTACCAATAAACCATAGAAGTTGGAGAAAGTCATGTAAATGTAACGCATCCTATTTTAGAAATGCATTCACCATTATTTTGTTTCTCGCAATATCTGTAAATAATGTAATTTGAATGCCAACTTTTATGTGAGGGTTGTTAATATCAATTATTTAAGACTACCTTTGCCTATGTTCTGTACGTTCCAGTAAGTTAACAATTTTTGCTAAACGTTTACTTCTGAGAGACAAGAAAGGAGGGACGTAAGTGCTTCTCCTTGTCAACACTTCTAATTGGTCAAACAGTCACTATTTGACACAAAATAACCTGAAGTCATTCAAGTAACCGTGAACTAGGAGCACATATGTCATTATTGTAATTCATAAATAGAAAATGCTCATGTAAGTACCCGGCTGTTTTATAACGCTCAGGTGGATTTTTACTTGCTTTGGTTCGCCAATTTAATTTGAGTTATTTTGACCTTGCGTTGATAAGCCAATTTTATCACCTTTATTTGAGCTCGTGGCTTTTTATTGCTTTCTGCAGCCTAGCAACAGTCAGCAAGCAGTTGAATATTTCTTTACAAGTTGTGCTCTCGAATCGATGGTGTACGTTTATACTTAACTAAAAGAATACTACGACTTAGACATTACTGATTATTCTTCAATTTAATATACATCAATTTATATTATAAAATTTTAACACCGTTTTTTTTTTCTTTTTCCTTTAGGAAAAACCCAAGGGAATAAATAACCTTACCTGGAAGGCACATATTTCGTCATTAGCTTTCAGAGTATGCAAGCGTATGGCGAAGCTCTATCCATTGTACAACAAAAGAAAAGGTCACCTATGGCTCTGAGGAATAAGCTCCTTCTATACAAACAAGTAATAAGACCCACCATCACCTACGGCTGTCAGGTCTGGGGCGAAGCTGCAAAAACTCACCTCTACAAACTTCAAATACTTCAGAACCGATACCTTCGAGTAGCAACAGCTGCCGAATGGTAAATTGCAAATGAAAACATTCATTAAGACCTATCATTTCCCAAATTAAATGACAATATCCTCAACCTCTCTCATAAATTCTATTCCCTTCTTCCCTACAGCTTCAATCAAGTTATCCAAGGCCTCGGGGAATACGATATTGACCCTGGGGAAACCTACAAGCGTCTCAGACTCGCCTTAGGCCCATCATAACCAATAGTTTCCTAAAATATAAATATCCTTTCTTTCATCCTAAAACTTGTGATACTTCATAAAAGATAAACCACCATCTAACCCACCTGCTATTATTATAAATCCATGATAATGTCAGTAAGAACAGAGTCCCAGAATGGCAAAACGTCGAGGGCTGCTTGTCCTTGGAGAAGGATGACTCTTCAACGGCACCTCTGTGCTGTGTTGAAGGGAATGACACCGTCTTAAGCACATCAACATAGCTACTTTATAAGATCGTCGCATTATGTTAGTAACTCGTACACGTTTTGTTTTCCTATAATTTACAAATAACAAAAAAGACTGCAATTGGAACAAATTAACGCCATTAACATAAGGATGTTCCATAAATATCCACGAAAGAATTTCTACTAGGGATAACTTAGAATAACTGTCTCAATTGTTACTTGAAATATTGCAATTTGGAAAGGAAATGTTTTGAATTGCTACTGTTCCACCTGTTTCTTTTTAGTTCTTCTATGGAGTCATTCAAACGTGTCATAGTTACTAGAATAAAAACGGTTATAGAAACCTTTTCAGCTGTACTTTAGCTACCAATAGCATTACCGATAGCATAATAGTGGTATTTAGGAAGGGAAATGTATTATTGAATTCATAGCATTTGGTTGCACGACACGTAATGATTAACCGATTTAGGAACTTAATAAGATTTAAGTTAGCAATGAAGAATACCACTAATGCCTGAAGGAGTAGGTACGATTTCCTTTAGACAGACATCCGCGGTATCTGATGGACACCACGTGCTCCATATAACGTAAAAGCACAGCTGAAACATAAACAGGAAACCAAAATAAAGGTAAATTATGTAAAGGAAATTGTGGTAGATGGGAAACTATCCCAGCATTCTTCTACACTCCAGGGAAAGACAGGGAAAACAAGGTATGATTGGGTAGAAGACGCGAATCGAACACCGGACCTCGTGAATATGAATCTCAGAGGATAATTGTAACACTTAAGTGCTACGGGAATTTAATTATCGTTTACTTTTCATAGCTGAATATTTTAAAGGAGTTCGTACTATATTGGCTGTTAGAGATTCTATGAAAACAGCTATATGAAGCAAGATAAACATCCAGTTCATCAATGCGCAATATCCACCTTGCCACATTAACTTCAGTAAGCAGTATAAAATTCATGACTTCAATACCAAACTTGATAATGAATCAACAACTGAGTTAACTTTCGGAACTTAGTTTAGGCACACATCTATACTAATAAGAAAAAGAAGTCTAATAATATATTTAAATTACAACTGTTCTTTGAATTTCATGTTTTGAAAAAGTTCTTCTAATAAAACGAATCGAGCAGAGAGCCTGCAAAAATTGTCTCATTATACGTGTCATTGGCAGAATTTGGACACAGGAGTCGAAACGATAAGCAAAAAATGTGATTTTAAAATTGTTTAATTTTTCAAATTTTTAACTGGACTAAGACAAGGGTGTAGCTTATCACCTACAGGCCGGACAATGGTTTTGTGCCACTGAGAACCGTGTGCGCACTAGCCTAACGCCAGTTGCCGAGCCTACACCCTCGGTCATGCGCAGTGCTCTCACTCTCGACCATGCGCAGTACACTGAAATGGTCAGTATCGTGCGAAATATGGCCGTGCTGCATTGTCTCCCAACTTCCAGCGCCAGCAGAAGATGCAAGTGACGTTTGGGTATAGACTCTCCTCAGTTAGCGAAGAAAGTAGGTCACCGGCACAGAACCGCTGTCGGAGCAATACTCTTTTTAGTATATATGGACGATATTCTAAATCAATGGAAGATTTTATTAGACCCAGAAATCAAAATAAAAGAAAATATTTATATTAATACCCTGCTGTTTGCGGATGACCGAATATTGATTCATCGCAATGAAAATCAACTGCAAAAATCAATGTATATTCTAAATAATGTAACACAAAAGTATAGTTTTAAAATATCAGAAGAAAAAACAAAAATTATGGATTTTAAAGGAAATTATAATGTAAGATCAAAAATTGTTTTAGTAAATAGGATTTTAGAACAGATATCGAGTTTTAAATATTTAGGATGTAACATAAGTTTTAGAAACAATGCTGATATAGAAGTAAAAATAAACAAATTCCGAGCAATATGTGGGACAATCCAAAAAACTTTTAAAAATAGAGTGAGAAGGGATACAACAATGAAAATGTATAAGGCAATGGTTATTCCAACTTTACTATATGGAAGCGAAACCTGGGTGCCAAAACAATAGGATTTAAATAAAATACAGACTGCAGATATGAAAGCTTTAAGAAGTGTATGAAAAATATTGGACAAAATAAGAAATGAGGATATAAGAAAGTAATTAGAAATCGTACCAATCCATGACGAAATAACAGAACGAAGGCAACAATGGCATGAACATATATCAAGAATGGAGGATGGAAGATATCCAAATGCAATACTAAACTATAATCCAAAAGGAAGAAGAGACAGAGGAGGACCCAGGAAACGCTGGAGAGATCTATGAAGCCGGAACGGGCGACATGCCCAAACCATGGAGTGAAGGAGGAGAAGGAGGAGGAGAAGGGGAAGGGGTAGGGGGGAGGGGGAGGAGGGAGGAGGAGGAAGAGGAATATTTAACTGCGTCAATAAAGGAAATTGAGATGGAGATAGAAGCCTTGTCAACGTTAATTTTGTTGTAGATACAAGGGAATGTGGGAAAACAGTCGGTTTAAAACGATAAGCATGTCTTTAAAGAAACTGTCTACTTAATGAGCAAGAGAAAAAAGGAGTGACTTCCTAACTAAGAAAAGAGCCACCTACGGGAAAATTCAAATAAATAACAAGGAGTGTTTCTGAAATGGAAAATAAAGTATATGGCAAACAGTATGCTTTATTCAGCTCTACGTCTTTTGTGAAGTAAGACTTTATAAACGCCTTACGGAATGAAGGGGATTTATGAAGACATTTCTTAGAATCATTTTCTTCTAAAATTACTCAATGAAATAGTAATGTATGGGCTGGGGGATTTTCTTGGAAATCTTTTCTTGTATGTTTGGAGGAAGATAAATACCAGTCTAGGTATTCCACTGACTTTTCGATTTACAGTTATGCTGTTTAAAACGACAAGGCACGCGCGGAACTTTTTCTAGTAATGGTTCTTTATTTCTTGTTCAAGAGTCCACAAATTATATATCTACTCTGAAATCTTGGTGTCGAAAATTTTGGTGAAATACATAACTTTCTTTACTTACCGTAAGCATAAAGGTATCTCAAACGCGTTGTGGCATTATAACCAGATCCTTATTGTCCTTTCAATTAATATGTACATTTTTGTTTTCATCGTTTATTTTTCGTAACATTCTATTTAAAGTATTAGGAATGAAATACTTCTTTTTTGTCTTACTTTACAGGCATTTTCTTAGAGCGACTAGCTTTTTTACTATTTAATAGCATTTTAACTAAATGTTAAAACTACCTTTATAAATATTTACTTTTACGAGTATAATATATTAGTCTTATAATATCCACATTACTGATATTAATAGAATAGAATAATTTATAAAGTGTTTTAAAGTCCCTCGTGAAAACTGGTATTTTAGCTTACAAAGTAAATAACACCGAACTCGTTCACTGATAAAAAATCCAAATAATTAACACCTCTCCAACATTTTCCTTTACAAGTGCGCCTTGTTAGCGTGGTGGTAGAGTCTGCTTCACGTTCAAGAGGTCCCGAGTTCGAATCTCGGTCAGGGTGAGTTACCTGGATAAGTTTCTTTGGGGGTTTTCCCTTATCCCGAAAGACGAATGTCGGGTAGCTCTAACCTCTATGGACCCTGGGCACATTTGAGGATCATTTCGCCCATTCCATTCATCGTTTGATATGACTTAACCTAGGAGGACGTAAAATTACAATAACAAAAAGAATCCTTCACATAATTTCAATAAGCATAAGTAATTCATCAGGATGAGAATTTAGAATTATGAATTTCATTTATTTTAATTAATAACAGAAATATACAGATATCTTATTGACTTGTTCTCATATTGTATTTGCTAATATAATCATTGGTTTAATACTCAAGCTATTCAATAAATTCCTAAACATTGATTGAAGCCTAAGAAAAATAACCGTTTTAAAAGTATTAATTTAAAATTTAAGTTTAAAAGTTAAAGTTCGGAAACTTTGGGACAAAAGTAAGCATTTCAACCCTTTGAGTGACCTTAATATTTAGCAAGTTTGGCTAATACGTTCATGAGCAAGGAAAATAAGTTCTGTATAGAAGGAAGTAAAGAATTCCATTTCAGAAGTAGAAATTACCACAAGAGACCCTTTCAGACTTAAGCAAAAATATAACTGTTTAAAATCCGAAGTACGTCCAGAAAGTAAGTTCTGTTTGGTAATAAAATTAAATTGTGTACAGAAACAGAAAAATTATTTATTACACACAATTTTACAACTCTTAAACTACCTTTCCACATAACTGCCGAAATTTTGCAGGCATTTGTCACAGAGAGGCACAAGTATTTGTACACCTTCTTCATAGAAGTTTGCCGCCTGTGTCTTCAACCAGTTGGAAACAAGGAAAGATTTGAGATGCAAAAACAGATGAGTCGCTAGCAGCGAGGTCAGGGCTGTACAGGGGTGAAATAATTCATCCAGTAAAGGGTTAATTACTTTGGTCAGATCTGCCATCTGCATTCAGCTTTAAGTTGCACTGCGAGGTAAGGGGCCGCACCGTGGCTGAGAGGTTAGACCGCTTGACTCTCACCAAGGCGGCCTGATTTCGAAGCCAGGCGACTGCAAGGTGAGATTTGAGAAGTGAGACAACACGGCGCTGGGGCGGGTTTTCTCCGGTATCTCCAGTTTCACCCGCCATGTCACTGAAAAGGTGCTCCATGTTTATCTCATGTCAGTGTCACCGCCTGCGGTGCCGTATGTAGTAAAAGCGGGTATTAAACACTACATACACACTTACACACATGTACACACACTGCGAGGTAACACGCATTGGGGCCCTTTCTTGGGCTGGAGGTTACCATGGCAACACACGTTCGGATACGTAGTTTCATGTCTTTTGTTTGTTAAAGTTGTACACACGTACTTTTCTGTTAATGCCCAGACGCATACACTTGGCAGAGATTTCTGGAGTTCTTTCGTTACGTCAACAAATCAGATATTTTCACGCAGTTCTTGTACCTACCAGGGCCAAGAACTTTGTTGATGCCATAAATACACCACGTGTTAAAACGGAATTAGAACGAGAACGGCTTTTGCGTCCAATTTAACCTTTATTTAAGTGATAAATCGGAGAGTGTAATTTATAGCTAGACATATTTAGAGCCTAGTGATATTGCAGTGCATGTATATAGATACAAAGGTTTTATGCAGAAGAATTCTTTAGTTATCCATTACCTATAGATATAAAATGTACAAAAATCTTATGAATGAACAGAACTTCAAAGGAAAATTCAAAAACCTATTCATTTGTTAAAGATTTTCTACCTTAATCATAACCACTAACATCATTACATTACTGGTCAAGATGATGATGATGATGATGATGATGATGATGATGATGACGACGACACTCTGTTGAGCACGAAAAGGAGGTCTGTATCAGTCGATTGCATTTTGTTATAACGGGTAGTGATATCGAAGTACCTTGCGTGTGATACTTTTGGTGTCCCTCCAATATCTTTGTCTTTGAATTGCTGTGGGCTGCTACAGTAGCGAACCACGAAATCTTTCTGTTCGGATATGCGTAGGTGTGTGAGAATACACAAGTTGGCTGATAAGTTTAACAGTGGCTAATAAGTATGGTATTTGAAGCGTGTTACAGACTGCTTTTGCCTCAGCAATTAAACATTATCAGATTCTTAGCACTAGGAACCGCCAAAATCTGCTACTTTAGAGTCAGTGACTATACGATATATATATTTTAATTAATGTCCTCCAACATTACATCATATTGAACGATGAGTGAAATATATGAAGTTATGTTCAAATGAGCCCAGGATCCGTAAGATGCTTTAGCTTAGGACTAAATGATTTAGAATAACTCTGCGTAATAACGAGATACATTAATGTCGTGAATCTTTCAAATGCTAAACAGAGAATTCTCCTGCAGTTACCGTCAAACACGTATATGTATTCTAAAAGTGGTTTTGCCTACCTCGGTAGCGTAGATGTTAGCATGTCTACCTCACGTTCAAGAGGTACCCAGTTCGAATCTCGGTCAGGGTGAGTTACCTGTATAAGGTTTTCTCCGGGGTTCTCCCTTTCCTGAAAGACGAATGTCAGGTAGCGTCATGGACCCTGCAGAATGGCAGCAAGCCCTTGGTTGCCTCCGGGAGGATCTGCAGCACGTCACCAGCAGACCCCTCCACTCAGAGGTCCTTAACTTAAACCAGCGTCTGGGCAACCTGGAGGAATCCGTCACCGCCTCAGCCCGCCAACAAGACTCCAAGCACGCCGCCCTCATTGACTTACACGGGCTACTGACTGACAAAACTACTCCAACGGACCAACTCTGCTCTTCAGTCATACAGATACAACAGACAGCAGAGGCCATCAACGCGCCATTACAACAAACCGAACTTCAAGCCAGCGAGCCTACTAGCCTCACTCCAGTGGAAGCTGCAACGCATTGAGACGCAGCTCAGCGAATCGCGACCACAGAACCTCAACAACTTAGACGCCAGATTGGACCAACTCCATGGAACACAGCTTACACTCACTACTCAGCGACGTCATCTCCAACCATACACAGTTATCCATACGACTTGACGGACTTAAGAAACCAACAGAAACCACACAAATATACAGAGGACTATTTTACGAGAGCCTGAAAACCACCCCCTAGACCTGACAATTAGAGACCACCTGACTTAACAAACAAACCCCACGGCCCTAGTAGCCGCTAAAGCACCCTACTTTCCACGCGCCTCGGTCAGGGCCTTCGGGTCGTGGCCGTCGCCTGGCCTGCATTCCTTCACCCGCAGCTGCTATAGGCAGCTCGCACTGCAACAGCACCTCCACTAATGGGGGTGCTCATAGCGGAACCCCGACAGGCTGAGTCAAAGCCGCTTATAAATAAAACTAAGTACCCCAATATCACCTTCAACAGTTAAAAAAAGTCATGGACCCTGGATAGATTTGAGCATCATTTCACCCATTTCATTCACCGTCGCATATGACTTAACGTTGGAGGACGTAAAATTAGAAAAATAAAAATAAAAAAGTGGTCTTTACTGCTGTGGATGTCAATAATTCATAGCAATAGAACGCTTCTGCAAGTTACGAAAAAGAACATTTAAAAAATAGATGCCGTTTTTCTCACTGTCATCACAGAGACTTAATTTCCTTCATCATCCGTCAGTAAATATTTTGTTATTCAGAAACTGAAACACAAGTCTCTACTCTATAACTTAATAAATTCTAAGAAGCTTTTTCCTTCCTGATATTCCTTTGTTGTTGCAAATAATAATCATTTCTGTATAAGTTGAGCATTCTGAGGAACAGAACTTTGATTTAATGCTTTTCTTGTTCGTTATGATTTCGCTGAATTTTCTAGGCAAATATTTCAACTACTCCCACATAACTGTTTTCCTTTAATGTGGAACTTTGCTAGATGATTACCTCTTCTCTTGAAAAAGTTGAAACTGGTTCTTCTTACGTAATGCATTTATCTTTATTGATAACTATTTTGTGCAATTATTTTTCTATATTTCTGCCATTTATTTATAAACCTCTTAGCTTATTGCTAATAGTTTTGGCAACGAGGTGAGGAAGTTTCATGAAAATGTTCAAAAACATACTGGAATTCAATATCATGTTTGGTACTTCTACTAATTATTTTTGTTTCTCAGTCCACACCACCATACTCGTGTTTGTTTTGTAATTTACGTCCTCCATCGTTAGGTCATATCGGACGATGAGTGGAATGGGTGAAATGATGCTCATATGAGACCAGGGTATATAGAGCGTAGTTACCTAACATTCGTCTTTAAGGACAAGGGAAAAACCCCGAAAAAGCTTATCCAGGTAACTCACCCTGACCGAGATTCCAAGACCTCTTGAACGTGAGGCAGACACGCTACCATCTACGCTACCGAGGCGGGACACAGACGCACGTGTTGGTCCTTTTTTGCAATCAGGATATATGAAAACATGTATTTTCAGTAACATCATAAATTAAGTTGTGCAATAGCGGAAGTGAAAATACATCAACACGTTTTCCAAGAGCTCGCTCGTAGTTTCTATATACTGTTTTCCTCTGAAATATGCGCTGCACCTGTTATTGGGAATATTTCTTGACATGCATAATTAAGTATTGTTCTTTCTAATTCCTTCTGTATCTCTCCTTCTACTTTCTTTTCCGACCAGTTTTCTGTAGAATCTCCATTTAGTTTCTTCCAGTGTATTACAAATTCAAAATTGCACACACACTTCATCATTCAGTAACCAACGTTACCAGATATTTACACCATGTCACAATCCGAGTAGTTTTCCATGCTGGTACTGAAACTTGTCATTCCTCTTTGTAATGAATCACCATGTGTTTGTTTAACTGGTTCAAAAGCCCATGACAGTTCGCGGCTTTGGACCACGGCTTTAACATGTCAGGCATTTGCTGTGCAACAGCCAACAGCTATGTAGATGCAATCTCCACCCCATTTCATATAGGGCGTAAAAATACCCTTTGAGTGTGTGAATACTCCATCCATCCCAACATATAATTACAGTTTTAAGCGAAAAGTACGGTTTGCAATTTCTACGCCTCAAATGAAATAATGTTGCTGGTCAATTTTGTGGAATACACATGTGAATGACGCAAGCTCATTTGGAAAACACAAATTTTAAGGTAAATGTTATGTTTTATTTGCTTTTACTTTTATGGTCCCTTTAATGTCTGAAACAGGCCTGGTGAACAATATTCCTAAGGTTAAAAGCTCATCCCTACTTCTCCTTTTACGGTTCCTTACTAAGAGGTGTTTATAGTTTAAACTATAAATATTAATGGCGATTAAAAAGGTGTAAGTATTTCCGCGAGAGTGAAGAGAGGCCAGAGTGATCTGCATATTGAAGCCTAGAAAGGACCCGGTACACCCTTCAATCTACCGTTCCATAGGTCTCCTCTCTACGATCAAAAAAAGTCTTCGAGAGGATAATACTCACCCGCTTGTCCCCAGTATTGGGTGACATTCAAGCCATACCTGCTTATCAATTTGGATTTCGTCCGGGGCACTTGAGAGTCCAACAGCTACCGCGTGGAGACGGCTGCCCTGGGTTTTCAGGAACAGGCGTTCACGGCAGCAGTGTCTTTGGACGTCGAGAAGGCCTTCTTTACAACCTGGCACACCGGACTCCTTCACAAGCTTATTCACCTGGGCCTACCAAACCAATTAATAAACTTCTTACATAGATTTCTAAAACATCGCACTTTTAAAGTCACAGTCGCGGGGCAAACGTCTTCTCTCAGACCAGTGAGAGGCGGAGTCCCCGAAGGCTCTGTGTTATCTCTCACTATTCAGTGTATATATGACAGACTTCCCTACAGACCTGCGCGTCGAAATGGCACAATATGCTGACGACGTGCTGCTGTTCTGCAAAGACAGGCACATTCGCAGAGCCTTCAACCCAATTCAAAGACACCTCCGTCTCAAACAAGAGTGGTGCAGCGTTGGCGGATTTCCGTTAATCCGGACAAAAGCCACGCTATTCTGTTCACCAAGCGCCACACCCCCGCAGACTGCCCAGATTTCCATTTCAGAGGTCGAAGGATAGAATGGGTACCCTCTATCAAATACCTCTATCAAATGTGTCGATGGAATGTCAGACCCTAGTCTGACATTCCATCGACACATCAGGGAACTCTCGGCGAGGGTTCGTCATATCGGACGATGAATGGAATGGGTGAAATGATGCTCTAATGAGCCCAGGGTCCATACAGCTTAGAGTTACCGACATTTGTCTTTCAGGTTAGGGGAAAACCCTAGAAAAAACTTTATCCAAGTAATCCACCCTGATCGAGACTCAAACTCGGGACCTCTTGAACGTGAGGCAGACATGCTACCACCACGCTACCGAGGCAGGCTAGTCCCGTTAATGATATATGCCTGCGAGGTCTGGGACATGGCCGCAGATTCCTGGCTGGCATATCTTCAACGCGCTCAGAATAGAGGACTTAGGTCCATCTACTCAGTAGGCCGATTGTTTCCAGTAAGGTTCCTCCATGAAGCCTTGGGTCTTTCATACGTGGAGGATGAAATTAGACGCCGGGCTACAAAATTATACGAACAGTTACCTTTGCACAGAGGTGCCCTGGTTAGGTCTCTTGGTGATTATGATCCAACCAGACGTCGTCGCCGACCATCCCGGGTCCCCCGCATGGCTTGCGGGCATCCGAAGTAACCACGGAGCAATTCCAGCAGCAGCAAAAGCTGAGCTCCCATAATCTACCAAGAGTTGTTGGTCTCAAAATTAACAAAAATCAATTCAAAATCAAACTAAATCCTTCAACGCCAGGGTGCTAAAGGAAAGCATCCTATCCTTCTTAGAGTAGTGCTAAACTACCTCGAAATCAATCCACCATCCTCAAACAAAAACAGCCATCCTAAACCATCCCGAAAAGAAAATCCTTTCTGTGTTTAAACCCTATCCCGGATGGACACACAGCAACAATCTTCGGGCTAACACAGCCTGTCAGTACCTGCGAAGGTGTAAGTATTGATGTAATATTGTGGTGAAGCTATACTCTCTTGCCTATTTTCTGCGGTATTATTTATTTTGCAGATGTTGGTATGGCTAGCGGACCCGGAATGAGGATAGATTCGTGCTTTGTGCACGAAGCTAATAGAGCATGGCGTTCGTTTGTCTTTCTTGGTGAACCTTGTTAGGGAATAGACGTTTAGCAGGATATAGTGCAACCTCATCTCTTCTGAATCCAACTTAAAAGTTAAATGCGTTTTTGTTTATTGTAATTGTATCTAAAGTTTAATAAGTGTGTTAAATCGAAGTAATTTTCGTTTTTTTTTAAATCGTAACTTAGATGCCACCTGATAAAACGATCTTCTGGTGTAGCGACGCCTCTCATGCCATTCGAACTGACTATTTAATACTTTCTAGTTACGTTCAATTAAAATAGTTACGGCAATATTAATTTAAGCTATAAAGCCTGGGACTTTTACAAGTTGTTAGTCGCCGTTAAGGAGGTTGTACTTGTGTATAACAGAACTTCCAGTGGTTTACCGGGAAAAATACGAGTCAGTTGGAGAATTTAATTTCGTGCTGGTACGTTCCCATGGAATCTTTGTGGTCAAGGCAACCGGACGGAGACCGGCATGGCATTGAATTTTTCAGTCTGTCTCTGCCTATACAAAGGTTGTCCTACACACGACCAGGGTAAAGGAACGATTTATATTAAATATAAGTTTAGGTATATTCCAATGTTTAATAAAGTAACGAAAAAAGAAAAGCATGTGTTGAAAATTTTTACAACTGAACAGTTATAAAGACTTCACTTCAAGTCAGTAACAGAGACATGCATTAATATGGTTGATAACTTTAGGAGATTCCTCTGAGTGGCTATGCCCAATACACAATGTAGTGATGACGTAACATAAGCGACACTTTTTAAAATTATTTATTTAACAGCATGTGGTTGTAATTCTACGTCCTCCAACGTTAAGTCACATCGGACGATGAATGGAATGGGCGAAATGATGCTCAAATGAGCCCAGGGTCCATAGAGCTTAGAATTATCCGACATTCGTTTTTCAGGATAAGTGAAAACCCCGGAAAAACCTTATCCAGGTAACTCACCCTGACCAAGATTCGAACTTGGGAGCCCTGGAACGTGAGGCTGACACTCTACCACCACGCTACAGGTGGGCATTTAACAGATGTTCCATTACAATGATTGTAATACTACATGCTCTGCATAAGCTTTAGTTTTAAATTTCTATAATTTCATAAATTATACTAATACATTCCTTTGTCTTATTAAGCTATTTACAATTGTAAAAAAACATTTAGTTTATTTCCTAAAGTTACCATACTAATATTCAGATTCTATTGCATTTCTCTAGTAACTGTCTAAATCCTGTAATTTACTTTAAAGTATAAGCGATATGTGACATAATATTGCAGCTCAAGAGATGTGTTCAATATGAGCATGAAGCTTGGACGGAAATTCACACTTTTGTTGTACTTTGCACGCATTTAAATTCAGCAAATTACCCCGAGTTGCATGAACTCGTTCTGGTTTCCTTGGAGATTGATATCACCTTAACAAAACACAAACTATTTTATCCAGTAGTAACATTTAAGCCCAGTTTAACTATTTCACATGGTTTGCATCATCCACTATCGCCACTTAACTGTAACCTTCTGCAAGTTTTTCCTTCTCAAAACTTCTGGAAATTTCCTTTGGCTATATAAACAAATTCTCTGGCATAGTAAAATAGCTCACCAGCAGCTACAGCTGAGATACATTCGTATCTATTTCAAGAACTGATTGACTTCTAAATGTTACCTAACAACTAATCAAAGGCAACCCCAATTCCATTCTCGCCTTCATAGAAACACAACACAATATATTCATTTAGTGAACCGTCGTACGTTATTACATGATAACGCAGATCAATGGACCATGACGCATAGATCCGTATTTCATCACGGCTACGTCGCAGAACTAAGTGAATACAAAGACAAGCTGAAGTGACTGTGAGGTGATAGTGTGAGCTAAGCGAAGTTTCACCGTAGGCTGAACTAGGTTTTTAATGACTGGAAGATAGTGAAGTGACAGTCAATAAACTGAAGGAATAACATTCCACGATTTTTTCTAAAGATTATCCGCTTTATTTACTTCTGATTTCATTTGTTATTTCCTCACGTAGTTTAGTAAATAACCGCGATTGTGCACTCAGTGCACAATATTAAAAGAAGACTTCCAGAGAAATGAGGTTGGTGATTTGAATGGCCACAAAGTGTTTGAAGTGTCATACATTTTCCATAAAAGGTATATGCTTTAGAAGGTTCAACTGTTTATAGATTGCACTATATTATAGACCAAACTTATGGTCTTTAACATTTAGTGTGTCAGAGATTACGCAAATATATTACTTTTCAAATTAAAATTACGTTTGTTAACTTAATTTATCTGTTTAAACTGTCCGGCTGCAGTTTTGTTCATAACGCTTACATCCTTTAATGAGTGATATCAGTTTTGGAATACAAGTATTTAGTGTGACAATGAGCTTGGGAAACTAATGCACCAAAACCACAGGAAATATTCATTCCTTGGATTTAGGAAAATTTACAAATAGGAGCCTCAAATTGCGCAAAATCACTGAGTTGTTTGGTTTTGCTGATTCTCACCTTGTTGTGTGGAGTCTTGATGCTTACTTTTCATAGCAGCCACAACAGTTCTTTAGTTTTAAGTAGTAATTCTCTTGAATATTATTATTTCAGGCAACACTTCCAAACTGCCATTCTAATTTTTCTCCTAAACTAATGTAAGGTGTATATAAAGCATAAGCTTTTCGTAATTTCTTTAAAAATGCTGCTAAATTTGTTTCCATCTAGCAATTAATACATGAACATGGAACTTCGAGTAGTTCTACCACATTTTACATTTTGAAATGACAATTTATGTATAATATTGCGCAGAAAGATTTAAAACATTACATTATTTTGTCTCTGGGGAATAACTTGTCTACATGGGTTCTGGAATAATGTATTTTGAGATTCATATTAAAGTTTCAAACATGTACCTATATTAAGGTTTTAATTATCCAGTGCAGTAAAATTGTTTTAACGGCTTCCATCTGACTTTTCACAACAAATTTTCAAAACATTTTTTTTGGATATAGGAAAAACCCATATGGCCATCGAAAACATTTCAAGTTTGTCAAGCAGAGATTTGTACATATACAATGAGGGTGACGTTGGAAATGGTAAGTTATTTTCGTATTAATACAGTCAGATTTTTCCTAGAATGTGAGAGATTTTAGATTCACTGGCCTTCTGAAAGTATGAGTACATGAAAGAGAAATTTTCATGCCATTTTATGAGCTGAAGAGTTTCACTTGACGGTTCCCTGTGTGTGGAACTGATGACGGATGCACTCAGACTAAAAGCGCCACATACAAACATAAAACAACTGACGGCCTTTCCCATGGAAACAAGTGCATCATTAATTCATGAAGGAATCCCCAATGGTCCACATGATTTCGAGACGGAAGTATGGGTTTGTTTGGGTGGGTTTTAATGGACACGCTGGTTCCAAATGAGACTAGAACAGCAAAAGTGTTGCAGTTCCATTTAACCGTGACCATGTCAAGCAGTTAAGGTCCTTTCAGCTACTACTAATTTATGTCACTTAGGTTTCCAGCCTTTGTTTGAAGGGTTTCCCTCCAGGAATCAAACATGGCAGCACCTACATACCTGGCTTCAGAAACTGAGCAGTTGCTTTTGGCTAATACGTTCAATATGACGTTTTTTGTTTATTATTGATATTATATCTCATATTGAGCTGACACGCGATGTTTTCAAACTCCTGTCATTCAAAAGAGGTCCATTTCTAGGATTCAACACGAAGATATTAAATATAATTTCTAATCCCTGACATATGAAACTAATCCTGGTACATGGACAAACTTACGAATATTTGGATTTTCCCAAAAATGACTGTAATGGCTTTGATTAAAATTATGATTAAAATTATGATTATGCAATAAAGCGCAAAAAATACACAAAATTATAATAAAAAATTGCATGTTATTAAATTACACATTATGTAATAAATATTTTCTCAAGTTTATCATACACAGTTAGTGGTATAAATTTTAATATTATGTGTTTCAAATGGGAAGAGTTCTGAATCACCTCGAATTAGATGTGTAAGCGCCCTCAGCGTTGCTACCTCGTTACCCTCCCCCTTCAGCTCATATTTCTCTATCTCTCCTTGTACGCTCTTCTAGGCGCTAAACGCACGGGAACCCAAAACTTTTACAATAATGCAGTTGTTGAAATTAAACCTGCAACACGGATATTGGCATATTGTGCACATGTTTCAAATGATATAATAATTATCGTTTATAAATTACTATCCTTCTAAACCAGCAGAACTGCCAGTGACTTACATTAGGCGACAGTTCACCATTGTCTTCATCATCCGAGTACTGCAAATTTAAGAAGATAGACTCCAAAATCTCGTCACGTACTACTCCTTTTTTCCAAAAGTCGTCTTCCTGTAGTGCATGCCTCGCGCAGTTTTCACAGTCTTGTGTTATCTTGTTAATTTCTTTGTAAATAGATCGTTCAACGCCAGTTTAAAAGTATTATTTTTGTTTGCAACATAATTTGAGCTCACATCAACTCAATTGGATTGTACTGGCATTGATAAATAGAAGTGCGTGTTACCTCATATGTAATTTCAATTGCAAGTTGATCCATTTGATACACATTCCTTGGTTTTTAAACGGAAGAACTGAATAATACTGCTTTGAACTCTCCAGAGTAAATAGACTCATATTCTGCCGATGCAGCATTCTAGAAGCCATCAGGAAGTGTACCATTTGCTCTCTGTCTAATTTAACAAATACCTTGGCTTATTCAAAGTAATTCTTTTATCACGTCATGTCAAATGTTTACATTTCAGTTTTGAGTAATTATAAATATAAGTATATGCATTTATGCCAACCAATAATGTTCATTGCAATGCTTATTTTGCGATGCATTGTTATAATATATTGGCAATTCATTTATTTCTCTTAAGAAAACTATTTGAGCCAATTTTTTTAGTTTTTACGGTTATTTTGGGTACCTTACTCTCTTCCATCCCCAAGGATAACTTTTTGCAAAATCTGAATTTGTGTCTTAGCGTAAATGGTATTTGTTAGAGATGGATTTAGTCGGTGTTTTTTGTAATTTACGTCCTCCAACCGTGTCATTTCGGACGATGAATGAAATGGGTAAAATGATGCTCAAATGAGTCCGGGGTCCATGGAGCTTAGAGGTACCTGACATTCGTCTACCAGGATAAGGGAATTCCCCGGTAAAAACTTATCTAGGTAACTCACCCTGACCGAGATTCGTACTCGGGACCTGTTGAACGTGAGACTGACACGCTGCCATCTACGCTACCGAGGCGGGCTTAGTTGGCGCTCATTACACACCACTTACGGGGAATGCAATATGACAACACTACAAGACACCGATTGGTTGTTGGCCTAGTATCTTTCAAGGACAAACATCATCCCATTTGAAACACATAGGTATACTTCTTTCAAATGGAGAGTCATTCGTTTTTAATAGGTATTGTATTCCACTCAGCAATTTGATACCCAAATGTTATTGGAAGTTCACATTTTCAGGTCGACTAAATACCTCCTGTCCAGGGAGAGTAATCTTTTCCTTGAGCAAGCATTCCCGCCATGCATCTAGCATCTCATTAACCATTCATCTGAAAGATGGAAATATAACGGTATAAAATGTAATTTTTTCAAGCGATTGTGTAGATCAGAAGGGTCCCCAGCTTTCACCAACTAAAAATGTAAGATCTCGAAAAGTGATCAATGGGAATCGAACAAGGGATCTGCTGGATATGAAGCTTACACGCTACGACAAATCCATATAGCTAAGTAAACAACTTATCTTTCTTCCTGCTAGAGTTTAGCTTTCACATACCTACCAAAATTTTATATCGAAAACTAGCATTCTGCAAGGTTTAATCAACTACAAATGCAGGGTAGCAAATTAATTTGAAGCTGAGTGTACCTATTACATGAGTAAACAATGCTGCCTCCTTGATTCGCTCTCGGATATGATTAATGTTATTGCTGTATATAACAGTAATATTGCTTGCTGCCAAACCACATATAAACTCGTATATATCTAAATACAACAGTGTTTCCATTTAAAGCCACAAATATGCTATTTATATTCATATATACAAACCATGTGAATTCAGAAACGTTAATATTGAGTTACCTATTTACTTGTATTTAATATAGCCAACACTGCAATTCCATTCCTTCATCCTATTATAGCCCGCCTCGGTAGCGTGGTGGTAGCATGTCTGCCTCACGTTCAAGAGGTCCCGAGTTTGAATCTCAGTTAGGGCGAGTTACCTGGATAAGGTTTTTCCGGGTTTTTCCCTTATCCTGGTAGACGAATGTCGGGTAACTCTAAGCTCCATGGAGCCGGGATTCATTTGAGCATCATTTATCCATCGTCCGATATGACTTAACGTTGGAGGGTGTATGGCTATTATTACAACCTTTACAACAATGACAAAAATCTTGCTGACTGACGGAGAGTGCTTTAACATCGTACTGGGAGATACTACCTACTTAGATCGAGTTGGGAAGAAAAAATGTGAATTGAAATAAATAGCTTGGATAAATATATCATCATCCCCAACAATAAGATACAGTTAACCACCGGCACGACAGCCCTAAGAGGGGCAAAGTCTCCCAACCTGAGTGCCAGCCTCATGCCCATTTGCGCACAGCAGAGGTGGGCGATCTTCCAACCGATATGGGGAGGAGATGTGGTCAACATCTCGACATCCCCCAGCCGGAACGTTGGTTTTCGTGACCAGGACCGCTTACCTTCCGTAAAGCTCCTTACTTTCCTCACGATGCTGTCTGGGCACCGGTCCTGTACCCCGGAATTAAAATCAGCATCCCGTGGGTGGGATCGAACCCGGGCCGCTTTCCGTGGCCAGGGACCAAGGCATGCTGCCTTAGCTCGCTACGCCACGGCGCAGGACCCAACACCAAGTAAATATAAAACAATACTGCATACTAAAATGTGCGTTGAATATGTTTACAACGTCCTTCACATTCTTAGACAAATTTGTAATCCTGGTATACAAATAATGGTTTAGTTATGGCCATGCTACATGCACCCTTTGATATAAAAGAGATGAGACCCTGGAAGCTGATATTCTTCTAAGTCCACATCGTGTACATTGGGTCACGAACCACGTCGCTTTAGCTTCATCCTACTGAATCCTCTTAAAACTGAGTCTCATATAGCCGAGCGAATATAATTTAGAATACAAACAACTAAGCTTCCAGGGAGAATGATCTTAATTAGTCATCACCTATCATAATTAAACAGTTTAAAGAAACAAATGCATAGAAAAATTAAGAAGATGGGAGTTCGGATAGTCTTTGACCTGTAAACGCCAGCCAATGGTATGTTTACTGTTGTAAAGATCACTCTGAGTATATTGTCACCCAATTATCGGAAGGCACGACCAACTGACGGCTGAGTGAGGGCCGGTAAGCATTCGGCACGCCTACCCATTGATCTTATAGCGCTAACGAAGGCATGGTTGGAGAAAACATCACTAGCCATCTCTTTCGTCTCCCCCTGCCGTCTGGAACCTTCGGGGTGATTCACTGTACCGAGAGACTTCCAGAAACAGCGATATTCCTATAAAAAGGGGCTGAAGTTAGCGAGTCAGTTCAGTTCTTGGCGAGCAGCCGTGAGGGGCGCCGAGTGAGTGAACGGACCGGAAGACTGTGTACGTGCATCAGAGGAGTTGTACGTAATTGTGAGTGTAGAGTGGGCCTGTGACAGACGAAATGACGAATTTTAATTGTGTACATTACGTAATTCTGTTTAATCGGCAAGTGTTCCAACTGTAATTCGGTGGAAATAAAGAACATTTTGAGTTTGTGCAATTGGACTTTTAATTTTACGAGCCAGCAAAGTCGCAATATCTTAAACCCCTAATTTGTCATGGGCTGCTAAGAAGTAGCAACATGTGAGCCATAAGTAAGTAGCAAGGATTACATAATTCTATAAGCTACTGAGACTCCAGAGTATGTTACTTTACAATTAAATCATTCTAGAAGGCAAATACACAAGGCAACACTACAAAGTTTAATATACAGAAAACCTTCCTCCACCCCAAACTGTCCTCTGAATGCAAACTTTTGTTAGGATTAAGCATCTCGAAAATGGCTCTTATATTGCTATTTACTCCAATTTACATTAGGTATCTGTCACTTAAACTATAGCTATCACCTCATTAAGTACCAAGTTAACGAAACTCGTTCAACTAAACCTCTTGTTCCAAGACTTTCACTTGATCGACGTCAAACACAGGCTTCTCTAATCTCTGCTACAGTAGCAGCGAATGATGACAGCCTCACTCGGAAAATAGCAGCGAATTGTACTAAGTAGCTTGACAGCATTTTCTATCTATGTCCAATAAATCTCGTTTATATGGCACCTAGTTGGGGTTCTGAAAGTTCTAGAAACGTAGAGAAAATAAGCTATATCAGCTATGTTACGGTGGGTTTAAAATATATTCATAGAGGAAAGCATACTAGTTTTCTACGAAGAGCCTGTAGATTTCTTTTCATTCTGTGTATATTTGTGTTAACTTTGTGAAACTGACAAGGTGTCAAAGATAAATTAAAAAAGAAACCTCTTATCGGAATATAATTTTAATGCACTGGCCATATCTCTTAACTGCACTGCAGCAAACCTTCCTGAGATATAAATTCCTGTCTTGAGTTGTCTTTAAGTACTGTATTCAAATTTTATATTCCTTTGTACCCACTCATAGTTGATTGTTGCCCTGATGTTACTGTGGGTGCCTACATTGTTGATGTCATTTGAATAAAAGTGCAACAAAAAGCATTTTTTAAGGAAAAGCAATTGTGTGTCTATCTCAACAGCATAACTCATGAACTAAAAGTCGGATCAATACGAAACTGGTACTTATTTACAGCATATTTTAAGGAGACCAAACTGACTTTCAGGAAAATTCGAGTGCCAAATTAGCCTTTTACATAAAATATTTTCATAACTTCTAGTATTCTGGAAAGTAGCGCTAAAGATTTTAATTGAGGCATTATATTTTTAAGAAGTTTATTGGATAGCTGGGCCGTAGCTTAGTTGGTAGAGCACATGCCTGTCGTGCTAGTGGTTCTAGGTTCGATTCCCGGTGGTGGGGGGATTTTTCTCCGACCAAGGTAATTCCTCATCTTCCCCAGGGTCTGGAAGTATGAATGAGAGTGCGAATGTGTGTGTGATCTAATGAGTAAAACCCAACGAATATGAGTTAGCACCTTCGATACGTTCCTAAGGAAAACGGCCGCCGATATGACCATTGCAGTTAAGGGCGGGGTATAAATGTAATAATTAGGGAAAAAAGTTTATTGGACTAAGAAAACGTCTTATTGCCTAACAAAGAGCTTTTAATCAATTTTATGTAATTTTGTGGAACTGGTAACTAAACGAATTGCAAAAGTTTAATCTACAGAGAGGTAGATGTCTTTATTATGAACGATAATTTTATTTTATTTTGGCTAGCTCGCAGGTAAGTTGCCAGAGATCTTGACTGCTGTGTGAGGGGTGCCTGTTGTTTGAGGGATCCCGGCTAGGGTTGAGAACTTTTCTCTGTCCACGCTTATTCCTTACCCCTTCGCCATAGAATCTGAATGTACCAATAGTCAATATCACTATCAGTATTTCTAAGATATTCCTGAATATTGATTTCCACTCTGATTGTTTACTCCATTGTGCTGTTACCATTCACTTACTTCAATTGTTTTTCTCACTTCAAGACCAACATAGAGCAACCCTCCTTTTAAAGATTGGAGTATCGCCCCAGCTTACTGTATGGCCTTTGTGCCTACGACGAAATGCTTTATAAAATTATTTCGGCAAAATGATTCGATTAATAAGATAAAGTTATAAACATAAAAAAATTAGTGGAGAAAGTCGTTTACATATAACACATAAAATATTTTTGCCATAACAATAATTCCGCTTCAAAAGCGAAAGCTCATTACAGTCATTTTCTAAGTTTACTACCTAGCAAAGTAATTAATTTGAAGGGCCCTTTATGTGGATATCCGTTTGTATTTCCAGGTCGAGAGCATTTTTCAAACAAACGTTTTGGTAGTGAAGTACCTTAGTTTCACAAATTGGTCAACCCACTTAACTGAATTTCTATTTTAAGTTTCAAAGGTACTTTCACCCTTGTTTCAGCTCATTTTTAATCTTCTACAGATACTGCACTCAATTAACGTTTTACTGATGATCTGTTCAGTTTTGCAATTGTATGAATGAAAAATAATTCCAGGAACATCAATATATGAAGAACGCTAAATATATTTTTTATCATATTAAAAACAGCCATTCCACAACTTAACATCATACCACTGTATTACTTTATCTACATTGTATATAGCAGATATAGAAATATTTCATTCCAAACTTAAATTCCATAGAGAGCTAAGAGCACTTTCGCTTTCTCTTTTCGACATTAGGAGGGACAAGTGTTGCATTCCACTCAAATATTCCGTATTCAGTACTTTACCGGAGATGAATATTTTGGAACTCATAGAATAAAATAAAAATATTTTTTGAAAAAGATCCGTGTAGTGTTTGTGTTTGTAAACATAACTTTAAAACAAACAATGGAAATCTAAACTAGTCATTTAAGGTATTTAAGTCTAGTATGGTCCTGTGCGGCATGAATTTTTTCAAGCCCTGTAATATTTTACAAAAAGTGGTACCTATAGTGCAGATTTAGAACCATGTGACTTTTGCTATTTCCTAACTTGAAAAAACGCCTTCGTGGGAGGCATTATCCATCATCAGAAGCAGTGGTGAAGGCTGCGGAGGCGATTTTGAAGGATCTCTCAAAAATGGTCTCTAGCATGTCTTTGATGCCTGGCAGAAACGCTGGGACAAAAGCATCGCATTCAGGGGAGACTATTTTGAGGACCATCAAATTTATGAGGATGAGTAAAGGTACGTTGTCAACAAAAAATTTGTGATAATTCTTTATTGAACATCCCTTGTAATAATACAAATACAAATGTTGCATAAACATATGTAAGTGTAATGTGCTTTTTACAGTACAGGTACATATTTAACCTGCTATAACTGCTATCATATTAGGCGATTAAATTTAGAGGCACGTTCTTTATTGCCGTCATGAAAATACCTTTAGTGTGTTTTATCTCCTTGACGTTAACATTTCGGTATTTATGTCAGTACTTTATGACTACAGATACTTAAGTAAACGAGCCTCGGAGGTCCACGGTTCAAATTTTGCCATGGCTTAATTAACAAACCTGGAAACTTTCCTTCCCAAAATTCCTTCCCAAAAATGATTTCATTGCCTGCCTCGGTAGCGTAGATGGTAACATGTCAGCGTTACGTTCAAAAGCTCCCGAGTTCGAGTCTCGTTCAGGGTGAGTTACCTGGATAAGGTTATTTCGGGGTTTTCCCTTATCTTAAAAGACGAATGTCTGGTAACTCTAAGCTGCATGGTCCCTGGGCGCATTTGAGCATCATTTCACCCATTCCATTCATCGTCCGATATGACTTAAAAAGATAAAGGACGTAAATTAAAGAAACAAATAATTGTTGCACTCTCCACCACCTGTGGTGACATATGTAATAGGTGCATGCATTACACTCGCATGACTTTCTCTGCTTTCTCTATTATAAACCATTATTACAGACGCTTATTCTTCTATCTACTTCAATTGTAATATACATTTGTATACGGAAATGATTTTAATGCATATTTCCTTATAGCTTATGGCAATACAACAGGGATAAGCATTGGTCATGTTGATCGTCATTCTCTTTACCTGACTAGGGAGAGGAAAAGAAAACATATAACTTCACTTGAGAAGCTAATAACAAAGAATATATTTGAATTAGCTAATTGCGCAGCAAATATAATTGAAATATGTGTGTGCTTGAAGTAAATTTTGTATGTATTAGAAGTAGGTCCCAAATTCATCTAGAAATAAATCTTCAGAGGCTATTCCTAGAGAATTCAAGATAAGTTTCATGTGTAGGGAAAATGCTTTAAATTTATAAAATTTTATGAAAATGGTTGGTTGGAGCCTTTTTTTTTTTTTTTTTGAGAAAATCAAAATTGTAGTGTAGTTTAGGAATGTGGGAGACTCTGTTAACCATCAATATGTAGCATTTTTGAAATGTATTAAAACTAAACGTTGTTTTGGATTTATGCTGTTTATAGTCACAGGCATGCGCATAAATATGAACCGTTTTAGAAGGTGCTTTTATTTTGGTAATATGGAAACTATTTCCGGTGATATTTCGATATCGCATTTTTCAAAAGTGGTATAGGGAGTCCATTTAACAACAACACAGAAACTGGCCGTATCAGACAAAACTACGACAGGAGACATAAAACTATATAAATTAGATACACATTGATTTTAGTAATCATAAACAATAAATAAGTAATAAAAATAAAATAATAGTAAATGGGAGACAAACAGAGTGTAGGACATTTGTTATTTCGAAACTCTATATAGACGGGAAGCCAACCCTGTATTCTTTTGTTCAATATTGCCCGAGGCTATGAATGGCGACGTTCTGGCGGAGTCCACTTCCGCTTAAAATCTTTAGAAACGAAAACAGACGTGACCTTTACAATGAAGATACAGATTCGAACAGACGCTTATCGTGCGTGCCTTAGCATAAGTAATGAGTACGATGAACCAACCACGCGAATTTTGTGTAACCTATCAGAGGGAAATTATTAGTCACATGATCTTCGAAAGGTTCCAAAATCAGATTAAGTGGGGGAAAATACTAACATGGCTGAAGTAGGCCGTTTTCGTGAAGAAACACTCGTCGTCAGAACGGCACGCGTCATACACGTATAACATTCGTTGGCGTAACGGCACATGTGATGGACATACAACGCCTACAGACTTAAAGGCATGGGGATATAAGTGACGCGCATGTAAGGACAAATGCAATATAAGACAACCAGACGCGAGACGACGTAGCAAACTGCATACTACAGATGATGCAGACCGTGACGAACACGCAGCACACAAAGGACAATAAATCTGCATCTCTACAAGACAAGGTGTTTCTGTTCACTCCAACTATAGTCAGGACCTACGTTACCCACACCTAAAATCACTGATAAGAGATTCATGCTGAGCTACACCGAATGAAACACCTTTTCCTACAAGAACCCTCAGCCCTTTATCCCAAACAGCCATCCAGCTACTTATGAGGTGTTGAGTGAGCGAGGGACCACTCTATCAGTTTCAACCGGGCAGAACTGCCTCAATACTTAAATTTAATTGACAATAAACTGATTATAATTAACTTTAATTAGTAAAATTATGTTTAATTTTGCTACATTACAATGGATGAAATGCAGGTTTATTTAGGATACATTTATCATCAGGTGTAGACTACAGATTTATTCTTAACTGATATCAGAAATATGCCACGTACTTATAAAATTAAGAATAATATAGCAAATAAGGATAAATTTACTGAAATTGATGCAAGTAATTGAAAGATATTCAGTTGCCTGTTATATAACTTTTTTGACTATAAACAATATTATTTTGAAATTAAAGAATTTGAGACACAGAGAGAGAGAGAGAGAGAGAGAGAGAGAGAGAGAGAGAGAGAGAGAGAGAGAGAGAATGAGAGAGAGAGAGAGAGAGAGAGAGAGAGAGAGAGAGAGAGAGAGAGAGAGAGAGAGAGAGAGAGAGAGAGAGAGAGAGGAGAGAGAGAGGAGAGAGAGAGAGAGAGAGAGAGAGAGAGAGAGAGTTATCTAGTACTTCAGACGGAGAGAAAAGGTGAAGTTGAGAAGTTATGAATTTTTAGCATTTTGTTGTTCTAGAGAGCCATTTTGTTCCTCCTTTTTCACAATCTTATTGCGATCCATTCTTAATATTTATTCTATGTTATAGTAAAATAAATAAAATAGTTTCCTGTTGTATCATTTTAAGGGATAGTATTTATTTAATAAATCCAAAAGTGGCTAAACTTTGCAAAAACGTTTTGTTCAAAGAGGTTACAAGAGTAAATATTCCTAATAATAAATGTTATTACAAAGGTTAAAAACGTATGTATATGTGTGCAATTAATAGCAGAAATTTCAGCAATGAAATGTCATAAGCATTTCCAAAGGCACAGGCTACAGAATATTATCCAGTTTCAATTATCGTACTAAACGACTAATCATTATTTAGAAAACATTTGTTGAAAAAGCCATGGAGTACAAATCAGTTTATGCATGTTAAAACAATAACTGCTTACAATTAATTTCCAAATAATTGTGATATATAAGGATGCTGTAGCATTTAAGAATTTGAAGACAGAGCTTGCGAACTAAATAACTTTACTTTTTATAACGGTACAAAACCATTTTAGATATATTTAAATTGTCATTTTTCAAACACAGTTTTTTTGTGTGCAAATAAGGAAATTCAAACCATTTGGACAATGTTTATGGTAGTCTATGGAACCGTAGTGTCGCAAAGGCATAGAGACGGCGCGTGGGCGAGCACTGAACGTTAGCCGATACAGAGAGAGAGAGAGAGAGAGAGAGAGAGAGAGAGAGAGAGAGAGAGAGAGAGAGAGAGAGAGAGAAGAGAGAGAGAGAGAGAGAGAGAGAGAGAGTGAGAGAGAGAGAGAGAGAGAGAGAGAGAGAGAGAGAGAGAGAGAGAGAGAGAGAGAGAGAGAGAGAGATAGATAGACGCGCATAGTCTTGTTCTTTTCGCTGCTTCGTGATTGCTATCGAACGATCCACAGAATTCTACAACAATGGCTTGAGGTATAAACGCCGGCAAACTGTTAGTTGCTAGTCAGTTGCTATTGAGCTGTTACTTATGTCTGTGCAGCTACTTGAAGTATACAGAAAGTGATTTCATTCGTTTGTTTACGTGTGATAAAGCAACGAGAGACATTGAAAACTACGTTTGTGTATGTTACGTCATTCTGCTGCTGTCAAGGTTGTACAAAACGTGTTTTTACTTGCGATAAAGAACATTTTAAATTTCTGAAAACAAGAGTTTTAATTCTACGAGCCCACAAGGTCACAGTATAATCATATATTTTGGGTATTAAGTACTAAAGCACATACAAGGTACGTCCAGAAGGTAAGTTCTGTTTGGTAATAAAATTAAGTTATGTATGGATATAGAAAAAATATTTACTGCACAAAATTCTATCACTCTTAACCAACTTTTCCACATAACTGCCGAAATTTTGCATGCATTTGTCATAGCGAGGCACAAGTTTTTGTATACCTTCTTCATAGAAGTTTGCTGCCTGTGTCTTTAACCAGTTGGAAACATTTTCTTTCAGCTCTTCGTCATTGTTGAAGTGTTGACCGCCAAGGAAAGATTTGAGAATCAAAAACAGATGAAAGTCGCTAGGAGCGAGGTCAGGGCTGTACGGGGGGTGGTCAAACACGTTCCAGCCAAATTCCTGTAGGATGTTTTTCGTCGCATTTGCAGTGTATGGTCGTGCATTGTCGTGAAGAAACACATCTTTTGACAGCATTCCTCGGCGCTTATTCCGTATTGCACTGCGCAATCCTAGCATTCAGAAAACGAATCACTGATTTCACAAGCGGCGGGATTTTCAATCAACACCAACATTGTAAACAGGTACAACAAAGCGATCTCACAATGGCGCACGTTTCTTCTCCTTGATACAGAGCGTCTACCACGGAACTACGATCTCAGCGCTGTAGTGGAGATAAATTGAAACAGAACTTACTTTCTGTTGCCCTTAGCCGGGCTCTGGCACTTATCTAACAGGTAGCCATTCAAATCAATTACGTAGTTGTTACTTGTTTTCCTATTATAATAGTAATTCATTTTCATGCACTTGCCTATCATTCACTTCCTTAATTACATTATTTATTCCTGTTAACTACTACCACTTGTTACAAGTTCTTATTGGGTTTTAATTTACTTAACCGCTCCTCTCAATATTTCTCATTTGCAAATTACCCCTTTTCTTGCGTCCCTATCCCTATTTTAAATTAATAAAATACGTTAGCCACTTTTTCAATCCTTCTTCCACTTCCTTATTACTTCGGCACACGTTTTCTATTTTACTTTCTTCTCACAACTCCATTTTAATTTCCTTTTATACGGCTGACATTTATATAGTCCCCTGCTTCTCTTCCACTGGCACTTTTCATCAGTTTTCCATCAATGCACACTGCATGTGCACTCCGAACATTCACAGGAATATCGAATTCAGCTCATTTGTATCTGCAGCGTCAATACTCATGCTCTGTTCCTTTAATGCTTCTCTGCTCAGACTCTTGCCCATCAATCCAGACTTTGCCCTCACTTACTCCTTTCTTGAGTTAACCACCTCCTTTGTTCTCTTTGATGTATGGCAACAGAAGTACTATTAAAAAGGCTAAAAGGTTAAGAGGAAATCTATTCAGATCAAGCAGGATCATCATAGGTTTCAGACATTTAGAATAAAAACGGTTTATATTTATGTTTTTACGCATGCCTATGATTACAAACAATCAGTTGGTTGGAGCCGTATTTTGGGAAAAGTGTGGTAGGAACTTCATGACGATAATTTTGTCGCATTTTTTTAAAGGAACTAAAGATAAATATTGTTTGCTGTTTTACCTTCCAATTTCCCAGTTCTAAAGCCACACACATCAATACCTAATCTCTTTACTAATAATAGCTGTACATTTTGGAATCCTAAATTCCTTTTTCGCTCTCATAACGCAGAAATTGTTAGGTTATGTCTTCTGGTCTTTTTATGCCAAGAATCTTATTAGACCAAGTGCAAGAATGACAAATGCTTCACTACCTTTGAATTTAGACTGTAATCAAGTTTGTTTGCAGGAGTAATTGTACATAGAGAGAAAAGTAGACAATTAAAGTACAGTGCGATCCAAATAAACCTGAACAATTTTAATAGGATATAACTTTTCGACCAATAACAGAACACACGTGTAACTATGGGAGAATATAACACACAATTGGGAGATTGCATTACACTGCTTACATCCCAGGAAAAATGTTGGAAGTGTCCTCCACCAGTATCTATGAATCGTTGGTCCCATTTTCTTTGATATGACTGTAGACACTGAAGTTTATATGGGTATCCTTTAGAAATTTGTGGAGCAGCTGGATGATATTGAATTGAGATAAGGTTATTTCCAGCAATATGGAGCAACGTTCCATACATCTAATGACAACATGGAACTTGTAAGCAGTTTCTTTGATAATCGAATAATCTCAAAATACCTGTGGGCCCCCAGATCCCGTGACCTAACCTCACCGGTTTTTGTGGGGATATCTAAAAATAGATTGTACAAGAATAGGCCACGTACAATTGATGTTCTCAAGGATCCATTCGAACGGAAATAAGTAACATTGGCAAGAATACTGTCCGTAAAACTTCGGAAAATATGATGAGAGGAGTGCCAACATGATAGATGTTCTGTGAGATGTAATAGTGTAATGTAAGCTCTCAAATGTGTATTATATTCTCCCAAAGTTTCACGTATATGCTATTATTGGTTCAAAAGTTATGGTATATTGAATTGGGTTTCATTTCCAAGGAGACTAACCTCGGAAATTACGGAATTTTCGTATTCAAGTGTGTCACCTAAGTGTATAATTTATGTGGCGCTTTACTATATGAAAGCCACAATGCTTTCACATCATTAAATAACTAAGGTGTCAGAAAGAAAGTAGAGAGGTTTGTCAGTGCAGTTCTGTAATAATATGACAAAATTATTTGAGAATTCCGAACAATTTCCCCCAGTTGCACCTCATTTCGTTTGGAGGTTAAGGAAGTAGGATGTTCTGCCTATGTTTTGCGGGAATACCAGCGGATTTTTCATCCATTTATGCAAATAGCTGAGACAGTAAGATTCCACAATTATAAGATATAAGAGGCATTTCGTATAAAACTTATTGGATAGCTGCACAATCAATGTGTAGGGAATAAAATTATGTCATCAATAGAACTTAGAGGGCTACTAGTGCAACCTCAGTTAAGGACTCTAATAAGTAATATAATCATTTTGTTTTCATCTTGTATCCAACCAATCAAGTGCCTTAACTAAGAAACATTTGTGGGAAACATGTATATAAAGTAAATCAAGGGAACTAATAGTAACAGAAATAGAATTCTGTCTATTTGTAAAAGGTGCAGAAACTCAGAATTATAAAACCCAGTTATATTTTTATTCTGAAGTCATGAAAACAGGTTTTCTTATAAAATCGTTATCTGGAAAGGACAAAAAGATAGCTGAACAAAGTCTACCATACGTTGCTGGGAGCAGCGGCTTTCAAAGTGAGGCGTATACAAAATTCCGAGTACAAGCCGTCGACTGCACACAAAGAATAGCATAAAAAAGGGTTTCTGCAAAAGGCAAAGGAAGAAAGAGCTGCTCGGCCTTATTGCAGCGGAATCTCTTGGTTAAAAATCTCTAGCATTCAAATGTAATTTGCCGTAAGACACAAGCAGCCCTAGAAGACCCGGCAGAATGTAAAGGTAAAGCCTTAAGTAGGATAAGGTATTTTAAATAGCATCTGCCTCGCGTTCAGAGGGTTCCAAGTTCGAATATCGGCGAGAATGATATATGAGAATAAGGTTCTTCCGGGGTTTTCCCTTATCCTGAAAGATAACTCTAAGCTCTATAGATACAGGAATCGTTTTATCATCATTTCATCTATTTTATTCATCGTCTGCTATTACCTACTTGGAGGACATCATTAAAAAAAAAAGAAGAAGAAAACTAGAGAATTAGGTATTTCGACAACTGGCAACAAAGTATATTTACACGAAAAACTGTATCTAAACGTTCAGTTGTGTTTAAAGGTAGTGTGACTTTGTGGGTTCGTAGAGTTAAAAGTTCGAGTTGCAGAAATTAAAAATCTTCTTTATTTCCGTAGAGGTACACTGTTCAATTCTCACGTAACAACATTACATCACGTAATAACACAATCTTCCAAGGTCGATGACAATAACAAACCGTGACAGCTGATTACATTAGCTTTTGTTACAACAACACTCTTGTTACACAACTGCTGTCCTGCGGGTGTGTCACAATCACTTTTATATCTAATTCACAACTCGAGACACATCTCGAGCAAACAAGAAAAACAACTATTCTCCGTCAATCAGGATATTTCTAGAAACTTCCAGACATGAAATCCTATCTATGCCGGCGAGTCCTTTACCTCAGTTATCGCTGGCCTCCGGCGATTGTTTATAATAGCCGCGCTATCATTAACTGCTTAGCAAGGTTCATTATTACCATGAAACTTTATCCGTCGACTGTTTTCATATTTGTCCCGAAACCTTTATGCCTGTTGCCTTGACAATATGTTCCAAAGGTGAGAAAAGCAAGCAAATAAATGTGGGTACTGCAGAATAGGTACTAAAATAACGTATAGCTGACGAGGTAGAACAATTTTATAAACATTTGTATTGCATATCGGCATAATTAGAATAAGGGAGTGTAATAGGCTTAAACTATGGTACAGTGTCTTAGAACTTATTGCTATATGATGGCTTTCAAATAACATTTGCTTTGCATTACCGAGAAAGAGAGTGAGAGAGAAATATACGAATTATCATTTAAGAAAACAAATATTGAAAAATCCAAACTTATAACAAGGGATAATCCGAAAATAATTAGGTGAACAGAACAATATATATTGTACACTCCGTTGCACGGAAACTTTCGGATATGCGGAGCAGCTATTTAGGTTAGTAGATGAATGACACCACGCCCCAGTTCAAACCCTGTCAGCGATAGGAAGGAGTGCGCCTGCCCTTTGTTTCGCGTTGGCGGAGGTAAACGAGAAGCCCACACAGTTTAAGCTACATTGAAAAATATAATTAAAATTATTCTCATCAAACTTTGATTATTTTATCTGCGGTTATTAAGGATAGGAGCAGATTGTCCATCCTTTCAGAACAATGAACTTTCTCAAGTTTTTGCGATTTTCTTGGGAAGGGAATAAGGTTTGAGACAGATTTATATGTTTTATAATGTGCATAAAATTGAACTTACCACTGTACATATTTATTTCGATTCATCCCATTTCATTACAAAATAATTTAAACCAGTAACTTAGAAGCTCTATTTACACAAAATATATCGAACATACAAAAGCATGTTTTCGTCACGTGGACACAAAACGCCCTCCGCTACCTTTAAAATGGGGCACCATTTAATATGTGTTGACTTCCTTGTTTCAGACATTCAGTGACAATTGAAAACATTATATGTTTATAATAAACTGCCTTAACTGGCTTGCGTGTCCCGTATCCCCGTTCCTGGTGTTTCTTCCACCAGCTTGAAGCTGTTCGTGGAGAGCTGCGGTGCACTATACTTGTTCAATAAGTGCAATTACTTTCGGATTGTTATCCACATTGTTTGCTCAATTCAAATAGGATGCATAGTATAGAGCATAATATATTCAACAAAACTGTTGCATGTAACCAAACCCTTGTTCTTCTCTCTGGCTCCCGAAATTGAATCCCAGAGTTATGACATCACACCAATAAGCGACGGACACAGCAAGAAGGTGATGTTGACAATCGTTCCACTAAGGACTGCTCCTTACGCCTCCAGCAACACTAGACACCGCAGCTACGCGCCTTGTTTATCGGTCATTGCCTGTGTTATTGAATTTCGATATAAACCAATAAAAGATTGGCACAGTCAGAACTGGTGTAGAACACGAATGGTGAAACGGCTATGCTAAAATTATACGAGGGCTGTTCAATAAAGAATGATCATAATTTTTCGCACTAATTCAATCTTATTATATTCTATTATCTTAATGTGAAACAAACACGCCGTAGTAGTTTCATTGTTGGTACGCCCACCGCTGCAATAGAGGTAACATGCGAGGACAATATGCGGCTTTGAAATTCTGATTTTGTCTCAACAAATCTTTAGTTGAGGCCTATACAATGTTACAGGAGGCCTATGGAGAGTCTGTTCTTCCCTACAGAACAGCTGGAAGGTGATCTAAAATTTTTAAAGAGGGGAGACAATTAATTTCAAAGAAAGGTGTATCCAGTGCTCTAGTTACTGCTCTTACAGAAGAAAATATCAACACTGCTGCTGCCATTGCGAGAGAGGATCGACGAATTACCTTAAGATCACTTTCTCAAATACTGAACACTTCATTGTGTACCACCCACACGTTGGTGACAGAAACATTACACATGAGACGTGTTTGTACGCAATGGGATCTAAGACTGTTGATTCCCGATCAAAAAGACAGTCGCATGCAGGTCTGCATGCAGTTAAGGTTGATGTTAAAGGAATATCCGGAGTTTCTTTCAAACGCAATCACTGCTGATGAAACCTGGCTACATCATTTTGATCCTGAGAGCAAACAGGAAAGCGCAGTGTAAAATCTCCTTCATCACCAACCCCCCAAAAAGCAAAAGTGGTTGCTTCTGCTGGGAAAGTTACGGTCATCTCATTCTTTGATATTCATGGAATGGTTTATCAGCATGTTGTATATACACACATCAGTAACTGGACAATACTACAGAGTTGTCCTGAAAACATAGCAAGTCCATATCAGTCGCAAAAGACCACATTTCCGCGAAGCAGGCTGGGTGCTGTACCACTATAATGCGCGGCCGCATATTGCCAATGTTGTTGCTGAATATCTTGCAAAAATCAATGTGAAGTGCGTCTCTCACCCTCCCTATAGTCCGCATTTAGCCCCATGTGACTTTTTTCTATTCCCTGACTTGAAAAAACGCCCTCGTGGGAGGCATTATCCATCATCAGAAGCAATGGTGAAGGCTGCGGAGGCGATTTTGAAGGATTTCTCAAAAAATGATTTCTAGCATGTCTCTGAAGACTGGCAGAAACACTGGGACAAGTGCATCGCATTCAGAGGAGAGTATTTTGAGAATAACCACCAAAATTATGAGGATGAGTAAAGGTACGTTATCAAAAAAGAATTTGTGATCATTTTTTATTGAACAGCCCTCGTATAAGGTTACACACCAAAAGATACCAACTGCATCGGAACATTTCCGTGCACCTGACAGTACATAAATTGTGCGTTTAGGAGATAGCTATACGCTTTTTGTGAAGTCAAACTATTTGAAAATATTTTACGGTTTACCAATTATGCTAAAGTTATCCCGAAAGAACGGACTACTCACATAAATATAACACATAATTGCACTTTATTATTCATGAAAATATCAGTGAGTGCTGAATTTTTTAAGAGAGCCGTGTGTCGTAAATGTCCAGCACAATTTTCATATTAAATTTTCAGGACTCTCGACGTGGAATAGTGGAGCGTTGTTTTATTCATCATTTTGATACCGAGGAACTGCAGACCCCGAAGATGGTGTGTTTAAAAAGAAGAATATATCTGTGCATTTTCAGTTAACGTTCGGCATAGACAGGTAAAATTTCACCATTAATACAGCTTAACTTTTACGTTCTTTTTCAACAATAATAACTAGAATAGATTAGATTTTACTGTACATATTCCAAAATTTTACAATTTAAAACTTTAGGCTACATTTATTTGTCTTTACCTTGTTGCTACCTTGGCTTACATGACACCCTGGTCTTCTGTTCTACCAGGTACCTCTTAACTTCCATGCCTCCTTGTTACTAAATTAGTCCCATTCTTCCCCCACATCTTCCTTTCTTATATTATTTATATTTATGGCCCATATTTCTTTTACATTCTGTAAGAACTCACCAATACGTCTTACCTTCTTTTCTTCCCTGCCCGTTAATATTCTTATAGCTACTATCCTCTTTTATAATTTCTCCCATTCTTCCTCCTAAACATTTTTCTCCACATTGCAACCTGCTCGCATTCTGTTACATAGTTCTATGCTTTCTTTCCCCCCACACAATTCACAAATTCCCTTTCCCCTACCTCTTATCCCTCTTAGAAATATTGTTCCTGACCTCATCCAAGCTAACCCTTCTCTCTCTTGCCTATTGCAGTAATCTATACATATGCTCCTCGTGCCAATTTCTTTTTATTTGATTGTGAAATTTTAATGATTTCATATTTTCTAGACTTCCCCACATTTCCTGTCGTTCTATATCTTCTATTCTGCATTTACAATTTACCCACATCGCTTGTATTCCTTTCCTCTAATCTCCATATATCTCCCATTCCTATTTTTTTTCGTAATTTCTCCTATTTCTGCCCACTAACTATTTGAGTTCTCTAATATTTTTTGCTGTCTCATGCATAATTTGATAGTTTTCCCTTCTTCTTTGGCCAAACACCTATACCAACATTTTATTATTTTTTCCAGTATTATTCCATTTCTTCTTGTCTTTCCTAATTCTTCGAAAGCTACTTCCCTCTGTGCTGATCTTTGTAACCCTAGTATCTCTTTACAAAACCTTCTGTAGTTTTGGTCAACCGTTTTGTTTATCTGTGTGCCACCACCCCCCAGATCTCAACTGCATACATCATTTTGGGTTCAAATAGTGCTTCATACATTATTTCTAGCAACTTGGTTTTCATTTCTATCCTATATTTGCATACTTTTAACCCATTCATTGCCGCCCTTCCTTTTGCTTCCATTTTATCTCCCCCCACTTTCCATTGTTTTTCAACTTCACTCCTAAGTATTCAAAGTCATTGACCACTTCTACCCTTTTGCCATTTAGTACACACTTTTCATACTTTTTTTTTAGTTTAACTCCCTTCTTGAAGGCCATAACTTTCAACTTAATTATGTTTATTTTTATTCCGCACTCTTTACAGAATTTCTGGATTTCATTTATTGCCTTCTGCAATCGTACTATCGTTATAGATCCTACCATTAAGTCATTCACATATAACAGTCCAGGAATTTCTTTGTTTGTTATTACCGGACAGTGCTGATTTCCTTCTTTAACCTTGTCTATCATCTCATCTATAAATAAGTTAAATAAAATTGGATTCATTTTGCATCCTTGTCTTAGGCCTAATTTTTGTTCTGGCATCTCTAAACTATTGTGTCCAAACTATTTACACCAATAAACATTTGCGGTGAAAGACTTTTGACTACAGGTGTTGAAAAAGTTTTTTTTTTTTTTTTTTTTTTTTTTTTTTCAAAATGACATTTTCCAAATAGCAAGCGTACAAGCCGAAATATTCAACTACAGATATCAAGAATTAAAGTAAATTGGCAGAAAAGTAAAATATACCACGAGCAGAAAATCTCTGATGGAGTAATGTATAATATAATCTCTATGTAACGACAACATCAAGCAATGGTAACATTTTCAAACTGTCAAAACACTGTATTCTATATAAAATACCAAACTATTCATCTTAGATCTAACCTTAAACAAAAGGAAAAAATACACAAGTGGCCCATAATCGCTAAAACCATAGCAAATATAATTCATAGCACGGCAAAGTATCTCTCACACCAAACAATGTCTTCCACTCAATAATCCATAGATTCGTAAAGGCGCTCGCATGCAATACAAGTTAGTTGGACATACAGTATGACGTCAACTGTACAGCACGGCCATGAAATGTGCAAAGGTCGAAAACCACGTAACGTAGTATTCTGCGAACTACTGTAGCATTGCCTTTCAAGGGTATGCAGACGCAAGGTCAAAGCGTAGTATACCGCGACTGTTTTGTTTCTCTCGCTGTGAGACGATTGTCATGCTCAGACTGTACCAACCTGCATTTGTTTACATGTGTAATCAATAACAGTCCAGTCCATGTGCAGTATACTTACGGAAAATTGCACATGTCTCCGGTCTTTACTCATAAAATTACCAATGAACATCCCTATTACAGCAGTGAACTGAACAGCTTCAAACACATGGCCCACGAAAATAGATAGAACCCAGAAATAAACCTATTTCAGTGAATAAAGAAAGTCATCAATTGATTAGTGACATGTCTAGTAGTAGTTAAGCAATAAACATAAAAGCTGTTAAAGAAAAAGCTGAAATTACAGCATATGGAAAACAAATACACTGAGGAATACTATAGGCAATGGATATCAAGGTCAGCGCCATAAATAACAGCTGATAGCTTGCGTGTTCTGTGGTATAATAAATAGCATTGCGCTTTTTTCCAAGATTATGTTGAAACTTTAGGCGATTGTATCATGAAGTAGTCGAGTTGGTGAGGATTTGCATGCACATTTCTATATGCGCATTTAGGTCGGATATTTATCATATCATAAGCAGTGGCATTTGGATCTGTTATATATTCAAGTACGTCGTTTCATTAGACAAAAATTGAAATAAAACACTGCTTTTACTGTTGAACATGAAAACAAAGCAAAAGAGGCATCGTAACAGGTACAAGTCCTTGTAAAGGCAAAAGGAAATACTATACCGTTAGAAGATATTTATGTTTCAGAATGTATTATGTATGTATTAAGTTATCTATTCAATTCAATGTTGAAATAACAAATTTTTTCTCAAAACTCTCTAACTTTAATTTTGTAATACTTGTTTGCATGTGAGAGATAACAAGTTTTGAAAGAATTTAGATCACAATGCTTACTTACATCGACTTGTGTACCTTAGATAGAAGCATTATGATTGAGCAGGGAGACCGCAAACTTAAGTTAGCCAGTTACCTGCACTATTTAGGAGGTGGTAGTCTTTTCAGCATAGTATTGCTGCACGTCCCTGGCCTTAGCAACTTATAGAATACTTTGACGTGCATGGTGTAGTCATAACAACCCCAAGTCAGAATACAAGAGTTCAGCTAGAAAAGCACAACAGAGATATGAAAATGCTTCTCAACAGGGGGCAGATGAGAAACTAAGCACTGTCAAATAATTTATTTAACAGCATTTAAGAGTGCACTGGGATGCTGTACATGCATCTTTGAGAACAGGAAGAGTTTGAAATATAAGACGAAGAATCCTCTTCTTCTATGCATTTAACACAATAAATTGCATATATAGGTGTATACCTCTCTATTTACTCTTGCGTACCGCTGCTAGTTTGAAGGGAGACAATTTACTTTTCCAAGTTTTTCATTCATACTGAGCAGTACAGTCTGAACATAGCAGTTGCATAGTAGTGGCTAGATATTCGAATAAAATAATGCGTACGTCAGATACTCTAGGACGGCTATTTTGAGGAAACTATTTAGCAAGATTGATTATTTATTTCCATATTTTGAACGCATTTTCGTTGATTTAAGTAATTTTCCATAAGTAAACCACGTTCAACTTTTTAAAATTCATTAGAAAACGTGTACTTTCGACAATGTTAAGTTTAATATTAAAGTATTTATCTTTTATAACTTGTACTTTCTGACATATCTTCCATCCCTTTATTAGATTGCATCCATTATAACAGAATGACTGCGCTGACGGAGCTCAAAACGCAGACTATGTTAAATGGGTATGATCTATTATTAAAACTGGCGATTATTTAAGTATAAAAATGTCAAATAAAATTATATGCTTCTGTAAAACATATATTCGAATATGAATAAACACAACAATATAAAAGTGCTATAATAACGATAATAATAATGATGATCATAATAATGAGGAGGATAAAGTATCGAGGAATCGAGGTCATCGATTCAACTATATTGAATCGTAGCTAAATATTAATAACAAAACGAAAATAAAAAAAGCCTGATCACATTTATACAATAAAATTCGACAGTTTGGTAGCAAACATATATCCAATAGAAGGTTTTGTAAAAATATACAGACCTGCAGGAAATTTAGGTTACTAATACTGAATGTAGGAGATGTAGTTTTCCATCATAACAGCTCCAACAAGAAAAGAAAATACCAGATCAAATATCCAAAATACACGCTTCTCTTTCGGCGCTAACTCTTGATCACAACTTCAATTACCCTAAAGGAATCTAAAACCTCTAACTGACCAGCATGAGTGGATTACGTTGAGAAATGGCCGACCTGTTTTTCAGAAGTGTTTAACCTGAAATTTCTGTTTTAGTTAAATTTATTTTGATTGACATGTGAAGCAGAGGGGGCACCGTAGTAATGTTAGTGTTCGAAAAAGTCCCAAGTTCAAAACTGCTGGAAATTAATTGTTCTTTCACACTGGCCGTGTGTAGGCTAAAGTATGGAAAGGTAGACTCTCTTAGACTTAATTTCAATTAATTGACCTAATAGTGGTTAACTATAAAGCCCGGGCCTTAAAATACTTACACGATAAAAGTCACCATTAAGGTAGCCGTGTCATTTGTTTATGAGAACGTCTAAGTGGTTTACCGGAAAAAATAAGAGTCAGTTGGAGAATTTAATGTCATATCGGCACGTTGGCTTTTGTAGCTCAATGGGTAGACCTGCTGGACGGAGACCAGAAGATCCGTGGTTCAAATCCCGGCTATGGCATTGAATTTTTCAGTCTGACTCTACATTTCCAAAGCTTTGCTGTAGACAAATCTAAGCGATTTTTTAATTTCCTTGGTCGCAGGATATTCTGTTGATAATTATAATTTGATCTGAAACTTTTTCTAACATAACTTTCATCGCTACATTCTATTTCACCACTATATCAGGCTTTAGGTTGCTCATCATCCTGGTTATACTTGATACAAAGTGTGCTTGGCTCTCGAATATTGCAGATCCAGAGTGTTGGCTCACAAGTCCTAACGGTAATCCTCCAAACAGGAGTTTAACTCCAAAATAAATAATTAAAGATGTGAAATTACCTTTTAAATATTGGGTAAAAATGTGTACAAGTAAGAGTCGAATATATTCTTCATGTTCGTAAATGTCTATATCCTTATCCAATACTTTTGGATTACAATATTCGTAAATTGGATACTGCTCCTTCACTGCAAAAACAAGTTCTTCTATTCTTCGTTGTTTCTTCTGCCCGGTTTTCTCATCTTCTCTGCATACGAATATATTAATTAATATTGCTGGGTACCCAATATTCTTCCCAATTCACATTGATGCCAATGCATTTCATGAAAAGTTAAAGGTGGACTTCTGCAACATTTTCCTTTCGTCCCATAGTTTCAGCATATTTTCCTATAAAACCACTTTTTCTGATACTGAATTCGGTATTGCTTATTTCTGTTCGACTTAATCCCTCCATTACCCTCAAGCTCAGATTTAAACATCTTTAAACAGTGCTATCCTTATCTTGTGCAGTATCCGATGAACAATTTGTTCTTCCTTTGTCTTACAGAATTTGCAAAGGTTTCTCATTGTTTATTACTGTGAATCTGTGTCTATAGTCATCCAGTTACTCCAACAACTTATATTGAAATCTTGAATTTATGGCCATTTTTGTTAATTTTGTTATTTTTTCTTAGACAGCTGTTATGAACTAGTAAATTTTTGCTTTATCTATCACCTAAGTTAGGTAGAAAAGGTATTCGCTGCATTGCACCCAAAACATTTTATGGCGAGTAATCAGTAGAAATATGTTTTGTGTTCCCCTGAATTAAAATAATTTTATAAGTTCCACATGTGCTAGTGTCTGTGTGATTATGAACAGCCTATCCCAAAAGCAAAACGTCGGTTAGATACCACACTCAGAATTATATTCAGAGTTTTTAAAGAAAAACCACTCTAATCTGAATATCCCCTTACATCCCCTACATTTTTCGAAAGTTTTCTCTCTCTAGAATGGTGCCAACGACTTAGATTAGGGTACAATATATTTGACAAATAGAGTTTTTATCTTAGAATTGTAGGAATGTCCTTAAAATTACTCTCCATTATGGATGACTTTTACATAACAGGGTAAACGTAAGAGAAAGTCAAAATCTTATTACATAAAATTGTAGAATTCATTAAAAGTCACTGTTTCTTAATTAACTACTTCTGACATGTTACTTATTTATTTGAATTTTCCTATACCTTTCTCAAATGAGAAATCGTTGATTACTCTTTTCTCTGTTGGCCATGGAAGGAGAACGCAATTTCAAAGCCATTTCATAAACCAGACCTTAAAAATTTGACTATAGTTTAAACATACTGTGATCCCATATTCCCTTCTTAAATAGTAAGGTAGTGTTTTTATTGATTAACATGCAGGAGACAAAGGAATAAACGTTTGTAAGAACAGTTTGTACAAGAGGAACGCGTCATGTGAGTGTCGTAAATTCTAACCAGCTACCTATGGTAACAAAAGGCTAGTTTATGCTAAATACCCTTTATTGCTCACTTAAACGCTTGGAATACCGCATACGTTGCAACTGAGTTCAATTGCACATATATTCAGAAACAACACAGCCGATCCGTATAATTGAATCATAATGAACCACTGCGTCACAATTCACAATTGAACCACACTCCAAATTGAACTACACTCGAGCATACCATAAAATTAAACTCAATCAACTGCTAACTGAACCCCGGGCATCAATCAACCCCTTATTATACCTTGGAGACTAAAGAAACGTTCTAGTAAAGAGAATAATTCGCATGGCTAACAGGAAGTTACAGATACAGTCAACATGAAAAATTGAATGCCATGGCCGGGATTTGAACCACGGATCTCCTGTTCTCCGTCCAGTCGCTCTAACCCATTGAGCTATCATGGCCAACGTGCCTTCCTGATATTAAATTTTCCATTTGACTCGTATATTTCCCCGGTAAACCAATAGGGGCTCTCGCATCCGAGATACACTGTGGTGACTTACTATCGTGAGTACTTGAGTCGCAGGTTTCACCATTTAACTCTTATTATTTTAGTTAATTGATAGCTAAATGGGTTAGAGCGACTGGACGGAAACCAAGAGATCTGTGGTTCAAATCCCGGCCATGGCATTGAATCTTTCATGTTGATCTATAAAAAATTTTGGCCTATATACGGCTAGTGTGAAGAAATGATTAATTTCTATAAATTGGCTTAAATAATAGGAGTTAAATGAAGTCGCCACAAACGGTGTATCTCGGATACGAGAGCCCCTAGTGGTCTACCGGAGAAATATACGAGTCAAAAGGTCAGGACGGCACGTTGGCCATGATAGCTCAATGGGTTAGAGCGACTGGACGGAAACCAGGAGATCCGTGGCTTAAATCCCGGCCATGGCATTGAATTTTCATGTTGATTCTATCAAAAGTCTTAGCCTATATACGGCTAGTGCGAAGAAATGATTAATTTCCATCAGTGAACTAAATAAAAGGAAGGTACAGAGCTGATAATCAACCAATAGAAATATCAGAGGCTGACATATAAATGAGCAAGGTGGCACATTATTATAAGGAAATATCGTACTTCTCTTTAAAATTGGACATTAAGGGTTCAATGCGAATGTGTGATTGGATTTTAGAGATAAATCCAGTGCACCTGTTGTCTGTTTATGAACAGTACAAATCAAATCGAAACGTGGAATAAGTATCTGTCACTAACTGCTTAAGAATGCCAGTGGAAGATTTTAAAGGAAATCTTTCCTCTCATATCAAAGGTAATTATTTGTAAATTTATAAAAAATAATTAATATGAGTAAAGTTTGCTCTGAGTAATAAACGTTTACTGCAGTCAACTGGCCATAAAAAGGTCAATTTCAAATAAATACAACTGATCAAGTTTGTGTTCTGGCAAAGTCTTTAATTGATTTCATTCATTTCCTGCACAGTACAAGTGGTAATGTTCACATGTTTGTCCGCATAAATTGCACTCACACGTCACTGCTGGCTCATGATACGATGTGTTCTTGTAGATGAGATGATCGAAACCGTGTATCGCCATTCCAGTAAACACGTGCCTCATCTCAAAGTTGGATGTGGCCCATGTACGGTCTATCATGGCCATAGCTCTATAAAACTATTTGGGTACTTCTTCTCTTCTTGCTTTTAATGTTGATAAAATATTTTCCGAGGCTTGAGTGTTGGTTAGAGTCAAAAGTGTCCTTAGAGAAATGTTTCTCTTGCGAGGAGATAGACGAGTCTGGGGCGTGTAGTCAGACACTCCTAGTGCTCGTTTGATGTATAATGCTTTTACGCTTTCTAGTGTGGATAGGGGTAGGAATAGGGTTTCATTACGGAGGAGATTCGGCACGTAGGCTACCATGCTGGGCCCATTGTTCCTATGCCCCAAGTGGGGGCACCCTCGGGAGGAAGGATGAGGCGAAGGAGACAGAGGGCAACCGACCCAAGGAGCCATGACAGTATAGAGGGCAGTTTACTTGGATAGAGAATTCCCCCGACAGGCCAGGACAACGAAATCGCTCCTATACAGCGGGACGGCAACGAGCCCAGCAGCCCAACCCTAAAGGTCCCTGGCAGACGATCCCGAAATAGTCCCAGCAACTGACGTACCGGAGGAGGAAGAAGCTTTCCTCAGAGCATATCATCCTTCCATGGACCGCCGAGACACCCGCCGACACTTCTACCCTGACAGAGATCGCCAGATGAGAGATGATATGAAATAATGGAGCTGAAATGAAGGGACAGGAAATTCTGGGGACGTAATTAACCTACCCAGCATTCACCTAGCGACCCGGAAAACCCCCCGAAAGAACCCATGGGCCAGGTAGGTTGGCCGCGGGAATCAAACTCGGGCCTCCTGAATGCGGGCCAAAGACGAAACAGCCTGAGCCATCCCGCTCGGTGTGGGGCTCTAATGTAGGCTATCTCTCTCTCTCTCTCTTTTATTTTTGTTGCTGTCATTTACGTCCTTCAACGTTAAGTCATATCGGACGATGAATGGAATGGGTGAAATGATGCTCAAATGTGTCCGGGGTCCATAGAGCTTAGTGTTACCCAACATTCGTCCTTCAGGATAAGGGAAAACCCCGGAAAACCCTTATTCAGGTAACTCACCCTGACCGAGATTCGAACTCGGGACCTCCTGAACATGAGGCAGACTCGCTACCAAAAGGCTACCGAGGCGGGCAGCCTATCTCATGCATCGCCCGTGGTGCTTGGGTTGCTTTCTAAGTTATATTCTTTGTGAAATAACTGAGAAATATTCCTATGATTAATATGCTTTGTATGATAAAACATTTTCATATAGCAGTCTGAAGTTTGTCATTTTTTCACTTTTATTTGGTTCTCAAGAAATGCATAACATTCAAATATTCTTACGCATGTTATACTAGGCGTGTCTGTAAAATAAGGTCTCAAAGGCGCTGGAGCCGTGAGGAACGCTATTACGAGAGATCCGGCAACACTGGAGTATAGCTTGGTTTTGCCCCTTCAAATCCCCACCATAATAAACCCGTTGCGACCATTAGTCTTGGCTGGGCAGCCGTTTGCGATGGAGCTTACTATCACTTTCGCCGCCAAGTGCGAGTTGTGTGCAGTGATCCGTTTTTGAGTGCCAAGGGCACTACCCCCCACTGAAATTCATCGTCAGTTATGCGAAGTCTATGGACCACAGTGCATGGACGTCATAAACGTGCGGAAGTGGGTCAGAGAGTTCAAAGACGGACGAACAGACGTCCATGACGAATAGCGTTCTGGTCGGCCTTCAGTTTCAGCCGAAATAATTGCAAAAGTGGAGCAAGAAATGCTTAAAGATCGGCGTGAGACAGTTCGCGAGCTGTGCGAACTTATCCCTGAAGTCAGTAAGACTACGATTGACAAAATGTTCACCAAACATTTGCATTATCGCAAGGCTGATCTCCTGGCCCAGTTTGGATGGGACATCCTCACCCATCCCCCCTATAGTCCAGACTTAGCACCTAGTGATTATCATTTGTTTCCTTAGTTGAGTCACACATTTATAGACCGACGATGATTTGAAAGAGGGGGTTAAGCGCTACCTGCGCAACTTGGCGGCAGAGTGCTATAACAAGGGTATACAAAAACTGCCACAGTGCATGCAAAAGTGCATCGATCGCAATGGTGATTGCGTTTAAAAATATCTTTAAGTTCCGCCTTTCCATCAATGTAACATTCGTTGGCAACAAACATGTTTTCTATATTAAATAAAATTGGAGACCTTATTTTACGGCAGGGAGTGAGCATAAATAATGTAAGCTGGACACAAAACTCATTTATATAAGAATTTTCTTACGAAGCGAATCTGTGAGCATTGGTCACGCATAGAGAAACTTATGCACGTGTTTACTACAGAATTTTAAAATGAACTATAATTTTTAAAGGTTTTTGCCATTTTATTTATATGTCATTATTTTTCTTAGAATTAATCCCTGGTAATACATTTTTGCAGCACACCAAGAAAAACATGGAGTGAGAATAAAAGTATATCTTGGAAATAATGGTATTAGACTTGTCACGGGTCTCCAAATCGATAGAGAAATAGGAAATAAATAAGCTTCAACAAATATATAGTAGCACAAAAGAACTCTACAAAATAAAACGAGCAAAGAAACAAAACTGAAGTTCTCCACCACCGTGGAAGCCCTGTTCTTATGTATTGAACGAACTGTGAATAATACGAGTGGAGGATACCACTGGCATTCGGAAAGCGGAAATGAGATTTCTACGAACTAAACGATGCACAAAAATGAATTTCTTGAGAAAAGCCATGGAGAGAAGCAGAATATTGTGAAATGGAAGAATTTAAACACAACTGCAAAGAGGACAGGAATGGCAGATTGAGAAACGACACCACTTTTATTGCAATATATATAGTTAAGAGGAATTATCAAACGCCCCAAGGGAAAAAATTAGAGTAAAGTGAGGCATTCGAAGAAGGCAAACAGAAATGTCTGTTTACATAAAAAAATGAAGCTATCTACAGTGAAGCAATAAATATTACACAAATACACAAAAACAACTTAAGAAAATGATGTAAGTTTTTCTTATCAATTGATGAGATTGATTTTGTAAACATTTGTCTACATCCTCAATCATCAAACAACTTCGTCGTCAACTGTACTACCAGAGGTTACTATGTTTTTTACAGTATTACCAAAATATGAAAAAGAAACAAACCTAAAAAACAGAATCAGCTGTTGGTATTTGAAAATTCATTACGCGATGCTTATTTTCTGAAATATTTGTTTCTAGACCATTAAATCTCTTTACCCATGTAATTGTTTTAATTGTTAATTTTTTAAATTTTTTAATTTTTAACTTAGCTTTTAGTTGCTTTAAAACAATTAAATGGTCCGATATGTTTAATGGTTTGTGGGGAAAATATTAATTTAGTTAATAAACATCGCATAAAGAATTTTGAAACACCAGTAGTTGATTTTATTTTTAGGTTTGTTTCGTTTTCAGATTTTGGTAATGCTGGGAAAACATAGTATCCTCTGGTAGTATCGTTAGGACGATGTTGCTTGATGACTGAGGATGTAGACAAACGTTTGCACAATCGATCTCATCAGTTGATAAGAAAAATGTGCATAATTTTCTTAAGATAAGTTAAGATTTTGTTGCACATAGCTGTATTTGTATAGTAAGAGATAAGAAATCTTTGAAGCGAAGAACAAGAATTGGTGTCGACCTATGAGAAAATCACAAAGTACAAGGGAGGGGGGCATATAAAAGTTTTGCAGCTATGCCTCCCTAATGTGAGAGGGAGGAATGTCAAGCGTGGCAAAAGGAGACAAGGCCACAGAAGAGAGGAAACTTAGAATCCTAAAGAAGTTGGCACCGAAATTAAAGGATTGAAATAAGTAGAGAATCATGCTGGATTTCAAAGGAATGTTCGATCTTTGTTACAACACGTGCAGGGGCAGTTGAGTCGAATAGCAGTTGGGGTGAATAGTTGTTTTAACAAAAGAAACGTAAGAAACAGTGTCCTTAGCACAGTTCTAAAGGGTAGCACTTGACTTTGTTTGAATAGGGTATTCTTCTGACCTTTCATAATGGCATGACAAAATAGTCACAAAGGGAATCTGTGGTTGAATAAAGGGCTTCGAGAAAGTGAAAGTTACACACACCCACGCGCAGCTGTGGAGGACATTCATTTGGTGGTTTGGAGCCGATTAGGGCAGTCATCTTCTTCTGTGTTGGTCGAGGGCAGACCAGAAGCGATGAGAGAAGATATTTGTCGGTTCATATATACCTGAAGAATCAGGTAAGTTTTATCGACTAATAAGAATTACACATATGGTAACTCTAAACACTGATATTGGTAACCCTTGGTCGGCAACTTCGAGTTTAATGTAATAATAAAAGAAGCAGTTATTGAATCAGTTTGAAACGGGCATTACAGTGTCATTAAAACTATCCTCCTCATACATATCCACGCATACCCTGAAAAAATGAAATGATATGTGTAGTGTTTAACGCCCGCTTTTACTACATATGGCACCGCAGGCGGTGACACTGATGATACATGAGATGAAGATGGATCACCGGTGGAATGAGATGGCGGGGGAAACCGTAGGTCCCGGAGATAACCCGCCCCAGCGCCCTGTTGTCCACCACAAATCTCACTTTGCCGTTGCCTGGGATCGAACCCGGGCCGCCTTGGTGAGACCCAAGTGGTCTAACCACTGAGCCACGGCGCGGGCATACGCATACCCTGAGATAAACCTCATTGCTTTACCCTGAGCTAAACACTATTTGCTTCAAACTGTAGCGTGAACGTGGAACTGTGCGCTACCCATAAAATTTTGCTTCATAGTCAACAAGGCTGAAAAGTTGCGAAGATTTAAGAAATTAAATTAAATAAAGGGACAGAAAATTCAGGGATGTAATTAATCGTTGCAGCTATGTAAACTCCCATAGAAGCTCCCGAATTATCCCACAGATCGGAATAAGTGGTTGTGGAATTCAAACCCAAGTATATGTGTTAATACGGGGTTTCTGATCTTCCCTCCAAACACAATAAGAGGATAATCCTATTTATTATAACTTTATATAGGACATGAGCACATATTGTTGCTGTTCTCCAAAACAGGAAAAACACACAGCCAGTAGACGAACACGGTGCTTTTACGAAAGACATCTCCTCTAATCTAATTTTAAATTAGTAACGGTCAAATTTAATCTAAAGCAATCAAGTACTTGGGAGTCAAACTGGATAAGGGCCTAACTTTTCGGGAGCACATCCAGGAGCAGGCTCATCGGTCGTGTGGTGCCGTGGCATCACTATACCCTGTGCTTAGGTCTGCGATGTCTATTTCCCTAAAGTTGCGCCTCTTTATGGCTCAGGTCCACCCTGTCATGCTCTATGCGAGCGAAGTCTGGGGTATGGCCGCAAGCTCGCACCTAGTTCTGCTCCAACGTGCTCAGAATAAATGTCTTCGGATTATTTATTCTGTTTGCACAAGGTTCCCCGTGAGATTACTTCACGAGGCTTCATCCCTCCGATATGTGGAGGATGAAATCAGGCGCCGGGCGACAAAATCTTCGACAGTTTGTCCCAACATCAGAGCGCCCTCGTCAGATCCCTTAGGGATTATGTACCTCGTGAGCGTCGCTTAAAGCGATACCGGTTACCCCGCATGTCTTGCGGTCATTACCGGTAACCACATGATCTCCGTTCCAGCCTAAACTAAATTTCAGCTAATCCAAAATTTTATTCTGGAAAATTCAAAATTATACATACCTTCTTCCTAGTTTGTTAACTAATCCACCAGCGGTGCACGCTGTCTGTAGCACCCGGTTCACCGTTCCCTGAGGAGCAACAAGCTACCTCCCTACACTACCCCCACTTAATTTACACCCGTCATTCTGCAACGGCCACATCCCGCCACTACGTGGTTAAGTTCTTCCCAGAGCAGGTACACGATTTGACCACCCTTCGGGCTGTTCCAAACAGCCCGCCAGCATGGAGTTGAGTTGAGTTAATCTAAAGTATATACGATCTAATTTCCACCCTAGCATATTAAAAGCCTATGAATTAGAAAAGCATAAGTGAAATTAACAAGCTCATTTCAGAATAAATTAATGGCTATATAATATAATGCATAATATACTGCATTAAAGGAAAGCTGTAATCGGTCTTTTTTTTAAAAAAAAAGCAAAAATAAAGAAATAAAAAGTACTTGTCGACTGGTATGAAACAGCAGTAAGTCTGTGCCCGGAATTCTTAATGACCCGGATTGAAATTCCATGCTTGGGCAAGCATGGCTGGATCTTACATTCGGGGTTATTCCATTTGCCAAGGTAAATACCTGATTACTGTTGACCCAGGTTCCATCTTAGGTGAACATAAAGGCAGATTATAAAAGTGTTAGTCTACATCTGTTTACAGATGATCTAGCAGACAGACTGAATGGCATTCTATAGCCATCATCCGACCACGCATGTAAATAGGGTATCCTCGGTAGCGTGGTGGTAGAGTGTCTGCCTCACGTTCAAGAGGTCCCGAGTTCAAATCTCGGTCAGGGTGAGTTACCTGGATAAGGTTTTTCCGGGGTTTTCCCTTATCCTGAAAGACGAATGTCGGGTAACTCTAAGCTCTATGGACCCCGGACACATTTGAGCATCATTTCACCCATTTCATTCATCCGATATGACTTAACGTTGGAGGACGTAAATTACAAAACAAAACAAAAAAAGTAGTGCATCAATTTGCCGTAACACTGCTTTCCATTAGATTCTATATATGCCCAAATCTTTGGTCTGCTTTTATAAGACTTCTATTACACAACTTTTTAATTTATTAAGCAGCTAGTCAAATATTCCACGGTATGACTTTTAATGCAGTATACCAGCAATTATAATTTTAATAAAATAATCTACACGATAGCAAAGTATGTATGTAAGAGCATATCGGTACTGTCATATCATCCTAAAATTAAACGTAGCTGTCTTCCTCAGTTTTAAGAGAAAGCCACACAATTGTACCAGAAAATGTCAATGTCGAGGTAGGATAGTCCAAGCCTAAACGAAGAGAGGTGTAGTGCGGTTGGGGGAGCAACAATACATGCGCATATAGACAGAAAAAGGAGGTATATCACTAGATTATGGATACATTGTAATGCTTAATAGTGCAGGCAATTAGGGAACAAAACCGCTGTTAAAATTGCAATAATGTAACCTCCCTGTATTACAGTATTTAAATTTGATCTTTTAACATCATAAACACAGAATTCTCAGAACAATTTGACAGAGGGATTAGGTAAAATAGAATTGTATGTAAAATACAGGTATTATCTGTAGCGCTATAAATTATATACTAAATCTAGGAGGTAATTCTAATAAGGCAAAACAAAGAACCATTTCGACTTTTGTTAATATCTGCTTGCCCTTAATCGAAACACAACCTGGGGCTCCCAAGACAAATGATCAACATAATACACAGCTTCTTGTGACATCGCTCATTTAAAGTCTCAGTCGTGGGGAAAACATCAACACTAAGGTCAATGACAGGCGGATTCCCCGAAGGCTCTGTACTATCCCCCACCCTTTTCAACGTCTTTATGGCAGATTTCCCCACAGAACCACGAGTCAAAATGCACAATAATCTGACGACGTGTTTCTGCTATGCAAGGATAAACACATCCTCAGAGCCTTCAACGTCATTCAAAGACATCTCCGCCTAACACAACAGTGGTGCCGGCGTTGGCGGATGTCCGTAAATCCGGACAAAAGCCACGCCATACTCTTCACAAAGCGCCACACCCCCGCAGACTGCCCCATTTCAGCTACCGAGGTCGAAGGATAGAGTGGTCTAACTCTGTCCAGTACCTAGGAGTTAATTTGGACAGAGGTCTAACTTTTTGCCGACACATCAGGGACCTTTCGGCGAAGGTACTGGGAGCAATCGTTTCCCTGTACCCAAAGCTGGGGTCGATCTTATGCCAGTTGGCATGAAGTTATACCTCTTCCGAGCGCTGGTAGTCCCGGTGATGCCATATGCCTGCGAGATCTGGGGCATGGCAGCAAACAGCTGGATATCATGGCTTCAACGTGCACAGAATAGAAGACTACGGTCTATCTATTCTGTGGGACGTTATTTCCCTACCAGGTTGCTCCACGAAGCATCGGGTCTTCCATACGTGGAGGATGAAATTAGGCGGCGAGCTTCAAAATAATACGCAAGTTTACCAACTCACAGAAGCGCCCTTGTCAGATCATTGGATGATTATGACCCCACTAGACGCCGATATAGACTGCATCGGGTCCCCCGTATTGCATGCGGGCACCCAAGTTAACCCAGGAGCTAATCCTATCAGCAGCTAAAGCTGAGCTCCTCATAATTCTTCTAAGCTATTTGGCATCTAAATTTTTCCCGAACTAAAAATTAAACAAAAAATAACAATTTGGGTGCAAAGTACTGCATCTTCCCCTTCAACCCGAAGGTACTTTCTGTAACCATCTAAATTAATTCCAACCTCAAAACCTACACCACCTTCATCCTACAAACTTCAAACCTAAATCTTACCAGCGGTAAAACTCTTAACGGGGGGGGGGGGGGGGGGGGGCGACGCAGGAAAAACCTTCTGGCTGTATACAACCAGCCAGCACGAGCGAGCGAGCAGAGTTATGAGATTGCTGCTTCGTCTCTCTATATGCAGTTGCGGCCTCCGCTCGGCGGCTCGTGTGCTGGCCACTTTTACTGGATGTGCCGTCAAAAGAAACACATTATCTACGCAACCACTTTTCATTCTCATACTTACATTTACAATTAATCTGATAATAAGCACATACCGTATTGTACTATAGATTGGAGATCTTGATCTCTTCTAACGACAGCTTCTCGCACCCCTTCAGAAAATGTTCATTCACATTTGAGAGTAGAGTGTTGAAAATTTAGTGAATATCTTCTCTAATGTTTTCCTCTACTTCTTGTAATCTGTTACTTTGTTGCTATTATTAAATAATTGTATAGAATAAAATGAGGGCACCGGAAAGGTCAGAATTCTTTGCCTATTACCCAAAATTTAATATTTTGAATCAAATTGAAAGGCCTACCAACTGTACGTTTGACATAAAGCTCTTGTTAAAAAAAATCTACACTGATACTGAAAGTCGATTAGTTGTAAGAATGCTGGGAATATGAGATAAAATAAAACATTATGGTAGAACCGTATTCGAGTACAAGTATGAATGAAATGTGTCTAAAAACATGGCAGAAATATCTGTATTGAGCAGAACAACATACATTTTACATACGCGCTTATTATTATCACAATTATAACAATGAGAAGTGAGCTGTTTAGGGGCAAATTAACACTCCTTCGGCGAGAGTCAAGCTCTAGAGGCTGTCTTGTGAGCAGACTTCTTACAATAGGAAAGAATGTTGCATCTGAGCTTTAGGGTCATTGCACTGTGGGAGTTACAGATTAGTTACGCATGCATATCTCTTAAAAATGAAGATGAAGCATACAATATAAGTAAATTGTTTATACTCACAAGTGTTTCTGCATATCCTTGTTCCTCCTATGTGCACTGGTGATTACCTCTGCTACTGTTGGTATCTTGATCGCGAACTGGGGTTTTGATGACATTATTCGGAGACAGTCTGCAGGAAAATTGAGGCATACTATCCATTCCAGAAGTTCGGGCGAAACTGGTTCCACGGGTATTGCGGACTTACTGTAATTGTCCAACTCAACCGCTGTTTTAAAGTTTAGGATGTCCAAGGGTTTCCCGGACCTATAAGGTCGCACGTCATCAGCAGGTTTTACGAGATCAGGCAGTTCATCCAGATAATTAAGTACCATATCGTCAGCGGGCTCTTCGGCACTAAACACATCATTAGGTATCATGTCAACAGGTTGTTTGGGGCTGAGCAGTTCTTCGAGCCAATTAGGTAGTACGTCAGTACTGGGTTCCATGGGACTATTCGGATCATTTGGGACCACGTAATTGGACCTAAACATTTTACCCAACCAATTAAATACCAGATCATCAGGTTCTTCGGGGCTAACCATCTCATCGGACAAATTGTCATTAGGTTCACCCGTACTCAGATCGTGGAGCCATTTATACAACAGTTCATCAGCTGCTTCTTCAAGAATAACCAGGTTTTCTAACCATTTGAGGATCACGTCATCTGTAGGTTCGTCAGAGCTCAGCAGTTTAATGAGCCAATGAACTATCACATACTCAGCGAATTCTTCAAGGCTGTCGTGTTCATCCAACGAATTAAACATAGCATCATCATCCAATTCTTCCGGACTGAACAACTTCCTGAGCCTATTAGGTACCACATTATCGTATTCCTTGTGATTAACCGGGTCATTGGGATCGTTATACGAAGCACTATAAGTGGTTTCTTCTGTGTTAAGCGGTCCATCGGAACACTTGCAGCCAGCAATATCGGATATTTCTTGGATCATAAGCTCTGCCTTGGTCCAATCAAATATATTTTCAGCGGACTCTTCGGATCCAACAGCTGACTGGGTACTATTAAATTGATTCTGGTGTATACTTTCTTTTGACCAGTTGTTTCCCAGATTAATTTGTCCGTCATTTCTGACACCTTTACGTGGTTGCTTTTGGAAGAAGCTGAAAGAAAGACAATTATTTCGATTAAGAAACTCAGCGATATCTAAATATAACATTAATATTGATAGAAACAACAGAAGTGACTTCACCATATGACCGCTTTGAAAGTATGTTCAATATGCATGACAAGTATATAGGATGTGAATGTTGTCTTTGATTTGGGAAATGTACTAATATTTTTGAAAATTCAAATTAATATCTTGAATTGTTTGAGCAAGAGGTGTTATGTTAGATATATTTTGAGTTAATGAGATTTTCATTTCTGTGATTCAAATTTGACGAACCTCTTGTATTTTACCAATTACGAGGGTCATTTAATAAGTCTGGTCAATTTCCATGATGGGATAAAGCATTTTGTTTCCAACTTTGTGATTGTTAAGCATGATTATTCCAAATGGTTTACAGAAAATTTGAATGTGCTACAATATACAGTTCACCATCTGAACTGGTCAGTGTGATACCTGCGATTTAAAATGGAAAAATTAGGAGTTTGGTGCTGTTATTAAAAATTTCTATTTGAAGCACTTAACTGCCTATAAATCAAAACTGAATTGGAAGAACCTCACGTGGATTCTGCATCAACATTACAGAACATTTACTTTTGGATCAGTGAATTTAAAGGTAGTCGTAGAAGCAGCGAAGATGAATTGCACTCTGGTCACCAATTTGAGATTCCACACAAGACACCATCAAAAATATCCATGATCTGCTTATGCAAGACCGCCGAAACATAATTCCTGAGATTGCTGAGGCTGAAAGCATCTCAGCTGAGTCCATAGTAGCACGAAAAATCGGCAGTGAGAAGGTTGTGTGCAAAATGGGTGCCGCGATTGCTCGCAGTCGACTAAGAGCACAACCGGAAGAACACATCTACGGAGTGCCTGGCGATGTTTCGTCACAATCCGCAAGACGTTTTGCATCAATGTGTGACCCTGGATGAAACTTTGATCTATCATTACATGCCAGAGTCAAAGCAGCAGTCAAAACAATGGACAAAGTAAGATAAAAGTGCACCAAAGAAGGCAAAGGTCATTTTTTAAGTTGTAAAAGTGATAACCACTGCTTCATTCTTGGATCGTTTGCAACATGAGTTGACTGAAAAGAGACTGAGATTGAAATCCGAAATGGTGCTCTTTCACCAAGATAATATACCATCGCACACATCAGAAATCACAATGGCGAAAGTGCATGAGATGGGGTTTCAATTGGTTCCTCATCCACCTTATTCTCCAGACTTAGCCTGAAGTAACTTGTTCCTGTTCCTAAAGTTGAAAATTTGGATTGGTGGTTAGAAATTTTCATCAAATGACGTGGTAGTCACCATCAGCGAGTATTTTGTAGACCTTAAAGAACCTATTTTTTCGACGGGATGAAAAAGCTGGAACATCGCCATCATTGGTGACTATATCGAGAAGTAAGGTGAGATGTTCACAGAAATCTTAGATTTTTACCACAATTATCAAACAACCATCGTATGCAAGGTTTAGTTACAATCGAAACGACATAATGGGCTATTACCAGAAAATTAGGATAACATTTCACTGTATTAAAAGTTTCATCAATACTTACAAAATGAAAACGTTCGAAAAATGATCTACCTAAAGCGTAGTTTAAGATTTTTTGTAAACATATTTTTGCCTCCTTGGAAGACGCTGAATTTAAATCATGTGGCGAATATTCCAGCTTAATCTCTCACCATCTTAATCAAACCTCAAGTTCGGGTGCAATATTTGTGGCGATATAATTTCTCCAGCTTAATCAGCCACACGTTCGGACGAAATATTTGTGGCGTTTTCCTCCACTCGCAGCAGATAGGATGCACGTTGACTTTTTGAAATATCCAAGTCGAGATTTGATTAAATAAGAGTCATGAGATCTGTTCTCAGGTGTGGATTGATTTTAGTGACAGAAATAAAATTTTTTATGACTCCGATTTCATAATATATTATTTAATTGTTTAACCTGGATACATTTTACTCCAACTTTCTTTCTTAATCCATCACTTTATGTTACCTCCAACACATCGATAAATCCTTATTTTCAAGTTAATATATGTAATTTAAGTTAATTACTCAAAAATTCATCACTTTTGAACGTTCACTCATCACTATTACGAATACCGAATAACTCTTTTGGAAGGTTATTAATTTTCCATTACAAAACTTTTATATTCACCGCAACATTTTTCCATCGTCATGAAACAAGACTAAAGAACATATATCTATCTCAAGATTATGGAGTTTTTCCTAACTATCGTTACTCCTTTATTAATTTTGTGATTGGCCGATTTACTGCTACGTCATCACAATACGTAATACAATTATTACTACGGCCAATCACAAAATTACACATATATTTTTTTCGATATTGCCATTACATTGCCTACTAAGTCATATCAGAAAACAATATTCATATAAAAAGTTCTAACTAAAACATATGGTTACAATGTTTATATTTTGAATTTAACTGACATCACTTTTCAGCTATGCAGTTAAGCCTGCATACACATTCTTTTGTTAATGAGTAATTCTTGAATAAATAATATAATCTGTTTGCTGTACATATGTCGTACAGAGATTAAATGGTAATATATATATAATCACATTAATTTTGAACATGATTTGTTGCTATTATCCTTGATGTTTGATGCTATTGTGATCAATAAATTTATCGAAAGTGGTTAATATTTCTGAACATCATGAATTTGAGTACCAAGTAGCCTTCATCAGAATCTAATACGTAGGAGAAAAAATAAGAGACAGAAACTTTCATATGTGCAAATATGCTTAAGTACCTGTTATCGTCATCGAAGACATCATCCTTGAAGTTGAGCAAGTAATTCATGCGAATGAGGTACACATGGTCAGCAATAAGTGGCTTCCAGAGTTTAACTTTGTAGTTGTATGCTCCAGTTTGTAAAGAGGTACTGCGTATTTCAAGGCTCGTTGATGGATTCAAGCCAAAAACTTGGATTGTGGCGGGTGTCACACTGAGTAGCGGCAGAAGAAATGTGCAGGTTGTCGCATTGGCTACTCCGAGTAGGTCAACTTCAACCTTCATTTGACCATCGGGATTCTTCAGCTTCATGTTGATATCGTAATACGTAGGTATGAAGGCTCGTGAAATATCTTTGTCGTTCTGTTCCATTACACAAATAGCTGATATATCTGGTAGATCCGTAGACTTACAAGTCAGCCACAGAAGTGTCAGAAGGGATAAGTGTTTAAGCATCATCTTCCTAAAAATGAAAGCAGAAAATATAAAGTATTAGCCTTATACATGTTACTGGCAGGGGTTGATTTGCCCATACTATAGTATTAAACAACCCATAACTAGCTTTACAAGTAACAAATATTACTTATAACAAGAAATCACTATCATGAGGTACAAAATTAAACATTATAAAACAGTGATTAAACCAGAAGCTACCACCCGTTCCACACTCTGCACTATACTAGCCGACGTGCCTCAGGGTAGCATTCTTGCGCCTCTTCTTTACAGTCTATATTTTTGTTAAGCGCAAAGGATCTACCCATAATACTTACACGCGTCAAACCCGCAGGAAAGACTACCGATAAACCTCGGCGGGGCTGCCTGGTGATCTAGCACACCTTCTAGTAGCTCTGCAGGCTAGTACCCGGGACATATGGGGCAACCCTCTACCCCCTCCGAGCAGCGGTAGCCTGCCTGGAGGTACCCGATTTCCCGCTGGTATCGGGAACACACTGCCTCCTCGAGTCTAACCCAACCCGAACAGCTCCCCGACGGGAGGGACACGACAGCTCGGCCCGAGGTTCCTCTGGTAACGTCAGAAGTACCAGGAGAGCTAAAGGTCCGCAGTTACTGCTGATATGTCTGAACTTCCTGTGACAAGTACCACAATGTTTGCTGAAGATGCTATGATCTTCACCTTACACTTGTCAAACTAACGAAGTAACGCTACAATCTTCTTTGCACATTTTTCTGCACTGGATATCTCACTGGCGTGCTGCACTTAATCCAAGCAAGTGTCTTCCCAAGCTTTTCACCTTCCCCCGGCCAGCTGCTCCGGAAAATATTCGGCTCTATGGCATTGACGTCCCTTGGTTACCTTCTGATTGTGCAGTCAAATATTTTGGCGTCCATCTTGATCGTCGGCTAACATATCACCAACAAACTTCACCAAGCCTATACTCGCCTTAACACGTTGTATCCCATCCTCAACCACAAGTCCTCTCCATGAGTTGAATGTACTCTGTTACTACACAACAGTAGTCTACGACCGCTTCTTCTATATGCCAGTCCTGTATGGGGATGTACTTCATCTACTCATATTCACCCACTCCAGGTGTTTCAGAACAAGATGCTGAGATTGTCTGTGAGCGCCCTTTGATACAACCGGAATTTATTTATTTATTTATTTATTTATTTATTTATTTATTTATTTATTTATTTATTTATTTATTTATTTATTTATTTATTTATTTATTTATTTATTTATTTATTTATTTATTTATTTATTTATTTATTTATTTATTTATTTATTTATTTATTTATTTATTTATTTATTTATTTATTTATTTATTTATTTATTTATTTATTTATTTATTTATTTATTTATTTATTTATTTATTTATTTATTCATTTATTCATTCATTCATTCATTCATTCATTCATTTATTTATTCATTTATTCATTCATTCATTCATTCATTCATTCATTCATTCATTCATTCATTCATTCATTCATTCATTCATTCATTCATTCATTCATTCATTCATTCATTCATTCATTCATTCATTCATTCATTCATTCATTCATTCATTCATTCATTCATTCATTCATTCATTCATTCATTTATTTATTTATTTATTTATTTATTTATTTATTTTGTAATTTTACGTCCTCCAACCTTAAGTCATATCGGACGGAGAATGAAATGGGTGAAATGATGCTCAAATGTGCCCAGGGACCATGGAGCTTAGAGCTACCCGACATTCATCTTTATGAATAAGGGAAAGCCCCGGAAAAACCTTATCCAGGTAACTCACTCTGACCGAGATTTGAACTCGGGAACTCCTCAGTATACATCTGGAATGCACAGGTAAATAGAGAATTAGGCATTGGCAGCATAAATGAGTACATCTTTCCAACTACAAGAACATTCTTTGCACACCTTCCTGATGTACCAGGTACCTTATTTTTTCAACTGCGACGCCACCTAGATGCTGCACAAAGAACGAAGGCACGCTTGCTACAAGTCATTTTATTTCAATAAAGTGTTAATTCTTGAAGTTATATAATTAATATTCCTACTAATCACCTCAGTTTGCTTGAGAACTCTAATACGAGTATCATCTTTCAATGTATTCTTTAATTTTTATTCGGTGTCTGTAGCACCACAGTTTTTATAGCACTGACTGTGCTGATCAATTTAAAAAAAAAAGCCGAAACACTGTACGTATCAGAAACACTCACATGAATTTCAATGGTCCGATAGAGAAGCTCGAATTAAAAGAAAGGAAACCATTAAGAAATATCATAGGACCAAAATTTCAAGGTAATAAGGTAATATACCTCAAGGAAGAAACTCTACAAGAAAATTGAAAAGCTCTCAGATACTATGCGAAAAAGGATGATACATTTTTATGGCCATCTTCTCAGAATTAACTCTAACAGATAACTAAATAAATCTTTGATTTCTTCCGTAACCGTAAAACAAAACCTAACTGGTTTAAAGAAACTGAAAAAGACTTAACAGAATTAACAATCACAGACAATTCATTACTTGACGGGACAGCGAAAGTAATAACTACAACCGAAAATATAAGTTTCAAAGATAAATTTGCATAAAATCCAAAACAATTGTCTCGGCAGAAGAAAGGGAATAGGATCAGATAAGATAAAGATGTACTGGGAACTAAGAAAAGAACAACACATAGAGAAATGATTGATTCAATGTACCCCAAAAAGGGTGAAACGAAAAGAAGAAAAACAGAAGATATCCTTAAAGCTTTCAGTGATGCTTTATAAGCTGCGAAACTGGTAGAGCGATTATTTTGACAGCATAAGTAGCTTATTTTAACTCACCAATAAGCTGCAATTGTCTTGAGATGCATTGCAATTTTTCACCCTACCTTAAACAACGGTAGTTATGCCATTATTTATTTAAAGCTTCATACTTTGTAACATTTATTTGTGTGACTATCTTCAAGTGTAAATTAAAATGGTTTTCTTGCACAAGGATATAATCCTCATCTATTTAGAAGCCCGGAAAATTTTAAGAGAAATTTGTCACTTTATCTGAATTCACCCAGCCCAACCTATCCCTTTAAGCGCGTGACATGAACAGGACATTCGTGGACATCTCTTTAAAACAGTGTCAATTATTTCGAAGAGTTTGACAGTTCACAACCATACAATATATAGAATATTATTTGAGTGCTGCCGTAAGTTAATTGAAAGATGTTTCCCTGAAATATTTGAGTTGTATTATTTACTTCTCTCCTATCCTTTATGATCTGCACTGCCCCTAAGATACAATGAAAGATATATCTAAGCAGGGTGTATTAAGAAAATATGATTACAGCATCCACCTACAACCAAGATTTGTAAAACAAATGCCTTAATAAACAAAACATTTGCTAAATATCTACTTGTTAATAGTTCAAAACAAAACATAATTCTGATAAAACAAATGATGTTTTAGTTTCAAATTTAAAAAGGAAACAACGATTTATCGTTATTTTTAAAAATTAAATGAGGGAACTTGGCTTTATGGTCTTGTAGTATATTACAGACAATGGCTAGAAGTTTGTGCTATAAATTACAGTTACATGCCTACGCATCGCTAAAGAGAGAGAGAGAGAGAGAGAGAGAGAGAGAGAGAGAGAGAGAGAGAGAGAGAGAGAGAGAGAGAGAGAGAGAGAGAGAGAGAGAGAGAGAGAGAGAGAGAGAGAGAGAGAGAGAGAGAGCGAAAGGGAGAGAGTGAATAACTACTACATATGTTATTCATAGCAATAGATTATGGCTTTGTGTGATTGCATCCCTCCCTTACTCAGAATAAATAGTCGCGTACTCAGCTGAACCCCATGTAGAATGCTAACTTCCTTAGCAACGCTCTATGGATACATACAGTTAGCCGTTGAAAATCAGAATGGGGGCTTTTGAAAGTCCTAAGCCTGCAATTTGCTGTCTTATGGCCGCCTGACATTTGGCCCTAAAGAGGAATAAAATTAATGGAGAAAGAGATAGAATTTTGAATTGTATAAATTATTTCATGAGGCAGATATTGTTACAGCTGTTAAGATCAAGAGACTGGAATGGTTCGGGCATGTTCTCCGTGCGGGAAATTGGACAGCCAGGAAAAGATTTAATGCAACCCCAGACGGGACAAGGGAAGTAGGCAGAGCGAAGGTGCGATGGGAGGAGGATGTGAGAAGGGATGTAAAAATTATTGGAGGAAGGAACTGATGAAGTACGGCTTTGGTGAGGGAAGAATGGTGAAAGCTTCTACAGAAGACTGTCATGCCAATGATGATGATGGCCTAGAGAATTGATGGATTTGATGGAGGACTGGTGTGAGAGTTTTATGACCATTGCTGCTTCATCTTGCCCTCTCTTCCTGCAAGTAGATTATTTTGCCATTTAAGTTTGTCTTTAAATCCTCCTGTGTAGTCATCTATATACCAAATTTAATAAGTATCTGTGTATACTTAGAAAACTTGGAAACTATGGACATCCTTCAGGTCAAAACCGAATCAATAGACTGCAAGGCGTAGCTATGTGTTATGTCCCAGTACTTAGCAAGACCTAATCTTAGCAAAAGAAGTCTTGCGTCTATCTAAACCTATACAACTCTAATTTCACAAGTACCTCTGGTATGGGAGTATTCGAACCCTCAGACATTCATACTCTGCTACTTCGGTGTTTAACAATAAATTAAGCTAGAATCAAATAGTGGTGTCTACTATTGCACTTGATTCGCACTTCGAAGCTCAGAACAGAGAGAATTGCTTGCTTCCTTGCCCTTTCTCCGTCCCTAAAGAAGAGATCCAGTTTTCGCGGTTTCTTCCATATTGTAACCTTGTGGGTTCGTGAAATTAAAAGTCCAATTGCACAGACTCAAAATGTTCTTTATTTCCACCGAATTACAGTTGGAACACTTGTCGATTACACAGAGTTACGTAGCGCACACAATTGCAATTCACCAGTTCGTCCGTCACAGTTCCACTCCCACTTGCAGTTACGTACCCTCCTCCGATCCACATACACAGTCCTCCAGTCCGTTCCCTCACTGGGCGCTCCTCTCGGCTGCTCGCCAAGAACAGAACTGACTCGCCAACTGCAGCCCCTTTTTATAGGAATATCGCTGTTTCTGGAAGTCTCGCGTTTCAGTGAATCACCCCGAATGTTCTAGACGGCAGCGGTAGGGGAAAGAGATGGCCAGTGATGTTTTTCTAAACATCCCTTCGTTAGCGCTATAAGGCAAATGGGTAGGCGTTTGCGAATGCCTCCCGGCCCTCACACAGCCGCCAGTTGCTCGCGCCTTCCGATAATGCGTGACAATATTGTGACTTTGTGGGTTCGTGGAATTAAAAGGCCGAGTTGCAGAAATTGAAAATCTCCTTTATTTTCGTAGAAATATTCTTATAGATTGCAGCAGCATTACGTTACGTCACCATCAGACTACCAAGGTGGATCACAATAACAAACAGTGACAGCTGATTACATCATTAGCTCTCTTACAATAACACTTCCAGCTGTCTCTCGTTCACAACACTGTTTTACAACTACTCACTTTGCGAGCCGTCACGTCCTTAAATACCTAATTCGTAATTCTAGATTGTTCTAAAATAAACCACAACCCGAACAATCTCTATCCGTTCAGAAATTTCCGGAAGAATAAAGAAACCAAATATTCTATCACATTCCAGAAGCGTAACTTAATCTATGCCGGTAAGTCCTTTACCTCAGTTATCTTTTGCTTGCCGGCGCTTGTTTACAATAGCCGCGCTATCATTAACTGCTTAGCAAGGCTCATTATTACCATGAAACTTTATCCGCCGACTGTTTTCTTATTTGTGGTGAAACTTTTATGCCTGTTGCCATGACAATATATTGGAAGGCTACATTTCCCTCTGCGTATTAGCCTCGTAGTCTCCATCACCTAATTTGACGTGATGATACACGCTGACTAAAGCTGGACAACGGCAACCATTCAAATCTCTCTCTCAGTGCAATTCTAATTCAGTATATCATCATCATCATCATCATCATCATCATCATCATCATCATCATCATTGTACTGCTCTTGTACTTTTCTTAGTTTATTTGCCATTCTGAGAGGATTTGATTTGTTACTCCATAATGAGGAAGTTTCTAAACTGTCCCAACAATGATCGGCAGATTACCTTCATTAGCACTTCATTATTTAACTGTATTTCTCCGCTTACCGTGATTTTGGTTAAGAATTCTGTGAGAACCTTTCAGCCTTTCAAATATATTAAACTATGTTAGGGATTATTACACCTAACATAGTCATATTCAGCCTTTTATTCTGCCTTACTTACTTGCTTTAGCACATAAATAGTTGTATTGCTACAGCATGTAAATGGCTTCCGAATACCTCTTTTGTAAAGTAGTGAGTGACACCACATAGCTGTCATAAATTTTACACCAATGAAACAATTAATTTATTCAACAAAATCACTGCGTTGCATGGACTACTTGCCTGCATTTATACTGTATCTTATCTGCTGACTCTAAACAGCATATGCCTTTATTGAATGTAAGTAGGTTAAAAATAGCGGTTCCAGAACAGACCCAAATGAGCAAGATGGCGGCCATGCGCAATCGGTATGTTTAGTGGATTTAGACAGTGTTTAGGTAGGCAGTCAATCCTCTTAATTTGGTGTACCTTATAATGCTGTGTCTTGAGCTATGATCTGAGGCTCTAGGGTTAAGGGCTGCAGGGTTTCTTAGGTAAAGTCTGTTGGTCTGGAGGTGAAGTCTGTTGGTCTGGATGGTTTAGAGCTGTAGGATTTAGAGACTAGGTCCTGAGGTATGATCTGGGGCTCTAGGGTTAAGGGTTGCAGGTTTTAACAGGTGGGACTGCTGGTATGGGAGGTTAATAGCTATAGGACTTAGAGGTTAGGTCTCGAGGTATGATCTGAGGCTCTAGGGTTAAGGGCTGCAGGTTTCAACAGGTAGGGCTGCAGGATTTAATGGTAAGCTCTTGAGGTATGGTCTAAGGCTCTAGGGTTAATAGTTTCACAGGCGAAGTCTGTTGGTCTGGATGGTTGTGAGCTGTAGGATTTAGGGGCTTGGTCTCTATGTATGATCTGGGAGGAGGGTCTAGTGCTAAGAGCTGCAGGTTTTTCACAGGTAAAGACTGTTGGTCTGGGAGGTTAATAGCTATAGGACTTAGAGGTTAGGTCCTGAGGTATGATCTGGGACTCTAGGGTTAAGGGCTGCAGGGTTTCTTAGGTAAAGTCTGTTGGTCTGGAGCTTGAAAGCTGTGGGATTTAGAGGTTAGGTCTTGAGGCATGATCTGGGACTCTATGGTTAAGAGTTGCTGAGTTTCTTAGGTAAAGACTGTTGGTCAGGGAGGTTAATAGCTGTGGGATTTAGAGGTTAGGTCTTGAGGTATGATCTGGGGCTCTAGGGTTAAGGGCTGCAGGTTTTAACAGGTAGGGTTGCTGGTATGGGAGGTTAATACCTATAGGATTTAATGTGGAATGAGCTCTAGGGTTAAGGGTTGTAGGGTTCATAGCTAAATGTTGTTGGTCTAGAGGATAAAGACCGTAGGGTCTTTTATCTATGTTTTATAGGCTGAGGTATGGTCTTATAATTTTGAAGTTAAGTTTGCTAGTCCAGCGATTAAAGGCGGTTAATCTTGGGGCAAGTACTACATTTATGCTTTACTATGTCATCCTATTATAACCTAACCTAACCTAATATACTCTTTCATTTCTACCTTCTTTCATCATTCTTATTATAACCTAGCTGTGTTTGGCTAGTGGCTTCCTTTGTTGCACCTGTTAACCTATTTGTTCTCTTTCCTTAAGTTCCTCTATTCTACCACTTTAACCTAACCTAATATATCCCATGGTTTTAGCTTCTTGATCATTGTTGAACCTAGTTGATTCTGGTATTAACATTCGTTCTCTTTTCTTAAGCTGCCCCGTTTTTACCTCCTTAACCTATCCTAAGCATGTTTCTTTTCTCATGCTAACTACTTGTATGTATGATGCAAAGTTTTTAGGCATATCGATATTATAGCTATCTTTGTCACTGCAAGAGGTATATATGCTGATTACAGATCTTTATACAGTAAATTTAACCCTTTGTGTATCTGCTTCTCTTTTCCTAAAAATTGAGGTTCTTTTGTTGCTAGGGTTTCTTGTTTTTCGTTCCTTCTCTATGCTTTCAGGAACTCTATTCTACCTTGTTATGTTATGAGGTCTTATGCTTATATCTTAGGCTTTTTGATTAAGCCTTTTGATCTGAAAGACTATGTATTTTGACTATGTTCCTCATCTCTTATGGTCACATGGCTAGGTCTTGAGGCATGATCTTAGGGCCTGGGGTTTAAAGGATATAAGTCTCATAGCTTAAGCTCGTATGTCTAAAGGTTAAAGACTGTAGGTTTAGTGGTTAGGTCGTATGGATTCAAGGTTAGATCTCTCGGTCTAGAGTTTAAGGCTGTAGGATCTGAAGGTTACGTATGGAGGTATGATCTGAGGGCTCTAGGGTTAAGTGTTTTAAGCTTCATAGCTAAAGGTTGCTGGTCAGGAGGTTAAAAGCTGTAGGATCTGGAGGTTAGGTATTGAGGTATGATCTCGGAACTCTAGGATTAAAAGCTATAAGCTTCATAGCTAAAAGTTTGCCAGCTAGAGATATCTTCTTTACTGTTAGAGGTATATTTGCAATGGTCTAGGCGTACAGTTTTCTTACATTTTTTCATGCAGATTGATGTCTTCGTACTCTTGTGTCTTTTTCAAGCTTTTACCCCCTATGCATCGTCTTGTAATAAGTCGTTACGCTAAACCAATGTTCTAATGCTATTTCCATGCTTTTTCAGATGTTATGAGGTTTATGCGCGTTTCAGGGATATTTTAGACCAAGTTACGTTACTCAATTCATTTTATAACTAATTAAGAAGTTTTTCAAGGATATTTCAGATTACGAGATAGTAGTTACTTTTTAAATTTACCTATTTAACATTAACTAAAGTGTGTTCAGTTAGCTTATGTGGTGAGGTAGACGTCCCTCGTCTTTTTTCTCTGGACTTGGGACCAGCGTCAGAATTTGTTTTCTGAACGGTAGACTTAACGCCCTCCTCTGCTCTTATTATTCAGTTGTTTTCATGCTTGGATATTTTAATGCTACGTTCTAGTGTTTATTTCTCGGAATGAAAATTGTTTTTTTTCTGCTCTAGGGTTCCTTCTTTCATTCGCCGTTCAAAATATGACAATGTCCATGGGCATATGTGGATACTCCATCATCTGCAATTACTCTCTTGTCATCATGTGGAGATAGGGATATTTTGTTCACTTCCACTGACGCAACATTATGTTGATGGGACATAATTAGGTTCATTGGCGTTCTTATGATTTCTCTGCTTTTAAGACAGTCCACATAGCTCTCAAAGGTGATGTACTGTTTAATGGCACTATGTTTTATGCCTTTTATCTTCTTGATTATGCCTCCATCGATGTCGAGTGCATACATCTTCGGTCTCAGTCCAACAAAACGACGAATGATTTTTCCATTGGCTTCATCTTTAAATTTTCCCAACACTTTCTTGTTTTTTGTAGAATGACATATGTGCTCGTTAGGATAATCAGCAGTATCCAGATGTTCCAGAAAACGTAACTTATCCTGGTATATGTCTCCGGTAGTCACACGATGGATGAAAGAGTCAGTATCCATGTACATGAGCTTCAGATTTTCAAGCCCGTAATACGGCATTAGCACATCATAATGATACCAATACATCAAGGTCTTCGAGATATCCAGCACACACATCCCAATGTATATAGGCTTGTTGAAGACTATCTCCCGGGACGCCATGTGTATTGCAGCCAGATTAGGTCCATATATAGTTCTATCAATAAATGTAGGCTTAGCAACCAGTTTTTCCAATGTCTTCCAATCGGCGACAAGTCGTATATTCAGACGGTTTCTGATGTTTTCCATAGTTTTACCAAACATGGCATTGTTAAAAAGTTTGTAAAGATCCTTCTCGAAATCATTTCTCGATCCTTGTCGTAGCCGGTTATTGAATTCCACATAAGGCTTTAACCAACATGACTGTTGAAATTGTAGCACCCGATGGATTTTAGTCAGTTGTAACCCATGACTAAGGGCCTGCTTCAAGGTCATGTAATGCACCACATACCTAGTTCGTGATCCAAGGTGAGGAATTAGTTTCCTTGTAGAAGAACCCGGGGGCTTGATACACTCAGGTAGGAACGGTAAATCATTGTGTAGGTCATGGAGTTCTGTAGGATATTGAAGGTCCACTTCTAAGATGTATCCGAGAGGGTCATCTTCTCGTAGTATATCTAGGTTGATATCTTCAGGAGAAACCCACTTAAAACCCCCGTAAGCAAGGGGCTTCCCCATAGCCCACGCGTACTGGTTATTCGAATCCTCGTACGTAATATATTGAGAGGGTTTACTTGAGTCATACTCCTTCATGTAGTGATTGTTCGCTTCTGCATACCGATGAGAAACTTGGCATAATCCTCCTCTTATACCTGCTTCAACCATGAGTAGCTGGTCATAATCCTGTAGTAATTCCAGTTCAATTCGTGTGTACAACAGCATTGCATCCCACGTAAGTCCGGGTGATGTATAATAATGTGCGGGATCAACTTTATGGGTTTTCAGGGTCTGCTCTCTGAATGTTTCAAACACATCTGCTAGTAGAAGGACATCTGAAGTTAAGTAGAGGTCACTGTACTCGCCTAGTGTTCTGATGTTGAAGTGACTCCATACGGTTTTTGCATGCTGATACTCTGCATCACTAATTTCTTCTCTGTTTAACTTACTGTAGAATGCTTCTCTCGGAGGAAGTTCTGTCTCACTCAAAACATCCCATGATGTAACGTAATCATAGGGAAACACACCTTTACGCATCATCAAATCGATCTTCTCTGCTCCAAAGTACTTCTGAGTTTCAGGATATGATGTTAGATTTTTTGCTAGTTTATCCAAGCTGGTACTAAGGAAGCGATAGGTATCCACAAAACGAAGTTTAATGTCACCAACATACTTGGAAAATGATATATAACTTTCCTCAGAGCTAGGAATAACTTCTACTCTATCGCTAGTACAGCCTAACTCCTTAACAATGAAATGGGAGTCATATCCACTCAGGTTATGTATGAAGACAGGAATATAATTAGGCGTTGTACAGGTTAGATTACACTGATTATGTAGACTTCCTCGATATTCACCACTTATATGATCATGATCTCGTACTTTCCAGTTATCGTCGGTAAATTCTTTACCACATAAGTAGCATTCTGTAGAAGATTCGAATGATTTTTGTTGCTTATCTCTCAGAGTTAATGGAGCACCAGTTTTGTATACAGCATTAATTTTCTTTGCGAGAGAACTTACATACTCCATAAACTTCGGTGCAGCATTATATCCTCGATATACATAGGGTTCAGTAGGAAGACCAGTCTGTAAACCTTCAATTGTAGCTGAGGATTTGACATAAACACAGAAACTCATAGGAATATGCTTCTGATATGGAACTGTATAAGACGTTTCGGGATTAGAAGAACACCCATGGTAAGGGGTAAGAATGCTTTCAAAGTCAGCGTATATGACATAAGGTAATTTCAACATCCTTTCATGATTCTTGAATCTAACAATAGATTTCTCCTTAGTTGGCATAACAATCTTAGCAACTCCGTGTTGGCCACATATTTTTCTATGCTCATTTAACCTCTCAACTCCTCCATTTCGATACTCAAAGTGCGTAAAACAGCGTTTGCAGATACAGAGTTTTCCCTCACATTTGGTTTTTTGTTGATGAATAAGTCTCTCGAAATTCTTTATATAAACGTAATGATGACGTCCAGCTGAATTGCTTAACAGAAGCAGATCGCGATGATCGGACAGTTCTTCATCGATAACCTTCATAGGAAACACTTGATTTTTCTCATCCAGTCCGAAAACATTTATAGAGATGTTATTTTTTCGTTCAAATTTCGGGATATCAGTCAGGCTCGTAGGAAACGAGAGGCAGGAAAAGTCATATCTCTCTTGAAGATCCTTATACTTGCTAACACGATGAGGATTCTTCTGAATGAACTTTGCGAGAACAGCATACATAAAACACTTTTCATCTTCATAATTCTGTGGATTTATGCAGGCTCCTTTAGCTCCAATAGAGGTCGGTAGAGGGATGTAACTGGTCCCCCTCAGTTCATTATTCTTGTTGATTCTAACACGCACACCATCAACAGCTAATAAAGCCCAGCTGCTTCCTTTAAGTTGACTTTCCTCCATTTCAGTACAAAGTTTCTTGAATTTACTTTCCAATATGGCGTCCAAGTCACTTTCTAAAAATATTGCTTGATTTGGCGTTTTAAAGGCTTTATCAGTAGTGTCACCAACGGCATTCACAAACCGACATTCAGCCATGAGGTTAATTTTCACACTTTTATGCATCCTCAGTTGCTTCTGAACGGCTTGAATTATCCGCTGTTTTGATTCCTGGAGATATGTATTCAGGTCTTGGCATGTAGAGCACTGGATGAAATATGATTTCAGTCGATCCTGGAAAGCTTTTTCATATTCTACGACATCGTCTTCATCAGGAACCATTAACAGCAATTTATGTTTGGTAGGCTCGATCTTGAGTTTCTTAGCAGTAGTTATTCTCTCGCATCGTTCTTGGTGAGTATCTCTGCGATTCTCAGTATCATAAACGTTACCACAATGTTTACATTCGTAAAACCGGCCACATACCAGCTCATGTCTCTTTTTATTGTAGCTTTTCAGGAAACTCTTTGCACATATGCTACACCTATTTTCAGGTATAGTGTCTAACAGAGCTTCCATCGCTATAGTTTTTTTTTTGTTGTGTGCAGGCTAATTCTCGGGAATATGCTGCCAAGTAAGTGTCTTGATACACTTCTCACTTCTCTTCTTCACCTTGATAAGTTATCAGCGCTACTGATGATGAATTTCACTGTAGAAGCTGATCCGCTATGCTATAAACACACTAGCGTAATTACAATCTAAGATCGATCAAGCTCTCTTTATACACTTAGCACAGACCTAATAGAAAACTTCATCATCCCCTTCACCAACGGGATTCGAAGGTGGCACTCCTATCGGAGAAAACCTAAAGGAAAACTTCATCACACCACCACCACCACCACCACCTTTGTAGTTCGAAGGTGGCGCTCCTATCGGAGAAAACCTAAAAGAAAACTGTTATCTTGCTACCACAGGGGTTCGAAGATGCATCTACTATTGGAGAAAACCTAAAAGAAAACTCTATTAATTTTCCAGTTTTCGATTATTCTTTAACTACTTTACAATTCACATGAGAGAAAAAATTAGACAAATTAAAATTGAAAAAGGAAATAAATAGCTAGATTTGAAGATAAAATTTAGACAATTCAAACGAGTATAAACACGACTAAGCTCCGCCTTTTAGTTTTAAAGTTACATTAGGAGCTCCCATTGCCACCCATAGACACCTCTCCGTCATCTTCAACCACGTGTTCTTGATTCTTTTCACATATATCTTAACATAACAGTTCTATTTTTCTCAAGTTCATCTATTACACCGTTTAACTGATCCACGGGCCACCCTTAGAATCCTTCACTTCATCCTCAAACACACCTTCTTGAACCCTTTTGATATATTTTAACCTATTTATGTTTGTTGCTACGGGCATCCGTTCTCTTTTCTTAAGTTAAATTATTACGGCCATCTTGTTATGTTTGAGTCTCATGCTTATATATTAAACTTTGTGATTAAGTATTTTGATTTGAAAGTCTATGTAAATCGGTTAAGGTAAACATCTCTTCTCAACATGAGACAAGTCATGATGTATGATCTTATGGGGTGAGCTTGCCAACACGTCTAAAAGCATTTATATTCAAAGGTATTTAAATTATCCCACCGAGATTTGAACCCTGATCCTAAGGCGTAAATTACCATTTCAACAACAATTCACACCTAAAGTATATATGTATACGCTATTTCATTGCGCTAACGTTATTAGTTCAAGAGTTATTTAAGATTCAAGTTATTGTGAGAGAAGCGGTTATCGAACCACGGATCTGTAGGATACGGAATCATAAATCATTCACAGCATATGCTGAATGAAAAAAACCTGCGCTTTCCCCTGTTGTTCTATGTGCAATAGATCAGAAATAGAACACAATTACATAATTCAGTGGACGATGGGAACTGAACCAGGGACCCTTGAGCTACACGTTGTCAGCATATGATTAACTATGAGAAGCATAACCATATAAAGGTTATTTCACTTCTCTAGACCCAGCGGTTTCAGAGATATTTAAATTAAACGATTCAGGACTCGAACTAAGGACTACAGGTATACAGTATATACCCTGCGGACCCCGCTAACCATATGTAAGTAATAAAGTTTATCCGAAGTCGCTATCATAATTAATTTAGGAGTTACTCAGATTTACCGATTCAGGACTCGAACCGAGGACAACCAGTATATGAGAGAACGTCTGTAGATGCTCCTTAACGATATAAAAGTAATAAAGTTTATCCGAGCTCGCTATCGTTACTAGTTTCGGAGTTATTCGAATAATAAATGTACTGATTTGCACGGGATTCGATTAGGCGACCATTGATAAAAACTACCAGTCAGACAGTCAGTAGGGACACGGACACCCCTGCGCGGTAGAAAGGCAGCATGCATCGTCTTCCCACCCCTGGTCGGCATCCCATTAGTTTCAGAACACTCTTTATTTATCACATGCAGGTGTGCCTGCGTCTTGGGACAAGGGGCTTGACAGGTCATTAATCAAGGAGTAGTATATAAAAGCCTTTTCCAGATCACTTTGCATAAATTTGCATAATAGGGGGAGGGGGTGTGAGGACCACCCAAGATGTTGCAGGTGGTATGGAACGGGGAGGGGAGGGGGTGTGAGGACCACCCAAGATGTTGCAGGTGGTATGGAAAAAGCCTTGCATAATAGGGGGAGGGGGTGTGAGGACCACCCAAGATGTTGCAGGTGGTATGGAACGGGGAGGGGAGGGGGTGTGAGGACCACCCAAGATGTTGCAGGTGGTATGGAAAAAGCCTTTATCTACTACACCTTGATTAATGACCTGTCAAGCCCCTTGTCCCAAGACGCAGGCACACCTGCATGTGATAAATAAAGAGTGTTCTGAAACTAATGGGATGCCGACCAGGGGTGGGAAGACGATGCATGCTGCCTTTCTACCGCGCAGGGGTGTCCGTGTCCCTACTGACTGTCTGACTGGTAGTTTTTATCAATGGTCGCCTAATCGAATCCCGTGCAAATCAGTACATTTATTATTCGAATAACTCCGAAACTAGTAACGATAGCGAGCTCGGATAAACTTTATTACTTTTATATCGTTAAGGAGCATCTACAGACGTTCTCTCATATACTGGTTGTCCTCGGTTCGAGTCCTGAATCGGTAAATCTGAGTAACTCCTAAATTAATTATGATAGCGACTTCGGATAAACTTTATTACTTACATATGGTTAGCGGGGTCCGCAGGGTATATACTGTATACCTGTAGTCCTTAGTTCGAGTCCTGAATCGTTTAATTTAAATATCTCTGAAACCGCTGGGTCTAGAGAAGTGAAATAACCTTTATATGGTTATGCTTCTCATAGTTAATCATATGCTGACAACGTGTAGCTCAAGGGTCCCTGGTTCAGTTCCCATCGTCCACTGAATTATGTAATTGTGTTCTATTTCTGATCTATTGCACATAGAACAACAGGGGAAAGCGCAGGTTTTTTTCATTCAGCATATGCTGTGAATGATTTATGATTCCGTATCCTACAGATCCGTGGTTCGATAACCGCTTCTCTCACAATAACTTGAATCTTAAATAACTCTTGAACTAATAACGTTAGCGCAATGAAATAGCGTATGTTGTTGAAATGGTAATTTACGCCTTAGGATCAGGGTTCAAATCTCGGTGGGATAATTTAAATACCTTTGAATATAAATGCTTTTAGACGTGTTGGCAAGCTCACCCCATAAGATCATACATCATGACTTGTCTCATGTTGAGAAGAGATGTTTACCTTAACCGATTTACATATACTTTCAAATCAAAATACTTAATCACAAAGTTTAATATATAAGCATGAGACTCAAACATAACAAGATGGCCGTAATAATTTAACTTAAGAAAAGAGAACGGATGCCCGTAGCAACAAACATAAATAGGTTAAAATATATCAAAAGGGTTCAAGAAGGTGTGTTTGAGGATGAAGTGAAGGATTCTAAGGGTGGCCCGTGGATCAGTTAAACGGTGTAATAGATGAACTTGAGAAAAATAGAACTGTTATGTTAAGATATATGTGAAAAGAATCAAGAACACGTGGTTGAAGATGACGGAGAGGTGTCTATGGGTGGCAATGGGAGCTCCTAATGTAACTTTAAAACTAAAAGGCGGAGCTTAGTCGTGTTTATACTCGTTTGAATTGTCTAAATTTTATCTTCAAATCTAGCTATTTATTTCCTTTTTCAATTTTAATTTGTCTAATTTTTTCTCTCATGTGAATTGTAAAGTAGTTAAAGAATAATCGAAAACTGGAAAATTAATAGAGTTTTCTTTTAGGTTTTCTCCAATAGTAGATGCATCTTCGAACCCCTGTGGTAGCAAGATAACAGTTTTCTTTTAGGTTTTCTCCGATAGGAGCGCCACCTTCGAACTACAAAGGTGGTGGTGGTGGTGGTGGTGTGATGAAGTTTTCCTTTAGGTTTTCTCCGATAGGAGTGCCACCTTCGAATCCCGTTGGTGAAGGGGATGATGAAGTTTTCTATTAGGTCTGTGCTAAGTGTATAAAGAGAGCTTGATCGATCTTAGATTGTAATTACGCTAGTGTGTTTATAGCATAGCGGATCAGCTTCTACAGTGAAATTCATCATCAGTAGCGCTGATAACTTATCAAGGTGAAGAAGAGAAGTGAGAAGTGTATCAAGACACTTACTTGGCAGCATATTCCCGAGAATTAGCCTGCACACAACAAAAAAAAAAAAAACTATAGCGATGGAAGCTCTGTTAGACACTATACCTGAAAATAGGTGTAGCATATGTGCAAAGAGTTTCCTGAAAAGCTACAATAAAAAGAGACATGAGCTGGTATGTGGCCGGTTTTACGAATGTAAACATTGTGGTAACGTTTATGATACTGAGAATCGCAGAGATACTCACCAAGAACGATGCGAGAGAATAACTACTGCTAAGAAACTCAAGATCGAGCCTACCAAACATAAATTGCTGTTAATGGTTCCTGATGAAGACGATGTCGTAGAATATGAAACAGCTTTCCAGGATCGACTGAAATCATATTTCATCCAGTGCTCTACATGCCAAGACCTGAATACATATCTCCAGGAATCAAAACAGCGGATAATTCAAGCCGTTCAGAAGCAACTGAGGATGCATAAAAGTGTGAAAATTAACCTCATGGCTGAATGTCGGTTTGTGAATGCCGTTGGTGACACTACTGATAAAGCCTTTAAAACGCCAAATCAAGCAATATTTTTAGAAAGTGACTTGGACGCCATATTGGAAAGTAAATTCAAGAAACTTTGTACTGAAATGGAGGAAAGTCAACTTAAAGGAAGCAGCTGGGCTTTATTAGCTGTTGATGGTGTGCGTGTTAGAATCAACAAGAATAATGAACTGAGGGGGACCAGTTACATCCCTCTACCGACCTCTATTGGAGCTAAAGGAGCCTGCATAAATCCACAGAATTATGAAGATGAAAAGTGTTTTATGTATGCTGTTCTCGCAAAGTTCATTCAGAAGAATCCTCATCGTGTTAGCAAGTATAAGGATCTTCAAGAGAGATATGACTTTTCCTGCCTCTCGTTTCCTACGAGCCTGACTGATATCCCGAAATTTGAACGAAAAAATAACATCTCTATAAATGTTTTCGGACTGGATGAGAAAAATCAAGTGTTTCCTATGAAGGTTATCGATGAAGAACTGTCCGATCATCGCGATCTGCTTCTGTTAAGCAATTCAGCTGGACGTCATCATTACGTTTATATAAAGAATTTCGAGAGACTTATTCATCAACAAAAAACCAAATGTGAGGGAAAACTCTGTATCTGCAAACGCTGTTTTACGCACTTTGAGTATCGAAATGGAGGAGTTGAGAGGTTAAATGAGCATAGAAAAATATGTGGCCAACACGGAGTTGCTAAGATTGTTATGCCAACTAAGGAGAAATCTATTGTTAGATTCAAGAATCATGAAAGGATGTTGAAATTACCTTATGTCATATACGCTGACTTTGAAAGCATTCTTACCCCTTACCATGGGTGTTCTTCTAATCCCGAAACGTCTTATACAGTTCCATATCAGAAGCATATTCCTATGAGTTTCTGTGTTTATGTCAAATCCTCAGCTACAATTGAAGGTTTACAGACTGGTCTTCCTACTGAACCCTATGTATATCGAGGATATAATGCTGCACCGAAGTTTATGGAGTATGTAAGTTCTCTCGCAAAGAAAATTAATGCTGTATACAAAACTGGTGCTCCATTAACTCTGACAGATAAGCAACAAAAATCATTCGAATCTTCTACAGAATGCTACTTATGTGGTAAAGAATTTACCGACGATAACTGGAAAGTACGAGATCATGATCATATAAGTGGTGAATATCGAGGAAGTCTACATAATCAGTGTAATCTAACCTGTAAAACGCCTAATTATATTCCTGTCTTCATACATAACCTGAGTGGATATGACTACCATTTCATTGTTAAGGAGTTAGGCTGTACTAGCGATAGAGTAGAAGTTATTCCTAGCTCTGAGGAAAGTTATATATCATTTTCCAAGTATGTTGGTGACATTAAACTTCGTTTTGTGGATACCTATCGCTTCCTTAGTACCAGCTTGGATAAACTAGCAAAAAATCTAACATCATATCCTGAAACTCAGAAGTACTTTGGAGCAGAGAAGATCGATTTGATGATGCGTAAAGGTGTGTTTCCCTATGATTACGTTACATCATGGGATGTTTTGAGTGAGACAGAACTTCCTCCGAGAGAAGCATTCTACAGTAAGTTAAACAGAGAAGAAATTAGTGATGCAGAGTATCAGCATGCAAAAACCGTATGGAGTCACTTCAACATCAGAACACTAGGCGAGTACAGTGACCTCTACTTAACTTCAGATGTCCTTCTACTAGCAGATGTGTTTGAAACATTCAGAGAGCAGACCCTGAAAACCCATAAAGTTGATCCCGCACATTATTATACATCACCCGGACTTACGTGGGATGCAATGCTGTTGTACACACGAATTGAACTGGAATTACTACAGGATTATGACCAGCTACTCATGGTTGAAGCAGGTATAAGAGGAGGATTATGCCAAGTTTCTCATCGGTATGCAGAAGCGAACAATCACTACATGAAGGAGTATGACTCAAGTAAACCCTCTCAATATATTACGTACGAGGATTCGAATAACCAGTACGCGTGGGCTATGGGGAAGCCCCTTGCTTACGGGGGTTTTAAGTGGGTTTCTCCTGAAGATATCAACCTAGATATACTACGAGAAGATGACCCTCTCGGATACATCTTAGAAGTGGACCTTCAATATCCTACAGAACTCCATGACCTACACAATGATTTACCGTTCCTACCTGAGTGTATCAAGCCCCCGGGTTCTTCTACAAGGAAACTAATTCCTCACCTTGGATCACGAACTAGGTATGTGGTGCATTACATGACCTTGAAGCAGGCCCTTAGTCATGGGTTACAACTGACTAAAATCCATCGGGTGCTACAATTTCAACAGTCATGTTGGTTAAAGCCTTATGTGGAATTCAATAACCGGCTACGACAAGGATCGAGAAATGATTTCGAGAAGGATCTTTACAAACTTTTTAACAATGCCATGTTTGGTAAAACTATGGAAAACATCAGAAACCGTCTGAATATACGACTTGTCGCCGATTGGAAGACATTGGAAAAACTGGTTGCTAAGCCTACATTTATTGATAGAACTATATATGGACCTAATCTGGCTGCAATACACATGGCGTCCCGGGAGATAGTCTTCAACAAGCCTATATACATTGGGATGTGTGTGCTGGATATCTCGAAGACCTTGATGTATTGGTATCATTATGATGTGCTAATGCCGTATTACGGGCTTGAAAATCTGAAGCTCATGTACATGGATACTGACTCTTTCATCCATCGTGTGACTACCGGAGACATATACCAGGATAAGTTACGTTTTCTGGAACATCTGGATACTGCTGATTATCCTAACGAGCACATATGTCATTCTACAAAAAACAAGAAAGTGTTGGGAAAATTTAAAGATGAAGCCAATGGAAAAATCATTCGTCGTTTTGTTGGACTGAGACCGAAGATGTATGCACTCGACATCGATGGAGGCATAATCAAGAAGATAAAAGGCATAAAACATAGTGCCATTAAACAGTACATCACCTTTGAGAGCTATGTGGACTGTCTTAAAAGCAGAGAAATCATAAGAACGCCAATGAACCTAATTATGTCCCATCAACATAATGTTGCGTCAGTGGAAGTGAACAAAATATCCCTATCTCCACATGATGACAAGAGAGTAATTGCAGATGATGGAGTATCCACATATGCCCATGGACATTGTCATATTTTGAACGGCGAATGAAAGAAGGAACCCTAGAGCAGAAAAAAAACAATTTTCATTCCGAGAAATAAACACTAGAACGTAGCATTAAAATATCCAAGCATGAAAACAACTGAATAATAAGAGCAGAGGAGGGCGTTAAGTCTACCGTTCAGAAAACAAATTCTGACGCTGGTCCCAAGTCCAGAGAAAAAAGACGAGGGACGTCTACCTCACCACATAAGCTAACTGAACACACTTTAGTTAATGTTAAATAGGTAAATTTAAAAAGTAACTACTATCTCGTAATCTGAAATATCCTTGAAAAACTTCTTAATTAGTTATAAAATGAATTGAGTAACGTAACTTGGTCTAAAATATCCCTGAAACGCGCATAAACCTCATAACATCTGAAAAAGCATGGAAATAGCATTAGAACATTGGTTTAGCGTAACGACTTATTACAAGACGATGCATAGGGGGTAAAAGCTTGAAAAAGACACAAGAGTACGAAGACATCAATCTGCATGAAAAAATGTAAGAAAACTGTACGCCTAGACCATTGCAAATATACCTCTAACAGTAAAGAAGATATCTCTAGCTGGCAAACTTTTAGCTATGAAGCTTATAGCTTTTAATCCTAGAGTTCCGAGATCATACCTCAATACCTAACCTCCAGATCCTACAGCTTTTAACCTCCTGACCAGCAACCTTTAGCTATGAAGCTTAAAACACTTAACCCTAGAGCCCTCAGATCATACCTCCATACGTAACCTTCAGATCCTACAGCCTTAAACTCTAGACCGAGAGATCTAACCTTGAATCCATACGACCTAACCACTAAACCTACAGTCTTTAACCTTTAGACATACGAGCTTAAGCTATGAGACTTATATCCTTTAAACCCCAGGCCCTAAGATCATGCCTCAAGACCTAGCCATGTGACCATAAGAGATGAGGAACATAGTCAAAATACATAGTCTTTCAGATCAAAAGGCTTAATCAAAAAGCCTAAGATATAAGCATAAGACCTCATAACATAACAAGGTAGAATAGAGTTCCTGAAAGCATAGAGAAGGAACGAAAAACAAGAAACCCTAGCAACAAAAGAACCTCAATTTTTAGGAAAAGAGAAGCAGATACACAAAGGGTTAAATTTACTGTATAAAGATCTGTAATCAGCATATATACCTCTTGCAGTGACAAAGATAGCTATAATATCGATATGCCTAAAAACTTTGCATCATACATACAAGTAGTTAGCATGAGAAAAGAAACATGCTTAGGATAGGTTAAGGAGGTAAAAACGGGGCAGCTTAAGAAAAGAGAACGAATGTTAATACCAGAATCAACTAGGTTCAACAATGATCAAGAAGCTAAAACCATGGGATATATTAGGTTAGGTTAAAGTGGTAGAATAGAGGAACTTAAGGAAAGAGAACAAATAGGTTAACAGGTGCAACAAAGGAAGCCACTAGCCAAACACAGCTAGGTTATAATAAGAATGATGAAAGAAGGTAGAAATGAAAGAGTATATTAGGTTAGGTTAGGTTATAATAGGATGACATAGTAAAGCATAAATGTAGTACTTGCCCCAAGATTAACCGCCTTTAATCGCTGGACTAGCAAACTTAACTTCAAAATTATAAGACCATACCTCAGCCTATAAAACATAGATAAAAGACCCTACGGTCTTTATCCTCTAGACCAACAACATTTAGCTATGAACCCTACAACCCTTAACCCTAGAGCTCATTCCACATTAAATCCTATAGGTATTAACCTCCCATACCAGCAACCCTACCTGTTAAAACCTGCAGCCCTTAACCCTAGAGCCCCAGATCATACCTCAAGACCTAACCTCTAAATCCCACAGCTATTAACCTCCCTGACCAACAGTCTTTACCTAAGAAACTCAGCAACTCTTAACCATAGAGTCCCAGATCATGCCTCAAGACCTAACCTCTAAATCCCACAGCTTTCAAGCTCCAGACCAACAGACTTTACCTAAGAAACCCTGCAGCCCTTAACCCTAGAGTCCCAGATCATACCTCAGGACCTAACCTCTAAGTCCTATAGCTATTAACCTCCCAGACCAACAGTCTTTACCTGTGAAAAACCTGCAGCTCTTAGCACTAGACCCTCCTCCCAGATCATACATAGAGACCAAGCCCCTAAATCCTACAGCTCACAACCATCCAGACCAACAGACTTCGCCTGTGAAACTATTAACCCTAGAGCCTTAGACCATACCTCAAGAGCTTACCATTAAATCCTGCAGCCCTACCTGTTGAAACCTGCAGCCCTTAACCCTAGAGCCTCAGATCATACCTCGAGACCTAACCTCTAAGTCCTATAGCTATTAACCTCCCATACCAGCAGTCCCACCTGTTAAAACCTGCAACCCTTAACCCTAGAGCCCCAGATCATACCTCAGGACCTAGTCTCTAAATCCTACAGCTCTAAACCATCCAGACCAACAGACTTCACCTCCAGACCAACAGACTTTACCTAAGAAACCCTGCAGCCCTTAACCCTAGAGCCTCAGATCATAGCTCAAGACACAGCATTATAAGGTACACCAAATTAAGAGGATTGACTGCCTACCTAAACACTGTCTAAATCCACTAAACATACCGATTGCGCATGGCCGCCATCTTGCTCATTTGGGTCTGTTCTGGAACCGCTATTTTTAACCTACTAATGTATTTAGTAAGTTGCGATTCACCATGAATTGCATCTCCGGAATGCCATATCAAATTATTTTCGCATTTTCAGGAGCCTATTTGAACAAACTCATTAATGTTGTAGTGTACGCATTTATTTTATGGATTACGTACAGCTCACTCTATCGCCTATCTGTTCCTCGAATTTTGCAGAGCTTTTCAATACTAGATTCATGCACTGGTGCTCCTTATTCAGTGCAGATGACGCCGTCTAGTTCTTCTCCTACTCAGTTTGTGAAATCCCTTTATATCTCTTCTGCTGTTCCTCTATCCTTCCTCTCAGACACCTGAATGGATTTTCTACTCCAGTTCCATATGTCATGTTTACTCCTCTAGTACTTCAGAAATATGTGATACTCTGTAGGATTTTTGCGGCTGAGAAGTAGTATTGTTTAATAAGCCTATTTTCATTTAAGATGTTATTCACTACTACTCAATGAAATTACAACTATCTAGTCAACTGGGTGTTTGAGATTGCAAAGTTTGCAAAAGCATATAGTCAAATCTCATGGAACTCGTTCTTGGAGAAGGATGGTAATTAATTACCTCATTATGTACATTCATGACTGTCATAACTTATTCAATAATAATTTTCATTTATGAACACCCCATATCTCAATAAAATGGCTTCCAACCAGCTGTAAATAGATAGTCAACATGTAAAATTCCATGCCATGGCCGGGATTTGAGCAATGGATCTCCTAGTTTCCGTTCAGTCGCACTAACCCATTGAGCTACCATGGTCAACTTGCCGTCACAACATTGAATTCTCCATTTGACTCTCGAATACGAGAGCCTCTAGTGGTCTACTGGGTAAATATATGAGTCAAATAGAGAATTTAATGTAACGGCAAGTTGGCCATGGTAGCTCAATGAGTTAGAGCGACTGAACGGAAACCATAAGATCCGTGGTTCAAATCCCGGCCATGAATGTTTCATGTTCATTCTATCTATCAAAAACCTGAGCTTATATACAGCTAATGTGAAGAAATGTATAGTTTCCATCAATCAGTTGTGAATAATTTGTACATACATAACTTATTATAAGTGCTGAAGCACATCTCCCTCGTCTTCTGGACCACTAGCTCATTTCTCGTAACCTATCAAAGCCATTAATAATTTCTCTAACATCAAACAAAGCAAGTAAGAATTCAGCTGCCTCTATCTTTTGAGATGGAACCTTTACAGTAACTTCAGTTAGCTTTTACAAACTGCTAACTCACTCCCTTTTCACTGACACTTAATGCAGTTTAACTTTCGTCATGAGTTGCTTAGATCACTCTGTCGCTTTACTCATATAAGCTAGTTCTACTGTTTCTTCACATTCTTCCGTAATGTAACAGTTTAACGAAATAAACCCGACGTAGCCTCTTCTGTACGTTTCTTTCACTGGGGCTTAGTACATAAGACGCCTCGAATCCCGCTCAGTAATAGCACTCACCTCTCGTCACTACGATTATAAGCATCTCGCAAGGAGCACAGCTGTTCTCGTTGCACAAGACACTAACCGCATACTCACTTTGCTAGACTTGCTGACTTGCTTCACCGGACTTATTCACTCTCGAACACCTGGGACTTACTAGGTTTATAACAGTACTGTTATATAGCCGTGGAAAATTACAGAACGTTTGAGATTTGGAAACTTCCAGAAGGACCTTGTTATTTGGCGTAAACATGAATCGGCTTATTCCCTTACAGCTCCAATTGTCTGACAGCGACCTACTGGTAACCTTGGTAATGCCAACATGTAGTGAATGCTTCAACTGTATCGGCCAGGCCATGGACGCTTGGCTTTAACTTTCTGGCGTATTTCACAGATGGTTAGGTATATACGTGTAATTTCTATACTCTTCTTTGAACCAACTTGTGATCAAGGCTCTGACATGTAGTGCAACGTAGACCATTAGGAGGATACAAAGGACCCATGTTCGATTGAAATGTGTGAATGGTCGCAGCATACAGTTAATGAATGAGACATATATGCATTCCTCTCATACCACAGCATATTCATTGAGAATTTAGTCAATGCAACGACCTTGCTACTCTTCAGTATCGCCAGGAAATAGTAGAGGACAATTTGAAACCAGGTTCCGCAAACAAATTGTTCTTTAAGCGACCTCTTCACAACTATGGCTTTCTAAGATGGCGTAAGTAATTTGTTTAGAATAAATACATTTAGGATATTTACTTATGAAATAAAAGGTAACTTTGGTCTTCTTGGGTATTATATGTGAAGTCCTCAATCAAAAGGAATTTTATGTAACATTATCTGACTGGTTAACGTTAATGTAAACACTTAGAATACATTCTCAGAAATTAAACAATTATTTTATTTCAAATAATGTATATATCTCATGAAACTTCTCTTAGTATTCGCTTAAACTTTCCTTATTTTTGTAATATTCTGTTCTTCACTAATTATTACGTATTTCAGGTAAGCAGTAGCTTTGTATTCTACCCACAAAGTTCGACGTCTATTTCTTTTTATTGAAAGTTAATTTTTATTACTTCCATACATGTATGGGTACGGTTGATCTTTACTATATGTTGCGCAAGACTTTATTTATCTATTACGCTGTACCAATTATACAAAGGTCATCAAAATGAAGAGAAGTGCAGCGGATATTACCAGGGAAACCCAGATATACATTTCATTCCATATGAAAATAAATTAACTGTGTTATTATTATCAAAATCTGCAGTCAAGTTTAGAAAAGTATTTGACATAAGACGTGGTTAAGAATGAGCAAGTTTATGGGCAATCTTCTTGTTTTGTCTTGAACTTTTTGAGATTGAGATGATTTACATACACATACACACACAAACATCCGATTCTGAAAATGTTCTACCGGATTAAGGCAGATCACTTCTATACTTATACGCAAGCTGAAGAGAAGTTAAAAATGAAGTTATCCTAGCATCTTAAAGTAATAAAATACAAACCTTTTATATTCACATCAATTTCTGTATACTCAACTCTACAGCCAAGTCTATTTTAATTTATATAGTGCGATCCATATACACCCGAACAATTTCAATAATTTGAACCAATAATAGGACACACATGCAACTTTGGGAGAATATAACACACAATTGGGAGATTACATTACACTATTTACATCTCAGAGAAAATGTTGGAAGCGTCCTCCACCAACATCTATACATTTTTGCACTCGTCTCTGAGGCAACCCCTGTCACCTAAGAACACTGATGATGATGATGATGATGATGATGATGATGATGATGATGATGATGATGATGATGATGATGATGATGATGGATATAGGGGCGCTCAACTACAGCGGTTATCAGCGCCCTTTTGAAAACTACTCATGGCAAAAGCCAGATATATGAAGTTTCTAAAAACTATACTAATGTAAATAAACCTATTTAAACTACATGTACATAGAAAGGGGAAAAAACCAAAAAAAAATCAAAACCTACTAAAAATTAGGTTCACTATATCCTAAAGTCTAAACGAGAAAAGATTCTAAAAGCTTCTCCACTACTGTGTTATCGTCCGCTAGCATTTCTGCAAAGCTGACCGGCAGCTGCAGAGACGTCATAAGGTCTGCTAGGTTTAAACACTCTAGCAGCACGTGTCGTACAGATAACGCTTCATTGCAAAACGGACACAGTGGGGAAGGCTCCTTTTTAAATAGAAAACTATGAGTAAACAAGCAGTGCCCAATGCGCAACCGAGCCAAATTCACCTCCTCGCAACGAGATGACCGACAGGAGGTAACCCAGGGAATCGAAAGTTCCTTGACAGATCTAAGTTTATTATTGCGGAGAGCGGACCATTCTTCCTGCCAGCAGATTTGCACAGCTCTCCGCAATACGGCCCTAAAATCTTCCGATGTCATACATGGTACTCGAACCCTGGGCTTCATGGTAGCCATCTTGGCTGCCGAATCCACCATTTCATTCCCCCGCAAGCCTACGTGACCGGGGATCCATGCACACACCACGTTAACGCCAGAAGCGTGTAAAACGTGGAGGGCATCCTGGATACGCTGCACAATAGGGTGGTAGTTGTACAGCTGCCGTAGGCTTTGAAGTGCACTGAGGGAATCACTTAGGATTAAGCAGTTCCCCAACTTTCGTCGACGTACGTGTAAAATGGCCCGGTATATTGCATAAAGCTCTGCAGTAAAAATGGAAGTGCTAGTGTGGAATCCGAATGTATACGGTTCGGTTCCACACACGTAAGCACAACCAACACCATTTGAGTTCTTGGAGCCATCAGTATAAATTACAAAATGGTCCTCATATCGCGATAAAAATTCTAAAAAAACACGTGCGGATACCATAGACATGGTGGATTTATCATATTGGGTCATGCCCAGATCAACGTGGGACGCTCTGCACAACCAAGGAGGGTGTGTCCTCTCCCCCCTAGGATACATCTTGGGCATTTCAGTATCAAGATGTCTAAGGAGCTCCCGGAAACGAAAACCAGGTGGCTTTGGTTTAATAGAAGTGTTCCTATAACGCACGTCCATGAAGGTATTAAAGAACGGCGTAAACGTTGGATGTGTGGAGACGACATATATCCTGATATCAGAAAGACATCGACGAATAAATATAAATAAATGATAGATTTATAAATATAAATAAATGACGTATACCAGAATAGACATATGCTATAATGCTAGCATATACTCCGGAGACCGCCACAGTGACAAGGCCACTCTACGAAGGTCAGTAAACTCCCTTTGTAATCCCTGTAAACAAAGAACCCTACTCTATTGTCTGTTTTGTCCTCAAGGAAAATGTGGCGCCTTCCAGTCGGAGACCAACCCATTGTTAAAATTCCATGCGTGCTTCTGACAATAGGCTATAAGATTTTGACCGACGCGCAGAGCACATGCCTTAGCATAAATGTTTGCACACGGACCGTTAGAGAAAGCGTCTCTGATGTTAGGTCCGTAACTGGAAATTCTCAACACTGATCTTTAGTGGGGATAGTTAAGAGCCAATAGAAAATTGATATTTGTTCATGTGATTTTGCAAACTCCGAGAAACACATAGACTGGGGGTAATTCAAAGCGATGACGTTAAGTAGGTTTTTGGTAGTAAGGACACTTCCGTCCTGAGATCTACGTGAGACGGACGCGTATTCGGCGCCGCCTAAGAAGTACACTTCCGCGCCATGCACAGAAACTAAATGCAACATTTAACAATCTCTCCCCAACGAGTAATGTGTAGGGAAGACGATAAATATATCCAATTCGACTACAGTGCTACTGCCTCCGTGCTTGACATCACAATATTGACAGTGACGCTAAACACCGACGACGACTTAACGTTGGCGAGCGTAGGAGCCTAAGGACTACAATAAACTTCTGTCTACCAGATTCGAGGTGTCATCATTCAACCCACAACCAGTCAGGTCGCACCCACTCCTGAAGTACAGATGAGAGTTCCCATGCAGGAGCTACATGTCACCTCGAACAGATTACATTCTCCCTTTCCTTAACCTCCTCACGCCACCAATCCTTAATTGTGAGGCGTTGAGCACAAGGGACAGCTCGACGTGGTTCACTACGGCCCAAACCGCCTCATCTCACCATATTCTCTGAATTTTTACGGAGAGTATCCTCACCCTGGTTGCTTATTTCGTTTTGAATGGATTTCTTTAAAACATCAATTGTCCGTAACATATTCAAGTACACTCTACCTTTAGATACCCTACAAGAAGAAATCCGTTGAGGTTATGTCAGGGGATCTGGGGACCACAGACCTTTTGAGATTACTCCATTTTCAAATAAACCGCTAACAAGTTCCATGGTGTCATTAGATGTATGGCACGTTGCTCCATCTTGCTGGAAGTAACCTTCTCTCAATTTGATATCATCCAGTTGCTGCACAAATGTCTTCAGGATATCCATATAAACTTCAGTGTCTACAGTCGTATCAAAGAAAATGGACATTTAAGGCTGTCAACTGTCAACAGTGGTCAGTGTTGACAATTCCCCAGAGCCACTGAGATCAGTGAAATAAATTTCTACATTCTACGAGCCTTCAAACGGAAATTAAGGCCTATTGAAGTGGTTCAGGTTTACATGGATCGCACTGTACATGTTAAATTGAGATTAGGGTTCACAAAGGTTTCATTAGATATTTCAATCTACAACAATAACGACAATAGCTACAACTATGGATTTAGTATTGGTGCATTGAAACATAATTTACTGTTTCTGCGTTCCGATACTGTCTTTTTCCTCTACTTGCACTTTAGCAAACAATAGGATTGCACAAACTGCCCATGTAGTGTTCACGGTCGTTGCGCATATATGTGATTCTGTTGTTGATTCTCTTTTGTCCATTTCTGTCCTAACAATGAATCGCTTCCATAGAATTCTAGATCTATCTCGACTGTTTTCTTGCTACAACCTCCCACAATGTTCGGTGCTCTTCAGGATATGGCAATTCATTCTTAGATATTCAATGAAGTAGGTCTTCTAAGTACTCAGACCATTCGACTTGTTGCTGTTATTCGAAATACTAATAGCTATTTAGGTATCTCGCCTTCACTGCTTCTACGATGGCTGTTCAATAAATAATAATCATAATTTTTTACGGTCATAATTTTTCGCACTAAAATTCAATATTTTTATATTCTGTTAGCTTGATGTGAAACAAACACGACGTAGTAGTTTCATTGTTGGTACTCCTGGTTTCCGCCTGTGAAAACCAGGTAAGTTCAGACATGCTCAGTATCGCCTACCGCTGCAATGGAGGTAACATGCAGTTAAGGTTGATGTTAGAGGAAGATCCGGAGTTTGTTTGAAACATAATCACTACTGAAGAAACCTGGCTGAATCATTTTGATCCTGAGAGCAAACAGCAAAGCTCAGTGTGGAAATTTCCTTCATCACCAACCGATAAAAAAGTAAAAGTGGTTGCTTCTGCTGGGAAAGTTGTGGTCATCTCATTCTTTGATATTCGTGGAATGGTTAATCAAGATGTTGTACCTGCACACACATCAGTAACTGGAAATTACTACAGGAATGCTTGAAAACATTGCAAGTCCATATTAGACGCAAAAGACCACATTTCTGTGAAGCAGCCTGGATGCTGCACCCCGATAGTGCGCGGCCGCATATTGCCAATGTTGTTGCTGAATATCTTGCAAAATTCAACGCGAAATGCATCACTCACCTTCCCTATAGTCCGGATTTAGCCGCGTGTGACTTTTTTCTATTCCCTAACTTGAAGAAACGCCTTCGTGGGAGGCATTATCCATCATCAGAAGCAGTGGTGAAGGCTGCGGAGGCGATTTAGAAGCATCTCTCAAAAATGGTTTCCAGCATGTCTATGAAGACTGGCAGAAACGCTGGGACAGTGCATCGTATTCAGGGGAGACTGTTTAGAAAAGGAACATGGAAATAACGAGGATGAGTAAAGGTACGTTGTCAAAAAAATTGTGATCATTTTTATTGAAGAGCCCTCGACACCCGGGGTTAATTTTTCCGATATTATTTCGATGCTGTGCGTGACAGTGAAACCAAGCACATGTCATAACGGTGGTTAGGGACAACAATGTTAAGTTAAAATATTTTATACTGCTTTGATTACTGTTGTTTTATCGAAAATTGACTGCTGAATGATTTCATGGTTGGTTGAGGCTTTGCACCTAGGCTTCGAATTTAATTAGAATTACTAGCAGCTAGTTTTTCATTGTAAGAGATTTATTTGCAGCTCTAAATAATGTCACCGCTGATTTCATTAATTTGTCTCAAATCTATTTCCATCTTCCCATTTCCCTGGTTTTACTAGTGCCATCTGTAGCTCTATCTTTGATTTCAGCCGAGTGTCACATCGTCTGCATACATGATCAGGTTGGTTGACAAGCTTTATGAGACTACCAAAGGTGGAAGGACAGTGAACTATTGGCCTTAGCATGACATGCTCTGGGTATATGATCCCAAGCACCAAATGAACTTAATTGCAAGTACAAGAGAATGGTATTCAGTTTCAAAATCAAGAAGCTATATGCTGACCTAGGAGTTCCATAGCCTTTCTACGACTACGAGAAGTAGCTCAAACGTAACCTCACATTAAGAAGAACGTCCAAAGAACTGCAAATTCCCAAACAGTGATGCTGATACAGATGCCGTCTCGTAAGTAAAGCTTTTTAAGGAAAACAATTATTACAAATTTGTTTTGACAAGGAATTAACTAATTTTCAAAGTATAGTCAATTAGATTCTATGGTATTGACCCATCGTTCAGGGAGCTTTATTATCCCACGATGGTACCAGTTTGTATTTTCTGATGCGAAGAATTCGGTGACACCTACTTTCACTGCTTCAAAATTGTCAGAATGTCTTCCAAGTTGAAAAATGCAATGGGTCGAAAATATGATAATCTATGGTTCGAGATTAGGACTGTATGCTGGTTGTGGTAGCGGTTGTTCGTGTAGTATGTGATGTTGCACTGTCCTATTTCGGTTAACTAATGCGGGGATCTCCGTCTCAAAAATTCACAAATTCGTTAAAATTGTTGAGAATAAAGAAAAAGTTCTGAAGTACTCTTGATTTGAGAAGAGGAATATATAGTTCTGCAGAACGGGTAAATCGTAACAAATACAGAAGTCGTAGTGTACTAAGAATGTATTTCTTCTTACAGCATAGAGTCGAAATAATTATTTGGAAGATATTAGGTTGTATCACAAGGTAAGGTCGAGTTTTTTTTTATTTTGACGTTTTAGAATATTTATAGGATTTCTTTGGTTTGGTGACGATATTGTCACCCGAACGTCGAAACTCCCTATAGAACCGGCCGGCAGTAGGGCCAGACGGGAAGCAATGAGCCCACGCCTAACCATTTGTCTCGTGTCACTAACTGAAGGGATGATTAGGAAAGCGGCACGAGCCCTGTACCTTCTCTTTGTCCTCCCACCAGACTGTGGAAACCTCGGGATAATTGTGCGCGCCGAGAAACGGCGATCTTCCCTATATAAGGCCTGCAGTTGGCGAGTCAGTTGAGTTCTTGGCGAGCAGCCGTGAGGAGCGCCGCGTGAGTTAACGGACCAAAAGACTATGAACGTGCATCAGAGGAGTTGTACGTAATTGGAGTGCAGAGTGGACCTGTGACAGACGAACTGGTGGATTATAATTGTGTGCGCTACGTAGTTCTGTGTAATCGGCAAGTGTTCTAACTGTAATTCGGTGGAAATAAAGAACATTTTGAGTTTGTGCAATTGGACTTTTAATTTAACGAACCCACAATGTTACAATATTTACAGCATGCTGGCGTTGCATACATTGTGTGTATGTAACAGTATTCAGTTGTTAATAAACAATCACAAAATGAAGATAACAAAGTTCAGACTTAAAGCCTTCTAAAAACTCCTGAAAACAAGATTAGAAATCTACTGTGTATGTGAACTGCTGTGAGAAGGTGTCGTTAGAAAGCCTGCGGCGGCACAACTTTTAAACAATGGAGACGAACACACTAAATATTACACAGGTTCTGAAAGACAATGTATGGAATATTGATAATACGCGCCAAGTTTTCCGATAAAATTAGCAAAAAAAGTATTGTAGGCTTTCAGAAGAACTTTGGTAAATAAAATGGTACTATACATGGCCAGATTAAGACACTTGGAATATCATACAGAAGCTGTAGATCTGACACCTCAACAGGTTGAACGTGATGTGGATATCTGCCATCAGCTTATTCGTAATCGGATTCATAATAGATTTTTCCGGAGAATTGTCACCTGTAACGAAAAATGGGTATACTACCCAAACACTAATACCCTGAAGCAGTGGCTTGATCCCCGTCGATCGGCCAAAGTCATCGCTTAAATATTCAGTTTGTTCCCAAAGTAATGCTGTGTTTCCGGTGGAATTTTGAAGGTGTGGTTCACTTGGTGTTTGTTCCAAAGGGGCGGGCGATCGATACGTATCTTTATTCTCAACTGGAACGTGTTCATGAAATTTAGAGACGTAGATATCAAGCATTCCGAAATGGAGTTCTGTTTCACAGGACAATCCAACACCCCATTTTGCACGAACAATCATGGAAACGGTGCCGAAATTGGGAGGAATCGCACTGCTACCACATCCAGCATACAGCCCTGATCCTGCTTATCACCTTTTAGGATCATTGGCCCTTCTTTTTACGTGAAAGAAATGTTGGCAACATTGAAGCAGTGCAAGTGGAAGACTGGTACCATCGTGGTATAATAACCCTCCCTGAACAATGGCTCAAGACCATAGAATATAATGCTGTATACTTTGAAAATTACTTAATTTCTTGTGAAAACATATTTCAAGTAATTGTTTTTCTTAAATAACGAGCTTGTATCTATAACATGAATACCTTAAACATACATTTTAATCAGTCATTTGAGCATAAAAATAAAGAAAAATAAACCAATAATTTCTGTGTAAGTGATAGCTTTTAACTAATAGATCTTTGTGTGGCATTTTTTGGAAGATGCTGAATTTATTTTCCACAAATAAATATACACAAAAATTAAATAATGTGTTATAGATGACGCCACCATGTCTAACATTTTTGTGCAGCAATTCCTCTACTTATTATAAACAAGTTTTGGAGAATTCAGGAAATCAATTATTCTGTTCAACAGGAAAATTTTAAAAGCTGTAATGTTTGTAAAATAAATCTAATAATGTAACTGAAAATTTCAACACTTAATTGAATTTACGTAACTTGTATATCATATAGTACTTCAGAAAAAAATAAATGGTAACAGTGGAAGCTGAGGCAAATAATTTCTATGGAGCTCTTACCTCTAACTATACGCTTCTGTACCCAGTTCTCTTGACTGTGTGTGGTTATCAGCGTCATAATTTGCTCTAACAGAAGCTCTAAAAGCACATAAACCAATTTTATATCTTTAACAATCAATTATATACTGTACATTCGGATGTAATGTTCTTGATAAAGGCTTATTGGCCAAGCCATAACATTTATGTGTAGTGATAAGAAATTAACAGCGCTTCCACACAGAAGGACTGCAATAAAAATTGTATAACTTTTCCACGTGAGGTTGTGTGTATTTCATTTGTTTTTCAGCTGTTTAAAACTCTACAGTTAAAACGTTTTCAATTATTATGTGTGGAGTATTACCGTAAGCTTTATGTCCATGTACATTGTTTATTCAGTAATGAACATTGAGTGAATTTTTAGTGAAATATAAGATAAAGAATACTAAGGAGAAATGTTTATAATAGCATTGACATAGACAAATGCGTGTGAATTCTCTAGAAAAGGAGTAACGTAAACCTCGGTTGGATGTTTTAACACACCATACTGGCACCAGAGAGCACTGCAGTGTCTGAGCATCTGAGCATCACTGGCGACACCTGTCTTACCTGTGTTTTGGGAACTATGATACTTCAAATATCTCATAAGTTGGCATTTTGTGTTGAATCGAAGTGTACAGGACATCAACATATACACAGGTTGTTTCAAAAGGACACCATTGCGTAGTTTACAACTTAACTAGTCAGAATTTCGGAGTCGCAGCTTCGAAGTTCTGTTAGGTATAATTTTTACAGCATTAAATTTTACATTATTTTGTGATTAGGCAGTAAAGGAACCACTGGTGTTCGAACTTCAAAGTTGTTATTGGGACGCACCGGTCACGAAAAAAAAAACTTTACTCCTTGCTCTTTGTTAGTGACCCTAGCCTATTTTTCAGGTAATGGGCAAGGGGCAGTTACTTGTGAAAAAGTCAACTAATAACTCTGACAGTTGCAAGGTCGCTCTTCAGTGTAAAACTACAAATTCCGTCCTAAAAGGGAGAATTCTGCGCGTACTTAGCAAATCCAAGCAATATGGAACGCCGAACTGACGGGTATGGTTTTGATAGTTGGAAGAGCTGAAGGGAGTTCAACGAACGCACGATTAATTTAGTTTCATTAAAAATATGAATTGTAAAAGTAGTCACATCAATCACAATATTTATTTGTTTAACTTCAGAGAATTTTGTTATGATCTTAATTATACAATACTTTCAACCACTTACTGTAAATATCAACAGCTTTATTTTCTTGCAAATGCTTTATTTAGTATTATCAAACACGTTAAATAAAATGCTCGTATCATTGCAAAGGCCATTTAGTTTGCGTTAATTTATCTACAATTTCTTTGATGTTGTTTTCTGTTCTGTTTATCATTGAATGCTTCCATCCTCAGCCCCACTAATATTAACTTCCCTCTAAAAGGTATAAGTTGCGTATGTCCACCAGATTATTTGCCATCATTGACTGCTATAACAGAATCTTGGCAAACGTTAAACTCTCATAAGCAATAATTAACCAATAGCTGCTTTATTGCGGTTTCATAAGCCAAAAATTTCTTAATAGTAATGCCTCATATTTTTTTCCTTAAAAAGGTAAGTTATGTGAAAACTTTGAATTTGGCGCAATTCCTCAAACCTTCCTATCCAATCTCCTGCAGTAGTAACTTCCTAAAACAACAGGTAGCAGCACTGCATCCTCTTACAAAATGGCTGATATCGACATTCGTATTAGACAGCGTTCTGTGATTGAATTTTTGACTGCGGAAGTTGAAACGCCAATTCGTATTCACGGTGGATGTTAGCACTGTTAGAGATCGGTGCGTCGCTGTAACGAAGCTGAAGGGCAAACACCATTGGCAAATGAAAAACGAAGCGGCAGGCCGGTGACTGCAGTGACTTCATGCAACATTCAGCGAGTCGATGACATCATTCGTGGTGATCGCCGGGTAACAACGGGTGAATTGTGTCGCACCACCTCCCTCAGTAAATGTATTGTGATTAAGATTATTCAATAACTGTGTTACTCAAAAGTTTGTTCACGTTGGGTACCAAGAATGTTAACCGCCCAAAACAAAGAAACAAGGAAAACAATAGCCTCCGAACACTTGCAGCGGTTCAATTTGGAGGGAGAGGAGATTCAGGAAAAAAAATTGTACTGGAGACGAAACGTGGGTTCATTTTTTTTTGAACCTGAATCAAAGAGGCAGCCAATGGAATGACATCACACGTCACCGAAGAAAAAAAAATTCAAAACTCAGCTGTCCGCAGGGGAAGTTATCGCGACAGTGTTTTGGGATGCAGAGGGTGTGCTTATTGATGTTTCGGAGCAGGGATGCACAATAAATTCTGTCCAATACGTCAGAACTCTCAAAAAGCTGAAAGCACGTCTTCGCGGAGTTCGCCCAACAAAAACTATGGCGAATGTTCTTCTTTTGCATGACAATGCAAGACCACACACCAGCCGTTACACCACTGCAGAAATTTAGAAATTGGGATGGCAACTCTTGCCTCACCCCCGTAACCCATACAGCCCTGACCTGACACCATCAGACTTCCATCTGTTCGGGCCACTAAAGGAAGCTCATCGCGGGATTCCTTTTGAAAATGAGGAGGCTGTGAAAACGTCCGTGCGTCAATGGCTTAGGAAGCAAGACCGTGTGTTTTACCACACTGGAATACATGCCCTAGTTAAAAGGTGGACCAAAACTGTGGAAAAGGGCGGATATTATATTGAACAGTGACAAATTAATCGTCAATGTTGTAGTTTTCAATCTATGTAAATGAGATTCAATTTTCTTTGCAATTAAAAGAGAAAAAATTAGGAGGCATTAATTTTGACCCACCCTCGTAGCAAGCTACTGCAGATTATGCCGGTTTGTTTACAAACAGCTATAGCACGCGGCACGGCGTGTGACCTATACCTGCGAACTCCGACAGCGTGAGGCACGCGTCGTTGTTCCTGTCACTGCCTAATCCACACTTATTCTATTCACATAGAAGCTGAGCAGCTGCTTCTGTATGTTCGGTGTCGTTTTGAAAAAGCCTGTATAAAAGTGTGTGCAACTTTAGCATATCAGATACAGATATCGACCACGATAAAGTTGTGACATCACGATTTTGCATAGTATCGCGACCTATTTTGGGCGTAGACAATCATTTCCTCAGATGAAGCAAACGTCACCTCATCTGGAAAAATCCTATTATTCCAGAGGCAGTCGGTGATTTTGCTGTAAAAGCAGCCAAAACAAAAGATGGTTGTCTGTCAGACAATGCCGTTGTCTTGCTTCGTTTACATATCACAGAGCTGTCTGATCTATCGTAAAAGAGGAAATTTCGAATAAAAGCTGTTAGGAAACGGCTTCTCTCTGCTACTACACTCCATGGACTAGACACTTCCGCTGTTCACACTCTCTCCATGTCTTCTGCGGCCCGCCCACATTTTTTCTCCCTGCTGGTTTATCATTAGTTTGAATTTAACAATACATTTACCCTTCTCATATACAAAGCTTTTTTATATTTTATTTTATCGCAGTGATATAAAGGAATGAGAATTTTAAAGTCATCACATATCTTTATAGAATTAGAATATCATTTAAACCTATTTTCAATATAACAATGGATATATGCAATACAATCATGTATACAAAAGTTTATTTCAATTAGGCCGAAGTAGATATGAAAAAAATCTCTTCAAAGAATCATTTCTGAACAAGGGGTACATAGTGATCCTCTTCTTAGTAACAGAAAGAGCTTTTATAAGTTGTGTCTTACCTTAAGGACAAAAATATTTTTGTCAACAAAGTACTGAACAATGACAAGGAACGCAAATCGTATGGAATATAGTACAGGGTGAGAAAACGTAATATTAGATTCAAACACATACAGGTATTGTAGGTCATATGACATGGTAACACATAATCCATGAACGGTTTTTCTTAGTATCATTCGATATGACCACCTAGCACTTCCATGCAGGTTTCCCCACGATGTACTGCTCCCTCAAACACTTTGTTCAGCATTGCAGGTGTGATGTTACGCACTGCCTGCCTGATACGTTCCGTAAGAATGGCAGTGGAGATGAATTAACTTTGGAGTCTTGTGATTTCACGTATCCCCAATGCAAAAACGTCCAGAGTTGTCAGATCTGGGGAATGTGGCGCAGATATGCGGTGTGAACCCCTGCCAATCCATCGACGTGGAATGTGGTATCCAGATACTGCCAAAAAGTCAATGCGAAATGAGGATGGGCTCCATCCTGTTGGAAAACTACAGTTCCCAAAATGTCATCCTCTTGTAATTGTGTTTGAAGGAACAGTTGTAGCATATAAAGGTACTAAATGCCTGTCACTGTTTGTTTTCCAAAGAAGAATGTCCCATACACCTTCCATTTTGTCAGCCCCAACCACGCAATAACTTTGGGATGTTTCGTTCCCACGACATGATCTCATTTGGTTTTTCATCCGCCCACACTCTGCAGTTGTGTGTGTTGACCATGCCACATCTGTGGAAGGTTGCCTCGTCTTTAAACAACACATTTTGCAACAAATTGGCTTCTTCACCTGCCCTCAACAGATCGTAATATATTGCTTTGCGACAAGCGTAGTCCACCCGTTCCAGTACATGTCGAATTTGGAGGTGGTATAACCGTTTTTTAAAGTGAAATTCAGAATCTTCCACACTGTCGATTGTTGTACCCCCAACTTTCGATTTAACCTCCTGGTTGATGCTTTCGAACTTCTGGTCACAGCATCGCTTGCCTCCTGCACAGTTTCATTGATCACCCGGGGTCTACCCGAACGTTTGACTTCTTGCACATTGCTTCTTCTTTGAAATTTTTGCATCGGTAGTCTGATATTAGACCTTGTAGGACCGCGTTTATGGAAATTTCTTTCAAAATCTGCTTGAAGCTCCTGATATGTACATCCCCTCAAACCCTGCAAAAATAGCGATACGTTCTTTAGTTGATAGCATCTTTGAGAATTCCTGTAAAAGAAATTCAAAATCAACTGTTTTCTCAAAAATGGTTCGAGACTTTATGCTCAACCTGTATCACCAATGAGTAAAACACCCAGCTGAAAAACTAAAAACAAAAGGCATAATTTTTTCTGAACCTTTGAGTGATTTACTTCACTAAATATACGAAGATACCATGCGTATTGAAGAAAACAAGATTTTTCCACAAACACAGCGGGAAAAGCTGAAAGAAATTACTTAGAAAGTGATAGGAAGCTCTTAAAACTAGATGGGAGACTTCAAAGAAAGGCACATCCTAGAAAAAAATTGGAAAAACAAAATAAAAGCAGACGCATAAGCAGTAAAGACCGCTCGGAGGATAGCTACTGACTTTGATCGCTACAAGCTAGTGATGGAAGAGCTACTTATATTCCGACAGATGCTGCAATATCATTGAGAGAAGATCGAAGGAAGTTTCCCCCTTTCAAAAGAAAAGCTCCACCAGTAGAAACATGGCGTTAGAAAATCGAGAAAGTTTTGCACTACAAGGTCCTTTGAGGTCAAAATAATTGCCTTCTCTGACAGGATGAGTGCACTCAGATACCAAATATCTTGCTGTTGTAGCGCCTGGAGAAGTGCAACGAAACTTCTTAGTTATTAACTGGCCAAAAGAAAGTGAAACAGCTTAGGCAACAGGAGTACAGAAGACCCTGCAAGAGTGGAATGAACAGACAGGGTCAAGTCGTTGGTGTTTGATGTTTCAGAAAGCAATAGTATTACAGAAATAAAAATTGACACTGGAAGAGAAGAAAGTTTTGCTAAATTTAGCCTCCAAACATATATCTAACAACTCATAAGTGAAAGTATGAATCAGTAATAGAAACTTCAAAAGTTTTTTCCGTTTACTTACAGTAAGCAATTTAAAAGTACAGTAAGCCCGGAAGAGTTTCAAAAATGCAATCAGTGTTGACTTCATAGGATAAACCTTTAGAGAGGCGTTAGTTTAGTTCCTTGTAGATCAGAGCATCATTCATCAGCTAAGAAATGACTAAAGTAAATTAGTGTGGCTTACTGTTTTATTTGGAATTGAAGACTGGAGCCATATGTATACTGCACATGGACTTTACTGTTATCACTTTTTTGAACAACTGCAAGCTGATTTCCGCCTCACTTTCAGAGGAAACAAAAGAGCCCCCTTATGCTATACTTTGAACTTCCGTTTGCGTACACCTGAAAAGATTGCTTACAGTGTGCAGAGTAGTACGATACGTTGTTTTCGACGTTTGCACATTTAATGACAGTGCTGTACATCTAATGTCATTCGTACTCTGTGTCCAGCTAACTTGTATCACATGTGCGTGCACATCTCTCGGGCTTTTATTTGGAAGGCTTTTGAATCCCCTTGCTGTAGCAATGCATTTAAACTCCCCGATTGCAATGTCAAGATTGGCAACACTTCACGAAACCAGAAGAGATGTTTCTCGAGAAACATCTCTTTTTGGACGTAAAACGTTTAGTTTGGCCTCCATATGAAGAGCTAATGTTAATCATGTCATAGATTTACGCACGTAATAGAACCTCAAGCCTGATGCACAGATTTCAGCAAAGCTAAGTCGTTCATATAGAAAGATAAGCTGAAAAGCATTCCTTTCCACAAAAATTAAAGGGTTTTCATAAATGAGAATTCAGTTCCAAAACACTTCAGTACCACTGTGATACTTGCATTAATGCTTAACTAATTTGATAACGTAATTTTAATGGCAAAAGATTCATCTGAATTGGTCTGACACAAAAAAAAAAAAAAAAAAAAAAAAAAGAAACTTGAACTGACAGAACCATCATGACCCAAATAAGCAAACAAAACAGAAAAAGAAATTCCCCTTCTTGGCTGCAACCCGGAACTTCCATAACATGAAATGTAAATTGTTTAAGATATTAAACTCTTAAACGTTCCTTCACGTATCACATCGAAGGTACTGCCGTAAAACTTAATATACTTTTAATTGACTCCCATAATGAGAATATGATAATCCGTGGTAAGGAGCAAAACCTGCCTTTTGGCAATTTGTCAAAGAGCTAGTTCTTATGAAATCCAAAGGAGCCAAAATAGACACATTCAGTCCTATTGGCTTATATTCATCATAAAAGATATCCTGATTTTGTGGTCAGTTAAAAGCAAGAGGGTATAATTTCACAGCTTCAATTTTGGTTAGGACAATATTGTGTGGTAGCCCTAGTGGTTGGGGTGAAGGTGTATGTGGGGATTTGAGAGCGTTGAACGCTCCTCGCACCTCGAACTAAAGATCTTTTGTTCTGCTCCTATCACCTACAACGAATCCAGCGGGGCTTAAAGCGCCCGACCTATTAGTAGTATCGTACCTGGAACATTCCCAAGCTATCACATTAACTCATTGTGTCATGGTAGGTGTACTGTGCAGTATTTAAAGAATTTGACATACTTTTCATCATATAATTAAACCCTTAATGTTAACCAATTCAGAGGTTTTGTGGTGACTTAAGTATGACGTAACTACACAACTGTAAATTGTGTTACCTTCAAAATTTTAGGCGTTACCCCAAGAAAATAAAATGTTGAAATTAAAGAATGAATAGCCCCAGTGACCGGACTCTTAAGTATATACGAATATATCAGGTTACATTAAAATTGCGCAATCATTTTGAGTGAATTTTTAACTTACATTAAAAATGAGCTAGTAAGTTTTGAAGCATACAAAACTCCAAACAACTTATAGCTCTAATAATATTGGAAAAGAAAATTAAAAGTTCATATCAAAACACCATAAGCTATCAAGTAAATAAAGGCCGGGGAACTTAGATACATATTGTGACCTTGTGGGTTCTTAGAATTAAAAGGCCGAGTTGCAGAAATTAAAAATCTCCTTTATTTTTGTAGAAATACTCTTATAGATTACAGTAGCATTACGTTACATACAGCATCAGTCTACCAGGTTCGAGGACAATAACGGTGACAGCAGATTACATCATTAGCTCTCGTTACGATAACACTTCCAGCTGCCTCTCGTTTCACAACACTGTTTCACAACTCAACTCACTGTTTTACAAACTGTCCTGCTGTCGTGCCACAAACGCTTATATATCTCATTCATAATTTGAGAGACTTCTCGAACAAATCAGATAAACAACTATTCTCTGTCAATCGAGATATCTCTCGAAACTTCCAAACGTGAAATCCTATCTGGCCGGCAAGTCCGCTGTGTACACTGGCCGCGCTATTGTTAACTGCTTATCAAGCTCGTGAAACAGTATCCGTCGTCTGTTTTCTATTTGTGTCAAAACTTTTATGCCTGTTGCCGCGACAATATTTAGCAGGGGGCAAATTGCATCTCCTATAATTTCTTTAGAACTGTAAAATTATTCAGTTTGGAGTTGAAAGCGACTTTAAGAAATATGGCTTAGATTACTTCAATACTTCAATAATTACTTCAATAAGTTGCATTCATCAAACAAGCGTATTAAGATTTCCTATGCCTTTTAGAACAATTATAAATCATTCAGTCTTCCTGGAGATAAAAAATATTTCCTGGCTTCTTCATTAAGCCATTTAGGGCAGTGAAGAACAAGATTGTATAACTAGGCGAAATAATACTCAAAACCCCATTAAAACACAAGTACTGCTATTTACAGAGGTTTAACGTGAACTGGTACGACTTTGGATATTGCAGGATAAATTGGGGGAAAATGGTGCCCTGATTGTGTCCAAGTTTTACTAATCTCAGAAAACAACTTAAATCTATTAAGGTAACATATACCTGAATCCCGAAGGACACATTCATTTGAAAGGAAAACAAAAATTTAAATTATCCAAAATGAGACCGTGGTACCTGAAGTCACTTTGCAGCCATGATGTTCTTTGTTTTTTCGACCGGACTACTAGAAATTTAAGAGTCCCGAATACCAACCAGTTTCCTTTTGAACTGAACCTCTTCATCAGACTCAGCTATAGGCCAAAGTGGCTGATAGAAGCAATACCCAATTAAAACCTACAAAAAGCTCATACTTCCGACCACACCATCCCTTGTGATAATACTGAACTTGTGAGAATATGAAGTTGATATGCTAAGATAGCTGACAAGAATGGGAACAACATTTCATCACCTGAACACCAGATGTGAAACTGTAGATAGGTAGTACAATCCGCGAATTATTGGCGCAAATACTCTTACAACTTGGGGTAGAGAAGGTTTATTTTATACATTAATAGTTGTTGTTTTTTTCAAATGCCAGGCTTTGGCAATGAAGCCATTACCTCTCTTGCTCTCCAATGTATCTGTGTAGTGGGTCAGGAAGGTAAGGCTTCACAGGTTAAAAGATGTTCTTCAGTGATTTCCTTTTCTTTGTTGCACAGAGGACAATTTGGACTTGTATAAATTTCTATTCTGTGTAAGTGTTTGGCCAAATAATCATGTTCCGTAAGTAATATAAAGTTTGCTACTGCAGCTTTACATGGGATTTCTGGAATAATTTCTGGATTTTTAATTAAAATGTTCCATTGTTTATCTTTGACTTTGTTAGATATTGATTGGTTTTGTATGTTTTTATATTAATGGAAATTAATTATTCTTTCACACTGGCCGTGTGAAGGCTAAATTGTGGAAACGTAGAGTCAGACTGAAAAATTCAATGCCATAGCCGGGATTTGAACCACGGATCTTCTGGTTTCCGTCCAGCCGCACTACCATTGTGCTAATATGGCCAACGTGCCGTGAATTTTTCAGTCTGACTCAACGTTTCCACAATTTAGCCTACAGACGGCCAGTGTGAAAGAATAATTAATTTCCATTAATTAACACTAATAGTGGTTAACTATAAAGCCCGGGCATTAAAGTACTTACATGTAGTAAGTTGCCATTAAGGTAGTTGTCTCATGTGTTTATGAGAACTCCTAAGTGGTTTACCGGGAAAATATGAGTCAGTTGGAGAATTTAATGTCATATCGGCACGTTGGCCATAGTAGCACAATGGTAGTGCGGCTGGACGGAAACCAGAAGATCCGTGGTTCAAATCCCGGCTATGGCATTGAATTTTTCAGTCTGACTCTACGTTTCCATGTTTTTATATTTGCTTTTGATGCATCTTTTTATGGACGTAAATGGTAAGGTTTTACTTTTGTTCTGAATTAAATTTGCACCCTTTTGGCAAGAAAATCAGCTGGTTCATTTCCAGCAATTCCACAATGTGCGGATCTCCGGGTGGGGACATCTGCAGGACCTCAATTACAGAATAGCCACAAAATTCTCCAGTGGAATGCAGGAGGACTTTCACAGAATAAAAAAATGGAACTTCATAGACGTATTCATCATCCAAGAAGCCAACGTAACAAATGATCTACTAAAATGTTTTTAAATTTCTGAATTTAATATACACTCCTGGAAATTGAAATAAGAACACCCTGAATTCATTGTCCCAGGAAGGGGAAACTTTATTGACACATTCCTGGGGTCAGATACATCACATGATCACACTGACAGAACCATAGGCACATAGACACAGGCAACAGAGCATGTACAATGTCGGCACTAGTACCGTGTATATCCACCTTTCGCAGCAATGCAGGCTGCTATTCTCCCATGGAGACGATCGTAGAGATGCTGGATGTAGTCCTGTGGAACAGCTTGGCATACCATATCCAGCTGGCGCCTCAGTTGGACCAGCGTTCGTGCTGGACGTGCAGACCGCGTGAGACGACGTTTCATCCAGTCCCAAACATGCTCAATGGGGGAAAGATCCCGAGATCTTGCTGACCAGGGTAGTTGACTTACACCCTCTAGAGCACAATGGGTGGCACGGGATACATGCGGACGGGCCTTGTCCTGTTGGAACAGCAAGTTCCCTTGCCGGTCTAGGAATGGTAGAACGATGGGTTCGATTACATTTTGGATGTACCGTGCACTATTCAGTGTCCCCTCGACGATCACCAGAGGTGTACGGTCAGTGTAGGAGATCGCTCCCCACACCATGATGCCGGGTGTTGGCCCTGTGTGCCTCGGTCGTATGCAGTCCTGATTGTGGCACTCACCTGCACTGCGCCTAACACGCATACGACCATCATTGGCACCAAGGCAGAAGCGACTCTCATCGCTGAAGACGACACGTCTCCATTCGTCCCTCCATTCGCACTTGTCGCGACACCACTGGAGGCGGGCTGCACGATGTTGTGGCGTGAGCGGAAGATGGCCTAACGGTGCGCGGGACCGTAGGCCAGCTTCATGGAGACGGTTGCGAATGGTCCTCGCCGATACCCCAGGAGCAACAGTGTCCCTAATTTGCTGGGAAGTGGCGGTGCGGTCCCCTACGGCACTGCGTAGGATCCGACGGTCTTGGCGTGCATCCGTGCGTCGCTGCGGTCCAGGCCCAGGTCGACGGGCACGTGCACCTTCCGCCGACCACTGGCGACAACATCGATGTACTGTGGAGACCTCACGCCCCACGTGTTGAGCAATTCGGCGGTACGTCCACCCGGCCTCCCACATGCCCACTATACGCCCTTGCTCAAAGTCCGTCAACGGCACATACGGTTCACGTCCACGCTGTCGCGGCATGCTACCAGTGTTAAAGACTGCGATGGAGCTCCGTATGCCACGGCAAACTGGTTGACACTGACGGTGGCGGTGTCCAAACGCTGCGCAGCTAGCGCCATTCGACGGCCAACACCGCGGTTCCTGGTGTGTCCGCTGTGCCGTGCGTGTGATCATTGCTTGTACAGCCCTCTCGCAGTGTCCGGAGTAAGTATGGTGGGTCTGACACACCGGCGTCAATGTGTTCTTATTTCCATTTCCAGGAGTGTATATGTTATCCCCAAATTACGCCAAACAGCTAGTGGAATACTTGCAGGTGTCAGAAAAAACATCTTATCAAATTTTAAAATTATAAAAGAAATTGCAGAAAGAAGATAAAATAGAAATTATCCAAATTGAAATCTGGAAAGGAAATCCACGTTACAGCATGTATACATTAATAGTTTATCACTTTTAAGTTTGACTCTATCTATCTAAACGTTAGTCTGCACATATCTAGTGTGGAAGAAACATTAATTTCCATTATGAATCGGTTTCTAATTTTATTAACGTAGTTGTGTTTTCACCATTTAAAATCGTTTAGATTTCGTTGTTACACGAAACAATTATTTTTTGTATACAATGGATTAAGTACTACCAAAAGAAAAAACTGTAGCTTTTTACTGACGTTGCCCTATACTATATGCACATGATTTCTTGAGCACTGGATTTACGGTGTAGTGTGGGCAGAGGGGAAGAAAACAGAGTTAACACGCTTCTGTTTCTGCAGTATGGTCAACCTAGAAAAACACAATTCAGCCAAATTGCAGTAAGATAAGCGAAGATATGCGCCAAATGTATGAGATATGGCAACAAACAATGGAACTCCATCCGATATACTGTATTATAAATTTACTGTTATAAAACACATAAAAGTATTAAATATAAACTATGACAGCTACGAACACTCACTCACTTTTTTATTCTTCGGTTTCCGAGTCCACTGCGTCACTTTCACTCTGGTATCCTCTAATGTGTTAATAATTTCATTAATTGCACTTTCTATTTCACCATCGTTTCTCCAATATTGCATTTCCAGCTCTTGGAACTTCTTAGCGTATTCTTCTCGATCCGTCGCTTCTATAGAAAGTTTCCGCAGATATGTGGCTCTCGTTAACATTGCGTACTTTGTAAACATTCTTTATTTTTACCCATGGCAGCTCAGTTGCATTCAGACCACAGTTATACGGAGGTAGACTAAAAATAGTGTGTCCCCTTTCGAGAGCCATAACACTGACAACATAGTCTTGCTTTTAGATTTGTTGTAAACTGGTTAGCTAATAATTAACCTCAAAATTGCTCAAAATGAAATGACGTACGTGTGAAAGCTTAGCATATTAGCCACTAGAAGTGACAATGTGTACCGCATTTCCTGTTTCAAAGTTGTCATCTGTTGCCTTTTTGTTTAATTTACGTCCTGCAACGTTAAGTCATATCGGACGATGAATGGAATGGGTGAAATGGTGCTCAAATGAGCCCGGAGTCCATGAAGCTTAGAGTTACCCGACATTCGTCTTTCAGGATAAGGGAAAACCCCGGAAAAAACATTATCCAGGTAATTCACCCTAACCGGGATTCGAAATCGGGACCTCTTCAACGTGAATCAGACGCGCTAGCATCTACGCTACCGAGCCGGGCGTTGTCATCTGTGTTTACGGAAATAGACGAAACATACCGAATGAGGACTTGGGACCCGAACGCTCAAGAAATCTTGCGCATATAGTAGGAATGAAACATACGCACTCCAAATGGTCAAACATACATAAAAGAAAATCACAGTTTCAAAATTCACAATTATATTGTAAAGTCATCTATTCATTTCTAAAACGTTTTAATTAGCATAAAACGTAACACTAAACTCATCATCATCATCATCATCATCATCGTCATCGTCGTAGTCGTCGTTTTTCATTTGTTTGGCGGACTGGCATACTACGCACCATACATCAGTGGGGTCTTCGTGGTCGACTTCCCATTTTTCTCCGGGAATTCATGATGGAGCGGTCCTTTAGTGTTAGGGTGGGTTGTAATCTATCCCGCGTTTTCCATCAGGAAAACGGGGTACCCCAGGGTTCGGTCCTCAGCGTTACCCTCTTTGCCATCGCCATCAATCCTATCACTGAGTGTATTCCCGCTGGAATATCCTCTTCGTTATTTGTTGATGACTTCGCCGTATATTGTAGCTCTCGGCGGACGAGTATCTTGGAGGTCTGTTTAGATCGCCTTTACACTTGGAGCCTCCACAACGGCTTCCATTTTTCCACCGAGAAGATCGTGTGCGTGAACTTTTGGCGCCGTAAGGCGTTTGATTCACCCTCACTCCACCTCGGTCCCCATACGCTTCCTTATGCAGAGGAAGCTAAATTTTTAGGATTGGTGTTCGATAGGAAGCTTAGCTGGGATTCTCATATCGCTTCCCTGAAAGGTCGCTGTGCCCGGTCCCTCAATATCTTACGTGTCTTATCAGGTACATCCTGGGGAGCTGATCGGACCGTGCTCTTACAGATCTATCGGTCCCTGGTACGATCAAAGCTTGACTATGGTAGTGTGGTATATTCGTCGGCACGGCCTTCCATTTTGAGCCGTTTGGATCCTGTGCACAATCGGGGGATACGTCTAGCTACTGGTGCTTTTCCAACCAGCCCCATCCCCAGTCTGTACGCTGAAGCAGCTGAACCTCCCCTGTGCTATAGGCGAGATATTCTTTTAGGCACCTATGCATGCCGTCTATCCTCTCTACCCACGCACCCAACGTACAAGCCTTTCTTTGACTCGTCTCTTGATCGCCAGTACGCTGTCAGCCCCCTTGCATTACTTCCGCCCGGTGTTCGGTTTCGCCTGCTTCTTCGGGCCCTGGACGTCACACTACCGCCAGTATTACCTCGCAGGGAATCTATTTTTCCTCCTTGGTCGCGGTATGACGCCCTATTCCACCTTGGGTTGACGTTGATGCCCAGGTCTGCGTTTCCGACCACTGGCATCCAATCCGCATTTTTAGAACTTCAGCAGCATTTTAAGAACTACAGTTTAATTTTTACGGACGGTTCTAAAACCGACCGAGGTGTTGGCTGTGCCTTCGTAGCTGCTGCGGAGCGTTTTACGTTTCGTCTTTCCGGACAGTGCTCGATTTTTACCGCTGAACTTTTTAGTATCTATCAAGCCCTACTTTTTATCAGCCAGCAGCACTCTAACCACTTTGTCATCTGTAGCGACTCTCTGAGTGCTCTACAGAGCATTCGTTCGCTGTACCCCAGCCATCCCCTAGTACAGCGAATACAGGATCGGCTGCATTCGCTCGCTAATTCAGGGTTCCACGTGTCGTTCGTTTGGGTTCCCGGACACGTAGGCATTCCGGGCAACGAGGCTGCTGATGCCGCCGCGAAGTCTGCTATTTTATCCCCCACAGTTTTTAGCAATTCTGTTCCTTTCGAGGATCTTAGTGCTTCCCTTCGCCGAGCCATCCACACTCGCTGGCATGGTGACTGGTCCGCGCTCGTTGGGAACAAACTCCGGGAGGTTAAACCTCTTCCGCTTCCCTGGGCCACATCTTCACGTTCTTCTCGCAGGGAAGAAGTTATTTTAGCTAGACTTCGCATCGGGCATTGCCGTTTTAGCCATCAACACTTGTTACGCCAGGACTCAGCACCTCATTGTGCTCACTGCGGTGAGCCTTTGACGGTAGAGCACTTTTTAGTGGAGTGCCGATTTTACTCAACGTTGCGCTCCTCCTTGGGTTTGGCATCCAACCTCAGGGTAATGTTGAGGGATGATATTGCTGCTGTGGAGGGCCTCTTCGACTTTTTACAGCGCAGCGGAATGCTTCGTTCCATATGATTTCAACATCCCTCGCCGTGCCTCATTTTAGATTCATCTCGGCACTCCTATTTTAGCTATTTTAACAGTTTGAGCATCTTTTATGCTTTTTGTGTTTTTGGACCTTTTAGTGGATTTTATTGTTTTTAGCGTTTACATTTCAGTTGGGCTTTACCTAGTCTGAGCTCGGGCGCTAATGACCTCAGCTGTTGTGCGCCCCTAAGCCCCACTACTACTACTACTTTTTCATTTGCTTATTCATTTGCTTTTGTGTAAAGCTATTGTAAATTATAGTAGAAGGTACCTAATTGTTTAATTTTATTATTACTATAGTAAAGTTATTTACTTACGATAACTGCTACCTTAAGCCATGCAAATAATCCGATTTCACCTGGAATTTTATATGCATTAACTTGTAAACCTTCAGTGCTTGTAAATATATTGTAAGTACTTTTTATAACTGGCGAAACCTGTTGCTTCATGTAAGCTTAATGGCGAATAAAGTATTGAATGAAATGTGTAGTGTTTAACGCCCGCTTTTACTACATACGGCACTGCAGGCGATGACACTGATGATACATGATATGAAGATGGAGCACCGGTGGAATGAGCTGGCGGGGAAAACCGTAGATCCCAGAGAAAACCCGTCCCAGCGCCGTGCTGTCCAACAGAAATCTCATTTTACGGTCGCCTGGGATCGAACCCGGGCCACCTTGGTGAGAGTCAAGTGGTCTCACCACTGAGCCACGGCGCGGCCAAATAAAGGATTATGATTATTATTGTTATTATGAAAGGACTACAGATAATTCGCAATTCCTTCTCTGTCCTGTTATAAACATGATATTTCAAGGGAACAGCAGAGGAAATAAGTGGCTGCATAAGCATCTTAGAGCATTCAACTGATAGATCATACCTGTGCTTTTTCTCTTTTGTCACTGTTTTATACACTTACTTTTGTTTTAATTTGTATGATCCCTATAAACCGTTTGGTCATACGAAATCTTTGACTTGAAAGCGAAGATATGTTGTTTTTTCCAGTAAAGAAATTAAAGACGATGCATTATATTGGGACTGCATACTTGCGCCAAGCTCCAGGGAAAAAATGCTCGTAATTCGATAACCCAACTTCCCCCGCCCTGTCACAACCCACCAACCGTCGTGACCCAGTTTTACAACCCTAAAAGAATGAGGTGAAACATGAAATTAAATAGTGGGGAAAGTGAGATAAACTAAAAATTCGGGACTGAAAGAGAACATTCCTATTATTCGCCTATTGACCCGGGGAAACCAGGAAAAAATGAAAACAGCCGAACTGTGAACCTCCCAAATGGAACCTCTTAGATACAATAGTCATCTGGCTCTTGGCTGAGGAGGTTAGTAAAGGAATTTAAAATGGCATCACTGGAAGTCTAAAAGCGTGGTTTGAGGTTGCCAATATTTTAAATAGAAAATTATTTAAACTACTAAATCTAAGATTATTTTTGTAAAGGTTAAGTACATACATGTAGGTTGTTCTTCTGTAACAGAAGACAAAAAACTGGTTTGAAAATGACGGAAATTGCTTTCGTTTACGACATCCTTGACATCGCTCAACGCGGCGTTGTGGTAAACTCAGAAATGTGAAAACCGCAAATCAGAAGTTTGCTGCTGGTTGATGCTGTTTAATGGTCTACCGCATCTCCCTTTCACCCTCCCCCCATTTGCAGTGTCGCATATCCCTTATAATGTTGTCAGTTCGACTTTCCCAAAACCAATTAAATGAGCATCTACGGAGTATTGTGGTTGCAGTTCTGTCGTCTGCATCTAAAACAGTTGAAATTCGCAGACAGGTATTCCTGACCCTGTGTGAATCATGACAGGATGTGCATACATCAGAGAAAGGATTACTAAGCACAAACGGCTTAGGGTCAGAATAGTTGCTTTGCAGCTTCGCCTGTGACAGTCGTCTGTGTTTCCGGTTATCAGCACCAGAAATCTCTCTTTGAGATGTCAAAGGTTGATAATGTCTTTCCCAAAATGTGGCAGATTAGATCTAATATTTCTGCCTTTGATGATCTGCTCCTCGCTGCTGCAGTGGTGAGCTATGTTATGTTTCTTTCCTGGTATACATTGGTAAGTGTCAAAATAGGCATCACCAATTAACGCCCTATGTACCAGGACCATTAATTGCATCTATTGGACTAATCTGGCGGATTTTAAGGATATTCAATAACTATTCTGAATCGATACATACAATATTATTTTATCACGTGTCATTTCAAACGTTTAGTTTTGTGCTTTAAAATTAAATTTTGTAAAGCCATACAGCCTCTAAACATTTTATCTCTTAAACTGTCTACATTATAAGTTCAAGCTTGAAATTGCTTTTCGGTTTTACAACACAACTGTTTACTCTGTAACTTGATAAATTCTAAGTATTCATTTCTGTTTCTAATGTTCAGTAGTAGGATATATGTAAATTTGCAGCTATCTGATCTCTAGAGATAGAACTTCTAGTACTCGGCTTGTACGTGCATGCTGTGAGTATAAGAAGAGGGGCGTGGCTTAATTCCAGTAGTAAACAAAGTCGGCCGCCTTAGGGGTATACAAATGTGGTAACAAACTATTTTAATAAAACCATATGCAAATTATGTCACCGTTTTCAGAATCATTCAGTAGAAGTAGATGTATAACAAAACACATTTTGAATAATAAAATAAAATAAATTACTTTTACAAATACAAAATAAATGACTACTCTTGAGTTGTTCGACTTGTTACAGTGTATAACAACATACATCCTTTTCTCAGCATTTCATTCATTTCAACATACAAACTTTTTGAAGGTGAATCGCCTCCTTCTGTCACTCAGGCAATATTTGTAGTTTGAAAAAGTTCTCTCGATATCAGATGAAGTTAAAGTTAATGTGAGGATCTACTCCCATTAGTCCAGGCCCCGTAGGACCTGAACCCGGGCCTCTCGGGTCTATTTACCATAGGACAGTACCTATTTTATAAACTGCCCCCCCCCCGCTTGCACATGACAGACAGGACGGAAGTGGATACGCCACTTACGCACCGGTCCTTAATGAACCAGCTACCAATAAACCTTGGTAGGGCCGCCAGTGTCTAGCTCACCAGAAACTAACAACTGCAGGCTAGTCCCCGGGACTTATTACGCAACCCTCTACCCCTTCCGGGCGGCCGAAGACCTGTCCAGAGGTACCCAATTGCCCGTGGGTGACGGGAACACACTGCCCCCTCGAGTCCAACCCAATCCGAACAGCTCCCATTCGGGAGGGGCTCGGCATGTTCGGCCCGAGGTTCCTCTAGTAACATCAGAGGTACCACGAGTGCTAGGGGTCCGCAGCGCCCGCACTTTGGCAGCTGAAAGGGACGCATCCCTTCCCCTACGGTAATCAGATGAAGTAACAGGTGCAAATATAAAATGCTGCAGATCACATTGGCTTGTGAGCGCTGTTTCCTTTTGCGCTTGAAAATTGTTTTTTAGTGTTTAACATTTTAAAATAGCCGGGATTTTCTCAAGTATGGTTTTCATTTTGTTTTTTATTTCATCCATGACAGATCCGCGAGTCAATCTGTTGAGCAAATTTTTCTATGAGCCCTATGGCGTGAGGTATTTTAATACCTCTCTTTTCTAGCTGATCAATGGTTTTGGACAGGTCTGAAAAACTGTTTCTGATGAGCAAATATTCGTGAATAGGAACCATCAAGCAAGGATTCTAGCAAGAACAGAATTCGAATAGAGTCAGGTCCCAGTGTAACTTCACCGTCTCAGACCGACTTTATCAGTACTAGTGTAAGATGATGTATTCAAATATACCTGTGCGCACAGTAGAAAATACACATTTTAAGTACTTCGTAAAAACGTATACTAAACGGAATTCTCCTTATAGTGTTGTAGTGCTGTCTCAGCCATTGGGTTTAGTACCATAGCAAACACTGCAAATGAAGTAGCTCTAATTGAAAATGGGGAGAGTTCCAAGAAAAGGGTTAGTTATAGAAAGGGCACTAAAATATTGGTATAGGATATTGAATTTAGAGGAGGGCAATATACTGAAACAATGCTTGAAGTATCAAGAACTAGGTTTACCAAATAAAGGATGGGTAAGTAATTTACGAAATAATTTGGAAAATAATGGTATGGGTGATATTTGGAGAAAGAGAGAAACTAATTATAAAGGTTTTTGGAAAGGGGCTAGAATAAGATTTGAAGGCATGGAGATCCAGAAACTGTTTAGTCAAATAGCAGAGAAGAGATCACTTGTTTTCTATATTCAATTGAAAAATAGCTGGGGGAGGGAGAGGTATATAGATAGCACTAACAGTGAAGAAAGAAAGGGGTTAGCATGGATAAGAGCAGTGATATGGAGATTAAGAGGATACCCGCAAGACGAGTGCCCATTGTGTGGGGATAAAGAGGATATAAAACATATGTTGTTTGATTGTAAGGAAACAGAGATGTGGAGGAAAGAATGTCAAATATCAAAAATGAATTGGAGAATCAGCTTAATCAAGGTTTTAAGTAAAAATTATAAAAACATAGGTCAGTTTTTATGTAAGGTTAAAAACAAGTGGGTGTGGACTGTAAAAAGAGAGAAGGAATAATAAGTGACTATTCTGTAATAATACATATTGTAACACGTCTGTAAATATACTTAATGGACTGTCCTGTGTAGCAGTGGCCTGGGCCAAAACAGAGGGCAGTCCAAAAATTGTAAAAGCTTAGTACCTCAATAAATATTACTATATTACTATATTACATAGCAAACTTACTTTGGGTATGTTCTCCCTTTCTTACTAACTCTTCATTCATCATGCGTTTACGTGCTTCTGGCATTTATGTTCTTCATTGTCAACGAAAAAGTCACTGTCTCCAAACACTGCCACTCTGCCACTAACACAGTGCGTGCAGTGTTTGTACAGCCCTGAGATTTTTGACGCATGACGTTGTGGGATATATTACGTGGCATAGCATTTAACTGCGTTCTCCCGCGGGGGTCCTAAAAGTCCTAACTCTGCTGATCTCTGAATGCACTGATTTTGAATTTCTATTACCAGAGCGTTGAACTGAGGTGTTTCTTGTGGACTGTGCTCCCTGGAACACCTAATTGCCTTATGTTATTCAGTTTACTTCAACATTTGAATTGCAGGGCATATAACTTCTTCTCCGCAAACATGTAACTGTTGCCTACTACTTGCATTAGGCATATATTGATGCAAACACATTAAACTTATAACTGAATCATCTCATATTTATTTATTTATAGCTTTATTAATCTTACAAGTCAATAAATCTCGTATCATGGTTGTGATGATAATGAGGAATCAGAAATCAGCAACGCTAATTAAGTTAAGATTTATTAACGTTTTTTTTTTTTTTTCTTCAAATAAAATAGCGTTCTTTATTCCTGTTTCCTCCGCTTGCAGCTCTCTCCTCGGCAACTGTCATTCACCGTCTTAACTTAGATGGAAGCTATAACTGTGGATGGATTAGAACGTTTCGCCCAAATTGTATTGCTAAGGATTATATATTTATATAGTAACAGAGGTTTGATAGATATCAATCGTTTTAAAGTTACACCTTATATTATATTCACTATGTTCTCGGCAAACAAGCCCAGTGAAAAGAGGATTAGAAATGTTCCTGATGATGGGAGAGATGTACGTTTCCAAAACTGCGATTTCTAATCCTCTTTTCATCTGGCTTGTTTCCCAGGAACATCTTGAATATATTCGTCTCCAGGAAAGCTCCAGGCTTAGCATTTTGGCTAATTTTAATATGAGTTGAAATGCATCTCTATTAGTCTGCATACACCTATAAGATCAGTATTTAGTCTACAGGGGAACTTGCCTAATATGGAGTACATTTTTTTCTTTTTGTTGTATGGCCAATAATACGAGGTATAGGTTAGTGTCTATAAATAATACATTTTCCCACACTTCTTCCAATTCCAGAGGCACGAAGTCTCTTCGTCTTCGAAGGACGAAGATTCCGTAGTGCACTTCCTTCATTTTCTGGTTGTCTTTGTTGCTTTGGTTTGCAATGCTAATGTCCATCTGGCTTTTGACGGAGTCTTATCCGCTTTCTTTGACTTCTTTTCATTGAGCTGAGCTTTATTTGGCAAGATTGTAATTACACAAGATGTCCCAGCTCGAGATGGATTGTCTTGTTCTGATGAACTTGCCTTCTGCTTCAGTGTTGGGATTGGGCTGATGTCTGCCGCCAAGATCATTCTCCTCTGGGAAGTAGGTGAATCTGTCACTTGTGCCACATTTTTAGATTCGGAAGCTTCATCGTGCTCATTACACGTTCCATTTTCATAGATTGTAAAATCTTGTGACCTGAAAATGTTGGGGTTGAATGGATATATTCCCATTTTGCGGAACCCACTACTAGCTGTCTCTGCAGTGGCTGCACGTAGATATGCTTTTCCAAAGAGATTCCCTATCTGATAAACTGGAATCATTCGACCAATATGAAATTTTCATCCATGCTTCGATATCCTGACTGTAGAGGTTTAGTTTCTAGCGTGAATATTAAAAGTACAATAATAGGTCCTTATATGGGATACCCCTAATTAAGCTCTCCATGGTACCCCATAATAAGGAACTCGCCATTTTTAATTTATTAGTTTTTACAGCTTCTTTTGTAATTGAACTGGGTCAAAAGACTGGGCATAGAAAGATAGCTTTATCTTAATACTACAACTTCAGCAAGGGTGTGTTTAAACCAATAAATATCTTATTATATTTGTATACATAGATGTCAATAGCTGCAAATAACTTCAAGGAGAAAACTTCTTTTTCAGCTCAACATGACACAATCTCAAACAGGAATGCCATGATGTAACCGCAGGATGCTTAGTCGCCAAAACTCTCTTTGTCCATCACATTTCTAGCAAGATTCAGCACTATGCAACTGAGTTAAAACGGTACCCCAAATTGCGCACCACCCCATACTAGGCTACTTATTGTGATGGTTAAAAAAGTGTACTCTTTATGAAATGTGCACCTTTTGTTCCATATGAAAGTGAAGTGTGAATATCAATTGGGAGGTTTGGGCTTCGGATGGCGCCAGGTAACTCTAGGTTGTGAGGTACTCCTCCAGGTCGCCAAATGTTCTGATGGTTCCCTCTCTACTATTAGTTTCCTTTCATTTTTTCCCCCTTCACATGGTTAAGTATTGTTGGACCAGGCAATGGTGGTTGCAGCAAGACGGGGAATTTCCGCCGTTTAAAAAGTTTTTCCTAGCGTATGCTTAGCAGACTGGGATCCCGCTGGTGGCTAAATTGGTAGTATTGGTATTACTCTAAAATCGTTGGATACTCCTAATGTTCATCGTCATCCTGATCCTTCCTCCTTTTCAGGACTTCGCACCATACCTTTCTCTAAAGAAGCACTTTGGTGCCACTGTTGCTGCAGTGACTGTTGATGTTATCTGCAAACTAACCAACCAGTCATTGACGTCGTTCTCACACTAAGTACCATATTATCACCACATTATTGATTGATCAAGCTCATCCATTAAATAAAGTAATTAATCGCATGATTGCTTTTGCATTCGGAGTTTAATTACTATGGCTTGGGGTTACTCTAATTGGTCCAGTAATGTTTCATTAATTATGATTGCTCCTGTCCTTTCATAGAATTACGATGTAAAAGTAGAACCTGTAATTATATGGGGGGAAAAATTAGAAACAACAGATGTTCTACTAAACTAAATTTGAAAGGTAGGTATAAATATACAATGAAGGGAGAAAATTATATCGGCACTTACATAGATATAGCAAATGTATAAATCCATTCTTCCCCAAGGCGGGCCGCGGTTCTATCCCAGGCGATCATGGTGGACAAAACGACGCTGGGTTTTATCCGGGATCTCCGGTTTCCTCCGCCATTATTCCACCAATTGCTCCATCAAATTTCCTATTATCCATCTAGACACACCAGACATCGGGCTGATCATCCATCTTGAATGTCTGTCAGATCCAAAGCTTCGGTCCCTCAGACCTAATCATAGGGGATAGAGGAACAAGAATCCTCTAACACCGCTATAAGTTGTATACTAGGGTTAAGGTGAAGAAGAAAGAATGGAAAATTTAAGAACACACAGGAGGGTGCAGATTGTTGTGAAATAGGCTACAGAATCACCCGGAAGTTTCTAACTTCTGGCTCCTGAAGATCCATCGATGAACGGCCGGTGGAACAAGCATCCCTCTAATATCTAAGGAGAATAATCTTTCCTTTGAGCAAGCCACCGTGTAATTTATCCGGCACCGTTATAGGACACGAAACTGACTGAAATATATAAAGGAAACATAATATAAGGAAGAAATCCGGAGGAAATTACGAACGATGGTCAAAGTCAATGGAAAACTCAGAATTTCTCGAAGATAAGTCTCACACGTTATCCTTTGGTTAACACAAAGATATAACAACAGAATTTATATATAACAGAGTAATTCTTCTAAAGACTTATTTAGATCTTTATATACCAAAATTACAGTTTCTTACTAGCCATGAGCTAACAGAATTTTATATACACCCTTTGACAACTGCCAGAAAAATTATGATTTTACCTATAGGAAGAACACATTTATTTCGTTTAGTTTGAAAACATAGTAGAATTTTTCAGTTTTTACGTGTTAGCATAAACGCCATAAAATTAAGTAAACCTTAGTAATTGGAAGTTATATTAACACAATGCATGAAATGTAGAGTTCGCATTTCTGAAGTAACGGCTTTAAAAGTTTAGCAGTTTTAACTTTTTTTTTTTTTTTTTTTTTTTTGGCTAAGCTATATGTCAAATCTCAAAGAAGTATAGAAAAATTCTAATTGTGAAGCATTTTGAAAAGGAATATTGACGTATTATTTGTGTAAGGCAAATAAATAAGGAGACCAGTAGCAACTGCTACCTAAAATAAGACCTGAAGCTTTCCTGGCGACGAATATGCTTACTTTCTTATCGGGAAGCAAGCCAGGTGAAAAGACGATTAGAAACAGACGTTTTGGGAGTGTGCATCTCTCCCATAATCAGGATATGTATTAAATGTTATAACCACAATTGAAAGACAGGATATAACAGCAATATAAACAAAGACAAAACACTATCAAATTTCGCATTACTGAACAAAAGACTTTTCAGTAAATTAAAATACAGTTTACCATGGAGGTGGAGAAGGATGGAACTCTTTCATTTCTGGACATTCTTGTTTCAGAACACAGCAACGGTACACTGGGGCATGCTGTATATCGCAAGCCTACACAAACCTATCTCTATCTGAACGCTCATAGTTTCCATTATAAGTCTCAACGACTGGGAGTTCTCAATACACTTGCCCACAGAGCTTTGTCTATCTCTCATCCCAGGCACTTAAAACAAGAATTACAGCATCTGAGGCTCACTTTCCGTCAAAACGGCTACTCCGAAAATTACATGGAAGTCTCGATCACCAAAGCTAGGAAAGGGAAACCTGCAATACAGCAAGCGTCAGATAAGCCTACTGCTACAGCCTGCATCCCGTTTACCGGCAACCTATCCGGCAGAATCAGCAGAATTCTCACCAAATACAACATCAGGACTATCCAGAGGCCACCTCCGAAGATTAAACGTCTGTTGAGACAAGCGAAAGACAAACTGAACTTCCAAGTTCCGGGAGTGTACCGCATTCTCTGTGAATGTGGGACACCGTTTACAGGACAAACCGGAAGGACCATCGCTACCAGAATAATTGAACATGAACGGAGCATTCGTTTAATGCAACCTGAGAAGTCTGGGCTGACCGAGCACTGTTTTAATAACGACCATAGAGCCAATTATCGGGAGACGACCATCTTGGTAATATGCAACAGTTACTGGGAGCGGAGAATTAAGGAGGCTTTGGTGAATTCCTCCGGAAGGAGCGCGCTTAATCGTGATGCTGGATTTCAGTTCAGCTCATCTTGGAAACCGGCCGTAAAATGGAAATCCGTCGATTTAAGAAGCAAAGATCAATACAGCTTGATAATCTAGTTAAGTAGTTACGTTTCTTTGACACAATTTTCTGTACTCACGTGATACCGTCCCTGTTAGGCATAACATTGTCATAATAAGCCCGAAAGTCTTATTACATGCACAATTATGGACGGATCGATACCACAATATGAATTAAACAAAGTTATAATAAATATAGAGGATAATGATTAAATATACAAGTGCAGATACTAAACAGGCAATCCCGATATATATTATTAAAAGCATGAACCCAACGTGTAAAGGGAGAGAGTAAAATGAACATTTTCTCTCACATGTACTTTCTTTGTGTTTCTAGCCGACAAAGGTGCCATTTTTCAGGCTAGACCCTCGGCGCCAGCCATGTCTTGGCCTGCGCATGGTACGTGATGATAGAATAGACACCGGGGTTTAAGATACACATTTTCAAACATGCTTATGCATTAATTAGCTTGACTGTGGGAAGGTGAAAATTGCATAGAATACACGTTTCAGACACGAGAAATTGCTTTTAGATTTAAGAGTAGAGATGAAACACAACCTATAAGGAACAAGCAACAGGTCACATGACCCCTAAAGTGTCCAAAGTTCGGCGAAAGGAAGAGGAAATTTGTGCAATGGTGACATTTGATGTTTACTAGAAAAAACACTCTGTTTCGGCGAGTGAAGGGGGCCACAAGTACTGAAAATTCATCAAAATCCGTGTTCGCGAATGCACGAAGTACTGCCCTCGACGTTCACAAACAATGCGTACACAGCTACATACAACACTCGGAGCGCCATAGTGATTTACTAGTTCACTCGCGACTGTGATTCAGACTAGCCGTCGTGTCATGCACACATCAACGGGCAAATCTCAGATCTCGCACCGAATGTGCGAATAACATCAAGATAACAGTGACGAGTAGAGAGGACTAATTGTAACAATAAACTTGACATTCCTAGGTCGTGGTGTCTTCTATGTGATAATACCCATTCCCTGTCCGGACGCACCCACTCCCTGAAACTCAAAAGAGAGAATTCATGCAGATCTACCCTGAGAAAACCCCGACCTGTTGGAAACCTTCCATTCGTAATCCTCACCCATCACATATCTTCTCATATGAGGTGTTGAATACCGGGAGGGCTCAACGAGGTACCTAACGGGCAAGGACCGCCTCACACGCCATCTCCTGAGCTGGCATTAAATTCACTGAAAACAGTCATTGTTCAGTAACGCGAATTTTGATTGTTTTGTCTTTGTTTATAGTTGTATTATATCCAGTATTTCATTTTTTGGTTATAACAGTTTATAACTATCCTGATGATGGGAGAGATGTACACTCCCGAAACGTGGATATCTAATGGTCTCTTCACCTGGCTTGGTGCCCGAGAAGAAAGTGAGCATACTACACTACCTATTATAGTCTATGCCTATGTAAATATTATATGATTCTTGTATATGGAGGTATAGTAGTATGACGTATAAAGGATTCATGTGGGATATTTCATATGAAATGATAGTTTAAGTTGTGCTCACTGGTAAATTTTACACCGTTGTATGAAAGTGCTTCTAAGAAAATAAAAGCAAAACAAAAGTCAGTAATAAAGATACACTCTTGTAATTTTCCCCAGAGACTAAGTCCAAACTATAGCCATCCTGGTTGGCATCGTAATAAAGTGGCATAAAAGATAAAACGTAAACATTTCGACACATCGATCGAATTGGGACAATCTCTTAAAATAAATCAGTCCCCACGTTATTGATAAATAAATAAATGCGTCAAATGACATAGTTAATACTACAGGGTGTATCAAATGATTCTCTGCAGTGATTGGAACGCTCTTACACACTCAAAGGCGTCATCAGTTAGGTTGGCAATGGTCAACATGTTGACTTCAAAACACAATATTAGCTTCACTTTAAAAAAACACTCTTCTCACTGTCATATTCAACTTTAGGAGGAAGGAAGGACGGTCTCTACCTGCTCGAAGGTCAAGGATCCTTCTCCGTTCTTCCGCTACCAAATTAACCACACCGATATGCGTCAAGTACACTACGGAGTCTCATTTGAGACACCCTTTAAGTAACACAGTTTATTTGTAAATCATCACTTAACTATATCTTTGGAAAATCATGTGAAGCGAATAAAAACCTATAATGCATATCTTTGGGGTCTAAAATGAGTATGTATCAGGTATTTCAACTCCTTAATTGTAAAAATATTGATATAAAAATTTTACTGTTAAATCTTGATCTAAAAAGTTAATGGATAAATACTGTAGAAGGTAAAAGGTCTTCAGAATTGTTTTGCTTACAAGTTTAAGCTCAATAAATGGAACATCATCGAGTAATTTTACCAGCTAGCAGATAGAACGTAATCCTCTGTAAGCAAGTTTATGGTCAGTGTTTTTAGTGATTGATTATCTGGGACATGGCTACATAATGGACGAAGCCGTATTACACGTCATTAATTGCAAAGTTTGTCGTTACATTGAAGAGAAAGGAAGAGGGCAACTGGTGCATGGAATTCTGGTTTATCACCACAATACATCAATGCCTCGTCCTCTAGACTGAGTTAATGACTTCGGTATAGAATTAGTGCTACAATGAGTACTTGATTCTGCTCCACAGTACAGAAAACTGATGCTTTTCAATCACATGACTTTCTCTAAACTATTGTTTTAAACTTTGTTCTTCTATATACTTGATATTAATCGAGATAAACAGTTGTATAAATCGAAAAGGTAGAAAAAGACTGAAATATTAAATAACATAGCCGACAACTCAACCACGGTTTCCCGTCGGTTGCTGTAACCACTGAGCTACCGTGGCAACATGTCTGCATCACTTTAATGGTCCAACTAAGGGGAACCACAGAATTTCAAATTCATGTGAGATATCATTCCTTGTAAGTACATTAAATCTCGGTCTTCATAACGTAATCAATTATGTCGGTCAATACAAATGGGTATTTCTTTCATATTTATTCGAATTGGACGAAATTTAAAAATGTATTGAACATTTCAGTGACTTTTTAAGGATATCAGTTCCTGAAGGAAGGAAAGAAAGAGAGAAAGTAAGAGAGAAGGAGGGGAAGAGAGGGAGGAAAGGAGGGAGGGTTTTCCTTAAAAATATTGTTTTGTATCTTTAGAAGACGCTGATCATAAATATGTACCAAAATACCAATTTTGTATTTGACCCGCTTTCTGGTTTTTAGTTACGATTTTAAAATAATGTTTCCCAGAAAATAGTGCCTTTTCTATTCAGCGAGTATCAAAACGTGTATCTCAAATCCTATTTTTGAGTAAACTAATAAAACTTTCTTTATATCTGCAAATTTGGGTAGAAAAAGTTAAAATGCTTAAGGACTTCTTAATTCGAAGAAGTGTAACAATTAGGAAACTCAAATCAAAGTAAGTAATTCCCTTAGAAGCGATCCACTCCACAAATATGTATTTTATACAAGTTCTATGTTTTAAAAAAATTATACATTTTTTGTGTAATAGGAATAAGTTCAATATTATATGGTTTATCAGTTATGTAGAATATTTCAGTACAACGGGTACCACAGAGGCTGTCCTGGGATAATACAAGATATAATTTGATTTATGAGCAAGTGTCTTCAAAAAGTGCCAGAACTGCAGAACTTCCTCCAGTTTCTCCCGCACTTTATCTCCAATAGAACAAAAAACAGTTTTAATTCCTACTTTCACAGCATCAAATATTTGCATTTGCTCATACAAAGGTTCTCCTGCTGTTTCAATGATTTAATAACGTGAACAAGGAAGGTGAATTGGGACTTTAAAAATACTAGATTCCTCTGAATACGAGAATCTTCCATCACTTGCTTTGCAGATACAATGCATGCAGGTTCGTCTTCTAGATTTGTAACAATGTCGTTCACTTCACTAATGTGGTCATTTTTTATGTTGAATTTATTTATTTCAATTTTTCAGCACAGTTAGTGCTATGCAAATTGTGGAGCTATATACATAATATACATAATAAAATTAAGGGATACAGAGACACAGGATACTCATATTAGAGCCCTTAAGCAAACAGGTCTGATTAGTGTGAGTATAAATTAAATAACTTCTTCACTACAGAAAAAATAAGCATGTGGTCATTGTAGTATTCTAGCCTTTAGCCATGACCCCAGCGCGTAAGGACAGGTTCGGGCGGCAGAGAAATATTGGGCAGTTTCTCACGGAAAATCGGTACCCTTGATGGTGCCTTGCTGAAAACTTTTTTACTGCAGAAACCAATTTTTTGATATTTGGGTACTGTTGTCTGATATGACACGGTTAGCACCATATGCAAGGCAAGCAATATGCGTGGCGAAAGAGTAAAATATTTAAAGCAAATACAGTGCAGTAATCATGTATGCTGCTGCGTCAATGTATATTAGTAGTATTTTATTCTCTTCAAGACCTTTTGGGTACAATACCTTGAAACCATCATTAAGGAATTTCACTATTGTCTGAGAGTTTCTTCTGGGTAGCTGTCTGCAACAGATCAAATGTGCTATTGTTGGAGTATCAGAATTGAACTTCCCAACAATTAAATATGCTATGTAGCGATCCATATTGTCCATAGTTTCATCTATCAGCCAGTAGTACTTAAAACCTGTATATCGTTAACATAATATTTCCTTATGGTGGATTCTGAAGGAATACTTCTGTGGGAGTATGTTTAAAAGAAGCCTTTGAAGTATGGATGTTTTCCAGTGTATTAAATACGATATTTTCTGCGACGATTGCTTGCCATAGATCAGCATGAAATTCATTTTTGTTTGAAGAATGGTTTACTGTCTGGGTTAGCAGAGACTGTTTCAGTTTTCTTTTCTGTTCAGTGTTAATCTGACGTACACGTTACGTGTTCAACCTTGTACACTTTGAGTTAAGTGCAAATTTTTGTCTACACACAGAGAAAGCAAAAGTGCGGTAGGCAAATAAAACCGTATCTTCCACAAATTGTAATGTTATTGTATTACTGAAGATTTTTAATTTCAAGCAGGATTTTAGTTATATAAGTAAACAATTTAACGTTCAGAAACAGTGTCTTCAGCACATCGGCGCCAAGCATATCAAATGAGATTTAAAGGATAAATTCTGTTAAAATAAATTACGCAAGACGATAACACTATGCCAATTTATGTAGCCAGCGGTCACTTAGTATAAATTTAGAAGAAAAAAGTGTAATATGTACATTAAATTGCTCAGTTGTGTACTACACGCTTGAGATAGTATGGTTTGTTCATCCATGATGAAGCCTGCATATTCTTGAAGCCACTGATGTATTACTAAAGCCCTTAAAGTTTAAATTTTCGGCATCGCAGTCTCACCAAGCGTACACTTTAGACGCGTAAGGCAGAACGGAAAATTGGCAGGACAGGAAAAATGTGACCGACTGAAGATGCACCAAGTATGTGCGCTTTCTCTTTTTTCTGGGAACGGAGCGGACACTCAGGTATTGTGCACTGCAGCAACCGCTCCCAAGGTTATATAATGGCAAAATATTAAGTCTGGTTAACATGAATACACACTGCAAAATACGTTTTGGAATTCAACACACAGAGTTTTGAAGAAATTATGAATAGATTTTCGGAAAAAGAATGGATGTTCTAACCTAACAGAGATTAAACATGTATAATAAGCAAAGTTAGGCTTTGTTGTCAAAATAAGTATTTTAGGTGCCATTAAAACTGTAGTTTTAGGTATGGATTCATATAAAACGTGTATTTGCAAGTTCTGAAGAAGTTATCGTTTAAGGATTAGAAAAAGTTTTTACCTGAAATCCGAACTCTGGTTATCACAGTAGATAAGCATATGCAGTCAAGCAAGCTTGAGGCTACCCTAATGAGCTCATAGCAGCAACTCCCTGCACTACCAGGGGGCCTTTGCCCTGGTTCATTCACTCCTTCTTTCGTTCATTCGTTCATTCACTCAATCATTCATTCATTCATTCATTGAATGCAACAAGGAAATGTCGTGGTATCTCAGTTGGTTACAACAGTAGCTCGATAAGCTGAATATTCTAGGTTCAAATCCGACATGATTTTTTTTTCCATTTATACCCAGCCTTTAACTACAATGGTCATATCGGCGGCTGTTCTCCTTTGGAACACGTAAACGTTAGGTTTTAATCATTAGATCACGCACACATTCACACTCTCATTCATATTTCCAGACCCTGGGGAAGATGAGGAATTACCTTGCTCGGAGAAAGCATCAAATGTTATTTTTCGGCTGATTCAACCTTTATAAAATCCTATGATCTACCGAACATGTAACGCCAAATTATTTAAGCTAATTGATGAAAAGTATTCATTTCTTCACAATAACTGCACACAGGCTAAGATATTGGACTGATAGTAGACATGAGAAATTCAATGCCACGGCGGGAATTTGAACCACGGATCTTCAGGTTTCCGTCCAGTCACTCCTACCCATTGAGCTACCATGACCAATTTGTCATGTCAACTCTGTCAATCCAATACCTTAACCCGTATACGGCTAATTTGAAAAAAAAAAAAATTCATCACTTAAGTTAAATAAGAGCTAAATGATGAAGCCTGGGACTCATACTTACAATAGTAAGTCGTCACAAATGGTGCATTTCGAATGTGAGAGCCCCAAGTGGTTTACCGGGGAACAATGAGTAAATTTGAGAATGCAATGTCATGACGGCAAATTGGCCATGATAGCTCAAAGGATAAGATCAGCTGGACGGAAACTAGTAGATCCGTAAAATAAAACCTGAAGCTTTCCTGGTACGAATATGCTCACTTTCTTCTCGGACAACAAACCAGGCCAAAAGACGATTAAATAGCAACGTTTCGGGAGTGTGCATCGCTCCCATCATCAGAACATTTATAAAATTCTATAACCACAAATGAAACATTGGATATAACACCAATATAAACAAAGACACTAAAAATTCATATTACTGAACAATACACTGTTTTCAGTAAATTAGATGATAGGACAGGAGGTGGCGTGAGTATAGAAAATTGTGTCAAAGAAACCTAACTACTTAACTATTTTATCAAGCTGTATAGATCTTTGGTTCTGAAATCGACGGATTTCCATTTTAAAGCCGGTTTCCAAGAGAAGCTGAACTGAAATCCAAAATCCCAATTAAGCGTGTTCCTTTCACAGGAAATCGCCAAAGCGATTGCATTTTGCCAAGATGGTCGTCTCCCGAAAATTGGCTCTATGTTCGTTATCAAAACAATGTTCTGCCAGCCCAGACTTCTCAGGTTGTGTTAAACGAATGCTCCGTTCATGTTCGATTATTCTGGTAGCGATGGTCCTTCCGGTTTGTCCCATGTACGCTGTCCCACATTCACAGAGAATGCGATACACTCCCGGAACTTGGAAGTACAGTTTGTCTTTCACTGCTCTCAACAGATGTTTAATCTTCGAAGGTGGCTTTTAGATGGTCCTGATGTTGTAATTGGTGAGAATTCTGCTGATTCTGCCGGATAGATTGCCGGTAAATGGGATGCAGGCTGTAGTGGTAGGCTTATCTGACGCTTGCTGTATTACATGTTTCCCTTTCTTAGCTCTGGCGATCGAGGCTTCAACGTCATATTCGGAGTAGCCGTTCTGACGGAAAGTGGGTCTCAGATGCTGTAATTCTTGTTTTAAGTGGCTGGGATCAGAGATAGACAAAGCTCTGTGGGCCAGTGTATTGAGAACTTCTATTCGCTGAGACTTATGATGGAAACTATGAGCGTTCAGATAGAGATCGGTGTGTGTAGGCTTGCAGTATGCAGCATGCCCCTGTGTACCGTAGCTGTTTTTTGAAACAACAATGTCCAGGAATGGAAGAGTTCCATTCTGCTCCATTTCCATGGTGAACTGTATTTGAGGTCGAAGGCTGTTGAGATGCGCAAGAAAGCTTGGCAAAGTGTCTGATCCCTGTGGCCAAATTACAAAAGTGTCATCCACGTATCTAAAAAATGAGATGGTTTAAGTGGAGCTGTGGCAAGTATGTAACGTATAAATTTTCAATGTAACGTCAAAACTTCGTTCAAGTAATTGGGTTTGTAAAATACAAAATGTAACTGATTCATGTAATGAAATGACATCCACTATGTTAAATATATTACGACATTGTAAGCCAAGAGAATCTTAGGAGTAGTAGTATAACCGGTAGGTACCATTTTAAGGACAGCTCCTTAAAATATCTGTCAAATATCAGGATGCAAGACAAAAAATTTGGAATCGCACGTGAACTATTGAGCTATTTATATATTCATCAAACTGTTATGTAAGCGAAAAAGTTTCCTGATATAAATATTTAATACAAATGAATTAACCACCAACTGAGCAATAATAAAACAACTGATTATACACATATATGAGAAGAAAATAAAATAAACAGTCATATGCTGGGAATTCTGTAAACCGCATTTGTGGTAGGTGAACGGAAATAAAGCGGGGTGGCCGTATGATTGTATGACCTTTCCACATTGTAATTTGTTATTCAAAAAGGAACAAGGAATGTAACGGAGGGTTATTAGCAGTGCGGTTGAATAATTAACGAACTAAAACTTTCCTGCTTTGTTTGAGCTGACAATTCCCTAAGGTCCTAATGTACCAGGAAGACCTTTATCTATAACGAACTGTACTTATATTTGTGGTTTTATACCTTTGAAAGTACATATACACTAAACAACATTTAGTCATTATTGCATTAATTTATTGTCAACTGACTTAAAGGATGTTCCATAATGAGGTATTGAAACACAATGATGGGTTCATTTTTACAACTTCCGTTATTTCTCAAAACTTATTGTAAGAAGCCAGGTTAGAATTGGTGGAATAAGAGGTAATTAGCAAGAACGTTACGTTTGAGGAAAAAAAATAAAAAAACAATAGTTTACCTGAGTTCAGCCAACAAGAAGTCAATTAGCCCAAGCCTCTAAATTTGGAATAGAGGACTTCCAAATGTCTCAGAGAATTGCAAGTACCAGTTTACCATGTTCTGAAAATAAAAAAGGAAAAGAATTATTAGAATTTTTTAAGTCACAGAGTAAAAATTTTTTCAGATGCAATAATATAATAATACGAGGGCTCTTCTATAAAGAACGATCACATTTTTTTGACAACGTACCATTACTCATCCTCATAATTTCGATGGCCCTTCTCAAAATAGTCTCCCCTTAATGCGATACACTTGTCCCAGCGTTTCTGCCAGTCTTCAAAGACATGCTGGAAAACATTTTTGAGAAATCCTTCAAAATTGCCTCCGCAGCCTTCACCACTGCTTCTGATGATGGATAATGCCTTCCACGAAGACGTTTCTTCCAGTTATGGAATAGAAAAAATTCACATGTGGCTAAATACGGACTATAGGGAGGGTGAGGTATGTACCTCACGTTGATTTTTGCAAGATTTTCAGCAAAAGAATAGATAATATGCGGCCGCGCATTATCGTGGTGGAGCATACAGCCCGCTTCATAGAAATGTGGTCTTTTGCACCTAATATGAACTTGCAATGTTTTCAGGACATCCCTGTAGTTTTGTCCAGTTACTGATATGTGTGCAGGTACAACATGCTGTTAAACAATGCCATGAATATCAAAGAATGTGATGAGCATAACTTTCCCAGCAGAAGAAACCACTTTTGCTTCTCTTGGGGGTTGGTTATGAAGGAGATTTCCACACTGAGCTTTGCTGTTTGCTCTCAGGATCAAAATGATGTAGCCAAGTTTCATCAGCAGTGATTACGTTTGAAAGAAACTCCGGATCTTCCTCTAACATCAACTTTAACTGCATGCAAATGTCCTTTTGTTCGAGAATCAACAGTCTTGGAAGCCATCGGGCACAAACACGTCTCATGTGTAATATTTCTGTCACCAACGTTTGGGTGGCACCCAATGGAATGTTGAGTATTTCAGAAAGTAATCCTAAGGTAATTCGTCAATCCTCTCTCACAATGGCAGCAGCAGTGTTGATGTTTTCTTTCGTAACGGCAGTAACTGGAGCACCGGGTTTACCTTCCTTTGAAATTGATTGTCCTCCGTCTTTAAACATTTTAAATCACCTTCGAGCTGTGTTGTAGGGAAGAAAAGACTCTCCATAGGCCTCCTGTGACATTGTATAGGCCTCAGATGAAAAAGTTTTGAAAGGAAATAAGAATTTCAAAGCCCCATATTGTTCCTCGCGTGTTACATCCATGGCAGCGGTAGGCGATACTGAACATGTCTGAACTTGCCTGATTCTCACAAGCGGGAAACAGGAGTACCAACAATGAAACTACTATAGCGTGTATGTTTCACATTAAGCTAACAGAATTTTAAGATTGTATTTTAGTGCGAAAAATTATGATCATTCTTTATTGAACAGCCCTCGTATTTAATTCTGCAGCAATTCAGCGGTATGGCTCAAGCAGAAGGATCTGTGGCCTCTGTTCGGAAGGTCGTGAGTTTGACCCCGTTGCCGAACTTTCTCATCCGATGGTTATATGGGACCTCCCTCCACGTGTCACAAGGCAATGTTGGAAAAAGTAATTACCTCCCTGTATTTACTGTTTCTTGCCGAGTTTTAATGCATCATCCACTTGTTTCTCATTTACTACTGCCCAAATGTCATACACATATCTATACCATTGTTTCAAAATTAGTGGGAATGCCTTTCTGATATGAGTTTCCAAAAAGCACATGAAGAAGTCTGCCAAAAAAGGGGACAATGGGTTGCCCATAGATAATCCTCATTTTTTATTTACAATCTTTTATTGAATGTAAAAAAGGACTGTTCAATGCAAATATTAGTTAAGTGAAGGTATTCCTCTATGGTGTTTTGGTTTAATTGTTGGGTCTGAAGCCATATTTGCATGTATTCTATGAGTTTGTCTCTCAGAATACTTGGAAACAAAGAGATTACATCAAAAGATACCATTCGGTCGGTGGGAGAAAATTGTATATTTTTAGTTTTGGTGATGAATTCCAAGTTATTTTTCTTTATTTCTCAACATAATATCCAGAAAGGCTATTTGTCATATCGGTGCTCTAATTTAAGTAAACCATCTCTGTAGTGCGACTTATTACATTCCACCAAATAGCTGTTTACCACATCAATGACCTCCTCGTTGCTGTGAAATCTTCGACCTCCAAGATATTTTTTGAACTTTGGGAACAGGTGGTAGTCACTGGCTACCAGATCTCACGAATAGGATGGATGTTCAAGCAATTCGAACTTTAATTCACACATTTTCTCATTGAAATGACTAAACGATGCACCGAAGATTTGTCGTGAAGGAAGAAGATCTATTTATTTGCCAAATAAGGTCCATTTCTTTTCAACTTATCACTCTGTAACGGGATTATATTTTCGTTCATCTTCAACTAATAAGAATCACGCCAACTTCTTTGTAATATCCAAGTCAAGATTTAATCTAATAAGAGTCATGAGATCTTTCTAAGGTGTGGACGCGGATTTTTGGTGAAAATAAAATTTAGATGAGTCCAATTTCGTTATATATTATTTAATTATATAATATAAACTACGATTCACTCTTTTATATTATAAATATTGAATAACACTTTTCGAATCTTATTAATTTTTCTTTACAATTATAATGATCGTAACATCTTAAGTCAACTTCCTCGTTCTCCAGCAAGACACAAGATTCTCACTTTATAGTTAGCTTATTGATTTTCTTGTCTCCATAGTAATTCCCACTTTATTTTGTGATTGGCCGATTCACTGACACGTCATCACACCACGTCATACCCTACTACTTCGGCCAATCACACAACTACATACATTTTTATATATTTATTATTCCTTCGAACATTACTAAACAAAAATACTGTTACAAATGCCCCTCTTCGAAATATATGGAAAATAACCAAACAAAGGAATTAACAATCTGTTTCCATATATTTCGAAGAACAGCCCCAATTAACAATTTCGTTTACACCAATATTACACAACACCAATACAACATACATAAAATATAATAATATACATACATTAGATGAAATATAATAAATGAACATTTAACAACAATTTCACATTATTATTACACAAACATAAAACACAACAATAAATTAACATTAATTAAAATACAACAGTATATTGATGTTTAACAATGTTTTATTTTTATTATTATTTAACACACACATAGTATATATTCAATATTGTTTCAATTACTGTCAAGGCTTTTATGTGTATAGGGATCAGTATCATTCACCTTAAATGTGTGTGTGTGTATTTGTTACACAGTCCAGGTTTTGAACTAAAGGCTTTTCTATTCTTTAATATACACAATTTCAACTGTTCTTTTCTCGCTTGGTCTAAATTGTATGTGTTTTCTAACTTTACTTGTAATATTCTCTGGAATTCTATTTCTTCCTCCACTTGGCTTCCGCCGTTCTTATCTTGTATTGTATATAATTGGCAACAATGCTTTTCAAGGTCAGTTACATTATTTTACAATCCATCAATAATTAAATTCTTCCCACAATTTTCATTTTCATCGTATTCAATATTACCATTTTCTTGCAAAAGTATATCTTCCACAAAAAACCTTTCATTATTTATATTATCCCTGTTCTCTTCTTTTCTTCCATCTTCTTCCAATAATTTTATTACTAATAAATCATTTTCTGTCTTAACCTTCATTTCATGCATTTCGAAATTCAATACACTTTGCCATTCATATAATAAATCATTACCCAAAATTACATCTCTTGCCAAATGTGGAATTACCAACGCAATGAAATTGAAATTCCATTCACCTATTCGCCCTTAATTAATACTTTCATTGTTGGTTAGGTTGGTGCTATCGTTTATATTCGCATCATTCTCTGTGCTTTGTGTATTTTCGACTATTTCATTTTGATTACTTCTTTCAAATCTCACACCCCTAAAATCTCTTTGATTTGCACTAAATAAACTAGTACCTCTACCCCTATTAAAATTACTTATTCGCTGATTATTTCCTCGATAAAATCTTACATGGTTTATTTGATCATTTCTTCCAATTCTCGTCGACTGATTGTTATGATAATTCCTTTGCACATTATTTTGAACTCCCTTTCCTGTTCCGGGAATTACAGATTCATAAGTTCGTCTAGGATCATAACCTCTTCCTTCAAATCTTTGATTTCTCACGGGTGCCCCGCCCCAATTTAAACTCGTCCTATTATTCCTATTATTTGTAGGTTGTGATTCCTGTCGATTTCTTCCTCGCTCAATATGGACGTTATTATAGTTACCATCACAGGATGTAGTATCATTAATGAGGTTATGTGCTTCAAATTCGGATAATAATTCAATCATATCAGAGAAATCGATAGGCTTAGCCACAATTAAATGATTTCTGATATGTGGTGGATAATGACGTATTAGCATGTTGACAATTTCTGTCTCAGAAATTTCGGGATTGATCAACTTACTTTTGTTTGCTAATTTTAAGAAATATTCAGTCATAGAAATCCCTTTTTTAAACTCAAACCTACCCGTTGCTAACTCAACTTTTATTCTTCTTTGTCTCTCAGGTCCCCAAAATCTATTTATAAACAGATTTCTGAAAGTACTGTATGTTTCATGTGAAGCCAAAGTTAACCTTAACCACTCAAGAGCATTTTTCTTCAAACAGCGTTTTACTATTACCATCCGAAATTCATTGGGAATTCTCTTAATACGGAAATATTCTTCCAATTCCCTAAGAAATACTTTTGGATTATCACCTGATTCCTCATCAAAACTTGGTGGACTAATATCATTTAGTGAATAATGTACACATTCATTTTGACCTAGACTGTGGAGTTGTGTGTGTGAGGACATGTTCTGTGTGTTTCTGTGATAATTAATATCATTATCTGGACTCACAAAATCACTACATTCACTTACTACATCACTAGGCTTCTGATGATTGCTTAATTCACCTGGTAAGTCACAATCGTTTATATTTGTAATTCTAGACATTTCTTTCCCGTTATTTACTTTTCTAGCCTGTAATGCAATTACAACTTGTGTCAGTTTTCCTAAGTTATCCTTTTCTTTTTCAAAATGTTCTTTTACCTCTTTAATTTGCAAAATTACTTCTTCTTTTGCTTTACTTATCTCATCAATTTGTAACTTTATTTCCTCTTGGTGTATCTTACTTTCATCATGTTGTAATTGCATTTCAGAACAAATTACATTGATTCTTTGTTCTACTTTATCTCCTAATTCTTCTCTTTGTTTTTGTGTTATTTCTGCCTGTTGTATCCTAAATGTTTCTAACTCTTTGTTTAATTCCATTCTTATTTCTTGTTTCACAATGTCCTGACCTAACCTAGTTTCCTGAATTATCTCTCTCAACTCATTGACTTCCTTTCTATTCTCATCCTTATTAATCTCTATGATCTGCATAAGCCTTTCCATATTATCCCTACACTCTTTTCTCCCTTCTCTAATCTCCTGTGAAATTTCAGATTTTAATTCCTGTTTTAACTTCTGTAATAAATTAATTTCTAAGTTACTCACATTTTGTGCTAGTTCCTGTCTTACTCCTACATCTAAATCATTCATTTTCTTAGTTAAATCATTTACATTTTGTTCTATTTTAGAATCTAAATTACTCATTTCTGATTTTACATCTTTCATTCTAGAATCTAAATTACTCATTTCTGATTTTAAATCATTTGCATTTTGTTCTATTTTAGAATCTAAATTACTCATTTCTGATTTAACATCTCCTATTTCTGATTTTAAATCATTTGCATTTTGTTCTATTTTAGAATCTAAATTACTTAACATTCTTGTTATTCTTTCCAACATTGACTCATTATCTATACTTAATCTTGCATCCTCCCTATTCATTCCTACACTATCAGTAACTTCTCCTTCCACTATTATTTCTTTTCTACTCGCCATCTTTTTAACTATTTTCTGATTTCTTAACAACATAAATCTACTACTACTATTATTATTATTATTATTTTTTTTTTTTTAAATTTCACTCACTTAAACCAGTTCTCGTTTTCTTCTTTCTTCTCTCTTCTTTCTTCTTTCCTTTTAAATTCCCACGGAGCTGCACGATGCACGATCTCCTCTTCTTTATCCTATTCGAGCCCCACACGTTGCTGCGCCATTTGTAACGGGATTATATTTTCGTTCATCTTCAACTAATAAGAATCACGCCAACTTCTTTGTAATATCCAAGTCAAGATTTAATCTAATAAGAGTCATGAGATCTTTCTAAGGTGTGGACGCGGATTTTTGGTGAAAATAAAATTTAGATGAGTCCAATTTTGTTATATATTATTTAATTATATAATATAAACTACGATTCACTCTTTTATATTATAAATATTGAATAACACTTTTCGAATCTTATTAATTTTTCTTTACAATTATAATGATCGTAACATCTTAAGTCAACTTCCTCGTTCTCCAGCAAGACACAAGATTCTCACTTTATAGTTAGCTTATTGATTTTCTTGTCTCCATAGTAATTCCCACTTTATTTTGTGATTGGCCGATTCACTGACACGTCATCACACCACGTCATACCCTACTACTTCGGCCAATCACACAACTACATACATTTTTATATATTTATTATTCCTTCGAACATTACTAAACAAAAATACTGTTACAACTCAAACGTTTCAGTAAGCTTGCATAATAGTCACCAGTGATAGTTTTACCCTTTTCCAAGTGATCAGTAAAATTATTTAAATATTTCCCTGTGCAACACTTCACATAAACTTTGTAACAGTATTTTTGGTTTATGTTAGGAGGAATTATAAATTTAAATATGTAAAAATGTATGTAATTGTGTGATTGGCCGAAATAATAATTATATGACGTAATATGACGTAACGTGGTGACGTGCCATTGGATCGGCCAATCACAAAATTAAGTAGAAGTAACGATAGTTACGAGAAGTCAATAATAATCTTTAGGAAAGTGATATATATTCTTCAGTCTTGAATAGTGACGATAAATCATATAAAGAGAAAGAGATTTTTGTTGTAACGACGAATGTGATGTATGCCACTGCAAGAACAAAAACGTTTTAAGTTGTAGTTCGAATCCGTATAAATATAACAAAATAAGAATTCATCGAAATAATTTGACTTCTTTATTCCGAACCACGCCTTGAAATACATATGCCTCATGACTTATTTAGAATTCGATTGATACTTCAAAATAATCATGGAAGTGAACGTATGAACATCATTTTGGAGCTGATGTTGGCGTGGATGCCTTGTACAAGAGGATCCAAGAAAGAAATCAGAATTTACTACGAATAGTCCAACAAATTCCCGTTACAACTTGATAGCTAACAAAATTGACTTTGGGTTTTACGAGTTGGTTCACCTGGCACAATCCACTGTTTTGACTCTGATTTATTTTCTGTAGTGTAGTTGTACACAAGTTTCATCCATGGTAATAAGCCATCTCAAAAATTCACTGGAACTTTTATGGTAGAGCACAGAATGCTTAACATAAACAGTTTTTCTTTGCAACTTTTGAGTAGGTGTCAATAAACGCGGCACTCATCTTACATGGAGCTTTAGTAAGTTCAAAATAATAATTAAAATATTGTTTAGAAATTATTTCGATACTTTTATAACCTCTGCTATCTCGAACAACTTTAATCTGCGGTCACCAGTACTTAACGATGCATTTCTTTATGTGATATCTGGAGTTGTGACTTTCACGGAGCGAGGCTTAACACTAGTGTTTGTACATCTCATTTTAAACTCTGCAACCTACCTTTCAATCATTGTATATGAAGGGGCAGAGTCCATCAAAGTACTCTCCATTTCTTCCTTAATTTCTTTAGGCATTAAGGCTTTTAAATGGAAGTTCGTGAAACCTCTACACTTGTCTAGTTTAAAATGCTGTCATTCAAAAACTGAACAAACTAATTGCCTATAACTATGGATACAAGCTGGTCTGTCCAACTGGCCCAGTTGCACCATTTCTGTGATTCCCAGTACTTATCAGACGACCCTTGTAGATAAGTGTGAATGGAATGAGTTATGGTGAAGAGATAAAGATAAATCGTTCGAAATTGTTAGAAAGACTACATTCATTAAACATTTTAGGAAATACAGTATTTCGAACGATTTATCTTTATCCCTTCTCCATAACACACACACACACACACACACACACACACACACACACACACACACACACACACACACACACACACACACACACACACACACACACATATATATGAGGACTGTTCAATAAAGAATGATCATAATTTTTCTACGGCCATAATTGTTCGCACTAAAATTCAATCTTATTATATTCTGTTAGCGTTATGAGAAATAAACACGCCGAAGTAGTTTTATTTTTGGTACTCCTGGTTCCCGCCTGTGAGAACCAAGCAAGTTCAGACATGTTGAGTATCGCCTACCGTTGCAATGGAGGTAAAACACGAGGAGCAATATCCGGCTTTGATATTCCGTTTTCGTCTCAATAAATCTTGAGTTCAGGCCTATACAATGTTACAGGAAGCCTATGGAGAGTCTGATATTTTCTACAGCACAGCTAGAAAGTGTTTTAAAAATTTTAAAGAGGAAAGAAAGTCAGTTTCAAAGGAAGGTGAACCCAGTGCTCCAGTTACGGTTCTAATGGAAGAAAACATCAACACTAGAGCTGTCATTGTGATAGAGGATCGATCACTTACCTTAAGATTAAATTTCATTGGATGCCACCCACACGTTGGTGACAGAAACATTACACATGAGACGTGTTCGTACGGGATGGGCTCCAATACTATTAATTCCCGAACAAAAGGACATTCGCATGCAGGTCTGCATGCAGTTAAAGTTGATGTTAGAGGAAGATCCAGAGTTTCTTTCAAACGTAATCACTGCTTATGAAACTTGGCTTCATCATTTTGATTCTGAGAGCAAACAACAAACCTCAGTGTGGAAATCTCCTTGATCACCAACCCCCAAAAAAGCAAAAGTGGTTGCCTCTGCTGGGAAAGTTATGGTCCTCTCATGCTTTGATATTCTTGGAATAGTTTATCAGCATATTTTACCTGCACACACATCAGTAACTGGACAATACTACAGGAAGTCCTGAAAACATTGTAAGTCCATATCAGTCGCAAAAGACCAGTTTTCCGTGAAGCAGGATGGATGCTGCACCACGATAATGCGCGGCCGCATATTGCCAATGTTGTTGCTGAATATTTTGTAAAAGTCAACGTGAAGTGCATCCCTCACTCTCCCTATAGTTCGGATTTAGCCCCATGTGAATTGTTTTCCCTAACTTGAAGAAGCACCTTCGTGGAAGCCATTATCCATCATCACAAGCAGTGGCGAAGGCTGCAGAGGCGATTTTAAAGGATATTTCAAAAAATGATTTCTAGCATGTCTTTGAAGACTGGCAGAAACACTGGGACATGTGCATCGCATTCAGGGGAGACAATTTTGAGAAGGACCATCCAAATTTTGAGGATGAATAAAGCTACATTGTCAAAGAAAATTGTATTATTACTGCTCTTTATTGAACAGCCCTCGTACGTAACCATTTTCCTTGTATCTTTCATTTGTAAGAAACTTAGTACAGGTGAATAAAAAAATTATAGGGAACGTATAAACCATTGTTCTGAGTCGCTTTGAACGTGGTGTCTGTTACATATATGGCGAGGAGGCTGAAACGGTGGTTAATATAAACTGCTCCTGTAATTACATTCCGTTTGATAACATCACGGAAGACAAATGAAGGGCGCGTTGGCCATTACGCTTTTAAAATGTGACAAAGTATTGCAAAATTTACATAATGGCAAATGATATGTACCACAAAATGCACATATAAGCAGCATAACTTTAGTAGTTTATGCATTTTTTTAGAGGTATAAATAAATTCAAAAGCTAACTAAGAAGTGTGGATGTATGCAATGTTATATGAATATATGAAAGACGCTGCATATAAATAAATGCAAACCGTTAGAGCTCTTCTAAAGAAACTAAAAGATAGCGGAACATTTCATTGTATTGCATTACGTTACGGTGGGGATTCGGCACTGCTATCAGTCTTCTTCTGTTGTACCTATGCCCCAAGTGAGGCATCCCGGAAGCAAGGTTGAGGCGAGTGGAGACAAAGGACGGCCGATCAAAGCAGTCCCGACAAGGCAGAGGGCATGGGCCCTACTATTTACCAGTTGGAAACTCCCCGGTAAGCCAGCAAACCAGCATCCCGCCCGCCGTGGTTATGAAATGGCCCACCGGGTCAGCCTGCTGACCGGAAACCATCTTACCGAAGGAGAAAGCATATCATGCTGCCATGCATGCCCAGACACCGTCGATGTTTCTATCCTGAAAGAGACCATCAGATGAGAGACGATATGAAATGATCATGGAGATGAAATGGCAGGACGGGAAATTCGGTAGATTTAATTAACCTACAGATGTATATTTTTATCTTGAAAAGTGCAGAGCGATGCGCAGTGGTATCTGGACGAGTCCACCTCAGAACGGTTGCAACTGGAGGGGAGGGCAGGTCAGTTGCGTACCTGTTGCGAGCAACTAAACACGGGCAGAGCTACTCGGTAACACTACAGCTTGTTTCAAAATGTGCGTGTCTCCTGGTTACAAGAGAGCATTTATAAGTGACGCCCCCTAGCAGCACATTAGGAAATAAAGTGGTACATTTAAAAACACGAGAAGTAATAACCGATATCCATAGATTTATAAAAAAGGAACAATGGTCTGGGTCAGCTATAAAAATCTGGGGAAGGGTATCTGAGGCAACAGTTGTGTCTGAAAGCAGTTTAGAAGAGTTATTAAGGAAAGAAAAGCCATTGGTGCTAGTGCAACAACGTCCTTCTCTATGCCCAGTAAACAAAGATTAAGCACATGCACAAAATCTAATTTGGATGTTTTAATTCAGAGGTAGTTAGGCGAACTACGAATAACTTTTAAAGCGCAGAAAAGCAAAGACCAACTTTGAAGAAAGTGCTTATGCAGCTAAAAATTCTACTGACTTCCAAGGCAGTGTCTGAACATTAAGAAGCTAGGGTTATTTTGAAAAAAAAAAAAAAAAAAAAAAAAAAAAAAAACTAAGCGTGAGAGACAAATTTTAATCCAACATCGCACCATACGTGCAAAAAGGCTTAAGTATTGTGACTTTGTGGGTTCGTGAAATGAAATGTCCAATTACACCACTCAAAAATGTTCTTTATTTCCACCGACTTACAGTTAAACTGTTGCCAATTACACAGAATTACGTAATGCACACAATTACGATTCACCAGTTCGTCCGTCACAATTTCACTTGCACTCGTAATTACGTACAATCTTCCGATGCTCTTACGCAGTCTTCTCGTCGCACACTAGCACTGCATTCTTACACCAAGAACTGACTGACTGCCCCTTGCACGACGCTTATATAGGGTTCGCTTGCCGATCTAGAAGGTTCTCGATTAGATTGAATGTCCCGTAATTTCCAGACCCTAGGAGAAGGGTAAAGAGACGGCTCAGGGGCCCGACATCCCTCTCCTAACCATCCCTTCAGTTAGTGACAGGAGACAAATGAGTGGGCGTGGCGTGGCCTCCGGTCCCTTCTCAGCTGTTGTTTGTGGTGCTTCCGATAATTGGGTGACACTGCTCCCTCCTCAAAGCTGGTCGTCCCGAACAGCACCATCATAGCGGGCTAGACGATCCAGGTGTACCACCAACATTTTCCCTCGGAGAACCTTCTGGGTGCGGTAGACCACGTCGTTAATCCTCTTCACCACCCGGTACGGTCCTTGCCATGGCTGCTGGAGCTTCGGGCAGCGTCCCTTGGTGCGGGTAGGACGGTACAACCAGACTAGGTCACCTTGCTGGAACCCTTGGCTGTTGGCTTGCCTGTCATACCTGGTCTTCATGCGGTCGCTCGCCTTCTGGATGTTTTGGCGAGCCATCTCGTGCATGTCATGGAGATGGTCCATCAAGTTCTCCACATACTCGGTCGCTGGCTGTTTCACTTCCGGAGGGCTTCCAAAAGCCAGGTCACAAGGGAGGCGTAACTCTCGGCCGAACATTAAGCTGGCTGGCGTCATCCCAGTTGTGTCGTGTGTAGACGAGCGGTAGGCCAGCAAGAACAGTGGCACCTTGACGTCCCAGTCTCGCTGATGGCTGGCCACGACCTTCCTCAGGTGTTCCTCTAAGGTCTTGATGTACCCTTCGACCATGCCATCCGACTGGGGATGTAGAGGTGTCGTGCGGGTCTTGTTCACCCCAAGCTTTTGTAGTGCCTCCTTCATTAGGTTGGACTCAAAGTGGGTACCCTGGTCACTGTGTAGCTCTAACGGCACCCCAAATCGACAGAACACTTGCTCCACGAGGCAGTCTGTGATTGTCTTTGCCTCTTGGTTTGGGATGGCATACACCTCCGGCCACTTGGTGAAGTAGTCCACGACAACCCTTAGGTACTTGTTGCCTCGGTCGGAAACTGGGAACGATCCAGCAATGTCAACGGCGAGCCGTTTGAATGGGGCTCCGACGTTGTACTGCTGCATGCGACCCCGGCTCCTAGTCTGGGGGCCACGACTCGCCGCACACACGTGACACTGACGGCACCATCTCTCAGCATCTGCTCGGAGTCTCAGCCAGTAGTAACGCTGCCGAAGTTTGTCGATCGTTCGGTTCGCTCCCAGGTGTCCTCCCGAAGTACCAGCGTGCACTTCCTCCAAGACTTCCGGGACCTTACTCTGGGGAAGTACTAACTGATCTCTCTGCGTCTTCCCATCGGGTGACTCCCATACCCGGAACAGCACGCCCTCTCTGGTCTTCAACGAGTCCCACTGGGCCCAATACGACTTGTAGGTGGCGCTCCTCGGTGCGATGTCCTCCCAGGTTGATCTCGTCCCTGCCTCCACTTCCCTCAAGAGTGGCCCCAAGTCTGCGTCTGCCAGCTGCTCCCTCCTCAGGCCTGCGCTATCCCAGCCATCCGCAGGCACTGCCGTGACTACTCGGACTGCTGCGGCACGCTCCTTCTCCTCCACTCTTGTACACTGGCCGCACTCTTCCGGACAGGGTCTTCGGGACATGGCGTCAGCGTTACCGTGGCTCTTCCCTCTACGATGTTCCGAGGTGAAGTCGTACTCCTGCAGCCTCTGGACCCAACGTGCTGTCTGGCCTTCCAGGTTCTTAAAGCTCAATAGCCAAGTTAGGGCGGAATGGTCAGTCCTCAGGTGGAGTGGCTGACCGTACAGGTACTTGTGGAAGTGCTCCAAGGTGTTTACTACCGCCAATAATTCTCGTCGGGTGACGCGGTAGTTCTTCTCTGCCTTGGATAACGTCTTGCTGTAGTAGGCTATCACCCGCTCATGGCCGTCCTGGATCTGCGATAGGACACCTCCAATGCAATGGTCGCTAGCGTCGGTGTCCACAATGAAGGCGCCACCCGGTTGTGGGAAACCCAAAATTGGAGCACTGCACAGGGTCTCCTTTAGGTGCTGGAAAGCGTTTTCGGCGTCCTCTGTCCACACATAAGGCCGGTGTTCCTCTGTCAGGCGGGTGAGTGGTTTTGCGATGTTGGAGAACCCCTTTATGAAGCGGCGGTAATAACTGCACAGCCCCAGGAAACTGCGCAACTCTTTCCTATCCTTTGGGCGAGGCCAATCTCTCACAGCCTTTGTCTTCTCCGGGTCTGTGGCCACTCCGGTTGCTGAGACTATGTGGCCCAAGTAGTTAACTTCCTTGCGGAAAAGCTGGCACTTCTTCGCGTTCAGCTTCAAGTTGGTCGCCTGCAGTCTCTGTAGCACCTTACTCAGATTCTCGAGGTGATCTTCAAAAGTCTTCCCGACGATGATGATGTCGTCCAGGTATAGCAGGCAGGCATCGTAAGTCAGCCCTCTCATCACTGACTCCATGAGGCGTTGGAAGGTAGCTGGTGCGTTGCAGAGGCCAAAGGGCATAACCGTGAACTGCCAAAGACTTTGGCCCGTCGAGAATGCGGTCTTCTCCTTGTCTCTCGGGTCTAGAGCTACCTGCCAGTAGCCCGACTTCAGGTCCAGGGTCGAGAACCACTGTGCACCAGCTAGCGTGTCCAGGGTGTCGCCAATCCGGGGTAAGGGAAAGCAGTCCTTCCGGGTGACAGCGTTCAGCTTTCTGTAGTCTACGCAGAAGCGCAGCTCGCCGTTCTTCTTCGTCACCAACACTACAGGGGAACACCAAGGGCTGTCAGACTCTTCAATCACTCCCCTGGATCTCATGTCCTCCAGCATGTCTCGTACCGCCCCTTGCTTCGCCAGCGGAACGCGTCTATGTGGTTGCCGAATAGGCCGGGCGTCTCCGGTGTCGATGCGGTGAAGCACTTTGTCCGTGCGGCCGTAGTCACTATCGCCTTGGCTGAAGACGCGCTCGTATCGCCCCAGTAGTTGTCGAACCTGCTCCAGCTGTTCTGCGGTCAGGTTTTCGGCCGCCCTCTCCAGTAAGCCTTCTAGCCGGGGCCCCAGGTGTTGCTTCGGCGCCGGCTCCTGTGTCTTGTCGATTGCTGTTACGCTCACTACGGGCTCGCACGTTCCCAACTCCGTCCCGGCCTGGACGTCGTGATCGGTGTCCGTTGGATTTAGCAGTCTCACTGGCACCTCCTCTCGGCACGGCAGCAATGCCCTGGCTACACACAGTCCGTGTACAGGCGTCTTCTGGTCCACCATCATGTTCCTGGTTCTCTGGCCCTCCAGTCGCGCCGTCACCACCACCTCGCTCCTCGCGGGGACAACCACGTCTTCGTCCAAGACGACCCTGCAAATTCCAAGGCGCTCTTCGGGTTGACGGAGTATAACCTCTTCTCCGTTAAGCCGCAGGACCTTCTTGCCGACGTCGACCGTCGCCTCATGGCTCCTGAGGGCATCCAGTCCCAGAATCACCTCATCAGCCACCTTCGCGACGAACACCCACAGACGCACGGCACTCCGTCCCAAGTTCAGCTCCAGCAGGGCCTCCTTCTCCACAGGCAAGGTGTCGCCCGATGCCGTGACAAGCTGGTATGGTCGGCTTGGCTTCCTTGCCGGCAAACCCTTCACCACGTCAGGTCTGATGATGGTCACGGCCGCCCCGGTGTCCACCAGCACGCGGCACGGCTTCCCTCTTACCCAACCGTCCGCGATGAGGCTGTCATCCATACGCCAGCTGACGGCGCGCAGTGTCACTCGAGGGGATGGTGGTGATGGCGCCGACGTGCCCCTCTCCACGACGGCCCTTACTCGTTTTCCGGCTGCTCTTCCTGGTGTAGGCAGTCTCTCTGCAGGTGTCCGGAATGTCCACACCCCCAACACAGGCCACTAGGTGTTCGCCGGCGTCCCTCAGTTGGCCTTCTGTCTCCGGCGTAGCGGACACTCCTCGTTCTCGACGTCGGGATGGATGTTATTTTGGCCGCCTCCATCCTTAATGCCGCTGTCAGCGCCTCGTGGATGGTTTTATATTCGCCGAGCATTAGGCGCTGACGAATCTCCGTGTCCCGTACCCCGTCGACAAAATTGTAGGCGGCTTCCCGGGATACGAACTCCAGTGGCAGGTCAACCAAGGCCTTGCTAGCCAGCTGCTCGATTGCAATGGCGATCTCCTGCAGCGTCTCCCCCGGTTGCTGTGACCTTGCCTTTAGCTGGCTGCGGTATGCTGCGGCTAAGCGGTGGTTCCCGAAGCGATCCTCCAGGGCTTCCCAGATGTCCTTGGGCACCGCCGTCGTCTGCACCGCGTTTAGGACTTCCGCGGCTCTTCCCTGGAGGCTGGCTATTAACTGTGTGGCCTCCTCCTCCAGTGACCATCCGTTGTGCCTGGCCACTGTGTCAAACTGGCGGCGGAAGACCTCAAACGTTGACGCGCCGTCATACTTGGGAGGTTTGACGCGCGGCGATGTTATGTCGCGTTCCGGTGCGTCGGCCTTCAAATCCTTCAACCTCCTGCCGACGACGTCCTCCACCATGGCGCTCAGGGACTTGGCGCTGTTGTCGGCCTTTCCTTCCAGCTCATTAACGCGGCTCGCGAGGTCGACGCGTTCGTCCACCTGGCCGATCCGCTTGCCGAGTCCCGTGACGTCCTCCCTCACGCCGGCCAACTGTTCCTCAAATTTCGCGGCGAGGGCCTCGTTCGCAACCTTCATTTCTTCCATCTTCTCCGTGAGGTTATCGTTAGCCGTCTTCATTTCCGAGGTCAGTTCGGCCTTCATTTCCACCATCTTCTCCATAATCTTTTCCAATGCCGCGTCCATGGTTGTAATGTTCGGTGATGTTGTTTTCCCGCTTCCTGACACCAGTGTGACTTTGTGGGTTCGTGAAATGAAAAGTCCAATTACACCACTCAAAAATGTTCTTTATTTCCACCGACTTACAGTTAAACTGTTGCCAATTACACAGAATTACGTAATGCACACAATTACGATTCACCAGTTCGTCCGTCACAATTTCACTTGCACTCGTAATTACGTACAATCTTCCGATGCTCTTACGCAGTCTTCTCGTCGCACACTAGCACTGCATTCTTACACCAAGAACTGACTGACTGCCCCTTGCACGACGCTTATATAGGGTTCGCTTGCCGATCTAGAAGGTTCTCGATTAGATTGAATGTCCCGTAATTTCCAGACCCTAGGAGAAGGGTAAAGAGACGGCTCAGGGGCCCGACATCCCTCTCCTAACCATCCCTTCAGTTAGTGACAGGAGACAAATGAGTGGGCGTGGCGTGGCCTCCGGTCCCTTCTCAGCTGTTGTTTGTGGTGCTTCCGATAATTGGGTGACAGTATTTACAAAATATACGGATATATCAAAGTGAAAATCTTATAGTTTATATGAATGAAACTTTTATAAGTACAGCACATAGTGGACAATATGCCTGGAGTGAACTACGTTACAGGGACTCTGCAGCGATATTGAAAGGACGACAGTTGTTTATCATGCCTGCTGGAGGATAATAGGGTTTTGTTCCAAATGCCTATGTACTATCTAAGATCCAACAAAAGCGTGGAGATTACTACCATAATAAGAATTACAACTTAGTTTATAAGAGCTGCAAAACTGGCTTCGAAAATGAAATTTGTTTTTAGACACCTTATGCACCGCCCTCTCCTCTCGTAATCTTACGCGTGGGACGCATTGTGGCGATAGGTACACTATCCCCACCACAGTTGCTACTCATCCCTACCACGCAAGATTCCTGTCAAGATAAAATAATACATCTGTACCTGGCGACGCGGAAAACCCCCGAAAAATAATGAGTCAGGTAAGTCTGCCACGGGAATTGAACCCGGACGCAAGCCGCAGACGAAATCACCTGAGTCATTCCACTCGGTTCATATAGTTACCTTGAGCTGGGATTATTACACATTACAAACTGTTTGTAGTTTATATAAAGATCACTTTGCTTGCAGAGAGCCGATCTGAAACCTCTTCTCAAAGTTAATAAATGTTACATTTGAGTTAAAACTTTATTGGTCAAACAATTTGCAAAGTACGTAACCTTTTTTTTTTTTCTATAACACTCTCACTTTTACTGTCAACAATATTTGTAATAAAACTGCATGCTTAAATAAATATAAAATAAAACAGTATATCATGCATAATTAATGGCGTAACAGCAGGCCAGGCTCAGCCAACCCAACTGCCGGCCTCACGCGCACACACGCAAAGCAGAGGTGGACAATCATCCAACCGATATTGAATGAGATGTGGTAAGCATCACGCACCTTCAAGCCGGAAAGTTGACTTTCTAGATCAGGGCTCGCTGCCTATCGTAGCTCCTCAACTTCCTCACGATGCTGAGTAAACCTGTACCCTGGACTTATAATCTGCATCCCCCAAGGGTGGAATCGAACTCCTTAACCCGCTACCTATGGCTCAGGACAGCAGTATATCGTATATAAACATGTAACCAAATGTCTGACAAATCCTTACAACACAACCGATAATTTAATCAATGTTTTAACAAACAAACTGCTTTTCGCTAATATTAATAATTTAAATTATACGTAAAAGATGTGGCAGTAAATAAAATGAGTGGAAAACAAAACAGTTATGAAAACCAAACGACATCTATTACCAAGGGAAAATCATTTATATTCAGTGCTCCATAAAGCATATGCTCTCGAAACTGAATTATCACTATTTAAATTTCCAGTTTTATATTACTCTACCGATGCTGAGTTTTTGCTGTGACTTGCTGAAGTGATTTATTTTAGTTTTCACTGTCACCTGACTAATGTAATTCAGTTCCATTGTTCACCGTCATTTCATAACTTGATTTGGTTAAGTTTTCACTGTCGTTTGACTAACATAATTTAATTCAGTTGTCATTGTCAGTTTGGACAAGACCATAGACTGTCGTAATAACGAGGGTAAAAGTGCCTCTCTCGCTACTGTATTATTTTATGCAGATGCTGTTGTTAAACGAACCGTTAAGGGTAAGACCAAGTTCACTCTTAAGTGGATAAATAATGCAAAAAATGGAGATGTAACATGACTGTCCTGTGGTCACAACTCCCCATAAAATGTGTGTGACGGTGTGTCAGCTCTGAGGCTTTGGACCGGAATTGCTGTTGGTATAATTTAGGTACAGGCCTGGCAGCTTCGAGTCTCAGGTTCTGTATTCTTCTGGCTGAAGTTTCGTACTTGATGCTATAAAACAAATGAATTCCTTATTACCTTTTCTCTCTCAGGGCTACTGTTTGCTGGGGACTTAGTAGTGGTTTCCATATCTTACGAAGGGGTGAGAACAACAATTGATGCATTAAGCAGTTATTTGCAGTTATTGCAAAAGCATAGGAGTAAAATGTGAATGAGATGGAAATGAAGATCATGGTATTTTAAAAAGGCTATAGATACTATAAAGATGAGAATTGGGAGATAAATGGAAGTGAAATAGACGTTGTAAAGATATTTGATTATTTGGGCATAAGGTTGAGTTCTGATGGTAGCTGGACTAAACAGAAAAAGCTGACTTAGTAAAAGATAAAATGTCCATGAGTTTTGAACGAATAAGAACATGTTTAAGGAAAGAACCTGGCATTAATGTCAAATGGCTTGAAAGCGTCTGTACTGCCATAGTAGAAAACAAAATGCTACATGGGGCAGAGATGTGGGGAGTAGATGAAGCATGGACAATGGTGGACATTATTAACAGATCCTTCTGTAAATATATTCTAGGCCTGCCGTTAGCACCACTTAAAGGGTCAGCAACTAGAGCTATGAATACCTTCAACTAGAGTCAAAATTATATTATGGATATTGAAATATCTACATAGAGTAGTGAATTTGGAGGAGAAAAATATTATTAACCCTTTAATGTACTAATTATCTTGGTCGTTAAAGCGATAGTAATGGACCGGCCATAAGTTCGAATCTGGGCAACTGCAGACAAACGTGCCTGTGGTAAAGGACTTGGAGGACCCAAGCGAAATAATCGGTGTGATGGCACGTTTGGATGTTGACGGCGTATTATGTAACTGCAGTTGTTTGAATCTGGCCTTTCTATACTAAAAAGGCACTGCAATGTAATTGAAAAAAGTGCATATAATATTTACAACTAAACGACTCAATTTTGTGTGTATAATGGACAAACTCCAGTACTCTGCAACTATGGTACAAAAGATATATCTGGGAATCGTTGTGTGTCTCTATCTCTCTCAGTGGTGCTATTGGTTCAGCTTTTAATGGGGCTTTTACCTGTCTGCTAAAGTCGAAATTACCAATTGCTTCAATTGGCAAGCACCCCTTTCTTTTCAACATTTCCTTACAAATATTCTTTCTTTATTCGCCTACCTATATGGTTCCACGACGTTTACATTATATTAACAGTATTTATGTATGTTTGCATTCCTAAACTTTTTTCTGTTTATATCCGTTTTACATTAATTATATCTGCTCTTACTCTAGGTACCTCTTGGTACCTTGCGTAAACACGTATACACATAAATTCAAAGAAAGCTTTGTGTTATACCAGGGATCAAATGACGTCACAAGATAGCTGTCGGGTATTGTTCTGCCACATTGGCATTGTAATTTCGAAGTCGAATTTTGGTGTGGAATGAAATTACTTTCCTACTTACCATAGCAAAGAAAATAAAACCAGCTGTAGATGGATATCGACAAATGAAATAAAAATTCCTCAACTATCTGCCAGTCTAAAAATGAGTTTATTCTCTAGAGAATAAAGACTGCATAATATACTTTCAGTTGAGAACATTGATTTTAAATTAAATTAATTGGGAGTCGATTAATGACACAAAACAACACTTACTTTTAAATTTTCCCGGAACCAGTTTCTGAGGCCTTCCCTCTATCATCAGCAGGACATCGACATGTTCTCATTGGTGTAGCTGGCAATATTTTGTCATCGGTCTGCTCTGGTGGCGGTTCGAGGAACCTGCTGAACAAATCTTTCTGGGGGATGTCGAAATTGAATACTTTGTTCCTATTTTTTGAAATAAAGATTTGTTCCCATGTGGACAGTTCTTCTTTTCCTGTTGTATGTTTTAGTAATTTTGGTTCTGGATTTATGTTCCTTTGCTCTTGTTTCTAAATTTCTTTTGGTTTTTTCAATATAAATTTGACTACAGTCACAGCATTCAATTTGATATATACCAGATTTTTTGTTAGATGGAATGGCATTTTTGATGTTTGAGCAAATTAGGTTTTTTAAGGAGTAATGGTTCACCGGAGCTAGTAGAATGTTTTGTTTTTTGAAGACTTTTGAATTTATCAAAGGCTCATGGATGGTAAGTGAATTTTTTGAAGATCATTTTAGTTTCTGTAGCTGAGAGGGTTGTGGTTTCCTTTAGTAGTTTCTTCTTTTTTGCTAAGTTCACTTTTTTGTCTACTAGAGATTTGGGAAAGTCATTTTTCTGTGCTATTTCAATAATTTTGTTGTATTATATTTTGTATTCTTCTGCTGTGAGAGGGATGTTGACCAGTCTGTGTGCTAAACTATTAAAGATTGCCTGTTTGTGGGATCTTGGATTGTAGCCATTAACTTTTATGTAGTTGTCTGTCTGTGTTGGTTTTCTGTAAATGCCAAAGTTTATTCTATTTTTATTTGTGATTATTTTTAGATCTAAAAATGGTAAATACTCGTCTTTTTCAACTTCTACAGTGAACTTGATGCTTTTTTCTTGAATATTTAAAAGTTTTAGTGCATCACTGATGTGTCTTTTTGGCACTATGGCAAATATGTCATCTACATATCTTTGCCAGAGTTTGAACATCATGGGATGTTGATTTTGCCTATTATCAAGGAGCACACACGAAAATTGAAGGCAGGGAGCAGAACAAAGCTCGTTCACGCCACTGCCATGCGTTTAATTGGAATTGCCCTGTTGCGTTCTGCAACTGTTGTAACCACGAAGAGACATCTGTTCACCTTAAAAATGGGCCTGTTGGTGCAGCTAGACTTCAGTTAAATTATACATATAAGACACGGCATTTGTTTACAAGTTTGTAGGAGCGAAAATATCAAGAAGAGATTATTAGGCTGGTTAACTTAATTGGGGGGGAAGTTTTCAAATTTAGATTAGGGATAGGCAGAAAATAATATAACGTTTACGAAAATAACAAAAATATTTAATGGTTACCTATTAATGGAGCGACAAATGCAAACTAGTAAATTAGTTATCAACTACAGCTTCCACACTACAGAAAACGTAAATTATTATCCCGTAAAGTTGAGTCTGTATCATTCACTGCATGTGCAGTGATATCCCTAATCCAGAAAAAGTTACTGCAAATGTTGCGCAGTATTAATTTTTGTGCACAGCAGACCATGTATGGCATTGTTGATCTTTAATGCCATCTGACGAGAAAGATGTCTATAATAACTCGGGTTGCTACACAATTGTCACCAACTGAAAGTATCTGCAGTTTTTGACAGAAAAATAATTTTTGTGTGGTATTAATGCTTCTCCTCTATCAATATCGCTTTACATAATGACATTAGCCTGTTTTATCTAACGTCCAACAATAATATTTAAATGAGTAGAGGCAGACTGAAAAATACAATAGCATAGCTGGGATTTAAACCACGGATCTCCCGCTCTCCGTGCGGTTGCTCTAACCAACTGAGTTACTATGGCCAACGTGCCGACATTACAGTAAATTCTCCAACTGACTCATATGTTTCCCGGTAGACCACTAGGAGTTCTCATATGCTATGAGACACGCACCTTTGGTGGCGACTTACTCTGCTGTAAGTACTTATGTCCCAGGATTCATGTGCATGTTGGCTATAGTAGCTCAGTTGGATACAGCAACCGCACGGAGTACGGGAGATCCGTGTTTCAAATCCCGGCTATGGCATATAATTCTTCAGTCTGGCTCTAGTCGTTCAAATCTTATCCTACATACGGCTAGTGTGGAAGAAATGATTATTACTAATAATGTTTAAGTTGTGATATGAATTTCATTCATGTTAATGTTGGCAGTAGTGCTCTATTTCCCTTTGTAATGCTTGCATTCACGTGATGTTTACATTTAGTATCTCTGTGTGACATTATATATGGATCATTCAAAAATTAGTGGCAACACTGACTGCATAAGGCGTTGTCAGCGGTAAATCATGTAAACTGATAAAAATGAAAAAAGAAGAGCATCAAATGCTTGTTAGCTGTGAATTTGAAGGCAATAATTGTATTCAATAAGACATTTTAGTAAGTTTAATTGTAGGCTGTTATCTATAGTTCTCTAAATATATTTACTAAATACGAACAAGGATGCTTAATTAAGATTCAGGTTGCAAAAGGTGCCAATGCTCGACAGTGCCTACAGAATTACTGGAAGCTTGTGGAAGACAAACTTTACCATATCGTGCCGTGGTTAGAAGGGAAAATGCATTTCGTAGAGGAAGGTAATACGTTCAACAAAAAACGTGGAGCTAGCAGACCACAATCAGCAAGTGATGATGTGCATGACTACTGGAAGAACATCGTTGTTGGACCTGTATTGAACTAGCAAGGGAATTTGGAGCGCTCCTGATAACGACTCTCTACATATTTAAGAAGAAGTTAAAGATGAGAAAAACCTGCGCTCGATGGATTCCACAAAATCTTACAGAGGAAACAATTTGGCGGAGGATGGAATCGTCCGATGTGAACGTTTGAGGATGTAAATTAAAAAAAAAAAAAAAAAAGGAGAGAGAGACATGGAAACAGCGAGCTTACACTTAGAACGCTATGAACGTGAAGGCGAGCGTTCTCTTCGAGATAACGTAGCTTTAGATGAAACCTGGAATCGATGCTACCAACCAAAATTAAAGAGACAATGATTACCAACCAAAATTAAAGAGACAATCAAATGAGATGCGTGATATCAATTCACCATGGCAAGAACAGCATTCATTTAAAGATATGCTAATGTTACTGACGATGTTCTTATCACTCATTCAGTTCCTCAAGGAAATCACGTGACTTGTCCATATTACGGTCACTTAATGGAACACTATTTACAACCAGCTGTACATCGCAAACGTCCAAAACTCCTGAATTCTCATCCCATTGTGTTACATGATGGTGCTCGCTGTCATACGTGTGCCCCTGTTGTTAATTAACTTCGCAGACAGAACTGGAAAATTTTGCAGCATCCTCCACTCTTGCCAGATATGAGCCCATGTGATTTCCACCTTTTTACCTTTTAGCGTAAATGAAATTGCAACATAGAGAGTTCGCTTTAGAACCAGACACACAATTATAGCAGCAGTGGTTCAGTGTATGGATGGCATCCGCTACTTCTTAGCACTTCAATAATGTAACTGCTCCAAAAATGTTTCATTTGCTTTTTAATTCAAATGTTGCCACTAATTATTAAATGACCTAACTTTAAGCACATGCGATTGATAACCACTGTAGTAACTAATGTGCTGACATAGAAAAACTTATTTTTAAATTACGCAAATTAACCAAACAAGTCTGTATCTTTCATAGTGAGAATATTTGCAGATAATCTTAGCCATTTATATAATGTAACTGTAAAGATCATAGCCATAAAATCAAATAGTTTGATAGTTACTGGACTAAGATAATGATGTACTCTCACCGAAAATAACTGTTTGTCACATCATTAGTTTAGAGTGGATGGGATGCGAGACAAGTGAAACCAAAGCAAGGATAAGTATAATTCAAATAATTGCGGAATGTTAAGGCCATTATAAAATATGGTGGAATCGTCACTGGCTGCAAACAGACTCATATAGTTTATTGCTAAGTCGGATCGACCGCAAAATAGCAATTAATACAGATCGGTGTGCGATGAAATAGAGAGACTTATTAGTAAATGTAACACACGTATTGCGAGCGCTTGAACAAATTGTAAACAATACATGAAGTCATATTAAACGGCCATCGCTTTTAAGTGCCGCTGTATACGTATGTGTAGAATAGAAAGGAACATGCAAAATCTATGCCAGCTATTAAGTCTTCCGGTGAATAAGTACTCTTTCACACTGGCCGTGTGTAGGCTAAATTGTGGAAACGTAGAGTCAGACCGAAAAATTCAATGCCATAGCCGGGATTTGAAACACGGATCCTCTGGTTTCCATCAAGCCGCTCTACCAATGAGCTACTATGGCCAACGCCAGTTGGAGAATTTAGTTTCATATCGGCGCGTTGGCCATAGTAACTCAATGGTAGAGCGGCTGGACGGAAACCACAGGATCCGTGGTTCATTTCCCGGCTATGACATTGAATTTTTCAGTCTGACTCTACGTTTCCACAATTTAGCCTACACACGGCTAGTGTGAAAGAATAATTAATTTCCATTAATTGACCTAATAGTGGTTAACTATAAAGCCCGGGCCTGAAAGTACTTACATGTTGTAAGTCGCCATCAAGGTAGTTGTCTCATGTGTTTATGAGAACCCCTAGTGGTTTATCGGGAAAATACGAGTCAGTTGGAGAATTTAATGTCATGTCGGCGCGTTGGCCTTAGTAGCTCAATGGTAAAGCGGCTGGACGGAAACCACAGGATCCGTGGTTCAATTCTCGGCTATGGCATTGAATTTTTCAGTCTGACTCTACGTTTCCACAATTTAGCCTACACACGGCCAGTGTGATACAACAATTAATTTCCATTAATTGACCTAATAGTGGTTAACTATAAAGCCCGGGCCTTAAAGTACTTACAGCATAGTAAATCGCCATCAAGGTAGTTGTCTCATGTGTTTATGAGAACTCCTAGTGGTTTACCGGGAAAATAAGAGTCAGTTGGAGAATTTAATGTCATGTCGGCGCGTTGGCCATAGTAATTCAATGGTAGAGCGGCCGGACGGAAAGCAAGAGTATCCGTGGTTCAAATCCCGGCTATGGCATTGAATTTTTCAGTCTGACTCTACGTTAACACATATAAATTCAGCATTTCAAAGTATTCCATTACTCAAAACATCTTGAGATCCTCAACTGTGGGAAACGTGCCTGCATTACAGTGTAAGTGTAAAATTCAATTTTAAGCGGAGTTCGAGAATTGCATTGGATTAGCGGACTCGGCATGGAGTTACATTCTTGGTCTATTGTACAGTATCTGCAATTTATCTTGAGGGTTCGTCTCCCAAGTCCTCACTCGGTAGGTTTCGGCTAACTCCATAAACACAGATGACAACTTAAAAACATGAAATGGGCTATACTAGTACACTAAACTAGTACACTCTGACATCTAGTGACTAATATGCTAAGCATTTACGCGCGCTCTTCATTTCTGTGTGCATTCGTTATGTGCAAGTTTGAGTTAATTTCTACAGCTTAACCAGTTTGTAATTAAGAATGAGGACACACTAAACTCATCATCATATGTACCTTCCGAGCAACGAACTCCGACTCGGAAACATGCGCGTACAGCCGTGCATAGTGATGGCCGCAAAATAATAGCGAAAGTTGCAGAAAGTTGCGATATAGAAAAGGATAGCAACCAGTTAATGTTCTCACTCAGCAAATCGATAGAACGAGCTGCTGCTTACATAGCAAAAAGCGTCAGCACTGTCAGGCGTATTAAATCGTTTTGTATATCTCATCCCAATGAATCTCCAAAAACACTAGGAAAAAGCAGGTAAGGCTGTGATCTGCGCATCGTAATAACTAATAGTGATGTTTACTTTATTTCTTTTTCTTCTTTTCCCTTCAACCCTTTCTTTTTTGGCTTCCTCCTTTTCCTTATATCTTGCTCTTTTATCTTTCTTTTTCTCTTGCTCTGAGCCCTTTGTATATTTCTACATAGCTTTCTATTTACCTCCATTACCAAAGCCACACCGGTATTTAATAGAGGCCAACAAACCCAGGAGTAAGACTTACCTATGTTGTGGATGTCATGGTTCTCGAAAGTGGACACACTATTATTCGTCTACCTCCTTATAACTGTGATCTGAATGCAATTGAACTGGCGTGGGCAAAAATAAAGAACGTTTTCAGAGGACACAATGTTACTGGTGATATGTCGGCTCCAAATCTGCAGAAACTTGCTATAGAACATTTTCTTCTGCAACTGCGATGGATTGTGAAGGATACTGCAAGAAATGGAAATGAAATATTGGAGAAATAATGATGTAATTGAAAATGCGACTGATGAAATTATCAACAGATCAGAGGATACTAGCGATGAAACTGATGCAGTGGACTCAGAAATCACAGAATCACAAAGCGAATGAGTGAGTATTTATTGCTGGCATAATATTTGTTTACTGTTGTTATGTGCTTCATAAATAGTAAGTATATAAATATACAGCTTATAGGATCGCGTTCAATTTGTCCACAGATCTCACACTTGCGGTGTATATCTTCGCTTATCTTACACACTATTTTGCTGAACTGTGTTTTTCAAGGATGACCACACTGTAGAAACAAAAGAGCGTTAGCTCTCGCAACTTCCCCTCTACCCGCACCGACCCGTAAATCCAGAGCTTTTCTTATCTTTCGCGTACTGTAACCAACCATGCCCCAAATGGAGCATCCCGGGAGAAAGGATGAGGCGAGAGGAGACAGAGAGAAGCCGTTCCAAGAGTCACTACAGTATAGAGGGCAGGGTCTCTATAATTAACCAGTTGGAAACTCCCCAGCACACCAGTATAGTCCGTATACCACCCACAGTGGTCCTGAATCGCCCCACCAAGTCATCCCAGAGACAAGAGACCCTCCTACCGAAAGAGGAAATGTTTATCAGGATAATATCACCCTGCCATGCAGCGCTGAGGCTCCCGCCGTCACTTCCAGCCTAAAAGAGACCACCAGATGAGAGATGGTGTGAAATGATGATGGAGATGAAATGGAGGAACAGGAGATTCGGGGGATGTAATTAACCTACCCAGCATTCGCCTGGCCAACCGGGAAAATCCTAAAAAAGCTATGAGTTAGGTAGGCCGGCCACCGTAGTCGAACTCGGAACTCACGAATGCGGGCCACAGATGAACCGTCTAAACCATCTCGCTCGACAGCTCGAGATTTTTTTTTCTTTTTTATTATCCAGATTTATTGAACCCTATTTTACACAGTGGTATATTAGGGTTAAAGTTGATACATAAAAATATACAATTTTAACAAAAATATTTTAAATACTAGAAAGAAGAAATGATGTTTTAATCTGATGCATATTAACTGAAACTATTTCAGACGTTTAAACACTGAGTTTATAAACATCATGAAGTACTTATACTGTTGTGACTTCATTAGCAAAGATGTGACCGGAGCAGAACATTCATTTCCTAGAGAGTCTAGCTTGATTATTAATTATTGTCTTTCTCTCCAGAAAATGGGACAACAGAAAAGGAGATGAACCACAGTTTGAAATTCTTCATCACACATGCACTCGGGGTTGGATGTTAAGTGAAAGCGTGATAAGTATTCACCAAATTTACCATATCCACTTAAAAATTGTGTCAAAACAAAATTTGGAACAAGAGTTTCACATTTTCCTCTGTCATATACACTAGGGAAAAATAATGTTTTTGTTAAACTTCCATTTGGAGTTGTTAGCCATTGTTGGTTCCATTCTTCAAGAATATGTTGATGTATTATTCTCCTTACAGTAGAGATAGGACGTAAGGAGCATGTCACAGGAAGATTGGATTCTGCAGCCTTCTTAGCCAAGCAATCAGCTCGCTCGTTACCTAAAATTCCACTGTGTCCTTTAACCCATCCCATGCAAATATGTCCTGGATGGTTTTGAAGCAAGGTTCTGATTTCACTTTTAATGAATTTAAATTGTATTTATCATTAATAGCGAGTATAGCTGATTGTGAATCACTAAGAATACGGGCACTGTTCCCATTAACAGTACACCATTTTATAGCTTCTTTAATTGCTAAGAGCTCCGACTGGAATACAGAATATTCAGGTGACAATTTAAACATGGAGTGAGTTAGTTGCTTTTGGTTTTCATAAACAACAAAAGCACATCCTACTGCAGATATATTATCTTCAAATTGGTAACGCGAACCGTCTGTATATATGTAATAATCATGAAAATTACATATTTCCTTTAAACAGGTTACAAAACTTGATGGGTGTCCTGCTGTGGTAGGATGCTCCGGGATTTGTAGTTTTAAGTGAGACAGATAAGATGCAGATAAACGATAGCTCGAGTTTGGTTTATATTTTCTGAACATCGAGGAGACTTTCGTCCAGAAGATGTCGGGTCCAGTTCCTTTGGACTGAAGTTACTTTTGCGATTTTTCTTAAGCACTACACGAATCTTGCCGAGATTTTCCGAACTTCTATTTCACTTCCAGCGCTCCTTCAATTTTCTGGGTCAAGTGTCACGCGCTGATGCTGGTGATAGCACTTATTTACGGTGTTGTAAAGCCCGGACACAGCGGCTAACTCTTAAATTTTACTAAAGCTTAAATGTTTTATAGTCCCGGATTCCATTATACCTTTAAGTAAATAGTTTAAAAGGAAGAAGATAAGGAGAAGAAAGAAAATCAGTTTTGAGATTATAATTTTTTGTAAAATTAGTTTAAGAAGGCTTAGGGTAGATTGGAAACACTTTAACTTTACCTTTTCTTTCTTTATTTGCTTTCCATAGCAGCGGTTGATAAACTATTATTGCCACTTTTGTTGTCTAAAAGTTTTCGAAGTATGTATTCCACGTGATTTAAGATACGGGATATAGTTGCGGGATACACGTACTAAAACCACTGACAGTTGCACCGTTGCAATTCCCAACAAGTTGTTTGTCTTACCTCCTTGAATTACTTGTTCTCCTAGTAGCCCAACTATACGACCGCTCCTCTTTGCACAGTGCGCAGCTGCAGTAGCTGGCTGGAGAAGTTGCCGCTCATGCAGGGCAACTTGTATTCCCCTCCTCACTTCTGCTCTCCTAATACTACAGCTTCCTAGAATATCGATCCATTGTACCGACTCCTCAAGAATTCGATCGTCTTGAAGACAGACCTCCTTTCTTCGCCTTGTTTTCTCCTCGTCACGTCTGCTCTCCTAATACTACAGCTTCCCAGAATATCGATCGATTGCTCACCGACTCCACAAGAATTCGATCGTTTTGTAGTTAGACCTCCTTCCTTCTCATGTTATCCTCATGCAAGACGCTGCTAATGTATCGAACATTGTGGCAAGGCAGGTTCTGCCGATGTGTTCCTTTTAGATTGCTTCATATACAGGATGTTACAAAAAGGTACGGCCAAACTTTCAGGAAACATTCCTCACACACAAAGAAAGAAAATATGTTATGTGGACATGTGACCGGAAACGCTAAATTTCCAAGTTAGAGCTCATTTTAGTGTTTCTCTTAAAATGTAAATTGAAATCATTCGTGCAGACAAATGTCAAAATACCCATTGTGGTTCATACACGATGGAGCTCCTGCACATTTCAGTCGAAGTGTTTGTACGCTTCTCAACAACAGATTCGGTGACCAATAGATTGGTAGAGGCGGACCAATTCCATGGCCTCCACGCTCTCCTGACCTCAACCCTCTTGACTTTCATTTATGGGGGCATTTGAAAGCTCTTGTCTACACAACCCCGGTACCAAATGTAGAGACTCTTCGTGCTCGTATTGTGGACGGCTGTGATACAATACGCCATTCTCCAGGGCTGCATCAGCGCATCAGGGATTCCATGCGACGGAGGATGGATGCATGTAACCTCGCTAACGGAGGACATTTTGAACATTTCCTGTAAAAAAGTGTTTGAAGTCACGCTGGTACGTTCTGTTGCCGTGTGTTTCCATTCCATGATTAATGTGATTTGAAGAGAAGTAATAAAATGAGCTCCAACATGGAAATTAAGCGTTTCCGGACACATGTCCGCATAACATATTTTCTTTCTTTGTGTGTGAGGAATGTTTCCTGAAAGTTTGGCCGTACTTTTTTGTAACATTCTGTATATAGTCTTCTTAACTCCTATGTAACTGATTCGGGAGCTTTAGCTTAAAAACTTCCCTTAATGTTGTTAGGGATTAAAATTGCATTATCTGTATATGCAAATAAATTAATGTGTTCACCCTAAATTACTGTGTTCAGTAAATTAAAACAAAACAAATATGAATATATGTTTTAAATGAATTTGCAACATTCGCAATAAATTATAAAAACACTTTCTGCTAATATTTCATGAAACCTGGAAGCAATTTGATGACAAATTTTATACATATTTTAAAATACATGATTTGAAACAAGAAACATATCTTTCAGTGTGAATGATTTATACCAGTTGAGTAGCGGAAACAATTTAATTGAAGTTCCCAAGATGAGAACGTGGCCAACCTTACACAACAGTGAAATACTGCCAACCTTATACTCTTAGGACTTTTATGCCCGATTTCACCAACAAATGTTAAAATCCACGTTAACAAATGTAACGTAACAAATGTCACAGCGCTAAAACTAATCTTAAATTTCTTGCATTTCACCAACCTCTTTTCTTAAAATGTTAACAAACCTGTGTTAACGCCAAGAAACTTGTAAATATCACAGCTATAGAAGGCTATGGATGATTTTCTGAACGTACTCCGATGCACTTTTGTTTTCATTTTCGTCTGCACAAATGACGGCTGAACAAAATCATAAATAAAGCCGTGAGACAAATTTCTCATCGACAGAGAAAGAATTGTTAATTGAAATGGTGACGAAGTGTAAGGTTATCGTGAAAAATAAGAGGACGGATGCAGCGAATGTAAAAGAGAAAGATGTCGCGGGGAAAATATTGGAAACGAATTTAATTCAAATGCATGTGTCACTACTACAAGCACCAAACAACTTGTCAGTATTACGTAAATTTAAAACGAGGAGCGAAAAAGGGCAAGTGACTTGAACGTTTCAATACGGGAGGTGAAAAATGTATTATCCATATAATTCAGTGAATTATAAAATCGCAAAGTTATTAATACTTGAAGCAAAGGCGAGATCGGCATATTCCTTTCGATGTATATTTTAACTCGTTATTACGTAAATTTAAAACGAGGTTCGAAGAAGGACAAGTGACTTGAACGTTTCAAGACGGCAGGTGGACAGTGTATTATCCACATAATTCAGTGAATTATAAAATCGCAAGGTTACTAGTACTTGAAGCTAAGGCGAGATAGTCATATTCCTTTCGATGCATGTTCTAACTCAGTATTACGTAAATTTAAAACGAGGAGCGAAGAAGGGCAAGCGACTTGAAGGTTTCAAGACGGCAGGTGGACAGTGTATTATCCACATAATTCAGTGAATTATAAAATCGCAAGGTTACTAGTACTTGAAGCTAAGGCGAGATAGTCATATTCCTTTCGATGCATGTTCTAACTCAGTATTACGTAAATTTAAAACGAGGAGCGAAGAAGGGCAAATGACTTGAACGTTTCAAGACGGGAGGTGGTGAATTATAAAATCGCAAGGTTATTAATACTTGAAGCAAAGGCGAGATCGGCAAATTCCTTTCGATGCATGTTCTAACCTCTCTTGTACTTCCGCAGTAACCTTCATAGCAACATGTTTGGACAGTCTATACCTCCGTAAAACAATTTTCTTCGGATAGTTCCTCAAAATCATTTCTCCTTATAGGCCGTACTCAATTATGAATGCCATTTAGACGTTCTTAAATATAGCAAATCGACATCAACAGCTGAGTTCATGCTCGCCATCTTGACTATTTACGATTGTTAAGGCTTAACATTAGAAATTCGGCTTGTTAGTTTAACATAAGATTTAACACGAGTGTTACGTTAACACTTGTTGGTGATATGCGATTTTTGTTTTAACTATTGCTAAACTCGTGTTAAGTCTTAACACTTGTTGGTGAAATCGGGCATTAGAATTGCTGGCAAGAAGCGTGGGAGAGAGGGCGTGCTCCGCGATGGGAGTTCCGCTCGAAAATTATCGTACGCGAATCATTGCATTTAACAGGTAAAAATGATGAAAAACGGGAATAGGAATAAGGGGGCATTGTCTGCATGGTTCTGGAACGCGGTAGTTCTGGCGGTCCTATTGATCATCGGTGGAATGAGCTGAACTGCGGGTCGGAGACAGATGTAATGACAATGCTCAAGAGAACTGCAGAGGACATGGGACAAATAAAGCAAATGGAAAAAAGAATCGATGCACGACTGGTTGCAAAGGCGGAGGAAATAAAAAAGGAAATGGAGGAACTTCGAAAGAAACGGTGCATAAAATGAGATAGAATTTAACCAAAAGTTAACTTATTTAGAAAAAGAGGACAACAAGAAGAGGAACGTAATGATTTTCGGATGAGAGGAGGAGAGAGATAAAAGGTGATGGCAACAGTTGGGGGATCTTCTAAATAATAAACTGAAGATCAAACTAGCTGGATGGAAAATAATTGACTCATTTAAAGTGGGAAGAATGGGAGGACACACAAGGCCTGTAAACGGGTTTTGGGCAGGGGCGTGGCATTGCTGATTCATTACTTTTGCCGGTTGCTTCAGACTTAATCAGGGGAGCGGCACTCGCGAATTCCGAGGTTTTCCAGGTTATGATATGTTGTTCCATAACATAAAACAAATGCAGATACATACATACAATTATAACAACATGCCTTATTTAAAATGCATTTACATGTTCTTCAATTTACAGCATCTATTGGTATTTCAGTTCGATCCTTCTCCAAGAAAACACAATGACAGAGTTTTGAAATGTTGTCTTCGGTTACTTTTGAAGTTTATTAAACTAGCCCTTTACCACTGATAACAAAGACAGCGATGAAAGTCTACTTTGAATTTGAGTTATCTTAGATAAGCATGTATTATGTGAAGTGCTGAGAAAGATAGTTCTGCTGATGCACTTTTGGCAGGAATGATCAAAATTATATGTGTGATGGTGTGGTATTTGCTCGTGCGATTTTTTTAATGGTTTAAGATCTGCAGTTGGCCTTCCTGTTGAATTTGAAATTTTTCACCAAAAGAACGTGAACTCAAGGAACTCAATCACACAAACACAGTCACTTTTACCCGCAAATTGTGATGCCCTTCTTTTAACATTAAATCATTCACCATATTAGAGTAACACGCGAAGGATTAACACTAAAACGCAAGATTTGCCGTTTCACTGCACTGGCAACAATTGTGCTATAAACAAATAACTGAAGCCTAGGTTGCCTCGCAATGTCACTGACTTCCCACGCGCATCTGCACGCTTAGAAATGGTCAGTGAGCGCCACTAGGAAACCAACGAGCTAATTAGAACTGGAGGTTGCTAGGCGACCGGTCTCGTTGGATCTATCACCGACCGGTCACTGCGGATCGGTCATAAATTAACTTAATTGAAATCTTAAAATGAAATCGCTTGGACTTTCTATTATTCTTTGAACAAAAAATAATGTGAAATTTGGATATACTTTCTTTTATTTAGTAGCATTTGCCGGCGGCAGCAGAGACAACATTAACGCCACGACACTGGTCTTGGGTTTACCTACATCATTACTAAACGCTGCTGCAATGCTGGAGATGGGAAGAGTGGGCAGTAAGGAGATGATAGTAGAAAGGATCATGAAATACTGGTATGGAATTATATCACTATGAGCACAATATTCGGAAGAAAAAAAAGTTTAGCGATACAGGAGAAATCTTGTGCTGGGATAAATTGGGTTAAGGGAATAAGAAGAATATTACAGGAAATTGAAATGGGTGACATATTTGAAGAGAGGGAGGAGTTAGTGAGAGGTTCTGGATAGAAGTAAAGAACAGAGTGGAGAATATAGAGAAGAATTATTTCATAATCTCAGCGGCGAGAAAAGTTCAGTATTGTTTAGTCAACTACAGATGGATTGGGGCAGAGAGAAATAAGTGACTGTATACAATAGGTGAAGAACAGAAGGTTGGGCATGGACTAGATTAAATGTGCGTAAGTTAAGAGGAGATAGGATGGGAGTTAACTTGGATATGTCATTTATCTTGAGCAGTAGAAAATGATTTACATTATGTAGTTGAATGTGAAGAAACAAAGCTGTGGAGAAGGCATTTTAACCCAAAAATGGGAGAATATTGATATACAAATTTTAAAAATTAGAATAATAAAGCTACAAAAGGAAGAGAAGATAAAAAAGCCAGGGGAATTTATGGAAAGAGGGGAAATGGTTGAAAAATAAAGAAAACAAATGGAAATTAGGTTAAGGTCGGCCATGCATAAATAACCACGACGTTAATATGAAAGGTGCATTAAGGGATAAAATAACTCAATTAAAGTGTAAGAAACTGTACAGTTGTACATCTTAGTGGTACACAATATATCGGTACAAAATACTAGCTATATTAGTAACATTTCAATATAAAGATTTAGCAGATATATTTGATATACAGGAAAAATATTTCAGCCTCCAGGGGCTTATTCTGTAAGTTCGCACTGGTCTTTTACAAATGACTAGGTTCGGCAGGCCAGTTTTAAATGTTTCGGTTGAGCCATCGTTGGGATCAAAGTAATGTATTTGTTGGATAACATTTGTATACTACTTCTGGTGATAGGATTAAATATTTAAATTATTCACGTGAAGATGCAAGTTTGAAAAGGAAGTTTTTGGTGTGATGCTGCCCTTTAAACTGTACGATGATTGTATTGTACGATGCTGTTTATTCTGGAGAAATTTTGAAATGGAGAAGTGCACTGCACAGTGAACTAAACTCATACATTTCGATAACATCGATTTACCGTGTTCATTAAACTAAATGGAAGATACAGCATTTAAATGAGTGTATAAGGAAGTTCAGATCTTCAAACATACTCGTTAATGCAACAGAAAGAGCAAGCCATTACGATGTAATTTGAAATTAGTTCTGTGTTCCATAATCAGTTTAACTTTTGTATAGTTTACGTCCTAGTCAAAATGTTTGTTACCCAGTTGATCTCTTTGTGCTTGAGTTGAAGGTAATATTTCTTATTCCGCCTGCGAATGAACAAACACTCAAAATGTGGCACTGAAGACTAGCAGCTTCCCGCCATGCTAAACATTACTACTACTGCTGCTGCTTCATATTCCAGTTTATCAATGAAATCACTTACGTAATCCACGTGGCAGGTAAAGCTGGCTCAAAGCAGCATTTGTCTAAAAATACCTCATTAACGCGAAAATATGTCGAAAACAAATAACTAGGCAATATGGAACATTTTTGTGAGCTTTGTTGCCTAAAATGTTCATAAACAAGTAACCACTTAGGTGAAACATATGCACATCTACACAACTAGGGCTCGTGTTTTATGTACATATCTGCAAGGAGCAGGCACTAATACAACATGAAAAAATGTTGCGGTTAAGAACAATAAAATGGAAGAAAAATTTACTACCACCAATCAAGCTGAGAACACAAACAAGTTTCCTACACAAAATTATGGAATTAAAAACAGATCTGAATCTTCCTAATTCTAAAGAAAACATTTTAATCAAAGAAAATCTACTGAGTTTTGAACCAATTAATATTCAATTAGATTTAAAACAAATAGTTACAAAATCTGAAACCTCCAAACCTGTACTAAAAGCACTAGCATTAGAAACTGTGAACACTAGATACCCACCTAAAGAATGGTTACATATCTACACAGATGGATCTAACATGGACAACAACTCAGGAGCAGGAATTAAGTGTGCACTGTTCTCATTCTATCAACCAGCAGGATATCACACAACAAATTTTGATGCAGAAGTAATGGCTACTCATATTTCACTCCAACAACTTCTATACAGAATAGATAAATTAAAAAATACTGTCATAATTTCTGATTCTAAAGCAGCATATTCAGCAATCGGTTCATATAAAATGAGGTCAATCCAAATTAAAGAATGTCACAAAATGATCCAACAACTTCAAAAGCTACACAAAGGAATTATATTACAGTGGATACCTGCACATTGTGGAATTGCTGGAAATGAATCAACTGATTTTCTTGCCAAAATAGGTGGAAGTTTAATTGAGAACAAAAGTAAAAACTTACCCTTTACATCCATAAAAAGATTAATCAAAAGAAAATATTAAAACAAACAAAACCAATCAATATCTAACAAAGCCAAAGATAAAACATGGAACATTTTAATTAAAAATCCAGAAATAATTCCAGAAATCCCACGTAAAGCTGCAGTAGCAAATTTTAGATTACTTAGGGAACATGATTATTTGGCCAAACACCTACACAGAATAGGAATTTTATAAGTTCAAATTGTCCTCTGTACAACAAAGTAGAGGAAATGACTGAAGCACATCTTTTAACCTGTGAAGCCTTACCTGCCGGACCCACTACACAGAAATATTGGAGAGCAAGAGAGCTAATGGCTTCATTGCCAAAGCCTAGCATTTGAAATCAACAATAACATACCTGCTAGCAACAGAACAAATAAAAGCAACACCAACTACGGCCCTACCTTCACAGATTTGCTGGTATTGATATCAAGGAAAACAGCTAGGGAACACTGTATGTGGGTTATATATCACATTTGGTTTTCGATGAACTCAAATACATTCGTGTGCACGATGTTATTATACAGTAAAACCTGCCTAAAACAGACCGTTTGGGAAATAAACCCGATTAAAACAATTACCTGTTGTGAAATGGGTTACAGAGTCGTATTCTGAAAAATTGCAATAATTTTATGCTTGCTCTGATGCTCCATGAACCATGAAGTCATGAACTGAAATCCTTCGAGGAAAAGGGAGCACAAACCGTTAGCTCACTAAACTGTCTACCAACACACATGGTAAGGGCATAACTGTTTTGCAGTGTGTTCGTTCTTAGTTCCCTTCTTACAAGTGATCAAGTACGAGTGGAAGAAATCTGAGAACTTTGATGATTATTAAAACACGGTGCTAAGTTCTAACCGCAAAACATTATCAATGGAGCGAAAAATTATGGTAATTGAAGAACACGAAAAGATCAAATGAGAAGCTTAATAATTAACTCTGTTCTTTAAAGTGAAAAAACTCAGACGTATGAAATTTTGAAAATTTAAAAAGTAAATAAGAGGGGTTAAATGGAATAGCAGGGTATGTGAAACGCATCACAAAATCTACAGAGTACGATGCGCTAAATCGTGCTGTGTTGGGGTGGTTTGTTAGTACGCGCGCTAAATGAATTCCCATTCCTGCACCATTGCTTCAGATTCAAGCTTCAGAGACAGCAAGTAAATCAGGTAAAGACAATTTCAGAGCTTCCAGAACTGGGTTCCTCGATAGATTCAAACATCACCGTAACTTTGTTTTGAATTTGTGTGTGGTGAAGCAAGTGATGTTGATATGTAGTCAGTTGCAGATTTGAAAGGAAAAATTTAAAACAGACAGAAAAAGTAGGCGTTAGACTACAATTATTTTACTAAGTTTAAAATATAGTACATAATACATTTACACTTCATTCAATATTATTCCTTCACTGTGAACCTTGTGAGGGTCATTTCATGTTTTATAAAATTTAATAATTTACTTCGAATTGTTCTGGAAAAAGTAATTTCTACAAAATAGGAAATTTCAAAATGGGTAGGCCCCGGAATGATACAATGCAAGTTAATTGTTACGTAATTGCAATAATCCAATTATGTAATGTGGTGACGTGGTCCAATAAAAGAGAAGTAATTTAGTTGTAGAAACATCGTGTACAGGGACCCCAAAATAATAAGAAAGCTTGGCGCCACTCTGCAAACGACAGTCCTGATAGTAAGACGTGTTTCTTAGTGTCGTTCTGCGATTGTGCAGAAGACCTTTAATAGTGAATGCATTTGTGTTGCATTATTGGTGTGTTGCCAGAGATATAAAGTTCATCGATGCAACAGCAATTGTTTGTGAAAGGACAGCATCTACGTTATTCAAAATTGTTGCAGAATAAAGAGTAGCGTTGTTTATTTTCCAACAGTTTCAACATCAAACACCTTTACAACGAGACTGCGGCCAGTGCTCCAGAGCTGCGAGGCATCTACAAGATTTGTACTAGATCGTCACCAAAGGTGTAAACTAAACGTCATCTTCAGTCATCTTTACATTTTACAAATCTAAAATCTGGTTGCAACCTGTCACTCTATTTAACAACTTCCTTCTATTCAAACACAATCCTCTGTACGAAGAAAACTTCTCTAAATGGAAAATAAATGCCGGAACCATCCGCTTTAGAGAGGTTCTACGGTATTAAAATTATTTAATCTAATTATTTATCTATTTACCTGTAATTTCTTTTGTGAATTATTAGTGTTAATCGAGGAACATGTTAGCTTTATAATTGCATCCAGAAATAATTGGATCGCAGTTAAATAAATGCTATAAATAATTACATGCAATATATGTGAAAAACTTGGAGTTGGAGTTAGGCAACTTAAAATTTGTCATGAGGTCACTAGCGAATATATCAGTAGCTCATATTCCATTGCATTCTTGGTTTGTATTGGATTCAGTCGATTAACTTAAAGGTAAGATCTCTAGTAACCCTTCTGCTGTTGTCTAGAGAAAAGTTTGAAAATTACAGAAACAACTACATTTTTAAAATTTCAGCATAGCGAATATTAAGTTACATATCACATAACAATTAGCACTTCAAGATTTGGCTGTTTAATAGAAACGTTGTTATGAGTAATGCGTATAAGAAGGGCTTATCAGTAAAAGAGTGTGCTTTACAAATATTTTAATCTCTAACATCGAGTGTTATAGGCCTTGTAGTTAATGTCCATTATGATCACTTTTGGCCCTTCCCTAATGCTAAAGGACCACACTTTATCTGTAACTGCAGCTTAATATTTCTTTGATAAGTAGCAGATTTACATAGGTGGTCTGTACATTTTCCCACCTAATAAAGATACAACACATTTTTTTCTTCAAATTTTTATTTATTTTTATTTTTAAACATAGTCTCCTTGTAACTCTCCACACTGCTCCCATCTCTGTAACCCGTCCAAATTGTACTCGGCGTTTTTCTCTGCAAAATAATTGTTCACAAAGGTGATTGCCTCTTGATTTGACGAAAATCTCTGTCCTCCGAGCGCAATTTTCAGATGAAGGAAGAAAAAGAAGTCGCTTGGGCCTAGATCTGCTGAGTAACGGGGATGGTCAAGAAGTTCAAGCGATAATTCGTGGATTTTCGCCATTGCAACCGCTGAGGTGTGAGACGGTGTGTTGCCTTTGGTGAAACAGGATTTCGTTCTTCTGCAAATGTGTCCGTTTTCCCGCAAGTTCTGCCTTCAGCTTGTCAAGTAATGATGCGTAGTATGCTCCTGTAATGGGTTTTCCCTTTTGAAGATAATCGCTTAAAATAACTTTATGACTATCCCTAAAAACTATCGCCATTACTTTCCCAGCCGGAAAAATAGTTTTTTTTTTTTTTTTTTTTGAGCCGGTTCCCCCTTCGGAGTTCGCTGTTTGGACTGTATTTTTTGTTTCGGGCGTATAATAGTATATCCAATCTTCATATACAATAATTAATAGACACCAAAACTCGGATTTATTGCGCCTAAACTGCGCCAACTGAGCATTGGAAATGTTCATTCGAACACGTTTTTGGTCTAACGTGAGCAAACGTGGCACCCAACGCGCAGGCAGCTTTCTCATGTCTGAATTTTTATTTAATATGTGACAAACACGTTCTTTTGACATGTTCATAGTCTCTGCTATCTCTCTCGTTTTAATTCGGCGATCATCATTTAGCACCATTTGGTGAAGTTTGTCGATGTTTTTGTCGATAGTTGCAGTTTTTGGACTTACCGAACGTTTATCATCTCTCAAGCTCTTACAGCCACGTTTAAATTCAGCTGCCCAAAATTTCACTGTGGTAAATGATGGCGCGGAGTCCCCATAAAAAGAATTCAACTCATCTTTGATTTGCGTAGGCGTATTGCCTTTCAAAATCAAATATTTAATGACAGCTCGATATACGAGTATGTCCACTTTCATAAAAAACACTTACATTAACTCACTGAAACGACTGTTACACAAAACTGAGCGTCCAAAATGGCTGAAACTTTGGTGAGTAACTGGCAACAGATGAACAACGAAATTCACTAGCTTTTATTTACCAGTGCTGCCATCTTCAAGTTGAGGTCGGAAACTTTTCAGGCCACCCTCTTATTACTACAGAAACATGTATTTTTAAAATGTACATTCAGGATACCTAAGAAATTAGGAGAAATATTTCATTAGTTACCATTTCTAGTGATAATACTGAACAATAATACTCATTCTCATATTGCTATTAAATGCGTAGTCAAACTACGTAGTGTTGTTTGTTTTTAAACTCATTCAAGCACACTTTGAGAATGATCTCACAACTCAGCCTTGTAGCTGCTCGTAGCAGAGAATATGAAATTCGAGAAGACCTCAAAGGTGACGTAAATATGACTTTGGCATCAAACGGTGTGGGAGTAAACGCGTTCAGTGTCAAACTAAGACAGCCTCCTTCCTATCCTCTGAAAGCATGTCGTGGTATACAAATGCTTCCTAATTAGTCTATTTCAGAATTAGATTTATTGTTCAGTAACTTGAATTCCGGGCTATATTTTGCCGCTGTCAGAGTTCAGCGCACCCGAAATCTTTTCCATTCATTCACATAATACCGCCAAATACCAAGGGATTGGCTGTACCATACCACGAAACCTTGCAGTAAATTAATTATACCTGTGCAATGCAGCACAGCCTTGATTTAATTGGGAAATCAAACTGGCACACAAAAGCGGCAATTAGTGAATGTGCAGGTTCCTCCAACTTTCATACGTTCGTCAGCATAGCTATATATGGAATTTTTGATGCATCAGCATACTATCCTTAATTTAAGTGCATTTATTCTTCTTTTTGACTTCCTTTATTTTATCTCTTTTGATGTTTTTATAACATTTATTTACATGGATAAATAGGATCTGCAAATAAATGGATTATGATTTTGCTTCCAGTTAAACGCATCCCTTTCTTTTGTAGAGATAGGAATCATAGATTTTTATAAGGGAGGTATCGCTTTGACATAAAAGCATAAAAATGCAGTATTACCCAAGTGGCCCTTTATTTTAATTAGCGATAGTTTATGTGCTAGAGAAACTACCATTAATATAATTAAATTAAGTGTTTAGATGTAATAAAATATGACATTGCACTTACTGCAACATTTCTTGTAAAATAAAATCAAAGGACCGACTACTTAACTGCTTATTTTTACAAAGGTGCTACAAATTGCAAATTCTTGCAAAGGTAACTTCTGTCGACAGGAGCTGTATACGCAGTACTTATAAATACAAAGGGGACGGCATTTGTCAAACGTATAAATTTTGTTCACTACATACTATGCTAAAACTCAATTGCAGCAGAAAAATATGGGACAAGAAATAGATGTATTGGAGAATTCTTACATAAGTTAAGAGAAAAGGGGATTAGGGTTAAAGAAGCGAAAGTCAATAAGAAATGACAACAAGCTGCCCAGGAAAACCAAAGGCTGGCCAGGGGAACTGAGTCAGCGAGTAAATTTTAGGGAAGCAGTTTCATGTATTTGTACAGGATAAGTGCATGAACGATGATAGTCACTGTAGTCACTGTAATGGAAAGTGTACAAATAAATATACAATACAATACTAAAACTCAACGTATTGTCACCCAAATAGCGGAAAGCACGACCAACGACAGCTGAGAAGTGACCAGAGGCATCCGGGCCCCACCCACCCATTAATATCAGTCACTAACTGAGGGGATGATTAGGGAAGTGTCACTTGTCGCTGGCCGCCTCTTCCCCCCTCCCCTGCCGTCTGGAACCTTCGCGGTGATTCACTGGAACCAGAGGCTTCGAGAAAACGGCGATATTCCTATAAAAAGGGCTGCAGTGAGTGAATTGAGTCAGTTCTTGGCGAGCTGTGAGGAGCGCCCAGTGAGGGGACGGACTGCGTACGTGCGTCCGAGGAGTTTAAGTAATTGCGAGTGCAAGTGGAACTGTAACGGACGAACTGGTGAATCGTAATTGTGTGCATTACGTAATTCTGTGTAATCGGCAAGTATTCAACTGTAAGTCGGTGGAAATAAAGAACAATTTTGAGTGGTGCAATTGGACTTTTCATTTCACGAATCCACAAAGTCACAGTATTTTCCACTACATTGCAATACAATTGAATTGACTGTACTTCAAAACATGAAAATTATATAGTAATAAATGAAAATTAATGTCGTCATATATCCCGGAACAAATTAAGTGAAAAAAGTTATTTGGAATGAACAGTGTTTTAAATAGATATGTATTTTTTGTGGTGCTCCTATTACACAGGCAAACATTCCTTAGAAATGAAAGGCACGCACTTCACTGGCCGTTCTAAAAAATGTACATATTTTAATATAAATGTGAGTAGCTGGCATGCTTAATTTGTAAGATTACTCACTCAGCCTGATCGGTGTTCACCATTTCTTCCAAAAGCGCTTTTCGGTCTTTGCGTCAGACCATCTTCAGTGGTTTCTCCTCCAACTACTGCCGGAGGATGTCCATCTGACTCTCCAAGAAAGTTAAGGCTCCTCTCATTGAAGATCTACTGATTTTTAATGCCAACTTTTGGAACTGGAACAATGAGGCTGGACACAGATGATAGGTTGTCACCTGTGGTATTAACAGGTTGGAGTTGCTTCATCTCTGCATGTGAAGAAGTTAAACTGTTGGATGTTTGTTGTGGCAAATATACTCCCTCTTCTATCTCAGTTTCTGGAACAATATCCTCATTACCAGTTGTCTGTTGAAGTAGATGTACTTTCTCTTCCATCTGCTTCATGGATAAGCTAGATTGGTTGAATCTGGGTTAAATTTAACTTGATGTATATTATTCATAGTAGTGGGTTGAGCTACATTGGTGTTGGCTTGATTAACTTGTTTAATATATTGTAAAACACTATTAAATGCTGGTATATCAACATTCAAAATGTTTTCTTTTTCAGTATTTAGAATATAAATTTTTTCCAAAATATCCAGTTCATTAACAGCTTGTACATGTTTTAATAGTTGTATACTTTGACTAATTTCATGGTTGCATTTACAGAAGTGATTGGCAACTGCTGATTTATCTATTTGTTTAAGTTTTATGTTTCTCAAGTGTTTCACTTGACGAGTTTTAAGATTTCTCTTAGTTCTTGCAATATAGTATGATTCACAATTGTTACACGGTATTTTATATACTCCAGATAATTTTAATTTATCGATGTTGTTGCTTAAAGGTTTCTTAAGTAAATTCTTGAGATTGAAGTTACTTTTAGGAGGCAATTTTATATTATAATTTTGAAAGTTTCTTTTAAATTTGTTGAAGGCCCGAGGACGATAAGTAAACTTCTTATATATAACTGTAGTTTCTGGTTTCTTTAAAGTAGCAATTGATTTTATGTGCTTTTTGTATATGTGTTCATTAATAATTTTAAGCATGGTTGATTTCATAAAACCATTGATTTCGGCAGCATGTAAAATTTGTTAGTATTCCAGTCGATATTCAGACTCAAGCATTGGAACATTAATTAAGCAATGAAGCACTGCTAATTGATGTGATGTTGAAATGTAGTTGTTTGCTTTGACATCGTTATCTACATGTGTATTTTTTCTATGGATACCAAACTTCAATTTATTATTATATTTGAAAATCTTCAAATCCAAAAAAATATGTATTTAAAAAAATATTTTAATTCTTATATAACCAACTTAAACATATTATATTTTAGTCTAAACTGTTTTCATATTTAAGCGCACTGGGAGGTCGATAGTTTTCAAAAAATCTATAGTTTTTTTGTTTTTAATGTTAAAAATTATATAATTATTCTGCTTTAAAATGATATATAACATAGGTTGTCAGCTGGTATTAAAGTCCTTTAATTCGTCAATTTAAACATGGCGTCGTAATTGTGGAAACGTAGAGTCAGACTGAAAAATTCAATGCCATAGCCGGGATTTGAACCACGGATCTTCTGGTTTCCGTCCAGCCGCACTACCATTGTGCTACTATGGCCAACGTGCCGATATGACATTAAATTCTCCAACTGATTCGTATTGTCCCGGTAAACCACTTAGGAGTTCTCATAAACACAGGGGACAACTACCTTAATGGCGACTTACATATTGTATGTACTTTAAGGCCCGGGCTTTATAGTTAACCACTATTAGGTACAATTAATGGAAATTAATTGTTCTTTCACACTGGCTATATGTAGGCTAAATTGTGGAAACGTAGTGTCAGACTGTCATATCGGCACGTTGGCCATAGTAGCACAATGGTAGTGCGGCTGGACGGAAACCAGAAGATCCGTGGTTAAAATCCCGGCTATGGCATTGAATTTTTCAGTCTGACTCTACGTTTCCATAGTTTAGTCTACACAGGGCCAGTGTGAAAGAGCAATTAATTTCCATGGCGGCGTAATGATACGCCCACTCCCTGGGAATGGTGCTTAATCTTTGATCGTCATTTCCCAAAACCTTGATTTTTCATACTTTAGGTGCATGTTTCTCAAAAGCCATAAAAGATATTAACACAATTTGTAGTGGTTATTTGTCAGTTTTCCTTGAACACATTCGGCTCACATTTATGTTCATTTGATTTATAAATTGAATGAAAACAAATATCCAGTCCTTGAAAATATTATCTTCATTTTTACTCTAAACTAATTAATTTTTCATGTGCATAATATAAACTGTATGCGATTTCCATTTAGTTGATACTATAAAACTGTGTCTTAGGCTATTTAGGATAAAGCTTGGTGCATGTAGCTTTAAATTCCTACAAGTAAAGTGCACCTGAAATATAGGATGCAATATTTTTTTCAGGATACACGGTGTGAATTATGCCTCTTTTGCATAATTCATAATATTAAAATAATTATTGATATTAAACCTAGAATTTGAATTATTTATTCTAAAATATTAGACTTTTTGATTGGAAATCAAATGTAATGAAATTAATACACCTCTAATTAATGTAAATAAAAAGAGGATTTTTGTCGAATTATTGGGCATTAGAAAAGAGAGATTACTCTATACCTATATGAACGCAATTTAAATATTATACAGTAGATAAATGCACACATCGTTATACAGTAATCAAACCGAATTTAGATTCATGATAATGTTTAGTTTTCTATATATTCAAATATTAATATTGGTAAAAATTGTCCTTGTCCGGGTAAAAATAACCTCCCAGTGCCCTTAAGGAAACAAATAAAAATTTTACTAAGTAAAAGATGTTTGACATTGGATCACATCCTTTTTAAACTCTTCATGCTGCAGCTTTGAAAGATGCTGGACTAAAATATACAGTCAGATATAAAATTGACTTATACAATTTTTTATTGATTCTCTTTACTCAACACAAGACATCGGCACCTGTACTTTTTATTTTTAAGAAAGTGTGTTTTCTGGAGTCAGGGAGTCTAAAACTGCGTATTTACGGGGGAAATTTAGTCAAATTTTAGAATGGATGCCATTCTTCCTTTATTACTACAGAATTTTCGTCTTCCAAGAAACTTTTTAAGGCTCGGAAACAGCTGGTAGTCCCTGGGTGCTAGATTTGGTGAATAGGGCGGATGTTTAAACAAATCGAACGCGCGTGCGCGCACGCGTATGTGTGTTCCAACACGTCCCACATGGCAACCTTAGCCTTCGGAGTAACCTCGCCCCATAGGTGATGTCCGGATCCATTTCTCAGGTGGAGGGACCTAGAGGGCGGTGTCCATTACCTCCAATTTTATGATGATAGTGAAGATGACGGTGAGGCGAAATACGTTGGGCATAGGGGACACTTCACATGTGCTATACAGAGATGAAGTGAAGACGTGGATAGAGCCGACTTAAAATTACCACCCCAGTGCCGGGAATCGAACTCGGGACCCTTTGCTGGGAACCGCGAACTAAACCACTGCGCTACTCCAGCGCCGCACAATTCGAACGTGAATTATGTGCCAGATGCACGTGGTTGAAAAAGCAAAAGTTGACATATATAGCTTATTTGGCATAATTCTAATTTCTTATTTGTGGGAAGATAATGATTACAGAATTGTCCTACACTATGTAGGTCTGTTAGCAGCAAGGTATGTTGATGTTCTTTTAATTCAGTCTGTAGAGCTGCTACTTTATATTTTCGATTCTTATTTGTATGTTGCCTAAGATGTTATCAGCGGCTTCTCTTTAGGGCATTTGCTTTTTCATAATGACGTTTACTTGGCAAATATTGTGCACCTCTGGATTTGTTTACGTTGGATTTTCTTCGTTGATATTAAATGCATACACACATGCAGAAAGAACACATGTATATACATACACACAAACATACACACATTGGTTTGACTGATAAGTTTAATATTGTGTTTAATAAAATGAGGCATTGTAAGCGAGTTGTTCTTTTTTTTTCGACTAATGATTTAAAGTTTTTTTTTTTTTTTTTTCATTTTAACATCAGAAAGTGTTACTATTGAAGCATTATATTTGCTTATTTTGAAGAATCAATACATCTAGGATTTAAAATGATGAAAACCACAGGTTGCTGTGACTCGCTGAAATGCTAACCGATAAATCCCCATTTGGCTTGGGTAAACCGGGTTAGTCAAAGCGTGTTTAGTGCTTAACGCCCGCTTTTACTACATGCGGTACCGTAGGCGGTGACACAGATGATACATGAAATGAAGTGGTAGCACCGGTGGAATGAGACGGCGGGAGAAACCGGAGATACCGAAGAAAACCCGTCCCAGCGCCGCGTTGTCCACCAGCAATCTCACTTTGCAGTAGTGTGGGATCAAATCCGGGCCGCCTTGGAGGGAGTCGAGCGGTGTGACAACCCTTCCGCGGCGCGGCCGGCCGGGTTAATGAAGTGTATGCAACCTAAACACGATCTTTAAATGCTGCGGATGTCAATAAAGGATCACGGTAAGCACTTCTATAATTTAAGCTTTGTAAGACAGTAGAAGCACGAATTTTAAAAGTATACTCTTTTTTTTTATCAAATTTAGTCTCGCCTACTTGGCTAAAGTTTGTACATTATACTTAGTTTGCCAAATCTTAAGCATTTGTCCTTGTCTGCGACTTGTTAATTCTTCTTATTCTTTATAATTAAAGAGGAATTGCACACAAATGTGTATGTATATGTTACTTCAGGGTACCATAATTTTCTATGGATTCCGTTCTATTCTTGCACACTATGATATATAAATCACATCTCAGATTACATAGGCTACACACGCAGTTCTCGCCTCTTCATGGTACTTGGTGTTTTTAGGACTCTTATGGTGGAATCCATGCGTTGCCAACCTCGTAGCCAGATGTCGTAATTCTTTATATTTGCATTTGTCGCACACAAATCTTGACAGATTCTTTCATTTTCCTTTCTTCATTGAAGGTTCCTTACTTCTTTCGCTAGGTGGGAAGAGCGAAATTCCAGTCTATAAGGAATGCTCATCCTGAACCGTGAAGCAGTGTGCTGGAGCGTAATGTTCCGGTTCTCAGCCACGGAACACTACAGGGATCGATCAGCTATGGGGGTGCGGATTTTAAATGTGTTGTGAGAGAGGAAGGTGAGGAACTGCAAAAGGCTGCGTTGCTGGTCAGCAACTCAATATTCCGGCATCGAGATGCATTACCTCACCGCATCAAGTGCATAATGGCCCAATTCCGGGCGTAATACGTGGAAGAATTTGGCAATCAGTTTGGCAGCCCAGGGTCCGATAGGATGAGCCGAACATGATCATAATCATCAATTATTATTATTATTATTATTATTATTATTATTATTATTATTATTATTATTATTATTATTATTATTATTATTATTATTATTATTATTATTATTATTATTATTATTATTATTGTTATTATTATTATTATTATTATTATTATTATTATTATTATTATTATTATTATTATTATTATTATTATTATTATTATTATTATTATTATTATTATTATTATTATTATTATTATTATTATTATTATTATGATGATGATGATGATGATGATGATGATGATGATGATGATGATGATGATGATGATGATGATGATGATGATGATGATGATGATGATGATGATGATGATGATGATGATGATGATGATGATGATGATGGTGATGGTGATGGTGATGGTGATGGTGGCAATGGCGATGGCGATGGCGATGGCGATGGCGATGGCGATGGCGATGGCGATGGTGATGTTTATGGTTATCGTTATCGTTATCGTTATCGTTATGATTATGATTATGATTATGATTATGATTATGATTATGGTTATGGTTATGGTTATGGTTATGGTTATGGTTATGGTTATTGTTATTGTTATTGTTATTGTTATTGTTATTGTTATTGTTATTGCTATTGCTATTGCTATTGCTATTGTTATTGTTATTGTTATTGTTATTGTTATTGTTATTGTTATTGTTATTGTTATTGTTATTGTTATTGTTATTGTTATTGTTATTGTTATTGTTATTGTTATTGTTATTGTTATTGTTATTGTTATTGTTATTGTTATTGTTATTGTTATTGTTATTGTTATTGTTATTATTATTATTATTATTATTATTATTATTATTATTATTATTATTATTATTATTATTATTATTATTATTATTATTATTATTATTATTATTATTATTATTATTATTATTATTATTATTATTATTATTATTATTATTATTATTATTATTATTATTATTATTATTATTATTATTATTATTATTATTATTATTATTATTATTATTATTATTATTATTATTATTATTATTATTATTATTATTATTATTATTATTATTATTATTATTATTATTATTATTATTATTATTATTATTATTATTATTATTATTATTATTATTATTATTATTATTATTATTATTATTATTATTATTATTATTATTATTATTATTATTGTCATCGTCATTATTATTAAGAGGTTCCCATCTTTCAGCCCCTTTATTAAGAAAAAATGAACAGCATGCCCCATTACAATGTAGTTCTATATGCTTTATCTTCCGAGACATCAGTTCAGAACGACTTACCGTTTATTAGCCAGAGTACATTGTTCTATTGTTAAGTTTGCAACTTTTATAATATTGTTGAACCACTTATTTTAGATGCTAAGTATAATAATTTCTCAGCACTTCGCTTCTGAACTGATGTGTCGTTCACATGATTCATTTATTTAAACATAACACTTTGTAATGTATTTACAAGATGGCTTCGTTTATATTGATATTTCGCAATCATAAAATCACAAAATTATCAGAATGATAGTCACAGTTATTATTTTTACTATTTTTTGAAGTCTACTGCATTTGCAAATCTGCTGAACTGTTTTATGAATCACCGAGGCAGTGGCTGATACTTTTTGTTGTGAGATTTTTTTTTTAATATCTAAGCTTACTAGGGAATGCCATTTCGAGAAATTTGAAGTTTTAAAAATATAATGTATCATATTCTCCTTCATTCCACAAGACATTATTTATCTTTAACGTATAGTTTGATTTGTTTTAAGGGCAAATTTTAAATAAACAAAGTATTTATTCTAAACTCAAAGATTTATTTTCTAATTCTTATTAATACAAATAAATGTAAAATAGATAACCTATTCGTTTGTTTTAGGTATAAATGTAATATGCGTAGTAAAGAGACGGTAACATATTGAAAAGCTGGTTCATAGCTTTAAAATTCCATAATCTTCTGTCACGTAAATTGGCCAAGAGGTGCAATTCGTATTTGGGGCGTTAATGAGTTCAAATCCCCGGTGGTGACCAAAATTCGTGATTTGTCTCGATGGCTACTCTAATTCTGTTTGGATGATTTGAGTTGTAGATGATACGGGGTTGGATTTTCATTTGTTGTAAATAATTTTCTCTAAAGTGAGGTTTACAAGCGTATAAAAGCTTATTTTATGATATTAAAAAGTCCACTATAAATAATGTTCGAGCTGATTTTTGCAGAAATAACAGTTTTAAGTTGTAATAAAATCTCTCGTGCTGAATTTGGATGACGCTCTACTCTAGAGCTACAACTGCTCTTACAAATTCTTATTTCTCTATCCACTTAGTGTTATTAGAAGTAGACATTTGCAAAACTATCTTACTACTAATTTTCTTTTAAATGGAATGGGGATGTAATGATATATTAGATTTTAAGCCATTGTAAAATCAATAAAGACGTATTCGCCAAATGGTGACAATTTGGCTCTCTCAGTCAAGGGATAAAACATGCGAATGACGACATCCTATTTGAGATACGTAGGTATCTATAAAGAATAGAAAATTGAAGCATAGGGCAAAGAGTATCTCGGAAGTTACTATAAAATATATTTAGCATACTGTGTTTGCTCTAACGAAAAGTGCGTTCCTTGTGCAGTACCATTTTAGCTGCCTCTTACGGTTTACTAATATGAAAGTGGTTCAGAGTGAAAAGAACTGAATACACATTCCAATTTTCCTAAAAACATTTCAAACTTGTATTTTATTCAAAATAATTAGAGCCATTTAGAATTGGGGTAGGGAAATTTCTTGGAAATTGGTAAACTTAAATACTAAGATTGGATAGATATAGTAAGATTGAAATATTAAATTACATATTCAAAACTTAGCATACACACGGCTAATATCCAAGAACGATGACCTTCCATCATTAACACCAATCTATGGTTTAAGTTAATACATGGAAATTAATCATTTCTTCACATTAGCCTTATACAAGCCAAGGTTTTGAATAGAAGGAGTCAACCTGAAAAAAGCAATGCCATGACCGGGATTTGAACCACGGATCTCCTGATTTCCGTCCAGTCACTCTTACCCATTGAGCTACAATGTCCAACGGTCATGGCATTGAATTTTTGAGCTTAACTCTATCTATTCAAAATGTTAGCCTGTATAAGGTTAGTGTGAAATGATGATTAATTGCTATCAATTAACATAATAAGAGTTTAATGATGAAGCCTAATTATTTAGGATAAGAAATAGCCACAATCAGTCGGTAGAGCACCTGCCTACCGTGCTAGGGGTCCCGGGTTCAATTCCCGGCGGTGGGGATGGGGATTTTTCTCCGACCAAGATAATTCCCCATCTTCCCCAGAGTCTGGAAGTATGAATGAGAGTGTGAATGTGTGTGTGATGTAATGATAAATAAACCCAAAGGTAACGAGTTAACACCTTCAGTATGTTCCAAAGGAGAACGGCCGCCGATATGACCATAGTAGTTAAAGGCGGGGTATAAATGGAACAAGCAAATAAAAAAAAAAAAAAAAAAAAAAATCGCCCCAAACGGTGTACCTCGAGTAAGAGAGCCCCTAGTGGTCTACCGGGGAAATATATATGAGTCAATTGGAGAATTTAATGTCATGATGGCACGTTGGCCATGGTAGCTCAATGGGTAAGAGCGTCAGGAGAGAAAACAGGAGATCCGAGGTTCAAATCCCAGTCATGGCATTGAATTTTTCAGGTTGACTCTATCTAACCAATCTATGGTGTTTAACCATTTTGAATTAAGAAGTTCACAAAAACATACTCGTGCATATATGTAGGCAAAGGAAGTTTTCTAAAAATGTTTTCTTCCCTCTGTTGTACAGGGTTTTCAACACTACAACGTGGGCATCAAATTTTTGGGGTGAGATGGTTCAGCCTCTCAAAAACCGAATTTGTCGTTTGCCAGGTGATTGGGTCTGGTCGTTTCGGCTCCCGCTTCAACAGTGAAGTTATGTCCCTTCGGCTCCTGCTGGGTGAACATTTTCCTTCCCATTTAGCAGGCTTAGGACAGTCAATTCTAAATTGGCATGAGTAAAAATTCTGTAACTGTAAGTACGTTTCGTACATATTTTAAACATACAGTCTACTGGAAAATTTGGGCTGACCTTTCTCTAGTAATCATGGCTGCCTCAGTCATTGTGTCAACTGTGTTCAATTTATTTGTCTCCTGTCGTTATTGTTTCGTAGCTTTATGTATGTGTCAGTTTGAATTCAGTGTAATTCTCCCATGAAATTATATATCCCAGGTGAGTCTTTTGCCCCTATGAAACCTGCAGTTTATAGTCTAATATGAAGACATTGACCCTTTCAGCAGAAATAGCAGCTGTGCACTTCTGTTCGATACAATAAGCACCCAGCATTAATATTTACAGCTCTGAATGAGTACCAAGAAGCTGCGGACATCTTAAGCGACGTCTTTTCCTGCATACTAGCAAGGTAATAAATGAATGCTTTTCCAAAGAGCGACATCGAGAACGTGACAGTTGGCTGATATGGTAGGCTGTTGAAATATGAGGGCCGCGCCGTGGCTCAGTGGTTAGACCACTTGGCTCTCATCAAGGCGGCCCGGGTTCGATCCCAGGTGACCGCAAAGTGAGATTTGTGGTGGACAACACGGCGTTCGGGCGGGTTTTCTCCGGGACCTCCTGTTTCCCCCGCCATCTCATTCCACCAGTGCTCCATCTTCATCTCATGTATCATCAGTGTCACCGCCTGCGGTGCCGTATGTAGTAAAAGCGGGCGTTAAACACTACACACTACACATTTGTTGAAATATGGCGATGCAAGAGCGGGGTGCCCGCCTCGGTAGCGTGTCTGCCTCACGTTCAAGAGCTCCCGAGTTCGAATCTCGGTCAGGGTGAGCTACCTGGATAAGGTTTTTCCGGGGTTTTTCCTTATCCTGAAAGACGAATGTCGGGTAACTCTAGGCTCCATGGACCCGGACACATTGAGCATCATTTCATCCATTTTATTCATCGTCCGATATGACTAAATGTTGGAGGACGTAAATTACAAAAACAAACAAATAAACAAAAACGAAAGAAAGAGAGAAAGAAAGAAAGAAGGAAAGAAAGAAAGGAAGAAAGAAAGAGAGAAAGGTAGAGAGGAAGGAAGGAAGGAGGGAAGGGAGGGAAGGAGGGAAGGAGGGAAAGCTGAGTTCGAAACTGCGTCACCTTGCTTTGTTCTTTTTTTCTTTCTCCTACTTTTTATTGTCTGTATTTTAGTTAGTAATTTATTTATTGTTGCTATTGGTTCTCTAATGAGCCAAAGAAAGAACAATTGCAATACGATAATTAGGAATCTACTGGGATTAGCTCGCCATGCCAGTTGCGCCGAGCTTACTCTATCGGCGGGTAGGAGTGGTCCATGCTCTTCAAAGGGAAACTGCGGGCTATCTTGATCATTACTTAGGAATCATATTTAACTTCGTTACCCTTATAATCTGTACCGTATTTGCTGTTGTAAACCACGTTACGTACTTAGCTTTCATTTGAAGGAGCATGAGGACATAAAATTTAATGGTTTTTGTTTCATACTTAAATCATATGTTTCACTTTGCATTTGTGAAATGGTTTGAAATCCGATTGAATGGGCCAAGCACGATTTTGTTTTTTGTGTAATTTACGTAAACTAAAGGTAAGTCATATCGGACGATGAATGGAATGTGTGAAATGATGCTCCAGAGAGCTCAAGGTCCATAGAGCTTAGAGTTATCCGACATTCGTCTGTCAGGATAAGGGAAAATCCCGGAAGAAACCTTATCCAGGTAACTCACCCTGACCGAGGTTCGAACTCGGTACCTCTTGAACGTGAGGCAGACACTCCACCACCACGCTGCCGAGGCGGGCGTCAAGCACATTGATGATGATGATGATGATGATGATGATGATGATGATGATGATGATGATGATGATGATGATGATAGTTGGCACTACAGGCCATGTAGGCCCTTGGCCTCCCTAACTACCCTCTTTCAGTCTACTCGCTCCTTCTGCTTTTCTTCTCTAGCCTTTAGCTCCCAACTTTCTCAAGCGATCTTCTACATCAACTACCCATCTTTTCCTGGGTCTTCCTTCTCTTCTCCTTCTGTCATACAGCTTTCCTATGAACATATTCTTAACTACACTGGTTTGCGGCTTTCTCTGCACATGGCCAATTCATCTTATTCTTCCTTGTTTAATTTTTAGTACTATTTTTGTGCCGACTGTAAATATCTACTACGATATATAAACTTATAACTATGTGCCAGTGGAAATCATGGTGCTGTATTTTGTAAACACCTATAATGTTATGCAAAATGTTATTTGAATAATATCAAATTATAGGCCCCATGAGGTAAAACAAAGGGTAATAGAATATTTGAGCTGAACACGAACGATTTGAGCTTATTTTGCAACGTCAGAGTGGTGAAGTAACCCGAATAATACCATTTATCAAACGCTACCTTGCTAGGGAAGCTTCCTATATGAATGGATAACCGCAGACCTCAGACTCCACCTCACATCTTTATACAGTTTTTAAAGATCCATACTGTGTTTTGAGCTTGGTTTAGTAGTTTTAACACAAGTATAAAAAAGCTGCATCTACCATTACAATTAGTGTATGAGCTAAAAAGTGCCGTCTTTTGTGCAAGAAGTTAAAGCAAGCTGCTAATTCTTAGCCCTTTTTTGACATAAATGCACAGCGAAAACACGTGTTGGTCCCACTGTATACACTCTGGTTTTTTAAAAGAAAATACGTGAAGGTCATCATGTAAGGGTAAGAGGGGATGGTCATTGCTAAGGAAACGTAAACAGATTGCCAGATTGGCTATATTGGTGAATGCCATACTCAGTTTGAGTATGTCATTCGAGCTGAATGACACACTCGTTTATGTTTCGAGTGTTGAGAAGATAAAGAAAGGGAATCTGCAGTACTTCCTGTCTGCTATTGGACAACATTATGCAACCCCATGTTGAGAAACGGGTGACCTTCGCGTATCTTCTTTTAAAAATCAGATTCTAAATCTGTTATTTTGTGCTCCAATGTTATTGTCAGCTAATGCATGTTGGCTTTGCTTCAGGGGCATTTTCAAAGTGTGTATGAATGTTTCTTAATGAATAAAAGATTGCAAATTCCTCTGCAATTGCTACTACGGCTCTCTTGTGTATGATGTTTTTGGAATCGATATACATAGTGATTGCTTTCTCTCGCATAGAGCACTTACGCACTATGTTATCCAACCCGCTTCTGTAAACTGTTCTGAAAATCATCCATTAGAAGACATTCAAAAAGGCGTAAGTCGAATATGTCGCTTTGCACGTTGCAGGAATTCGCAACAGTCTCTACTTAGGCCTCCAGTACACATTTCAGGAGGAGAGTAACATTCTTTCATGTAATTCTTACATACATAGTCAAAAAATGCATTTAGCTTCTTGTGTAATGGTTTCATACTCATCAAGTCGTTAATGAAGCAGCCTTCAACCCGGAAAGGCAGCGGAAACAAAATTTTCAGAAGTTTGCCGATTTCTCACTCAGTATTCTTGAAATTGTTTGCTTGGTTCTCACCAAGGCGGCCCGGGTTTGATCCCAGGCGACCGCAAAGTGAGATTTGTGGTGGACAACAAGGCGCTGGGGCGGGTTTTCTCCGGGATCTCCGGTTTCCCCCGCCATCTCATTCCAACAGTGCTCCATCTTCATCTCATATATCATCAGTTTCATCACCTGTGGTGCCGTATGTAGTAAAGGCGGGCGTTAAACACTACACATTTTGAAACTTTTTGACCAGCCAACGTTGAATTTTTCTCCGTCATGCCTGCGCCAAGTGGAATTTGCATCTCTAACTTCTGTTATGGGCCAAGAAGTAAAGACAGCAGGATGTATTGCCTTCCCCAAATCTGCAAAACGCTGCCCTACGATGTAAACGTTGAATGCAATTTCAGTGCAAGCTTGTAGCTCTGACTTGTTTGTCGATAACAAAGAGACCCGGGGGCCTATACAACCTTTAACGTAAGAACAACGTTTCAGAGGGAGCCAATACGACCATGGGAGCTACGGGAGCCGATACGACTACTCATTATGCGGAATGAGTAAAAAGAAACGCTCCTGCAGTAAATTCACATCAATATTGTCTCTCGTAATGGAACTATCAGCTTTCCCCAATGCACCTTATGTTACACTTGTTTTTCCATTACTGCTCATTCATCTCGTTCACAGCACCGTGGGAGCATGTATGATTACCCTCACTTACACGATCGACGATGCCATCTGTGATGTCTCTCAACTTTCCTCAGCGTCCCGGCGCCCAGATAAGGTGCGGGGGTGGCGGCGGGTGACGGAGAGGGGATACCAAACAGAACTGTTCGCGCAGCCACCGCTCCAGTCAGCGTTCGGAACTCGAACGATTCGCTACGGAAGTTGGTACGCGTTACTCTGAAGCAACAGGTCCGACTTCCCTTCATCGCGATCTTTCGACGAGTTGCTTGTGACGTGTGTCATGATACAAAACTTGTTTTAGGACAATTTTTCAATGTGTAAGTGTGTTTTCATATCACAAATGGCTAATGCTACCATCTGTTATGTGTTTATGATTGTTTAGGGTTTATGTTGATTGATTCGAACACCCTTATACAAAAATAAAATATGAAGTCTTAAATCTAAATTTGGAATATCCCCCAGAGGAAAATGATATACATAATAAACCCTGGTGCAGTGTTAATAGCAACATTGTGACGCGTATTATACCTTCTTTTGTTTTTCCTGATACTCTTTTTAGCTTCTAATTTATCTGTTCTTCTGATGTTCCCAAAATGCACATACTTATCCAGAAGAAGGATTCTTCAGCATTCCCAGTGTTAGCAAATCTACACAGTATGTATACACAATACATATAGCTAACGAAATTATAACAAAGTATAAAAAGAAATAAAAAGTAGTGTAATAATTGACTAAACTTTTTACAAAAAATAAACCACGAAATACGTCGTAATATACAGTAAAGTTTAATGTTATCTAACGTACAGAATTAACAGGAATAACACAGTAAATTTTTCCAGAACTTTTCACTGCCAGCAAACGTTATTTTAAACTAGCCAAAAGCAATTGCCAATTTTAAATTAAAAGTAGTGCAAATCAGTGAAATGTTATTCCAAATAAATTATAAGATTGGCTTTCAACTTTTCAACACTGATTGCTGTGAGGTAATGAATCCTAAAAAATGATCTAAAATGATCCTTCTATGTTTAAATAATAGTAGTTGCTGGTTTTATTAAAATATCCTTAACTGAGCAGGTGTTACTGGAATTACTAAGTTTTAAAATTACATTGCTTGTTAGAAGCTTCCTCTGCCTAGTTTAGCTACACAATTTAGAAACGAAGCCTTCTTGCAGCTCATTCTAAAAATTTTAAGATACCTACAAAATTTTGTTCAAAGATAATCTCAAGCGCCCTATATGATAAACAAAATATTTTGGTCCTTTTTACAAACAAAATAAAGAAAGGAAAAATAGAGAGGAATTATTATGCAATAATGGAAATACATCAAATTATGCACGATGGCACATTTTGTAAACATTTTAGGGTTGCATTCATGGGAAAATTAAATTTGAAACTTGTTTTATCTAATTGTATTTTAAACCCCAGAAACTCACATGTACATATACACACAGGTAATGCATACTTGGAGGTGCATACATATATACTTATGTTTATGTGTAGTTTTGAGTATAAGGTGAGGTAGAAAAAAGGACTTAGACCAGTAGTAACTCAAAAATGCGTCTGATAATAGTAAATGGGCTCCCAAGTTAGGATTCCAAGAAGGGATATATTTATTATTTTGTTTAAAAGCCTGTGACGAGATTAATCAAGCAAAATCGCAGAGCTACTTAAAATTCCATCTCTATTTTAGCACATTGAAATATTTATGCTGCATATTTAAGTTTTCCATACTGCAAGAAAGATTTGAACATTTAAAATTCTTTCTTTTTGTAAGGTCCTTTCACAATACCGTAGTAAGCAAATGGTTTTCTCATTCTTTTTGTTTTTAATCTAAGATCAGTCACCGTGTAGTTCGGGGCCATTTCTCTGCAGAAATGTTTAGTGAATAGCTTAACTGGATATAAGAACAAATTTATATGAAAATATTATAGTGTTGGGACAGATAGGTTCTTTGTCATGGAGAGGTGAATTCGTGGGATTATTCATTACAAATTTTGTTTTTGGTATTACATTGGAGAGAAAACAGCGTGTTTCAGGCAAATATTTGACGTCGAAACTTCACCGGAAATAGATGTTTTGAGACAAACTGTATCAAAAAATCATTTTAAAATATACTTGTAGGTATGTGTGTGTGGGGGGATGGGGATATTAGTTAAAATGAAAGAGTCGGATAAATAAAAACTCTGTAAGTACATCTTCGAAAGATAAAAAGGAAATTCAAGAAAACTTTCGCACTAAAAATTACTTAGCATGAAAAAAGTTTCAAGCACTTATTTTCTAGAAATGAGCTGTGAATGACTGTCATTAAAACTTTTAACATATTTTATGACAAATGAAGCGTCTTTAAGCCAATTGTCTGTCATTAAAACTTTTAACATATTTTATGACAAATGAAGTGTCTTTAAGCCAATATCATAGTGCTATAAGTATGTATACATTTTGTTACTGTTCAATTTTTGTTTTTATTTTAAGGAACTAAATATTCCATCTCAACGTCATGAATTCTCAAACATCTCTACTGTCAAAAAAGTGTGCAGAAATGTTAAGTCGTTACCTATTCCTTGCTTTCCTTTTTCAACGCTTCTTCTTTTTCTCTCTTTTAATGCTTTTGCTTCAAAGCTAACACTCGAGATACTATCACGCAGTGGCACCCCGTTAATTCAATTCCTTTATTCTTTTTCTATCTACAAATAAATATGCAGCAGAGTAAGTTCTGCCAGATTTGTCTCGATTAACTGTAGAGGATAAAAGAATAAACTTTTTAAGAATAGCTTCAATAAAGTGCAGCACATTGTATTGTTCGCTTTACCTTTTCTACTATGTAAGTATATTTAAGTACTCTACTTAACAGTAAGTACAAAAAAGATTGTTTTGCATCTAAAAATTCTATATTACGATTTCAACGTTCTGAGACTAGTTGAAGCAATAAATGCATTTTTAAAATAAGTATCTGTGTATATATGCGAGAAAGCGATAAATATTCGATCAAATACCGAGCCTTGGTACTTAAAGTTCAACGTCTTTCAGGGATGCAACACGAAGATAAAGAAAATCCTCCAAGATTTCCTTAATAAGACACATTATCTAATGCGATTGTTCTTAATTTTTATTTTATTTCTAGAAAGTTTCTGTTAAAAATACCGCAACTTCGACGTAAAATTTTAGAAACAAAGTGTATATTTTGGATTTTCTTTGGCTTTTCCATGAGGGTAAGCTAATAAGTCTTGTGCTTCACAAAAAGAAATAAATTTCTTTATTTATTTCTCAATACAGTATTAGAAAGACCATTGTCATATGAGTGTACTTTTTGTAATTTTACGTCCACCAACGTTAAGTCATATCGGACAATGAATGGAATGAGTGAAATGATGCTCAGATGAGCCCAGGGTCCATAGAGCTTAGAGTTACACTAAATTCGTCTTTCAGGATAAGGGAAAACCCTGTAAAATCCTTATCCAGGAAACTGAACCTGACCGAGATTCGAACTCGGGACCGCTTGAACGTGAGGCAGACACTCTACCACCACGCTATCGAGACGGGCAGTGTTCTAATTTAATTAAACCATCTCTTTAGTGCGATTTATCATGCGCTTAGAAAAAATTGTTCACCGCATCAGTGACCTCGCTGTGACCTCGGTGCTGTGAAGTCTTCGTCCTCCATGCAATTTTTTGGTGGTTCGTGAAGAGGTGGTAGTCACTTCTTGGGATTTCTCAGCATTTGCGGTTACTCTCGCTATCGTTCCACCAATTGCTGCTTATTTCGCCCCAATTCTGTCATTTACTTCCTATCAGGCTTCGGGCTGATCACCCTCCTGGATTTTCTATCTGATCAGAGTTTCTGTCTCACCCAAGTCCTAAAGACATAAGGGATAGAGGAAGAAGAATCGCTCATCACCACGATAGGAGCAAAAGTAGGGCAGTTAAAGAAGAAAAAGCTTCAATATTTACTTTTGTCACTTGCAGAAAATAAGGTTAGACTGCAGGCCTTATACTGGCATTGTTATATCCAACTATTTAAATAATTTTAGTGATAATGGCTAATTAATTAAGGATATCTATGAGTGAACTAATAGCACTACCTTTTTAAGATTTATACCACATATGTGACATAGTGCAAATATGATAAGCCCATATCTTATCAATTTCACTTTGATAGTTTGGAAAATATGCTCAAATTTATTTTTTGTTACCTAAAAAGTCCTTTGCGATAAAATATATTAAATTTTGGTCTAACATTTTAATAACAGGTTTATAATACATCCATTTTTTGAATTTTCCCTAGGTTTCTCTGTGCCTCATTAGCCTCTAGAAATTTTTAAAGCTATGAATATGACTTTTTAGCCCAACATTTTAAATTTTTGTGTTTTGAAGTAAAAAAGTGTGCTAAAATGTGCCTCACAATAAAACCCATTAAAATTTCAATTCAATGTATCTCTATGAACGTGTGCAGCAAGTTTCATCAGTCTAACACTAAAACTGTGACGCAAGAAGCATTTTAAATGATGACAAATGATGAAATTTTGAATATTCAGAAAATAGGATAAGGAATTAGAATTCATATCTGACACTAGCATTCACGTAACTTTCAAACTAGAATAGAGCATTTGAAAATGGCTTGCGGATGTTATCTAAACATTCGTTGGGTCCAGAAAGGCCTAGGCTATTTTATAGACTAGGGAAAGGTGATTTTTTTGAAAATGTTCGTTAAATTTCAGTCACACATATCAACCTGAAAATTTTGCAAAATGTATACGCAAATATGTTACGTTCAGTGGTACACCTGCTTTTGTATTTAGTCGTCCTGTGTTATTATGCTTCTTCTAAACGGATTCAGGTAATACCAGCCTTTATAGTTCGAAACTTAATAAAGTCTCATGGAATTTTTGTAGCTAATAGGGAAAATTCTGCATTTATCTCATGGCTCATTAGGTAACACTATTTCCGTATTATTCCTGTTTCAGAAATTAAAGGATAATAAGTAGTTTCTGGCACGCCTTCGCTTAGAAAGTCATGTTTGTGAATTGGACTCAAGGTCTCCTTTAAAATAATATGTCCGTAACGAAACACGTGAACTCCTTAATACCGTGAGAACTGCTGTAATACATACGTACCAGGAGCTCTGTAAGAATCTGACAAACAGCCAGTCTGGTATATCGTAGCTGTGATACGTGTCTCACCTCCAATGTGACTGCATTTGTAAATGTATCTGTGCAAGACATTTTGACAAAATAATGATAGGAAATAGAAACAAGAAAACTGTTTATTAATCAAGCAGGATGCAAGACATTTTGACAAAATAATGATAGGAAATAGAAACAAGAAAACTGTTTATTAATCAAGCAGGATGGCTCACGTGGTAGCGCAGTTGCCGCATATGAGAGATCTTCGGTTCGATTCCCATGTCTGTCTTTTCTTACATTTTTCGTGAGTCTTAATGAAAATCATCAATAACATTTTTGAGAAGTTCAATTGATTTTAAAACCCTTCCATGTAAAAGCTAGTGACGCTTTAAGACGTTTGGGACTTCTTGCTTGATTCCGAGAACCACATAACTATATTTCTAGAAAACAGTTGAATATAGAAATTTTGTGTGGAATGCAGTATATAGAAGTAACTTGGTACTTACGTAGTAAAAAAAATAAACTGTTAAACTCAGGAAACTAAAGAGGAAATGGTAAAACAAATGACAACATTCTTTCTAAGGTGAAAAGAGTATTACATTCCACTGAAAAGATAAATAATCAATTGGATTGGATTACGGAACGAAGGGGATGCCCCGCCGTGGCTGAGTTGTTATGCCATTCTACCCTAACCAAGGCGGTCTGGGTTCGATCCCAGGCGACCTACGTGAGATTGGTGTAGGACAACACGGCGCTGGGGCGGATTTTCTGCGGTATCTCCGTTTGCTCCACCATCTAATTCCACCGATGCCCCATTTTCATTTCATGTATCATCAGTGTCATGCCGTATGTAGCAAAAGCGGGTGTTGAACAATCCCCCCCCCCAAAGAAGGTGCGGAGGAGATTCGGCAATGCAACCACTCTTGATCTTGAAAGGCTGAGGCGAGAGGGCGCCCGACTCCAGGAGTCGCGACAGGCAGAGGGCAGGGTCCCTACTATTTACCATTTATAAACTCCCCGGCAGGCCAACACAACAGCTATCCCACTCACCTTGTGCGGAAGCGGCTCTTAGACCACAAACCGTCCTACCGAAGGAGTGTTTTCCAAGAGCATATCATCCTGCCATGCAGCGCCGAGAGTCCCGCCGACACTTCTGGACCACCAGATGAGAGATGATATGAAATGAGAACGGAGATGGAATGAAGGGACAGGAAATTTGAGTAATGTAATTAACCTACCCGGCATTCACCTGGCGACTCGGGAAAACGCCCGACAAGAACCCATGGGTCAGGTAGGGCGACCATGGGAATCGAACCCAGGCCTGCCAAATGCGGGCCACAGACTAAACTGCCTGAGCCATCCCGCTCGGTCACTGAAGAGTCTCACAATATTGGAGTAGACTAGTCCGAAAGTTTCTTAATAGTCCTCAAAAGCGTCACTCCCATGTCAGTAGACATTCTGGTATGTGGAACAATTCTTGCGGGTACAATTCCGGCACACTGGCTGCTCTGATATGATCCTGACAATCAACAGCCACGTTAAAGTTACCATGTTTATTTATTATTAGGTATAATTAGAAAGGGTAGTGGACAACCCGTTGAATCAGGCAGCTCTCTGGTGTGCATAGGGCCACTTTTTTCTTGACGCAAGCATCTGCGCCATCTGATCATACCGCCATATACCTAGAAGCACGCGGACTATGGAAACAAATAAAAATGTAAGGTCTGACTGAGTAGTTGAAACCGGACCTCCTGAAAGTGATCTTCGTATGCTACTGTGGTGCCAACCAGATTGGTAGGGTGTTATCTTCACATATAGTTAAACCATTCCTTTGTTTTCATTGACTGAAGTGACATATTGGTGCAATGTGAAATATCCAGGTATTATATACTGTCAAAAATTAATAAAATATATAAATCCTTTCTCTGTCTGTCTGTCTGTCTGTCTGTCTGTCTCTCTCTCTCTCTCTCTCTCTCTCTCTCTCTCTCTCTCTCTCTCTCTCTCTCTCTCTCTCTCTCTCTCTCTCTCTGAAGCTATAACAACATCTGAGAAGTATTTAAAGTTCAGCAACATTGAGCTGCTTTTTAACTTTGTCAGTTTCACTAATCAATGCTTAATTTAAGTACGAGTGAGTGAGTGTGTGGTGTTTTAGGGCCCGTCGACAACAGGGTCATTTGGGCCCGAAGTCAACTCTAAAAACTAAAAGCTACACAAATTAAGCTAAAATGTAAAATAAAAATAAAAACACTCAACTATTAAAAGTACATAAAAACTCATCCCAAACAACTTAAAATCTATAAAATTAACAAATTTAGAATGCAAGTTAGACTTGTTTATTAAAACCGATTTGGGCAACAAACCGCAGTGCCTTAACCACGGCCACTGGGTCGTCCCCTAAAACACCCAGCAAGTTAGTCCCCAAGCCAACTGACTGGCGAACGCGGGCGTACTGCGGGCACTCGAGTAATATACGTGCCGCACAGTGAGGCGTACTGCACATGGAGCACACACAGGGGCCGGTTCCCCTCTTAACAAATGACCATGAGTCGCTCGTGTGTGCCCAATTCTCAGCCGGGTGAGTATCACCTCGGCTCGCCGGTTATCCCTGCAGGAAGTTAGCCAGGGTTGTACGCTCTTCTTTTATTGCCGGAGTTGTGTGCCTTCCAAAGCTGTCCAGGAGTGCTGCCAAGCAGATAGGAGTTGGCGAAGGAAAAAACGTTGCACATCCTGGTATGGCACCGTAGTTGTTAAACTCCGGGGCAAACGGCAAGCGGACTTAGCAGCCGCGTCCGCCTCCTCGTTAAACTGATTTAAACTCCAAATTAATACAAATTAAATTTCATAGTTTAACAATATGTGCATTTAACTTTATCGTACCTTTGGTTCAGGCATATAACATATATTAAAGTTTCACGTTTAACACACGTTGCACATTTAATTCCCACTTTGAAGGCCGTTTCCAAGGGAGAAGTACTCGTGTGGCATAATAAAGTTGAAAACTGACAAAAATAGGTATATTTAAATTCAAATACACTGCCCAAAGAGGTAATGACAGTGATTTAATGTGAAATATGAGAAGATAGAGTACTATCTACTCGTATATCTTTTTGCCTCTTATTCATTCGTTATATGTGACAGTGCCTTCGAGGTTTTGTGCCTTTAGTACTTCTCGTTTAATGTTGGAGTTACAAAGTAATCGTTTTAAGAAGCAAACACCACTTTAGTTTGGGTATGCATGATTCCTAACCAATTGTTATCCAACTTCCTTCCCTTTAGTTTCAATTTACTGCCGATCACCGGTTTCAAACCATTCTAAATGCATTTTTGGTGTAGTGTTTTATGTTATATATTTCGTTCCCTTGACCTGCATAAGTTCACATCGCGATTCTAACCCCAAACAATCGGAAACATCACATGGTAATTAATTGTCCACGAATTGAACCAGTTGTCTGCTACTGACAACAGAACGCTGCAATACGCAGGACAAAAGCGCATCGGAGCGCGCTCAGGGCAGCGCAGTTCAATTACCGCCTTCGAAAGCTAGCTTTCTAGCTCTTTGACGTTAACAGTGTGTTAGCTAACAATTTACAGCTAAGGCTTGATGAATTATAACTTTGTAAATATTTTAACTAAATGTTAAAATATGACATATACGATTACTTAATAACATCTTTAGGTGAAACCGGCCCTTTAATCGGAAAATTCTTTAGCATGATCTTCAGGACTAGGACAAATTTATAATCATACCTTAAACCCGGCAAAGAAAAGAAGGGGAAGGCATGCATGATCGCTGTATTCGCATCAAGAGTGAGATATAATAGGAATAGACAGACTTTTTCTAGCGCCAAGCCATTAATTACTGATTACTGATGCAATGGTTTTCAAATTCTGTTCTCATTTATGCTAGAATGTACAGACTGTTAAGATTATATTCGTATGGGTAACTGAGGACTAGTGGAATAAACATTTTACAGCAATATTTACTGCACTTGTGTTCTCAGAATGTTACTTACTAGTGTCATGTTTTCAGATTAGTTAGTACCTCTAAGGAGATGTGACACACACATGCCATACGTGCTCATTTTCCTCGAGAGGCGTAACGCAGTGTGGGTGATAACGAATGTTGCATGGGAACCGAGTTCGAGTGCTATCTGCAGGGGACACCTCGCAGTATATTAGCCTGCAGGTGAGGCACTGAGGTGTTAAGTGCCCGCAAAACGTATAATCCACACTAGAGTTGCCAGATTTCCAAGGGAAAAAACGGAGTGACTCATTTCTTTTTAAATAAATTAAACTAAGTAAGGAAAATTTGCAAACACATATTATGCTGAATACATAAACAATAAATTATGCACATTATTAACCTTCCAAGTGCGCTTTAATCTTATATGCTGCATTTAATTTTACTTGACTGAATTATTGGCATTTTTAATAACTCCATATCATATTTTAAAGAATTATAAAACTCTACCGAACTGAATGTGACAATTATAGAGGAATTAATCTTTTCAACTCAGGTTACAAGATACATGCAAAAATCATAACACAAAGAATTGCTCCAATCTCAGAAACTAAATTGCATGATTCACAAAATGGATTTAGAAAAGGAGGTTCCTGTAATGATTGTATTTTCACAATAACACAGATTATGGAGAAACGACGAGAATATTATCTAACAACTCTAGTAGCTTTTATAGACTATGTAAAAGCTTTTGATAAAGTAAAAAGAAATCTGCTATTGGAAATAGTTATTTAAAAATGGATTCCTCAACATTTAGTAGGATCAGTACAAAGTATGTATGTAAATACAAAATTTAAATTGGAGAAATCCATAGAAAAAGATAACCTAGTAGAGATTAATTTAGGACTAAGACAGGGGTGTCCATTTTCACCTACCCTATTTAATATATATTAATGACGCAGTTGTACGATGGCAAACTATGCTCAGAACACATTTTGAAATAAAGGGAAGAAATTTTGACACATTGCTGTTTGCTGGTGACCAGATTTTAATTGCGGAGACGGAAGTTAACTTAAAAAGAGCCATACATGAACTAAATAATATTACAAGAGAATACAATCTTCAAATTTCATATGAAAAAACAAAAATAATGGCTTTTATATGAACGAACCATTTGAGAGTAAAAATTTGCACAAATGATAAACCCATCCAACAACAAAGTTATTTTAATTATCATGGCTATATTGTTTCATATACCAGTAATAGAGATAACAAAACAAAATAAACAAATCCCAAAACATATGTGGCACAATAAAAAGAATTATTAAATATTGTAATCGTCAAACTTTGTTAAAACTGTATAAAATATTGGCGTTCCCAACCCTGCTTTATGGGTGTGAAAACTGGGTCTTGACTATCTCACAACAGAAGAAAGTGGAGGCTGCTGAGATGAAATTTCTGTGAAAGGTGGCAGGTTATAGACTTATATACAAGAAAAGAAACGAGGATATTAGAAGAGAATTGGAAATTCAGAGTCTAAATGAAACAATCATTGCATACAGGCAAAAATGGCAAGATCATGTGCAGAGAATGACCGAAGATCGTACACCACAAATAGTATACAAGTATAAACCTGTAGGTAGAAGAAATGTTGGCAGGCCACGGATGAGATGGTCCGATCAATTTCCTTGATGTGGGAACGGGCCGCAAGGCGTATACCGTGATGATGATGATGATGATGATGATGATGATGATGATGATGATGATGATGATGATGATGATGATAAAATTCTGAACAGGATTTATTCTCATAGTTTACTGTCACCTGCAGCTCTGCCTTATTGTGTTTCACTGCGTGATACCCTAAACCATTGTTTATTGTTCAAATTAACAAAATAATTCTAAAGTTTATTTCCAACTGCAGTATTACATTTTTCCTTGTTTATATGCCCCTTATAACGTTCATGTTGGCTCAAATCACTTTGTCCACCATGTGAAATGCTAAAATCTTTCCTGCACGTGGTACAAAATGCCCGATTCTCGTCCGATGCCGGCTTTACCCACGGAAATATAACTTCCCATTTCTTGAGATATGTTTGATAATGTTTTATCTTCAATTTCTTAGGTGGAGAAGTCTTTGACGGACGTCTTCGCCCTCAAACCTTTTCCAAATATCGTTGTACACGATCACCAACAATTTAGGCTTAGCTTCCTACAACCACGTTTAATATATGTAGATCTACAACATAGAGTAGAACGGTCACGGAAGTGGAACTGAAAGCAGTTGAAAGACAAAATCAGAGAGCCATTAAATTTGCTTTTTTTTTTTTTTTTTTTTTTTTTTTTTTTTTTTTTGTAATTTACGTTCTCCAACGTTAAGTCATATCGGACGATGAATGGAATGGATGAAATGATGCTCAAATGAGTCCGGAGTCCATGGAGCTTAGAGTTACCCGACATTCGTCTTACAGGATAAGGGAAAACTCCGGAAAAACCTTATCCAGGTAACTCACCCTGGCCGAGATTCGAACTCGGGACCTCTTGAACGTGAGGCAGACATGCTACCACCACGCTACCAAGGCGGGCATGAAATTCACTTAATATCGCTGGCAAAAACATGGTATTCCGATGCTACATGACGGCACACACATGTACCTACGTTGATTTAGAAGGCACTTCTGTTGCCATTTTCTAAAGTTTACATAAAATTTATGAGAATATTCAAGTCATTATATATAATTCAATAATTCGCAGTAGACAAATGAAAAAGGAGAATTTCTTACTCCGGGTAAATAGTAAACAGAGGAAAAAATTTGGGAGAAACAACGCAGGATTCCGGAAAAAACTGAGCATCTGGCAACCCTAGTCTACAGTGACAAGTTTATTTCTCAGCGCATTTAGACAATGTATAATATATCATATAGTAACTTAAGTGTTGCTTTGTGCATAAGCTGTTAAAGGAAAAGGGCAGAAAGATCTAAATCAACGAAGAAGAATGCATATTGAAGTACCATGTATCAAATTATCTGCTTTTATACTAAAAGCATATATTTATTATATCTAATTTGATTAAAGTATAAGCACTGTAAAATACAGATTAATAACAAGAAATATCTAGAAAAGGACTCGCACAACAGGTAAAGGTATTTGATATAAAGTTGTGTGTTTTAAGGTGCTACACATTCTTTGCGTCTACTTTTTCCTGTTTACCTATAACAAAAGTCACCCAGAACGAAGAGGACATCTAAGGGTATTCCAAGAAAATTCAACTTATACATTTCATTTATCACGAAAATATCTTAAACCTCCCTCATACTTCATACCATACGTTAGAGCGGGTTTTTGACGAAATCAAAGTATTCGAAAACAATTGTACGTAAAGGAGTCTGTTGTGGGAGAATTCTGCTCAAAATCTTCATGTTGCATCCATAAAAGATGCTGAATTGAAAGACAAGGATTAAAATTTAATGGACTTTTCGCTTTTGAATTATGCTATTGAAACATACAAACGTTTTGTAAAAGTTTTTTTTTTGGAATCAGGGAACTCAAAATGTGCATTTTCACTGATATAAACATATTTAAGGTTTCGATGACATGCAATGCTTCAACTACTTACTATAAGTACACAGTGGAGTAGGCACATAAAGTGCGATCATACACAATTTCGTAATAAGTATTCCCTCGGGTGGTTATGAATCTACTTGAGGAAAATCTAACCTCGAATGGGATCCATTCAGGCATGTTCCGATTTTGTTAGTGGTCTTCGTCAGTTTTTTTCCTCCCTGCGGTATCACAGGAACAATCCAGGTGCGGTTTCAGAGCGCCTTGTTTTCGTCGGTTTCGCTTGCTCACGTGCGAGGTAGCTAGACACAAGTTGGTGCGCTGCCTTCGAAATGTGGCTGTCTTGCCGAGGGGATACAATTGTTACATGGATCATTTCTAATGATTTTCTGAGTTCAATTCTGTACACAATTGTGTTGTGGCACATGACGAGGAAACAAAGGTTCATTGTAACTGGTTTACGAGGACCTTTTTTTAAAATTTACATCCTCCAACGTTAAGTCATATACAACGATGAATGAGATGATGCTCAAATGAGCCCGGGGTCCATGTAGTTTAGAATTACCTGACATTCGTCTTTCAGGATAAGGGAAAACCCCGGAAAAACCCTATACATATAACTCACCCTGACCGAGATTGGAACTCGTGACCTCTTGAACGTGAGGCAGACGCGCCACCATTTTCGTTACCGAGGCGGGCTTACGAGGGTCGGCTGATATATCCACTTACATAGAGATGGCGGCACTGGGCCAGTTCTACGGATAGCATCATATAGTTTAAGTCTAGACTAGCTCATAGTTATAGCTCAATTGCTTGTTTAGTTTTCTGAGCGACAGCATTTTAACAAGACAGGTGTTGAGAAATGGAGGATTTGGAAAAACGAGCAGTGATTAAATCTTCCATTTGAAAGGCTTAACACCTAAATAAACCGTGGAGAAAATTTAGAGTACATCTAAAGACTCTGCCCCTACATATACAATGATTAAAAGGTGGGTTGCAGAGTTTAAAATGGCACGTACAAGCACTAGTAATGAGCCTCGCTGTGGACGCCCTGTGGAAGTCACAACTCTAGAGATCATTGAAAAAATTCATCGTTTGGTACTGGAAGACCACAGATTAAAGCAGGTAGAGATAGCATAGGCTATGAACATGTGCAGGTCATATTTTAAGTAATGTTTTAGGCTTTCATAAGGCCTGTGCAAGATGGGTGCCGCGTTTGTTGACACCTGATCAAAAGATACAACGAAAAAGTTTTTCTGTTAAGAATTTGAAGCTCTACCACAAATATCCCAGAGAATTTTTGAGACGACGTATTACTATGGATGAAACTTGGATACATGACTACACTCCAGAAAGTAAATCACAGTCAAAGCAGTGGATTGCGCCAAAATAGGTAAAGTAAATTTTCTCAGCTAACAAGGTTATGGCGAGTGTTTCCTGGGAAACACATTTTTGCTGATTACTTGGAAAAGAGTAAAAGTATCACTGGTGACTATACGCAAGCTTTCTACAACGTTTGGGTGATGAGGTGAAAAGAAAATGTCCTCATTTGGCAAAGAAAAAACATTGTTTTCTCGCAACAATGTTCCGGCCCATTGATCAGTCATTGCAATGGGAAAAATGTGTGAATTAAAGTTCGAGTTGAGAGAACATCCACCATATTCTTCAGATCTAGCACCCAGTGACTGCTACTACCAACTTCCCCGAACCGCAACAAAAATTTTGGAGGAGGATATTTCACAGAATGGAAGAGGTCCTTGATGAGGTAAACAACAATTTTGAGGTCAATAATAAATCGCCCTACAGAGATGGTGTAATTAAATTAGAACACCGATATGAGAAATTATTAGCATTTCTGAAGTTTTTTGAGAAGTAAAGAAAACAAAAACAGGTCTTTTTGATTTTGAGACCGACGCTCGTTTTATGATGTAAGTAATGTAGGGTGCACCACCACCACTCGAGCCCGCCTCAGTAGCGTAGATGATAGCATGTCTGCCTCACGTTCAAGAGGTCCCGAGTTCGAATCTCGGTCAGGGTGAGTTACCTGGATAAGGTTTTTTCCAGTGGTTTCCCTCATCCTTCAAAACGAATGTCGGGTAACTCTATGCTCCATGGACCCTGGACTCATTTGAGCATCATTTCACCCATTTCAGTCACCGTTCGATATGACTTAACTTTGGAGGACGTAAATTACAAAAAAGCCACCCGACAGGGATATACAGTGGCTGCCCTCCAAAGGGAAAGGGGGATCAGAGGGCGAAGTCAGCAAAGCCGCAGAGATGCAAAGAAGTCCCTAACAGTTGAAGATATGGTCAAACAGGACCACCAAACTTCACATCGCTACCCAGATAAGGGCGATGAGGGACCCTAGAACCTTTGACAGTAACTTCAATTGCGGCCAGGAAGGAAGGCATAGCTAGCGCAAGCGTCCGGACCATCTGCAGGCATGAGTCGAAAGTATTGTGATGACAACTAAACCTTAATTATGACAAACAAATGAGAAAGGGAAGTAAAGGAATTCGTGTATTAGAGTGTCCTCCACAGCATCGCCTAGAGACAAGGGAAAATCACGGAGAAATCCAAGTCAGGACTGCACGGTATTGAATCCGCCACCTCCCGGTGTCAGCTCCCTAGGAAAATATTTATGGTAATTCTCCATTCAAAATGAATCCTTAGCTTATATGAACTTTAATGGTTTGTGTAGTTTTATAATTCATATAAACTAACTTTAAATAGTTTTGTTGGGATTTTATGCTGATAAACACCGAAAATTGCATGCAAAGATGCTACAGTGTACTATAGGAATACTCAGAACGTTTATTACCAAATTCAGTTTCCCCAATCGGAGGCTGAAATACTCATCGCAAAATAAACAACAAAAGAATACAAATATTTAGTTTAAATTGTTAATATTAAACATAACAAAGTTGCAGCTAGCCATGAAGAACAACTGAAAAAAATTGAAGCAACACATTATTTACTGCAAAAGGTAATAGATTTAAACATTGTTGGCTTATTTTTCCTTTGTTTCTTAAATTCATAAGAAGTATTATGTACTTTGGGTGCCAAATTCATAAATAAAGGATTTGTTGTCATTTTTCAATTAATGTATAATTTACATAGGATAACAAAATATTTCTAGCATTTTAAAATGAAGAATAGCATTACACCCTTACCTCAAACGACGGATAGATATGCTACGTAATGGATATTTCTCCTCGATTTGACACATAGCTGGCCTGCACTAAATAATAATATAGTATGTCTTATGGTGTTAGGCGTCCAATGTTATGAAACAAAAGCAGATAGGTTCATGAATTTTAAAGGTCATAATCTTTGTACAAAATTTCGAAAACCAATTGAATTGTATCAGAGCTTTTATCACCTTGCAGTTCAGTGCCTAGGGAACTGCAAAGACTGCAAATATCCTGTGAATTAGCAACGTCAAAACACAGGTTGTAACTCTATTAAAAAAAGTAATATCTTTGGAACGACTGATGGAAAAGGTTAGTGATGCTTTCAAAGATTGTACATTAATTATGGAGTATATTTAGTCTTTATTATGATTTACCATTTTACCATTTATGGAAAATTATACGAAACTTCTTTGGAATGAAAAGTATTTCCCAGAGGTTTCAACTATAAATTTAATTTGGCTTGAAGTATCCTAAATATATGTTATTTAAATAAAATTATAAGTCGTTTTGACGAATTGAAAAATTGAAAACTTGGAAAATATATCCATCAAGGATAGATTACATGATTTTTTATTTTGTTCTGGGCCTTTCAATTATACTGAACTTAAGCAACATTTTTACACACACACACACACACACACACACACACACACACACACACACACACACACACACACACACACACACACACACACACAAACACACACACAAACACACACACACACACACACACACACACACACACACACACACACACACACACAAAACCTCTTACTGAAGTTCTTTTCTCATAATCAGAGAAGCTCAAAACTTTCCTTTCAGGTGCAATTTAGTATCTGGTTTGTGTTTTGAATTTTCTAAATCAGCTGTAGAGAAAGTAAAATATTAAATTACCGATTTCAGTTAGTACACGTGAGTCCTATCGTCTTTACACAATGCATATACATTAAATAATAACAATCATGCTAATAACAATACCAACAGTGTTTTCATTAAAAGCTCGACTGAAAGTTTCTCCTTTGATGGAATCGAAAGATATGTCCTCATTCCTTAATGTTGGTTTATTGATTACTGGGTCATTTAGCTGTCACATCAACAGCTGATAGCCTTTCTGAAACAGTGCCAAAGCGATAAAGTGAGTGCTTTAATGGAAATGTGTTATTCTGTGGGACAAATTCATAACATGCGTTAGGACAAATAATAATTTGTTGTTTTAATGACGTATGGAAGAAACTTAGACCAATCATTCCGGTTCTCGAATTAACTTGGAGAACCAGATGATTCAAGTTTCATGTGACACCGTCCACGTGATATGTCCCTCTTATGAAATACATTCCATATATGGCAACATGAAAATATTGAGTAATAATGTATGGGACAAATGACTAACAACTCAAGCATGCATTTCACCTTAATTAGACAGAACTAGTGAATGAGGTGTTGCAGCCGCCGATATAGGTGAAGGTTATACAATGTGCTATTCGACCTATATACATGGATCTACTGTGACTCAACGCCCCCCCCCCTCAACAGGAAGGGATAAATTAAAGGAACTTCAGAAAACCTCAGTACCACAGACGCGCGGAAGTGTCTACCGTTCCAACTCCAGCTAGAGCTGTCTGTCATAAGGACCAAGCAACTCTCTAGTATCCGAGGGAGCACTCCTTTCTACTGAGCAAGCATCCACGCATATTCCAGCACGAAACCTAGAACAAAATCTGATGAGAAGAAAAAGCGTGGATGGGAACTGGTGTAAAAGAAGCTTGGTATATGAGAAACTACACCAGTGTTTGCTTACCGACTAGGGAAAACAAAAAAAACCGCAAGTTGTAGTGCACGGTCAACGGGAATTGTACCCGGCACCCTCTGACTTCATCTCCCTCCATTTAGGACAACATTCTCGGCGCAAAGATTAAAGCAAAGGTATACAGTAACTCGAGAATTCCAGCAGAGTAATTTTACTTCATTTTCCCTACATTTGTACACATAATGTTGAAATATAACCGCTATTAATTTTAATTTTCAGACTTATAAGCAGCTCACCACACTTTTACCCTCGACTGCCTTTAAAATACTTCTAAAACAACCCCTAGCGTTTACATAACATACAATATTACTTATTTCTCTAATTATATTTTAACAAGATCCTAACTTACATATAATGTTACATTTCCGAGGTGTTTACAAAACAAAATATCTTAAAATTCTGGTTTTAATTAGCTCACTTAGAAAGATCCTTAAAAAGTGGTAGATGTTGAAGTTTCCTATGTTAACCATTCGCATATTAGATGCATGAACATTTTCTTAGCATTTGTTAACATTATATCGCACTTTCATTTGATTTCATATCATTTAAAGGTACCTGCATAACCTACATAATGCCGTTTCATTAATGTTTTTCCTTTTCATTTTTTTCTCTTTTTAATCTTAGGTGGGTCCCAATGGTGACCTTCTACCAGTGTCCTCAACTCAACACGTACAGTAGATGCTGGATTAGATGGCGTGTCAAGTGCGCTATGTCTTCCACGCTAATGCAATTTGTTTCATGGGGTGCCGCATTAGCACCACTGTTAGTAATACAAAGTTTGGTCTACATTGTAATCAAGCCGGCATATGTTAATTCTTGGATGTTCCTTAGCGAACCCTTTAAAAATACAGGAGGCTATGCATTGATGAAGAGTCGTGCGTCCATTGCACATTTGTTGTAGGTGGGATGACCATTTACAAGCATTTCGTGCTTCAAGTTATCCAAAGGTTTCATTCTACAGGTATAATGCATTTTCATAACGGCGGCATCTTATATGCACTAAACTATAACTCGTGTAAATTCCATTGTATGTACGTGTTAAGTTATTCGTCTAACATTGAGTTCTTCCCCTGGTGTAGGATACAGTCCTGTTCATTTATGCTGCTCTACCGCTTACGTCATAGGCGTCGGGTGAGGGAACCAAAAGTATGGATCAGAGAGATAAATCCAGGGATGGGTGAACAGCCCGGGCCCTGGAATGAGAACGGGGGAAGTAAATGAATGGCATTAGGGTGATGTGGATATAAGGCAATTTAATCCATGGTGAGAGTATTACACGAACGGAAAACTGCCCTCTCTTCTTACCTAGGAGCTACCAAGTTTCTCAAAAGGGGCGCCAGGCGCAATCTGGAGCTCTTTCCATTAGGGCAAGACCTAGAATATAACAAGCCCCCCACCCATCTCAAGACGGGGAGGAATTGGTTACGCCACATAGGCACGTCAACCCCGCAGAGAAGACTACCGAATAACCTCGGTCGGGTCGCCCGGTGATCTGGCACACCAATTACTAGCTCTAGAGACCAACACCCGGGAATTTAAGGCTTCGCTCCACCTCATCCGATAAAAGATGTCCCCGATCTCCCACGGGTATCGGGAAACACTTTCCCTCGAGACCAACCCACTCCGAATAAGAGGGACTCGAATGTTCGGCCCGAGGTTCCTCTTCTAACGTCTGAGGTACCACGAGTGTTCGAGGTTCGCAGCGCCCGCAAGTGGATGTAAGGAAAGATGATAATCGTGCAATTGCTAGAATGTTGGAGGAGGAACACCGAGGTCTCCCCAGCAGGTTGTCCACCATAAATGTTATTTTGCGGCAGCCTGGGATTGAACCCGGGCCACCTTGGTGAGAGTCAAGTGGTCTAACCACTCAGCCTGTATAACATTGTGTTCGATTTTATAAAAATTGTTCTGTTATACCTAACTATTAAGAATTAACAATATGCAGATATATCAAATGCATCTATTTTCTTAGTGTTTCTCTGTGTTGTTTCGACCTCAGGGGTCATTCAACTGGGTTAACTTTCTTCACAAGTTTCTAGGACAAACACGATGAACTAAATTGGATGCAAAACCTAAGTCCTAATCACATTTTACTTTGCGGGTATACATTCATCTCACATTCGTCTGCACACCTACAGAAATCCCCTGGCTTGCATGTTCCCTGTCTTCAACATGTGGCTGCGTAAGTCATACGGTTTAAATCCAGATTATATAGAGATATCTACTAAATCCGGGGATATGAAAATGGAACAGCTGGCTCGAAGCCATGCAATTGTTACCAGAGGACAGTTATAGGATAGTGATGATCGGGTAGGACCTGGTTATTCCAAGTCACTTTACAATAACAGGAATTTGTCCATCGGAACTGAACATGAGATAAGTTTTTATAACAGACTGCTGCAACAACCACAAGTCACTAATGAAATGGATCTTTGTGACTTCTTTTGTTGCGGTTGCGGTTATTATTTATTGGCCTATTTGTCCTTCTTACTTTTCCAGCTTTGAGGCGTGTTCCCGATTTATAGGAAATCGAAGTGCTATGACTAACTAGAGTCAATACCATGGCAAACAAAATTAAAGCTGGTCCGGCTAGCTTGGTCTTCCTATTGATCTTGTTTCTGTTGGCCATCTAGCATACTGTGACCTTAACACAAATCTAATGCATCAATAAGAGATTGAAACAGATATATTGGCGAGCAGGGGTTCCCACGTTGGGGCTACAGTTTGATGCAAATGTAAATAATGGGTGTCTCACACAGTTCCACTCTCCGCTACAGTTTGATACTATAATGTTTAGTTCAGGGTAAAGCAATGAGGTTTATCACAGGGTATGCGTGGGTATGTGTGAGAAGGATAGTTTTAATGACACTGGAATGCCCGTTTCAAATTGGTTTAATGACTGCTTCTTTTATCCGAACATCAAACTTGAAGTTGCCGACCAAGGGTTACCAATATCACAGTTTAGAGTTACTCTATGTGAAATGTTTATTACTCGATAAAACTTAATTCGGTCTTCACGTATATATGAACCGACAAATATCTTCTCATCATTTCTGGTCTGCCTGGGCCAAGACAGAACAAGAGGGCTGCCCTAATCGCCCTCACGCCATGGACTGCCCTCCACATCTGCTAAGGACACTGTTTCTTACATTTATTTTGTTTAAACAAATTACTTACCCAAATTGCTATTCGACTCAACCACACCTTCACCTGTTCGCGTCGTAACAAACATACAAGACCCCATGTCGATTACGATTCTTTATGAATCCCATTATCATTCTTTATACATTGTACCCCTAAATTGCGGTATAAAGATGCATCACAAAAGGCCGCGCAGCCCTCAGCAGACAGTTAAAGTCAGAGGTTCTACTCCCAATAGTCCTGGACCCGTAGGACCAAGGACCCGGTCCTCCTTCGACTAGGGAGTTACCGAACTGTCCCAAAAGGGCGCCCGACGCCTCCGTGGGGCTTTCCATAGGAGAAGACCTAGAGACTAACAAGCCCCCCCATCTGGTCCTGTGGAATCAAGACGGGATGGAAGTGGATACGCCACTTACGCGCGCCAACTCCAAAATGGGAAGGCTACCGATATGACCTCGGTGGGGCCGCCTGGTGATCTAGCACATCTTCTACTAGCTATGCTGTCTAGTACGCGGGAATATTAATGGCTTCCCTCAACCCCGTTCGGAGACGTACCCGATCACCCACGGGTATCGGGAACCACTGCCGTCTCGAGTCCAACCCAATCCGAACAACTTCCTATCAGGGAGGGGCTCGAATGTCCGGCCCGAGGTTCTTCTAGTAACGTCAGAGGTACGACGAGAGCTAGGCGTGCTGGGCAGCTGAAGGGGAGGATCCCTAACGCGCGGAAGTCCCTAGGAAGTGCTTGGTACTTAATTCCAGCGACAGGATCTAACACACCAATTGTCAGGTGTCGCCTTCCGTATGGACAGCTGCTACATACCACCGAGCAATGCTGAGAAAAGGCCAGCATCCGTGCCATCTCTCCGGCAGCACCATACACTGAGTCTAAAGTCACACCTCTGATAAGCAAATGGAATGAAGAGAAATGATGCAAACAAACTCTGATATGAATCCTTGTAGGTTGCAGTACCAGTTCGTTTTTTGTAGCTGTTAAAAATTTTCGTGAATATAGTTTCCATTTATTCTGAAATTTTATCTCCAAAATACTTTGTTTATAGATTCTGATTTAATATCTTCACGTTATTCTTGTATAACACCATATATCACCCACAAATATTAAAAATAACAATTATAACTGAACTTTTATCGTTCTTCCTCAATACCCAATTTTCAAAATCGTATAAGATAATCTATTGATTTATAAAATTTAGTAAAATGTGAAATCGTACTGGACGTCAGAGGTATAAAGAATACATGCAATATATTTTCCTCGTACTTGTCATTACAATCCAGGCATATGAGTGTATTCTTCTCTTCTACTGTTTCATCTCCAATTACCGCTTTTGGTCTAATTCAACTGTATCTACTATTTTCATCTTTTCAATGGATACCTTCATATTACATTTCTAGCTATCTTATTTAATTTATTAATTTCTATTTTTAGGTACATCCTCTTCATTCCGACGTATGATTGCTTGTACGTCTACGTAAGAAGGCAGTAAAATGTATATCGCTATTTATAATGTATTTAATACTTGCTTTTAATGCGTTGCATTATTGGTTTAGGTCGACTACTTAGTGCCGGATCGCGCCGTTGCTTAGTAAACGTCAGGCCTGGGTTCGATTCCCTGTACCCAGCATGGAGACTTTTGCTCACTGGGAGATCTGGTTGGTAGTGCGGCCAGCCTCGTGAGGTATCTGGGGCGGTCGGAGGGAGTAAACTGAGAAGTCATTGAGCTGAAAGCAGCGATTCCAAATTATACACACAGCATTGACCAGTCAGTAGGGTACCGGACTCTAAATACGTCTCACCTTCCAGTACTGCACCCCTCTCATAACGCACATTGTGGATATTCATTTTCTTTGTAGTATAAATGCCTTAAGTAATGGCTTTTAATTACAATAATATTAGAGACCATTCTAAAAGTATCAAAAGTAACAAACGATTTCCGTGTAATCAAATGGAGGATTTTCTTGGAAGATCCTAAACTTCGATACCCAGTTTTGTAGTTAACCCTACATTTTAGACTTAATCATTTCATAGACACACCTACAGAGAATGTTTAGAAAAAATGTTCTTGTATTTGTCTATGTGTATTTATGGGCATAGCTTAACTATAAATCAAAGTCATTTGCCATTCCACATAGCTGACTAATGAAGATTTTAGGGAAAACTCCGCATTTCAAACAATCTCCAGTGTAGGAAATTCCACATATTTTATTTCCTCAAATATTACAGGAGGGTGTTGGTTAAAATATAGTCCCTTAAGATGGGAGCATTACAAAAAACGTGCAAGCAAAATCTGCTGAATAGGGCCTGTAATGTGCCATGAATTCTGAATGAATTTTATGTAACTTGTGTTAAATTTCAGAGGATAAGTAGGAAGCTACTAATCCAAATATATAGACCTCGTTAAAACACAAAATGAATGTCAAATAAGTACTTATAATCGTAGAAATACTGGTATTTTATTTTGATGCAAACTGACATTCGTTATTTTTCATTGTCATGCAAATAAAAGTAACCTAAAAGTAAAGTCGACCCGGTTTTACGAGATTAAGCTTTCAGTTAAGCCCACTATGTTCCTCTTTTATCTGGTATAAAATATTCAGTGAGAGTATGTGCAAGTGCCTATTTCGATTATTACTAAGCAGGTAGAATGATATGGTTTTGTACAAGTATATTGTTGAGAAGAGTGTAGAGAAACAATTATGTGAAAGTAACAGCAGCTTTCTGTTGTTTCAAACAAGTGAACTTCTACAATAGCATTTAATCCCTTGCAGATTTTATGAGGAATCGAAATCTTTACCTTATTGTTTAGATCTCACACTATGTCACTAAAGCATACTTTTAAATACAAACTAAGCAGTGGCGGCTGGTGGGCTAAATTATTGGTGGTGCACAAATGAAAAATAAAATACAGAGTAGTAATGACTCACCTATTTATACAGATTCTCTGCTCTACTCTCCTTAGACCTGGTGAGTCTATCGATAACTTTTACGTTGAAGTCGCTGATCTTCACAACAAACTCCCTCTCAATTGAAAGCATTGCTAATGCTGACAATCGGTACTGTGACATTGTGTTCCTAAGGAAAGTTTTTACTCTTTTTAAAGTTGAAGAACAGCGTTCTGCTTCAGCGGTACACATTGGCACAGTTATAAACACTCGCAGGAGTTTGATATATTCGCTGAATGTAGCACATAAATTGTTTTCCTTAATGAAGTCCATCAAGCACAAAGCGCCAGACATTCCACGAAATTCCTCTTGACTGTAAATTACAGTCAGTTCTGTACGAATTTTTGTTCCAATGATAAAAGGATAGAATCTTATTGTTACTCTAAGGGAATCCTCTGGAAATGTCTTAGAAATTTTCTTGTTGAAACAAAGTCGAGGCTACCAGATTTTCCGTGAAGCTAAATCTGTCCTTTGCTTCTCTAAGAATAATGTCACAGACTTCAAGAGCTGCTCTTCTTTTCACATCATGATCTTCTATTCTTATCCTCTTAATTGCAGTTTATTCGTGTTCCTCGATATCCGCGCTATTTCTTACCTTTTACACTTCCCTTTCAAATGCGTTTAGTTGGGCGATGGCAAATGTTGCATTGCAGTCTGGTTTCTGCAGCTGATTGTACAAAATGTCCACATGCGGCATGATCTTGTAGAAGAAAGACAACCAGAATACAAAATTATAATCTTTCAAAGTTGCCATAAACCTAGAAGCCTGAACAAGTGTGGCGTTGTTGTTTAACAGAGCTCTCTTCTGAATAACCTCCATGCATTTAATTAAATTCTCCCTGTGTTCGAAAAGCAGAGCACACAGAAGCTAAGCCTGAAGGTGACGCTATAGCCGTTGCTAAGAGTAGGAGGAGCTAGGTTTATAAACCTCCATTTAAGCAATGTATAAGAAGCCACTCCCATCTCTTCACCTTCCCGCAACCCCCTCAGAGAACCCACATTTGGGCGAAATCTTAGGTTAACACTTAGCTGTAAACCTCGCGGCTCCTACAGCTAATCACTGTTTATTTCAACTTCTGCGGTCATGGGCAGCTACAAACGATAAGCGTAATTGAAACATTTTTGTATATAAAACAATGCAAACAAGTACAGCTTTAATGTGCAAAATGCACCTGTTGTATATTCAGAATCAGTGGGTGTAGCGCAAACCTGCAACCTTATGGAGGAACCGCCCCTGAAACTAAGCATGTGCGTCAGCAATAAGGAATTCTTTTATCTTTATATAAAGCTAAATACTAGTGCCATTCATAGAAACTTTTACCATTTCAATACCCCATAACTTTTGAACCAATAAAAGGACACACGTGCAACTGTGGGAGAATGCAATACATAACTGGGAGATTACATTACACTATTTACATCTGAGATAAAATGTTTAAAGTCTCCTCTACCAGCATCTGTACGTGTTTGCACGCGTCTCACCGTATTCTCTAAACTTGAAGCAAACATTCAAGGGAACACCGTAATAAAAAGTTTCATATTATTTTACATGGTTGAGCTGCTAAGTTGGACAAAATGTACCTCAGACATGCAATGCACGATAGCAGTTACTTTCGGAGCTGTATATGTAATTGGATTGTAAATGATTTGGAAAATTACCTACAGAGCTGAAATGAAAGTGTTCTGAAAATAAGCACAGTTATATCTTCATCGATTCTGATGTAAAGCAAGGATCAATAGAGAATGAAATATGCAAAGCCTGCAGATAATTTCTTGTAGGAAGAAAAGGTGATCACATAACGGTGGTTCACATCGAGGACATTGCTGTGGCCTGACAGCGGCTTTGCCGTTGTGGAGAAGAAAAATAGAGATTAACGTGGTAACATTTATAGACAAATAATAATTGTTCTTTCTCTTATGAGGCATAAGTCATCTTATACAAAAAATTTGTGTGCCTTTTCTGCCACCAGCCAAAATATTCAGGGAGAGGAATAGCTTCACCGAAAGATGGAAAATATAAATAAGGAAATGTATTTTCGCGCTATCGCAATGTACTTTGTCTTGCTGCTAGTATGATAACAATTGTGGATAAGTAATATGAAAAAAAAATTGTTTCACTTATACAAAATAGTCAGCTCTTTTGTACACATTTTCCTATAAATGCATACTTGCCTTTTGATGTATCTTGTTTGAAACGTTACATTATTTGTAGATACTGCTTTATTGCGCATCTTATTCTAGATGTAATGGGAATAGGGAAGTGCAATAGACTTTAAGCGATAGTCAGATCATTTAAGAACAGGTCGCTGTGGGGTGTCTTTGAAATTTCGTTCTCTCTGTACATATAGGAGGGCAAAATGATTGAACGACAGTTCTTCATTTGAGAAAGGAATTTAATAAGGAATGCATTAAAGAAGAATATCCAGAAACGACTAAGTTCTCAAAGAAACCTTATTTGACATAAATAATGTGTAATAGGAGCTGTAACCTTCCTTGTGACGTGAATATTCAAGGTTCTCTAGGGCTTCAAGCCAGGTGTAGATGTGGTGAGGTACCAACGGGAGCAAACTGAGATATATTTTAGAGGTGGCGTGTGAACTTGCTCGGATGTGTGCCAGTGACGTGATGCAAATCAATGGTGGCGGCAACAACTCTGCTTCTACCATCAGACTGCTGATGAAACTAGTGCATTAGGTGGCAGAAGACTAACCTGACTCCCCTTTTACTTTCGAATAAACAAGTGGACTCGATCATAAACTACTGAGCAAAATTACGTCATACGGCAGGTCTAAAGGTTACCTCTGTAGTACATTGTTCGGCATACCCTGAAGACGGGAACAATATATGCTCCGGAAACCTTGGTAACTCACTCGGGTGCTGGCCGAGCCGTGGCTCAGTGGTTAGACCGCTTGGCTCTCACCAACGCGGCCCGGGTTCAATCCCAGGCGACCAAAAAGTGTGATTTGTTGTGGACAACACGGCGCGGGGCGGGTTTTCTCCGGGACCTCCGATTTTCTCCGCCATCTCATTCCACCGGTGCTCCATCTTCATCTCATGTACCATCAGTGTCACCGCCTGCCGTGCCGTATGTAGTAAAAGCAGGCGTTGAACGCTACACACACACCTCACCTGGCTTGAACACGAGAGAACCTCGAATATAAATAATGTGCTTTATGAGGACTTTTTTCTCTAGAAATATTTTGTCTATTTCGTACATCTTATTAATTATGCAAGCATTTAGAATAAAGGGATTTCAGAGACTGTTGCAAGAATGTTTAAAATATACATTCCATATTTTATGAAAATTTGATAAATATATGGTAACTGAATCATAACTGCTGGAGCCATTTTTGAGAAAATCGGGCTATTCTTATAAATCTGAGAACAGCATCTCTGAAAGAGCGTCAACCTAAACACCAAGTTCTATACTTAACCGAGCTTGTGTACTAAAGTTATGCATTTCGCATGCAAATTTATAGTGAGACAAAAACGTAGCCAGATGTATTTGTTTAATTATTTACATAGTTGCTCTTTTTTGGTTATTTATTTCCATTTGCTTTCACAGAAATTTGTCATAATTATGTATGCAACTGTGTATACAATTGATAATTAAACTCTGAAAATGATGATATTAAAATAATTAACATGAAATACCCGCAATATGAGACGATTAAAAATAGAAAATAGAGATGTATAATAACACAGATAAACAAAATAACAAAATCACTATGGATGAAATACTTGTTGACAGTTTCCATTATAAACATTAAAAACGAAAATAAATTAAATATGAAATGGCACACGCTATGAAAATATGTAATTATAGGTACTATAAATTAGAGCTCACTTCAATTCAGTAGTTCAGTAAGCACGAAAGATTTACGTAAACAGTAGCAAGGAAAGAAACAAAATAGAGCTACAAATACGAACCGCAGCACACGTAGCAGGAAATACGTCAGCGGCAGAACGCGCTGATTCCTCTAACAGCACTGATTTGATCACTTGACTGGGCCGAACAACCCAAGCCGCCGGAGGATGGTTCGGATGCTCCCCTCCAGCGTAAACCATGACTCGGCAGTGGAGACTCAGAAGCCACCCTGTAGCGCAGATCTGCGCCATCTGCCCGCCGTTACCAACAGTAGTTTTTCTCTCGCATAAAAGAGGGAGACGAATTGAAATGGGAGAGAGCAGAGGTGCAGTAAAGGACACCACTCCAACATTTGTATTGCCGAATTAGGAAAAGCACTGGACAACCTACGGTCAGAGCGACTGGTCATCAGGAATTGTAAGCTCCCGAGTGCCAATCTCGCACCTTACGACGGAGATATATCGCCCGTTACACTTAAATTAACTTTTTCGATATGGCTTCACCTTTGTGTCAGGGATCCTGGAAAATATCGTGTATCGGCACCGAAAACAGAGCTTTGAGGGAAAATGGTATCGATATGTATACATGAGTCATTCAAAAATTAGTGGCAACATTGACTGCATTTGGCGCTATCAGCGGTAAATCATGTAAGCTGATAACTATGAAAAATAAGAGCAACTGTGAGTTGAGAGACAATAATTTTATTTAATATGACATTTTTAGTAAGTTTAATTGTATGCTGTTATTTTAGTGCTCTAATTATGTTTAGTAAATACGGACAAAGGTGCTTCATTAACATTCAGTTTGCAGGAAGTATCAATGCTCCAGATTGACATAGAAAATTACTGGAAGCTTGTGGTAGACAGACTTTACCATATCGTACCGTGGCTAGGTGGGCAAATGCATTTCATAGAGGAAGGGAAGACGTTTACCTAAAACGTCTGGCAGACCGCAATCAGCAAGTGATGATGTGCATGCGAATGCTGTTAGAGCACTGCTGGAAGAACATCGTTGTTGGACTTTTATTGAACCAGCAAGGGAAGTTGGAGTTGCTCCTGATACGATTCTCCACATACTTAAGAAGACGTGTGATACATGATGGTGCACGCTCTCACACCTCTGCCCCTGTTGTTAATTTACTTCGTAGATGAAACTGGGAAATTCTGGAGCATCCTCTATCCTCCCGAGATATGACCCCATGTGATTTCGACCATTTTGCGAAAATGAAATTATCACTTAGAGGAGCACAGCACAGCACAGCACAGTGGGGTTGTTGAAGGTGAAACTCCTCCTCAGAGGAGGGGCCTTCGACATTTTGCCATTTCGCGACATTGCCCCTTACTGGCATGGTGGTGGTTTTTAATGATATGACGGTGGGTGGATGGTGGTGGATATGTCATAATGGTTGTTTAGTTTGTTGATAGGGATTGAAATGTAATGAATAGCTGAATGGATTGTATGGGCCTATGGTGGTACTAGCACTGGTCTGGGTCACTTGTAGGCTTCACCGGGGTCGAGGTCATATTCCTCCAGACCGCGGATTAGACTGTTGAAGCTAGAAGAGAGCTTGTTATAAACAGCATGGGATAGGGTAAGGATGTAGGGTGTGATTTTTGGGAAGGAGAGTTCTGCATGGATATTATCATTAGGAATATACCAATCGGAAGCTGTTGCTATTCGAAGGTAGCGGTTTTGAAGGACTTGGAGTTTGTGGAGATGGGATTTTACTGCAACTCCCCAAACTGTGCAAGCATAGGTTAAAGCAGGGCGGAGTATCTGCTTGTATATGAGCAATTTGTTGTGCAGGCCCATTGTTGATTTCTAATTAAACGTAGGATATAGCATGGCCATCCTTCTGAACACTTTGTTTGCCACAGTGGTGATGTGTTGTTTCCACGTCAGACGCCAATCCAGGGTTACTCCAAGGTATGTAGCCTCCGTGGACCATTGTACTTCCTCTCCAGCCAGGCGGAGATTGGGTACTTCTGGTGGAGTACGGCGGGTGTATGTGACTGCCTGAGATTTAGTTGCATTTATCTTCAAGCGCCAAGTGATGAACCAGGCAGATAGCATATCAGCGTAACGCTGCGCCTTGGTTACTTCATTAACGTGTTGTTTAGATGACACTGTTAATGCGGTGTCATCAGCGAATAGATAGAGGTTACAGCCTATTAGGGTGGGGAGGGTGTTTATATAGGTGAGGAATAGGAGAGGACCAAGGACACTGCCTTGTGGTACCCCGTCTTGAATACCATAGGGTTAAGAATGGATGTAGTCCCTGGCAATGACGAAGTAACGGTTTTAAGGTAGATGTTGATGAGTTGTATAAGGTATGCTTGGGATTTTATAGTGGATGAGCCGATGGATGAGGCCGTCATGCCACACCGAGTCGAATGCTCGGGAGATGTCCAGGAATAGTGCTGTAACGTAGTGCCTGTTGTTAAACTCGCGTATAACATCTTCCACGAGATGAAGTAAGTGGTGAGAGGTGGATTGTTGACGTCGGAAACCAAACTGCTCGGGTCGTAGCACATTATGTTGGTCCAGCAGATGTTGAAGGCAGGCCTGCAAAACCTTCTCGAAGATTTTACTGATGGCCGGCAGCAGACTGAGTACTAATGCTTTTGGGGTCCTTTCCTGGCTTAGGAATGGTGATAATCCTAGCGTGTTTCCACGCAGCAGGGAAATGAGCCAATAGTAGTAGACTGTTGAACAGATGAACTAACAGTATTATCCATGCTGCTCTAAAAGCAGCATACGTCAAGTTGTCATACCCAGGAGTTCACTTTAGAACTAGGCAGGCAATTATAGCTGCAGTAGGGCAGTCTGTTCGAACATTAGGACAAGACCCTGTGGATGGCATCCTTCGGTTCCGTGATGTGTGGAAGCCATTTCTTTGTGTTAGAGGAGATTACTTCTTCTTCAATAATGTGACTGCTGTAAAATGTTTTATTTGTTGTTAATTCAAAAGTGGCCATTAATTACTGAATGGCCTATGTACGTATCATTTTAATAATATTATATATAATGTATCGTTAAAGTTTAGATTACCTAATATCTGGTAATACAGGAGTGTAAGTGTGCTATTAATGCTTTTTCTGTCATATTACCCAAATGAGACTGAAATGAATTCAGTGAATTCAAAATAGGAAAAGTGACAACAAGAGAGAAAGAAATATTTACTGGAGGATTTTATCGCTTTGCAGTAAGCACTTTAAAATAAACGTAACGAAGAGTAATGCTAATGGTGTAGTGATTACATTGAGAAAAAGTAGTCAGACCTCGCGGAAGTATCCAATTAGACCCGCGCATAGAATGAAATTTTGTTCCTTCTGAGCTCATTGGCTTACGGAAACATGAGATAGGTACTAAAAGATGCAAATTCAGTAACGTTCCTGCTGTCGCTTGATAGTTATACCTTCTACCATTCACATAAAGTATGAATGTATTCAGGGGTGAAAGATAGTGAAAGAAAACCAGCTGAGTACGAGAAACGAGGATTCTCGACACAGTCCTCTAGGGTATTTTAAAAGACAATGTCTCTCCAAGAAGTAATTTTCCTGGTGTATTACAGTGAGCCAAGAGGAAGGGAGGGTTATGGATCTCCAGAGATTTTATCCAACACATTTCGTTAGGTTTATGAACCAGTGAAGGAAAGAGATTCTGTAGTGAAAGAATGCGTTCCAGAAAAGAATAAAAGGGTGCACCAACACCTGCAACTACCATATGCTGACAAACAACCTGCACATCAACAAATATAGCGTTTGACACTGTAGATTGCTGCATACTGTGAGGCATCAGTCTGGTGCTTTGGGCTGCACAGTAGGGAAGGTAAAGAGATAAGCCGCGCGGTTGCCCAGCGTAAACAAAGAAGACCGTATCACAGACAACGAGAGTTTTTTTAAGGTGGTAATGTGCAGAGAGTACTTTTACTACAAGGGATTGGAGACGCTTTGTGCTTGACCCTTTAACAAGTGAACCATCCGGAAGAAGAGGCACTCAGGCTACTTCCGTTCCGTTGGTACATATTGTCACCCGAACGTCGGAACTCCCGATAGAAACGGCCGGCAGTAGAGCCAGACGGGAAGCGTTCAGGCCACGCCTACCAATTTGTCTCGTGTCACTAACTGAATGGATGATTAGGAGAGCGGCACGAGCCCTGTACCGTCTCTTTCCCCTCCCATCAAACGTCTGGAAACATCGGGATAATTGTGCGCGCCGCGAACCTTCCAGAAACGGCGATCTTCGCTATATAAGGCCTGCAGCTGGTGCGTCAGCTCAGTTCTTGGCGAGCAGCCGTGAGGAGCGCCGAGTAATTGGACGGACTGGAAGACGGTGTACGTGTATCGGAGGAGTTGTACATATCTGTGAGCGTGCAATAGTCCTTTGACAGACAAACTGGTGAATTGTAATTGTGTGCGTTAAGTAATTCTATGTAATAAGCAAGTGTTCCAACTGTATTTGGTGGAAGTATAGAACATTTTGAGTTTGTGCAATTGGACTTTTAATTTCACGAACCCACAAAGTTACAATATTGAGAAAAGTAAGGTGGGAGTGAAAACAAATATAAATGACGCTGAACAGTGGAACTAGCTCATGTTACTCAAACACGTTTAAAGTCTAAGCGAACTCTCAGAAAAAGTTGAACTAGATCATTAAATGACAGTTGAAAGCTGCACAGTCACACCCTCCTTGGTAGCGCGGTGGTAGCATGTCTGCCTCACGTTGAAGAGGTCCCGATTTCGAATCTCGGTTAGGGTGAGTTGCCTGAATAAGGTTTTTTTCCGGGGTGTCCCTTATACTGATAGACGAATGTCGGGTAACTCTAAGCCCCATGGACCCCGGGCTCATTTGAGCATCATTTCATTAATCGTCCGTTATGACTTAACGTTGGAGGACGTAAATTACAAAAAACCCGCTAACGTGGCTTGATCCTTCTGCTAACGAACCAAATGATGACTAAGCGCAGCTTGGTTTCGTATAGATTGATAAGAGTATTGTTAGGAAAGAATATGTTAAGACAGAATGTGTTTTTACCATTTGCTGTAATTTCTTCGTCGAGTTTTTTGTGGAGAAATGTCAGTTTTTGAACTCGACTCTACAGTAGAGTAGACACTACGGGCACATTCACGAGATTAATGTATACCACTCTCCTTTTTCTCTCACCCTCCATCTTCCTACTTCGTGCATAAAGCGACTGCAGTTCGGTCGCCTCCTTTGAGAGTTCCTTGTAATCGCTTTACAACACAGACCCTCCCTCTTCAGTCCTTTCTACAAATTTGCAACCCGTTAGCATGCACTGCTGCACCTAGTGAAACAGAACAACTGAAGTTCAGAACTTTGACATCTACAACACAACATGGTGCCAACGTGTTACCTTAAAATGAAGACTATTATTGGCCTTTATGACGCAGGTTAGAACTTTTCATATTGGAGGTGATGGAGGGGAATTTATGACAAGCATTATTGTGGATTGGGCACAACTCCTTTGTGAAGCAACTGCACTCGTGTTTACTAAACAAGCTTTTCATAAATGGAAACGTAAAAGATCGTGATACAAAAATAGTATTAGTTGTAAGTTGGTATAGGTATTTCTAAGCTCTAAGGCAGAGACAGAAAGAAATAAAGTTTAAATGTTACTGCAATATAGGCAACGTCGCAGGAAACAACCACTTCATCCCTCGTACAAATAATATTTTGGGGTTTACACACAGGGTTTGCACCACCCTTTGTTTTTGTATGCCAGTCACATTTGGTCGCATTGTTTACGTATATTGCGGTATTTATAGTTTAAACGAGATTACATTTATGCCATCTGCTTAAGAATTCCAATCCTTTGTCACAAAACACTGAATCACAACACAAAAGTACTCTCATTAGTTAAAAATTGAAGGGCTATTACACAAGCTTTTGGCAAATGTAAAACATTCAAATGTTCAAATAGTCATAAATGCAAGTCTTACTTTGAGGTATAGATGTATAAGGATAAGTGAACAATCCTTCGTCTGAAAGGACAGAGCCAGACTGAAAAATTCAATGTCATAACCGGGATTTGAACCACGGAGCTTCTGGTCTCCGTCCAGCCGCTCTAACCATGGAGCTACTATGGCCAACGTGCCAACATGACATTAACTCCTCCAACTGACTCGTGTTTCTCCCGGTAAACCACTGGGAGTTCTCTTAAACACATGAGACAACTACTTTAATGATGTCTTACTATACTATAAGTACTTTAAGGCCCGGGCTTGACAGTTCGGACCACTATTAGGTACAATTAATGGAAATTAATTGTTCTTTCACACTAGCCGTGTGTAGCACGCACTATGAATGGGTAGAGCCTGACTGAAGAATTCAATGCCACAGCCGGGATTTGAACCACGGAGCTTCCGGTCTCCGTCCAGCCGCTCTAACCATTGAGCTACTATGGCCAACGTGCCAACATGACATTAACTCCTCCAACTGACTCATGTTTTTTTCCCGGTAAATCACTAGGAGTTCTCATAAACACATGAGACAACTACCTTAATGACGACTATCTATGCTGTAAGTACTTTAAGGCCCGGGCTTTATAGTTCGGACCACTATTGTACAATTAATGGAAATTAATTTTTCTTTCATCTTCCACTATGGCCAACGTGCCAACATGACATTAAACACGAGTCAGTTGGAGAATATAATGTCATGTTGGCACGTTGGCCATAGTAGCTCAATGGTTAGAGCGACTGGACGGAGACCAGAAGATCCGTGGTTCAAATCCCGGCTATGGCATTATATTTTTCAGTCTGATTCTACCCTTTCAAAGTGCGTCCTACACACGGCTAGTTTGAAAGAACAATAATTTCCAATCCTTCATCTCTTGTTTTTCTCTAAATGTAATGCAACTTTGCCTAGGCCAAAATATTTAGGCATGCTTGGAGCATGAATGAAAGGCATTGAAATATGAAAATTTACGTTTGTTTATACCGAGATTTAACTGTATTGGAACACCACAGTGAAGCGAAAAATTATTAAATTTTAGATGAGTCGTATTTTTTACACATCTGCTTCACTTTCGTACCTATTTTGAGGACATGTTTCGCAAATCATCGTTTGCATCTACGGCTCTATGAGTCCTCAAAATAGGTACGAAAGTGAAGCAGATGTGTAAAAAATACGACTCATCTAAAATTTAATTATTACGTTTCTTTGTTTAAATTTGCTACCAAATCAATTTTACTTTATGCGGCACTTTACCTGTAGGGATAATAAATATTAAATTGCATCCCAAGTTTGATATCGATACTTCACTTCGAATCAGAAGTCTTTGGGATCACTGAAGTGAGAAGAAAGCACTTTTAGGAAAAAATGTATGTGTTTTTGTGTATATATGTGTGAACGTAAATGGAAAGCAAATACTTGTATTGCATATCAAACTCAGTGTTAAGTTCCTCTTCCAAAGTTGGGGGATACGAGGATTTTCAATATAAATACCGTTTCAAATTATTATTTATGTGCCAAACGTTCTGAAAAGTAGCAATAATTATTTTTATTGACATCATATTTTAAATTAAACAAATTAAAAAATAAAACTCATATGCTGAATTTTCTGTGAATAACTCGTGAAAAACCTTTCATCCATTATTGTTTTGTATACTCTCGTATAAAAAGAAAGCCTTAAAATATAGTAGATAAACTCTTAGCACAAAAAGTGTAGACATAATTAAAATATGTTTAATTTGAAGTCATTCTTATATGAGTTAAGCTACGAGGAAGACGAGAATAACTTTCTACAGATATACAAAAGTATATGATCTCCAGCGTTTTCAGTGACCACTGGGCAATTATTTGACATAAAACTTCAATTTAGCATGTAGTTTACACTATTAAACTTGCAATACAAGGTTTAGCAGTATTTCTGCCTGCCCTTTCTTGCATAAAAGTAAACAATTGGATATTATTAATTCAAGCGTTATTAACAATAATGTATTATTCAGTAGCTAACCTATATGATTTTTATACTAGTATTTGTAAGAAGGATTATACGTATAAAGGATGTATAAAATGGGATAAACCTCGAAACTTATAACGAATAAGATGCATGGGCCTAGTTTCTCAGTAATTTCTGCCAGTTTTGTGTACAAGTAACGGGACAACTTCCACAAATCTGTTGTTACCCTTAGTGTTGGTTATACGTTTACTGGCCTTCCCTTGTGTAGCCAAGGAAAGGAATTCGCCGTTTCTGGACAGTGGTAGAAAAGTCAGTGTTGAGGTAGAATCAGGACCGTCTGGCGAAGTCTAGGATAAAGAAATATATATGGCCACACCATGGCTGAGTAGTTGGACCTAGGTGGCCCCGGGTTCGATTCCAGGCGACCGCAAAGTGGGATTTCTGGTGGTATCATGGCACTGGGATAGGTTTCCTCCAGGTCTTCCAGTTTCCCCCACTATATTTCCACCAATTCATTCATGCCAGGCGTTGGGCCGACTCCCAACCCTGATCTCATTCATCGGGTTAATATGATTCGCCTCTCTCGCTCTGAGGCAACCCAAGCGACTCCTACCATCAGCATTGGTGAGGAAGGAATACATAATATAAATATATATTTACATATAAATGAATTTACGTTTTTTAGTCTCACAAAAGCTCGAGAATGGCTGAACCGTTTTGCCTCATTTTGGTTTCGAAACGTGTTTCGTACTTGTATTTTTTAAGTGTATGTGACCGAGCTATTGCCTCTTCTGCATCGTTTTAAAAACAGTGAATAAGCCGAAAGAAACAATTCCAGAACCTCAAATTTTAAAATGAAAATCGTTTTTACTCTTCATATTTAACGTGACTCAAGCTAAACTCCCTGATGGAAAAGCCCATGGAGAGTCAAGTGCTACCACGTGACCACCGCAACATCAAGGGCGTTATGAGTGAGCGAGCAGGAGAGGATTGTGAGACGTGGATAACCTATCCGAGTTTCTTCGACCAGAGAAATGGCGTTTGTAATCTGGAGGCAGAGAGGAGCAGAAAACCAGGCTGACAGCGAAAGGGATGAGGGGGCACGTCTCCAAACCTGGTGCGGAGAGAAATTATATGAAATAAAGTGAAAGTGAAGAAAGGAAACTTGATGACGGAGAAGCTGTTGCAATGAATGACAGGGAAAACCGCAGTTTCTGGAGAAAACTTGCCCAGACTTCGTTTGGTCCATCGCAATACCTACATGCAGTCGATTGGAATAATCTAGGTCTCGGTTTGGTAAAAGGCGAGCACTCAGCCACCTCACCGCGACCGCTTTTTTGACTTCCAGTACATTAATATGAGCATTTGTAGTATAAATAATCAAATACATATACAAAAATATAACAATTTATAGCCTACACCTTCACTTATAAGAAATGATGATAATTTTCTTATAAATTCATGGATCGCGATTTCATGTAAAACTTTTACATATCTTCAGCCGGAAACAAAGCTGTCGTCATAGTTATGAACGCTAGATGTTATTATTTCAAATTTCATTACGCGATGTTTGTTTTTTAAAATAAGTATCTTTTCCCAAGCCATTAAATTTATCGGGCCATTTAATTGTTTTAATAATGTAACTTCTGGATATATTTCATGGTTAAATGACCAAAAATGATCTGCTACGACCAATTTATCAGTCTGTTTATACTTAATGTTACGAAAATGTTCTTTCGTTCTGGTTTCTAAATTCCGTTTTGTCTTTCAAATATAAACTTTATCACAATAGAAACAATTAAACGGATAAATACCAGATATTTTATTATCAGGCATTTTATCTTTTTTAGAGAAATGCAATAAATGTTTAATACTATATATATTTTGAGGAATTAAGTTATACCAAACTCTTTAAAAAAATTTGAATATGTTTATTAACCCAAGGACGGTAAGTACATTTTTTAAAATTATAATCGTCCTTTATTTTTCGAAAGGTAGAAATATAATTAACAGTTTTTTTTGTAACTTGAATTTTTCAATTCTTTTACTTATAAAGAATTTATTAATACCACTAATTAAATTAGTATTAATAATATGTTTATATTCTTTATTAAATTCATCTTTTTCAGGGCTATACTTATTAATCTGTAAATCAAACTATTGAAAAAAGCAAATTTATGAATAAAGGGTTAAAACTTTTATTTTTATGTATTTATCAATGAATTACAAAGTGTTGTGTTTGTATAGGTATATTTGTTTGCTTCACTGTAAATAGCTTCATATTTTACGTATTTATTAGTCAAATACATTTTTATTTTGCTGTCCTAAATACGTGGGTCGGCTTATAAGTACCCGACCTCACATACACATGTTTGACAATAGCATCGTATAGTTTAACTCTCGACCAGCTCGTATCTATAGTTACAGGTCAATAGCTTGTTTGGTTTTTGAATGGCAGAATTTTAAACAAGACAAGTGTAGAAGTTTCACGAAAATGGAGGATTTGGGAAAAGGAGCAGTGATTAAATACTTCCATTTGAAAGGATTAAAGCCTAAAGAAATTAAGGAGGTTATGGACAGTACATTGAAAGACTCCGCCCCTTCATATACAATGATTAAAATGTTGCAGAGTTTAAAATGGGACGTACGAGCACTAGTGATAAGCCTTGCTCTGGATGCCCTGTGGAAGTCACAACTCCAGAGATAATTGAATAAATTTATCAATTAGTACTAGAAAACCGCAGACTAAGTTGTTCGAGATAGCAGAGGCCGTAAACACACCAAAAGAATGTGCCGGTAATATTTTAGGTCATGATTTGGGCTTTCACAATGTCTGTGAATGATGGATGTTTTCACATACAAACGAATTATTTTTAAATGCTGTTTTTTCTTGTTTAGGGACCTTGAAACACACATTTAGTAATAACTTAATAAAAAATTTTGGTTCGAAAGTATTACTTTTTCTACCTTCTAGGTATCTAGTAGAAAAAGTTACAATTACAACTTTCTCCCCTTAATTTGGCTCCAGAATTTGACACCTAATCAAAGGTTGAAAAAAAGTGTTGCTGTTAAGAATTTGGAGCTCTACCCTAATAATCCCAGTGAATTTTTGATACGGCTTATTTCCATGGATGAAACTTGGAGACATCACTACACTCCAGAAATTAAATGACAGTGAATTGCGCCAGGTGAGCCAACTCCAAAGAAGGGAAAGTCAAATTTGTCTGCTAACAAGGTAATGGCGAGTGTTTTCTGGGACGCACAGGGAATTAGTTTTGTTAATTAGTTGTAAAATAGTAAAAGTATTACTGATGACTACTGCGCAAACTTGCTGCAACGTTTGAGTGATGAAGCGAAAAGAAATATCCTCATTTGGCAAAGAAACAGGTCTTGTTTCTTCACAACAATGTTCAGGCTCATACCATTAGGTATAACAAATGTATTAGCTATTCTGGAGACTATGTCGAGAAATAAAAGAGAAAAAATTTATTGTCAGGTGACCCTCGTATTTTTTAAAACCATGGAATAGAAAATATTAATAATGCTAAATCTCAGAGCTGGAATCCTCTAATAGCAATGGAAACTGAATGTGACACTTTTATACACTTCACCTCTTAATATGAGTATTTTCTTAAGCAGGCCTTTCTATCCTCATCTCTCCTAGGTAGAAATACTCTTTCATCCAAATCATGCCCTTAGTTTGTCGCATACAAAGATCTGTGTAAATAAACATCTTATGTCCATGTTAAAACGTCACATTGGCCTCTGTCATGCCACTTATTACTTTGAAGGTCGCTTCTCACAACTATTTAGTCATTACCAACACAATGTCAGTTGAGTTGGAAGCTCGGCACGCTCTACTGACATAATATGACAGTAATATATTCCGTAAATAAGAGGATAGCCAGTTCCACTTTCACTAACAGCCGCGGCGGTCGACCAGCCTTGACACTTGCACGCATTTCTTCAACATGCAATCTGCGGTTGCCCAAACAAACACTTGAAAGTGGCCACACACAACAAAAAGTCACAAAAGTATATGTATTTGAATATCAACTTCCTCGGTTTGCTTTCTCTAATGAATAGTATATATTCATAAAGGCACGAACACCTAAAGTACGCTGCAGTGGGGGGAAGGGGTTTGAAGTAAAATAAAAGCGAAAAACAGATTGAGGTTAAAAATACTTTCTTGAATCTTTTAACTAAAACGCGTGATCTACAACTACGGATTTGTTTCGACTTTGTATTGGAGCATATTGTAATAATTTAAAGTTCCAGTCACTCCTAAACACACTTTATCTATCACTTATGCATAAACGTTACACTTAAAGACTGCTGCATACACTCCGAACGAAATATTACTGTAGCACTGTAAGAAATAAGGTCCTAAAACTTTAATTCATATCGGACCATTAATTAAATTTGTGAAGTGATGCCCTAGTGAGTCTAGGTCCATTTACCGCCGGAATAAGGGAACCCCGAAAAAACCTTATCCCAATAACTAACCAACCAAGATTCGAACTCGGGACGTCTTGATCATGAGGCAGACATTCCACCACCTACGCTACAGAGGCGGGCATCTGAGTCGCATCTCACAGTTGAACTGTATTTGGCAGCACCCACTCAACTAAAGTGACCTCTTACTCTAAACAGTTTACTGAAAAGCTCCCCTCCGATTTGATTTGATTCAACTGTCCCCTGCGCTTCCCAACTAGTTACCATTTAGATCCCGAATATAAAGGAAATGTTCTAGAAAACAAACTTAATTGAAAGAGTAGAGCCTGATTGAAAAATTCTATGCCATAGCTGGGATTTGAACCACGGATCTTCTGGTTTCCGTCCAGCCGCTCTAACCATTTGAGCTACTATGGCCAACGTGCCATCATGACATTACATTCTTCAACTGACTCGTGTTTCTCCCGGTTTAAGTCTGGCTCTACTCTTTCATAGTGCGTCCTACACACGACCAGTGTGAAAGAACAATTAATTTCCATTAATTGTACCTAATAGGTGTCCGAACTATAAAGCCCGGGCCTTAAAGTACTTACAGCATAGTAAGTCGCCATTAAGGTAGTTGTTTCGTGTTTATGAGAACTCCTAGTGGTTTATCGGGAGAAACACGAGTCACTTGAAGAATTTAATGTCATGTTGGCACGTTGGACATAGTAGCTCAAATGGTTAGAGGGGCTGGACGGAAATCAGAAGATCCGTGGTTCAAATCCCGGCTATGGCATAGAATTTTTCAGACTGGCTCTACTCTTTCATAGTGCGTCCTACACACGGCTAGTGTGAGAGAACAATTAATTTCCAAACTTAATTGAATTTTCAAAACGAATATTCGCGAGCAGTGAAACGGCACACAATTGCTGTTGTGTCGCTTTACCTTCAAACATGCCTATATATTTGAACAGCTATTCCCTGAGGCCCAGCAGGCAGCTAGGAGCAGTGGCGACCCTGATCAACAAAGGTTCAATTTGTTTTGAAAGCGTATGTGTTCCCAAAACAGCGAAAAATGCTTTCATGTATTAACATCGAATTAAATTATTCCTAAAGACCAAGTGTTTCCTAAGTAAAACAACGGATTGTCTCCAAAAGTGTCGCAAAGTTCTCCACAATGTGGTGTCTAATATACCATAAGTGTATGGAAAAAAGATGAGGTGAAAACTTTAGGAGTTTCTTTACCTTTTATTATGGTTATTAAAAGTCAAATGTAACTGAATTTCAATTCTGTATACTAGTCGCAAACTACAATGGTATTGAGTAGTTATTGGACATGATCATGCAAGATTTTCCTGGTATAAATGGTTAAGATAGGCGTCCATCCCTCTCAAATATTCAATACTAGACTTTAATTGATAATACGCGCTTAAAAGCTTAAAATATGTCACTTTTAGAAAAAGATTTATGTTCGTGTCTGAATATAATCACCCAGAAAGAAATATTTGGTTAATCATCAACATCGATATTTATTTCATTTTAATTCACGTACACCTACGTTAAGTCATATCGGACGAGGAATGGAATGGATAAAATGATGCTCAAATGAGTCCAGGGTCCATAGAACTTAGAGCTATCGGACATTCGTATCAGAATAAGGGAAACCTTATCCAGGTAACTTGTCCTGACCGAGATTCGAACTCCTGAACACGAGGCAGACACGCTACCATCTCCCATCAACATTTTCCAAGAAAGCTATATTTAGAATTAAAGGAAAAAGAATCTCCATATTACATGCTATGCATTTAAAATAATCAAAAATATTAAAATTTGATCAAAATTTGTCCTACGATTTTGAATAAATTGCACATGTTTAAGTAATTTTTATGTCAAATGGAGGGGATATTTTGCCTCTTTTTGGAGCAGTCTCTGCAGTGCTTTTGTTTCGGATGACTTACGCATAACTGGTATATCTATGAGATAACACAATATTAATCCACAAACACCAGTAAATCTATTTAAAGCATTCCACTTAAATTATAATTTGTTGTAGTTGGTACCAGTTACGAGATATTCCTGTTTATTTATTTGAATTTGCCCCAATAACTATATGCGGTTATGCCTTGCTCTTGCAAAGAAAATGAAATATGAAAGATACCAGATTGCAACTAGTTCATATAATTGTTTTGACTATCTTATAAGTCTTCTGCTATTATCCAATTCCCATTGTACCTAAAAGAAAATGAGCAATTCCAATGTTTATCTCCAGTAACATGCAGTTGGGGCTGCCTGCGTTTTTGGCAGGGAACCGATTTGGATGTAACTACAAGGAAGTTGTTACTTCTGGTTTCCTCCTGGCTAAGGATTCATGGATTTTTGATCTCTCCCTTTATTCCTTGTTGACTTCCCGTCTTGTATGGAACTTCGCACACACACACGCATTACTCTACGCACCACTGCTATGATTAATTTTAATTACGCACATCTTATCACCTGCATACAACTCAGACTTCCTGCACTCTGCATTCGTAGATTTCCCGCCCAAGAGTGCTTCTCGAAGACCATAAAAGTGCCTCCAGTTTTATCAGTTAATTGTAAAACTAACTCCCACATTTGAGGTTATGGACCACCCTTCCTGCCTGTTTTTGGGTGTTGTTCGGTCTAGTTTCAACAGGAATAACCCTTCTTCCTTTACTTCGTTCCAAAATTTGAATGTACTGTATCAAAGTGGATAAAAGAACACATGTTTATAATAAAATATTTTTGAGCAAAGCAAGTAGAGAAAGCTATGTGAGTGCGAGATTTATATATTTTTCTGAAAATACTTGAAACTGGAAACTTACACTTTACTATGAAGACATTTGTTTTTATTAACTACCGGGCATGTGCTGGAGACTGTAGAAACGTTAATTCTCAAAATATTTACCTATTCTGTCAGACAGTATAGATTTGAACATATTTATCATGGAAGAAGATTTACAACACTGCCAGCGATTTTTGTTGGCTGTGTGAGTTATTACACTTTTTTAGAATTTTAGTTGTCACTTGTGTTTTCATTCATTCTGCTGCGATGCAATTTCTGTTTCATGCTTTAGTTCACAATTGGTATACTGCAGGCAATGATTTGCCACATTTCCTTTTTTTTTATTCTAGAGTTGCTTTACTCTCTTTATGAGCTATGAATTATCAAAGCACGCTATTCCTTTGATTGCGTGTGATTGTTACAAGTCCACATTACAATTTTATATGGAAATATCACATTATTCAATTATTCATAATTATATTCTATAGAGAACTTCTAATTGGTGCTGCAAAACACGTCTTTGATTTTTTTATAATCAAGTATAAGCACCTACTGAGCATAATGCACCATAAATTAAAAACGTTCTCTTTAAAGCAGGTGAATTCATTGCACTTTGTTTTATATTTTTATTTTTTCAATTTACATATCGCCTTTAAAAATGAGGCACACGTTTGCTGCTTTGTCCTTTAAACAATCCCTGATGATAATTGGTATTTTGATCTTTGGATTTGTGTGCATTGGGTTTTATTTTCTTAACAGAGGATCTGTTTCCATATTTACATACAGTTACATTTTCACACTCTACGCTTGATGAGAAATAATTCGAGGTAAATAAAAACAGCTACCCACATCCAAGAATTGCACCCACGGCCTCCGGATACGGTGGCTTACATGGTAATTACCACACAAAAGGATAATCTATTTATTTTGTTTGAATGTACTGTTTCTTAAATTATAACATTAGAAAAGAAGTGTAAACATGCATTTTAAATTAGAAACTAGAAGCCTAAGCTTAAAGTTTGTAATGTTATTATACTCGTATCTTGAAAATATTTATTAGAAGTATGGGAAATTTGTATCCTGTAAAGCTTTGAAAATATTTGCATTGCATTTGGAAACCTCTAAATGTTATATCCAGCCGCGCCGTGGCTCGGTTGTTAGACCGCTTGGCTCTCACCAAGGCGGCCCGGGTTCGATCCCAGATTACCGCAAAGTGAGATTTGTGATGGACAACACGGTGCTGGGGCGGGTTTTCTCCGGGACTTCCGGTTTCCCCCGCCATCTCATTCCACCGGTGCTCCATCTTCATCTCATGAATCATCAGTGTCACCGCCTGAGGTGCCGTATATAGTAAAAGCGGGCGTTAAACACTACACATTTCATTAAACACTACACACATTTCTAAGTTATCTACTTATCTGTTGGGTTAAGAAATCAAACGTGGGTACTTTAATCATTTTGGTTCCCTGTGATATTATTGCTAATGCCCAGAATATTGTAGAACAATATAGTACACTAAATATTAGATTTGTTATAAAATTCACGTTTATTCGTTGCCAGAAGTACAATGTAAATAAAATTATATATTTGCGTTCTCCTGCCATCCAAACATGGTTTCGCCTGCCGTGGTGGTGTAGTTGGTAGCGTGTCTGCCTCACGTTTAACAGGTCCTGAGTTTGAATCTCGGTTAGGGTGAGTTACCTGGATAAGGTTTCTTTTTCCCAGGTTTTCCCTTATCCTGATAGACGAATGTCAGGTAGCTCTATGTTCCGTGTATCCCGAAATCATTTGAGCATCATTTCACCCATTTCATTTATCTTCCGATAAGGCTTAACGTTGGAGGACCTAAATTACCCAACAACGATAAAGAATTGGTTTCTCCCAAAGTAGAGACCCTACGATCGTTTCCCGGCGGTGGGACATTATTTTTTTAATCGGAATCAATCCCTATATTCCAGAGCCTACAAGTATGAATTTGTTAAAAGAAAAAAAAGTTGATCCTCGAGTTGTTCAACTGAAATCCATTCATGTGTTAAGGGGGCCTGTATTAAGTAAGAGATTTAATCGTATAAAGAAGTTCGTATACTGTTTACTTCTGTATAAGTGGTTAAATATCCCACAAAACTGTTTACGTAATATCATTCTTAAAGGTACCACAGCCATACAAAATACCTAGACAGGGCAGACAGATGAGGTTATACTACTTCTGCTGAGATGTAGCAGATTGGCAGTTCAAACTTCACCACGACGAGCGTTCTCACTGACTGGGGTAGCTTTCCAGGTTTTCTATTGTTTTCTACTGGCAAGTACCTCAAGCCTTGAAAGTCTCCTTCTCAATTCAAGTAGCTATATCATTATTATTATTTCATTTCGTATAACACAAGAAATCAAAGCTTGACATTCTCGCCTTTGTGTTGTGGGATAGCACGTCTGCCTCGCATTCAAGAGCTTCACAGTTCGAACCTCGGTCAGGGAGAGTTCTTTGGAAAAGCCTACTTCCGAGGTTCTCCCGTATCTTAAAACAATTAATCTTTGCTCTTTGGACCCTGGACTCTTTTTATCATCATTTCATCCATTGCATTCATCATTGGATAAGACTTATGTCATATATCGGTTATGCTGGAAGACGTTAACAATTGCCTGACATTGTGGCTGAAGAACGAGTAATAGGAAGAAAAGATATACACATTAATAGCGAACAATACTCTGATTGGCTGGCCCCGTAGCTCAGTCGGTAGAGAATCCGCCTGCGTGTTAGGGCTAACGTGTTTGTTTCCCGGCTGGGGGTGGGGATATTTCTCCAACCAATTCCTCATCTACCCCAGAGTCTGGAAGCATGAATGAGAGTCCGAATGTATGCGTGATCTAATGATTGAAACCCAGGGAACACGAGTTAACACCTTAGATATGTTCCAAAGGAGAACTGCCGCTGATATGACCATTGGAGTTTCTTTTTTTCTTTTTTTGTCTATCAGGGAAAACCCCGGAAAATTTTCGTTAAAAGAATAGTTAAAATCTCTACTCTGTTGGTTATTCATCATCCGTTAACAAAGCACTCTAGAGAAACACATCGAATTCTACACTTGATATCTTACAATGGAACGTGTATGAAAAGCCATACGACAATGTCACACATTATTTGGAACAGTTGCACTACGAAAGCTACGTCAGCTATGCCTGAGTTTTCGCTGAAACTGGGCGGTCTGTAGCGTCTCCTAGGCGGACGACGCTTTCCTGGGTTGACACATATCGTTTTCACGTCGCCAGCGAAGCGCAACTAATGTCATGTCATTCTGGATGATGACGTCCAAATCCTTGGTCCTGCTACATTTCCTTCTGTCTTCGTACTGCTTTCGAGGGAAAAAAGGTCTACAATTACAGGGTAAACCAAAAGGTCTTTGACATATTTAATGTTATAATCTATAAGGTTCAGGGTGAGAGGCGTCTCTTTCCGTTACATTACCATTACTGAAACTAAACTATTACGCGTTATGTTCTATGTTAACATATATACTGAGATAGTATGATAAATGAAAAATAAGTATATGTCTTGAACCTCCCTGATCTCTGTAACAAACACTGAACTAAAGACCGTATTGATATGAAGGTTCGTTCACTGAATTGAGCTGCCTTTATATTCCTAAACGAAAACTTATTTTATTTGTTTCTCTTTTGTTTACTCCCAGTAGTCTAAACTCACCTTACTGTTTACGTTTTTTTGTTTTGCCAACTTTGTTCTTCAAGAAACTGCATTTACTGAACCAAACTGAATAGTTGGCCGCGTGGCTCTAAACACTTGCTTTTTTCTATTCCATTTTCTGTCCTTCTTTACTAGACCTTTTCAATTCTTCTTCTTTCACAACTATGTTGACATACACAGTGCTCCATGTTTACTGACCAGACTTCATCAACTGTAGCTCCGTTTAATCAAAGTTTATTGTGTGGTTCGTAACATCACATGTTCGTCCATTCTGTTAAGTTCTGGTTTCTTCTTCGCCTCTCGTTCTGATAGTGCATGGAATAAATGCAACTTCCATCAAGCCTGGTTTTTCCCATGTGTACTTGCTCTTCGAGGTAATTTCATCTAGACGTGCACTTCAATACAACTCCTGAGGTCAAACTGCACCAACACTATTAGTGTCATCACTTGTGTCTGATTAGCGCAGTTGTTTAGGCGCTGGCCTATTGGTTCCAAGGTCGCCGGTTCAAAATATGCCCATACAAATGGATTAAAGTGTACTTAACAGCAACGGTGGCATGTAAAGGAACTGACCACATTTGTTATATTATATACCTTCATGTGTTGTAAATCTGTCGCATAAAATGGAAATATTTTGTTTTCAAAATATACATAGTATAATTTTTAGTTTAAAATGTGTGTAATTTTTCATTCATACATTAATTACACTGTAAATTGTGTCTCTAAATGAAAGAAACGCCAAACCAAGATAAGTAATTATTGAAAGTTCTTGTAATTTCTGGAACACCATATACAATATTTGTTGAAGACTACTGTAATACAATAAATTAAGTGTTGCACTACTAACCTGTTCTACTAAGGCATTGTTGTCTTTCAAGCTTTATTATACATATTTTGATTGCAATCTAACTCCAGTGATGTTGTCTAAATTTGTGACGAGTTTTAAAAGCCTTACTACACGAAATTTTTGCAAATATTTAAAAATTTCATTTAAAAATTTCAGGATTCTCCAGGGATATTTCAAGACAATCGAAATGCCTCATAGGCACTATGTTGTGAACGAGGAATGTCTTAAAGGTTTCCGACCTAATAAAGATACAAGACATTTATTCATAAATTGTCTTTATATTTTTTAGCATAGTTTCCTTGTAACTCTACACACCCTCCCAGCAATGCTTCCAACTCTTTTAGCCCGCCTCGGTAGCGTGTCTGCCTCACGTTCAAGAGGTCCCGAGTTTGAATCTCGGTTAGGGTGAGTTATCTGGATATGGTTTTCCCTTATCCTAAAACGACGAATGTCGGGTATCTCTAAGCTCCATAGACCCCGGACTCATTTGAGCACCATTTCATCCATTTTATTCATCATCCGATATGACAACGTTGGAGGACGTAAATTACAAAAAAAAAAAAAAAAAAAAAAAAAAAAAAAAAAAAAAACACTTTGACCGTCCAAATATGATTCGGCGTTTTCCTCTGCAAAACAATTGTTCAAGAAACTGATTACCTCTTCTTTTGACGAAAATCTCTGTACTCCGAGCGCAATTTTCAGATGAGGGAACAAAATGAAGTCGCTTGGTTCTAGATCTGGTGAGTAAGGCGGATGTTCAAGCAGTTCAAACCGTAATTCGTGGATTTTCGCCATTGCAACCGCTGAGGTGTGAGACGGTGCGTTGTCTTGGTGAAACAGATTTCCTTTTACTACAAATACGGCCGTTTTTCTGCAAGTTTTGGCTTCAGCTGGTCCAGTAATGATGCGTAGTATGCTCCTGTAATAGTTTTTCCTTTTTAAAGATAATCGATTAAAATAACTCTGAGTATAAAAAAATACAGTCGCCATCATTTTCCCAGCCGGAAAAAATCTTTTTCCTTTGTTATTTTGAGCTGGTTTCCCCTAACAGTCCATTGTTTGGACTGTATTTTTGTTTCAGGTTATGGTATATCCAGGTTTCATCTACAGTAATTAATCGGTGCCTTAACTCGGATTTATTGCGCCTAAACGGCGCCAACAGAGCGTTGGAAATGTTCATTCGAACACGTTTTTGGTCTAACTTGAGCAAACGCGGAACCCAACGAGCGGACAGCTTTCTTGTGTTTAATATTGATTTAATATATGTTGAACACGTTCTTTTGACATGTTCATAGCCTCTGCTATTTCTCTCACTTTAATTCGGTGGTCGTCTAGCATCATTTGGTGAACTTTGGCGCTGTTTTCTCGGTAGTTGTAGTTTTTGGACGTCCCGATGGTTCATCGTCTCCCAAGCTCTTACTAGGGTCACGTTTAAATTCAGATGCCCAAAATTTCACGTTAGTGAATGATGGTGCAGAGTCCTCATATACAGATTCCAACTCATCATTGATTTGCCTTTCAAAAAGCAAATATTTAGTGTCAGCTCAATACTCGATTTTGTACATTTTCATAAAAGCGCTCACATCAACTCACTCAAACGACTGTTACATAACAACTGAGGGTCCAAAATGGTTGAAACTTTGGTGACTAATTGCCAACAGATGATCAACGAAATTTACTAGCTTTTATTTACAAGTGCTACCATCTTCATGTTGAAGTCGGAAACTTTTCAGACCATCCTCGTATATATTTGATAATCACATATATACAAAAAATGCCTTTGCTTCCAGATTTAAATGATAGGAACCCACAAGAACATGCACGTAAATAAAATATCACCTTCCTGAATATAATTAAAAACACCAGAGATATATCCCTAAACTTATCTTTTCTTACAAAAATTGCATCTCTAGTCACCTGGATGTACAATGGGCTATATCTTTGGTCTGGTGAACTTAAGTTTGGAACAAACTATCCCACAGTGCATATGTATGCCTCACCATGTCAGCCGACATAGATGGGCATACAGCTTAATTTTCGTTACATAGTGCTTCCATTTTGCTCTTAAGCGTGGCATGAATAAGTGATCCTCTACCAACAAGGTGTGTCAGTTGGTATGCAGGCCATGAAGTATCTGGGCTCTTTATTTCAGCTTGCTTCTGTTCGATACCCTGTTACAACAATGTCGCTTGGATTAAGCTTATTTTACGGTTTTAGTATTGAAAAATGCTTCAGAATGATCAACATGTCAAGGCTTATTAACAAATATTGATTAGAATTTTCTTTTGTTTAGTACAAACAGCTAATGCTTATATCAACATTAATGTAAAATTTCAGCCTTGTTAAATAAAACACTTAGACCTTATAAACACTATATTTTACTAAATATTTATGGCCCAAATGACCTTGTTGTCGACGGGCCCTTAAACACCACACACACACACTAAATATTTATTGTGGGTTTTATGACGAAACTTCTAATACCTCAAAGGAGGCAACGTATATGTAATAAACTTTATATGAAGATGACCACTTCCGATATATTCTTTGTTAATTTGTGGTTTAATTTTGAATTACTAAATTTTCCATAGCTGGTAAAAGATGTTAATTTTTTTCCTTTTTTTAATTTACGTCCTCCAACGTTAAGTCATATCGGACGATGAATGGATGATATAAAACTGAAATGAGTCCAGGGCCCATAGAGCTTTGAGTTAACCGACATTTGTCATTCAGGATGAGGGAAAATCCGGAAAAAACCTTAACCTGGTAAATCATCCTAACCGAGATTCTAAATCGAGACCTCTTGAACGTGAGGCAGACCGCTACCGCCACGCTACCGAGGCGGGCTTTCTTTACGTGGTAATAGGAAAGGATGTAATTTAAAATTATTTCATAGCGACCACATATTATAAATCTTAATATCTCTCAATTGTTTCTTATATTTACATGAAATGTGTTCGCTAAATATTAAAGAAGTCCTTATTTCGAATCTTGGCTGGAATGTTTAACCGGATAATTTATTCTCGGAGTTTTTCCTTATCTGAAAATAGGAAGATGAACTTCTGATTTCCAATGACTCTGCATTTGTGTGACCCCGCATCAACTTTCCGACCATTTCATTTAGGTATTTGTCGTCCTATCACGCAGGTTGTGAGACTTGTAGTAAAAATACATCTTAACAAAAAGTAACAGAAAAGTATGATTTTCTAAGACGAATATTTTGATACTGAGTAGAAAAATTCCTGTGAATGCAAATCACCCGAGTTTTACAGAATGGAAAATTGTGGACAGGAAACTCCACCAACTGTTTCATACATAAATATTATATATGATATTTATTCATGGGCCAGCATATTGCATCAGATAAGGCTGTCTGCAGAAAGTTGCCCTGGCCATTCTTTATTAGCCATCCAATTTATGTGCAAAATATGAATTGAAGGTAACGGCAGAGAAAACATTTCGATCACTGTAACCTTCGCGGTTCTATATCTACATTCACTCCTCTGAAGAAGAGATGAGACAAAGCGAGACCAGAGGCCGGCAAAGAGCGGGGACAGAACAGGGCTACAGAGTCATGCAGTAGTCTCTTACGGAACGCCGTATGGCGCACTAACGAAGTCCCTCAGCAGCTTACAGAGATAGAGTGACACTATATAGGGGCCTTGGCCTCGGCACGCAGCTGTTTTAAGTAGAACAAGGGCAGACTTTTATAGCGCAAGCATCCGCACAATTTGTCGGCCTATGCCCAAATATGATCCGACAAATAGCTTCATAAATTGCTGTGGAGTGAAGGGGAAGGAAGGAAAGGAACCCTTGAGTAACACCCTATCTTTCGAGCGGAAGTGGATATGTCAATCCATCCGTGAAGGCTACCGAGAACAGAGAAGAAACAGAAATCGGAGCAGTCGGGCGACGCGAATCGTACCAATGACCGCTGAATGTGGGCTACAGATGTCACCGCCTGAGCCATCCTGATTGGTGCATATTGGTTGTATTTCTGTGTCAGAATACTTTAAATATTCTTTTCCTAATTTACTGTCCACTTCCACTTGCTTCTTACTTTATATAAATACTGTTCTACAATCTTGCACTCCTAAGTATATTCATTTCATAATTGCCATTTTGTACTGTTTAATCTTAGGAATTCACTCCTCCAATCTCAGTTTTTTATATTCAAATATGTTCTGTCTTTCTACCCTAAGTAGAAACATTTCTTGCACCTTTCAAATTCCTCACTCCGGTTCTTGTTAATGCAATGCCGTCCCTTTCCTGCTTATTTACTTTTCAATATAGCTTTCTCTTTCCATTCATATTTTAACCTTAGGCAAAAATCAGTGATCTCTTTGTTATTACATTAAGAGTTATTTTCGTATTTCTGTATTACCAAAATGCCTTCTTGCCTCTTTCTAAAACATTTTAAAATTTGCTTCTGTTTTCCCCAAACATTTCATAAGCCACTGTTCTCTAAACTATCTTTAAGGACGAATCTTATATACTCAACGCTTTTTTTAATGAACACTTTTCTCTACGCTTATTTGGTCAATTTGACTAAAATATTTTACTGAAGCTTACGGTGTTATACATCTGCAAGTTCCCAAGAGTTTCCAGTTGGTCTGTCGGCGAATAGTATCGATAACACGTGTTTAAATTCTGAGTGTCACTTAGTTGGTGTAGGGGAGGGGCCTCCGTAGGGGAAGGGATCCGTCCCTTTCAGCTGCCAAAGTGCGGGCGCTGCGGACCCTTAGCACTCGTGGTACCTCTGACGTTACTAGAGGAACCTCGGGCCGAACAGCCGAGCCCCTCCTTCGGGAGTTGTTCGGATTGGGATGGACTTGAGGGGGCAATGTGTTCCCGATACCCGTGGGAATCGGGTACGTCTTCGGACGGGGTTGAGGGAAGCCATAATTTCTCCCGGTTACTAGCCTGCAAAGCTAGTAGAAGGTATGCTAGATCGCCAGGCGGCCTCACCGAGGTCATATCGGTAGCCTTCAACTTTGGTGTTGGCGCGCGTAAGTGGCGTATCCACTTCCATCCCGTCTTGTGTCCTAGGACCAGATGGGGGGGGGGCCTTGTTAGTTACCCAGGTCTTGTCCTATGGAAAGCCCCACGGAGGACGCCGAGCGCCCTCTGGGACAGCTCGGATAACTCCCTGGTTGAAAGAAGCCCGGGTCTTGTTTCTACGGGTTCAAGACTAATGGGAGTAGAACCTCTGGACTCAAACTGTATGCGAGGGTATCCATCTCCTTCAGCTGCCGTGGTGCGAGCGCTGCGGATCCCTTGCACTAGTGGCACCGCTGACGTTATGAGAGGAACCTCGGGGCGAACGTTCCAGCCCCTCCCGTGTGGGAACAGTGCGGATTGGGTTGGACTCGAGGGGGCAGTGGTTCCCAAAAACCGCGAAAGATTGGGTACCTACGGCCAGGCCTCGGCCGCCCGGAGGGGGAGAGGGTTGCCTAAGAAGTCCCGGGTACTATACCTGCTAACCATAGTAGAACGTGTGCTAGATCACCAGGCGGCCCCGGTGGTTTCCTCTGCGGGCTTGATGCGCGTAAGTGGCGTATCCACTTCCACCCGTCTTAAGATGGGGTGCTTTTTAGACTCAAGGTATTGCCCCACAGGAAAGCGTCCCGGAGCTTGCATCGCTCCCGAGAGGTAGAGGCCGGGTTCTTCCAAGTTTTGGGTAGACCTCGTTGTTGAATGTTGAGTGTAATTTTACTCTAATTTCGTCACTTAATTTGGTTTGCCCGCCAGAATTCGTGAGTAATTAAAACTGATTTGTTTATAAATAAAATATAGTGAGATAGAGTAGTAATAAAACTTATGATTATTCGTAATATATTTGTGATAAATTCAAGGTAATATTTACAAGTTGCAATGTTGTCAAGAAATAAGGTGCAATCAGCAAGGAAAGGTATATGTCAAGGAAAAAGAAACAGCTGCAAGTCAAAGTAATAAAGACAACAATTAGGTGTTACAGAGCTCCCTCACAAAGACGGTATTTGCTTGCAGTTTATACAAACGCACATACAAAGCTTTGAAAATGAGAAAGGAAAGGCGATTCTCAGAGTTTGAGAAGCCTCAAAGAAAAATTGCTTTTATAGCCTCTGAAGTGGTCCACGTAACATTCTAGAAAGGAAAAGAAAACTCGCAGAACATTCTGATTATTTATAAACAGTATTTGGTGCGAGAAAACGCTCCCGCGTCTACTTACTCTATTTACACCTCCAGTTTATCGGCGTCCGAAGCTTGAGCCATAGGCTGTTCCTTCAAATAGTTTTACTTTCGTTGGTTCTGTTTCCATTAAAATCCCTTTATAATTTACACAAGTGTTTTCCTATTTGCTAGCGTTATGTTTTGTTCCTCTCTTTTGCATCATAGGATAAGTACAGCGAAAACTCATTGCGTTCACTTTGTAATGTGTACCTCATAATATTGCCGCTACTCTTTAGGGGTTTCTTTCTGAAAGCAGGAATTATTTCTGGGAAGTATTTCGCTCATTATCGTGTATAAAATAAAATAAATGCATTATTAGTGAGTCTTAGTGATCCACAATCTTCCTGGAATTCTTTACCTCGTATTTAATAAGGCCTTTAGTGTTTATTTTCTCCCCAAGCTTTAGTCATTCAGGGCATTAACTCTAATCCGAGTTTCACATTCAGCTGTTTCCTCTCGAAAATGTGTCAGTAATATCATTGCGCATCATTATTGTACAATTTATCTTTATTGCCAGGTTGTCTTACTTCTGTTGAGTGTAATTAGCTACCTTCGTAGAATTTTCTCTGTTTTGAATTTTAATCCGTTTTATTAAAGGCAACTAAATATAAGCAGTCTGTTTCTGCTATCTTTATATTAATTTGTACTACATTATTATACACGCAACTTATCAAAGAGCGCAGAGAAAATATTTCAGCCCGCCTCGATAGCGTAGATGGTAGCATATCTGCATCACGTTCAAGAGGTACCTAGTTGGAATCTCGGTCAGGGTGAGTTACCTGGACAAGGTTTTCCCGGGGTTTTCCATATCTTAAAAGACGAATGTCGGGTAACCCTAAGCTCCATGGAGACTGGCTCCATTTGAGCATCATTTCACCCATTCCATTCGTCGTCCAATATGACTTAAAAAATTAAAGGACGTAACCTAAAAAAAGGCTGATAAGATGAAAAATGATGGGTGCATATGGATTTTGTAAAGGAGTCATTTCTGGAAAATTACAATATTTGGATTATTTATTTTTAAAAGAATAGATTGGTTACCTATGGACACATTTAAGCAGGTCAGTGGAAAATTGTTATTGAGGTAAAAAAAGGCTAACGCACTTCTTTCAAGATAAAAACAGAATAATTCTTTCCCAGACAGATACACTCTGGAGCGCGGGACGTTATTCACGAATCCCTACTGCTCCAGGATGTTTAGCAAGTCTCGGTGTGGTTGAAATGGTTAAAAAGTAGTAATTATTTGTGATGGTGAATGAAAAGGAATATGAAGAACATAGTAGCTTTTTACAACTCGTCCACTGCTTAACCCACTGTGTAGCTCAAGTTTCGTCAACTTGCTCTCAAGATATTGGATCACATATACGTTTTTCATTTACTTTACACATAATATTTATCAACAAGGAGAGTAACGGATGAGAAGGTTTATTTTGAAATTTAGCTTCCTGAAAGTGTTTAATAAGCGTCATTATATTGCTACAATTGGCATGTTGCTAATTTTAGCATATGAATTCTAAATAATAGGGATAGAAGTAGTGATAATGGTAACACAAGGAAGGTTGCGCATTATAAACGTGTACCTACAAGAGACGCCCAATCCTTATGGACCAAAACCTTTATCAGTTAATAGTAATCCATAAATCACAAGTCTACAAAACACCAATTATAGATTTCCAAACTCTCTTGAGCCTTACAGTATGTGACAATCTGATAAGCGCTTCAATGTGCATACTTATTAATTCTAACTTTCTTATGTAATATCAAAACTGCATTTATTTCAGAATGTTTTTAGCTAGTTTGCTCTTCTGTAACTACAGAAGGTACTTCCATAATTTTAAATGCTTCGCTGCAATGCTAACTGTGAAAGAATACAGGCGAGAAGGTTGCGAAAGTCATATACTTTGACGAAACCTTGTAGCCAAGGAGAATTTTCAAGGCTTTTAGGTAGAATTTCTTATGTTAATTTATTTAAAATGTGCGGAAATTCTTACATGTTTAAATGCATGCAGTTTGTTGATAAGCAGTGTACTATTCCTTGAGAGATAGACCACAAAATTGAAGAGGAAGGGGTCTTAGTATTTTTAAACTTTATTTTCAAAAAGAAGACAAGCAACTTCGGAAGCTATAATTTTAGACTGTGACGAATCAATAGTAATTACCTTTTGTACCACGCAGTTAGTTGGCCGAGAAATTATTGCCTTCCACCTAAACACTGATATCGAGATTTTACCCGAAAAACCCGTTTTGAGACTCGCTAAATAAATAAAAAGAACGGTATTTTTACAAAATCACTGTGTATAATAAAAAACTCCAAAACAGTAAAATACCATTCTTGATATTGAGTTCAGCGTCTTTTAAGGGCGTTACAATAAGATATTCGGGAAAGTTCCACACCCTAAACAACAAATTACTTACTACTTACTATCCGACATTACAGCCCTATGTGGGCCTTGGCTTACTTCACAATCAGTCTCCATGCTTTCCTACCATTAAGCTTCTCTCTCCATCCTTTCACCTTCATAGTGCTGAAATTGTCAAACACTTCATCAATCCAACTCATCCTAGGTCGTCATTCCTACCTTGTCGAGTATAGTCTTGCTTTAAGCACTCTTCAAGGTATTCTATTCGTCTCCATTCGTTCTAGATGTTAAATCCATGTTAGCCTAGTTATTTAATAAAGCGTACTATACATTCTCTTTTAATAATTTGCTTAATTTCCTCATTATAGCTTATCCTCCATACACCTTGTTCTACTACACAGCCATATATTCTTTTTATTATCTTACGTTCAAATTTTCTTAATTTCTCTTGGTCAGAATCTGTCAGTATCTATTCCAGTCGGAGTTCTTAGCAATTAAAGAAGGTATAAAATGGTGTACTATTAATGGGAACAGTGCCCGTATTCTTAGTGATTCACAATCAGCTCTACTCGCTATTAATGATAAATACAATTTAAATTCATTAGCATATGAAATCAGAACCTTGCTTCAAAACCATCCAGGACATATTTGCGTGGGATGTCTTAAAGGACACAGTGGAATTTTAGGTAACGAGAGAGCTGATTGCTTGGCTAAGAAGGCTGCAGAATCCAATCTTCCTGTGACGTACTCTTTATGTCCTATTTCTACTGTAAGGAGAATAATACATTAACATATTCTTGAAGAATGGAACCAACGATGGCTAACAACTCCAAATGGAAGTTTAACAAAGATATTATTTTTCTCTAGTGTATATGACAGATGTAAATGTGAAACTCTTGTACCAAATTTTGTTTTGACACAATTTTTAAGTGCACATGGTAAATTTGGTGAATACTTATCACGTTTTCACTTAACATCCAACCCCGAGTGCATGTGTGGTGAAGAATTTCAAACTGTAGTTCATCTCCTTTTCTGTTGTTCCATTTTCTGGAGACAAAGTCAAGAATTAATATGCAAGCTAGACTCTCTAGGAACGGAATTTTCTGCTCCGCTCAAATCTTTGCTAATGAAGCCACAACAGTATAAGTACTTCATGATGTTTATAAACCCAGTGTTTAAAACGTCTGAAATAGTTTAAATTAATATGCATTAGATTAAAATATCATTTCTTCCTTCTAGTATTTAAAATATTTTTGTTAAAATTGTACATTTTTTATGTATCAACTCTAACCTTAATATACCACTGTGTAAAATAGGGTTCAATAAATCTGGATCTAAAAAGAGTCTGTCAGTGTCCAGGTCTATTCCCCATATGTAACTACTGGCCTTATCAACGATTTATATATCAAGATTTTATAAACAACCAGTTACCTACTGAAAATTTTCAGAATATTTAATTTTATCAGATGTCTGTAACGATATCGGCTAGAATACCTTATCTTCCGGATTATTTTATAATAAAGGAAGTTTATATATTGAGTTTTATGGGAAAAATCTGGTGTCTTCTACTTTCAGATGAATTTTGCTTATCTGGTAAAGCGAAACAGAGAAATGAAGTCGAAATAAACAACTGTATATTTCGTTAAAGCACACAATAAGTTTAATATATTCCTTTTTGCGATGGAGTTATGGGGGCTTTTCAACACAATAAGTAATATAATTCTGCTTAATTTGGTGCTTGATTCATTAAAATGTTCAAATACTTACTGTTTTAAATAAATATTCAAAGCTATAATTTTACTTGGTATTAGAGTAATAATTTCGCAAAATTTCACAGAAAAATATATCAAGAAGGGTTTAACTTAGAAGTCTTCGTCCGGCTTGTTTTGCATAAAAATTAATGGTTCATATGTTGGCTAAACTGGATGTCCAATATTCCTATAACCCATAGTGATAAAGCAGTTTGAATGAGGAAACAAATCTTAGATTTTGGTACTTTTTGTGTTTGTTTATTTTAGTGTGTTTTAGAATAACTAACCTAAGGGTATTTTTGTGAAAAGAAAATACGATAGGATATATTGCTAAACAAATGTCACAACAGTGCAAAGTGAAGTTAATTTGTAACCAAGCGATACTGATAAGTGAAGAAATAAGTGAAGGCAGTGGAGAAACATGATTCTTTTCTTTTCCAAAATGATGTACTTCTCTTTTCACCTAACCACGCAAACGTTGCAGTAAGCTTGCCTAGTAGTCACCATTGATATCTTTATCCGTTTCCAAGTAATCAATAAAAATAATGACCTGTGGATCTCAGAAAACACTTGCCATAAACTTCTTAGCTGACAAAATTGACTTTGCCTTTTTGGAGTTGATTCACTTGGTGCACACCACTGCTTTGACTGTGATTTACTTTCTGCGGTGCAGTGATGTATTCAAGATTTCTCCATGGTAATAGGCCGTCTCAAATATTCACTGGAGTATTTACTGTAGAGTTCCAAATTCTTAATAGATCCTTAACAAATTCTTTTATTTGCAACTTTTGATCAGGTGTCAACAAATGCGGCACCCATCATGCACAGACCCGGTGAAAGCCCAAAACATTACTTAAAATAACCCCTGCACTTTCTTTTGATATGTTTATAGCCTCTTACTTCTTAAACAGTTTTAATCTGCGGTCTTTCAAACTAAACAATGATTTCTTTTTTCAATGATCTCTGGAGTTGTGACTTCCACAGGAGTCCAGAGCGAGACTTATCACTAGTGCTCGAACGTCCCATTTTAAACTATGCTACCCACCTTTCAATTATTGTATATGAAGGGACAGAGTCTTTCAATGTGCTGTCCATTTTCTACCTGATTTCTTTAGGTATTATGCCTTCCCAATGTAAGTAATCACTGCTCATTTCTCCAAATCGTACATTTTAGTGAAACCTTTACTCTTGTCTTGTTTAAAATATGGTCATTCGAAAACTAAACGAGCTATTGACCTGTTAGTATGCATACAAAGTTAGTCTAGAGTTAAACTATATGATGTTATCTGTCAAACGAGCCCAATGGCGCCCGCCTCGGTAGCGTAGATGGTAGCGTGTCTGCCTCACGTTCAAGAGGTCCCGAGTTTGAATCTCGGTCAGGGTGAGCTACCTGCATAAGGATTTCTGCGGGGTTTCCCTTATCCTTAAAGACGAATGTCGGGTAGCTCTAAGCTCCATGGACCCTGGGCACATTTGAGAATCATTTCAGCCATCTCATTCACCGTCCGATATGACTTAAGGGTATGTATGACTGAAATTTTCAAATTCTGAACTAATAATGCTAGCTTTTTCAAATTTACACCATAGGTGTAGTATAGTGTAAACATGTTACAACCTAAATTTAACAATTGTTCTCCAGCAGTTTAGAAATTATGATAAATTTTGTATGTTTTTTGTTACGTCACTAAAAAAGTCCCTTGCGACAAAATATTTTGAATTTTGGTCTAATATTTTAACCCCATGTTCATAATACACATACTTTTTGAAATTGCACTGGGTTTTTCTGTGTCTCCTTTAGTTTAGGTCACAATTTTTTTTTAATTTACAAATATTCTTTTTTGTCAAAAAAACTGTAAGTTTTGTGTTTGAAAATTAAAAATATATGCTTATATACATTTCACAATAAAACCTAGGGCAATGTCCATTCCTCTTGATATTCTGAACCTGTGTAGGAAATTTCATGAATGTAGTACAAAAACTGCATCGCAAGGAGCATTTTACAGGAAGAAAAATGCTGAAAATATGAACATTGAGAAAACAGCGATTAAAGATTTGATTGCATAACTCACATTAAAATCCACCAGGCTGATAGGTTGGACCCTCAGATTTCGTTTTCCTCTCCTCTGTTGCTGCTTTTTCCACCTTTTTCTTCTTTAGATGTTGCTTTTCTTCTGCACAACTTCGCTTCTTGCTTTGCAGGATACGAGTCTGATCTCGCTGCACTGAAGTTTTCCTTGCTGAGTCTACTACACTTTCACCTCTGATATTTTGCTGCAGCTCCAATGACTTAAGACTACCCATGTTAAACTCACTGATGCTTTTAATAACAGCAAGATCCAATTTTTGTTTTGATATGAAAACTTCCTTTGGGCACTTATTCCATATGACATGATGCAAAGATTCATTGGCATTCTGTGTTTTTCCTGTTTTGCACCTCTCTAGTAATGTTGTAGAAGCCAGCCTCTGATATATTGGCAACATTGTAGGAACTATTTTGTCTGAAAGCCTTATTTTTCTTTTCTTGAATTGAAAATTTAAGAACGGAAAACAGACAAAGAATGTGGATGTAGGCAAAAGAGGGCGACTCTCTGACAGAGTTTAAAGGCCACCGACATTTAAATAAGCATTTAAAAATGGCGTTCGGAGGCAAATTATGCATTTTTCACATTCGGAAAGGTCTAAATTATTTTATAGAATTAAAATAAAAAAAGTCGTTATTTTCACGATTTTCATGAAATTTCAGTCATACATACCCTTAACGTTTGAGGCGCCATCTCTACGTGACGCCTGGGACTCATCAGCCTAACCTCGTTAATGACCCGTTTTATTCGAAACTACAAAGTGTCTCTGCAAAAAACTTGTATCACATAGTACAACTAATCCAATGATTGAGTGGAGCTTCTTTACTTGAAATTGTTTATTTAGTTTATTTAAAAAATAAAATGTCAGAAAATTTATTGAAAATTTTAGAGGTTTACAAAGAAAAAGCATAAGTTTCTCTTTCAAACGAATCAGTGTACTCAGAAGCAATGAATCAACATCAGGTAAAAATTTCACATTTATGTGTCAAGTGGGTTCAAGGAAATGGTTCATCAAAACAGCTAATTTAACATTAGCGGGATGGGGCTTAACGAGTCCCCTTAACCATTTTTAAGATATTTCTTGTTCTTAGTTTTCATTTTTAAATATTTTCACTCCTCAAACAGTAATTCGTTGTTGATTTTTCCATTTTAATCACACAAACAGACCGGATTTCAAAATTTGTATTGTACCTAGCTATAAGGTAATGTGTATTAAAATATTGCTGCAAATATTCGTCTCGATTCTTCTGTGGATCGAACAACAAAATTTTGTGAGAATTGCTTGCTGAGAAGGGTAGAGAAAGTCGTAATAATGTAGCACTTCAGATTTTATGTCTTGAAATTTCTAAATGAAGTGTATGAGGCTGTTTACTTTGAATGTGTTTTACATAACTTAGAGGTTCTTGAAAAACCCAAGAGTTCATTATCACATAAAGTTAAGTTTGGATACTTTTGAATTATAACTTCAATACAATAGTCAAGATATGAGCTTATAAACCAGTTTCCGGCTGGTTGCTCTTAACACTGGGCTACTATGGTATAAATACTATCTCATAAGTAATGTAATTTTTAACAAAATCATTTATTTCAAATGTGCTTTAACAATTAATTAATTCTCAAAGTAAAGACCATTAGATTCTAAGGTCATGAGCCATCGTTAAGACAGATTTGTTATTCCTCGATGGTACCAGTCTCTGGTTTTTGATGCGAAGAATTCAGTGACACCCACTTGCACTGCTTCAATGTCAAAAAAAAAAAAAAAAAAAAAAAGCGATAATCTGATGGTGCGAGATCAGGGCTGTATGCTGGGCGTGTTAGCAGTTTGATTCCTCCCAGTTCCTGAATATTTGACATGGTTGTTTATGCAGTATGGGGTGTTGCATTGCCATATTGTAATAGAACTCAATTTCGGTTAACTAATGCTTCGTATCTACGTCTCAAAATTTCATGAACTCGTTCCAATTGTTGAGAATAAAGATGCACATCAATCGTCTGCCTATTTGGAGCAAACTTCCAGTGAATCACGCCTTCAAAATTTCACCAGACAAATAACACTGCTTTGGGACAGAAATGCTTTTTTTAACTATTACTTTGGCAGGTTGGTGGGGATCAAGCCACTATTTTGAGACACCAAGGTTCCCGTAATATACCCATTTTTCATCACAAGTGACAATTATGCTGACAAATCTATCATACATATGACTGTGGATAAGCTGACGATAGATAGTCACTCAACGTTCAGCCTGTTGAGGTGTCAGTTTATGAAGTACAGATCTACAGCTTCTGTCCAAGTGTTTTAATTTGGCGATGTATGGTAATTTTTGATGTACCAAGCACTTCTGAAATCAACGTTCCTGCTGGGGGATGCCGAGATCCTGACTACATCACCTCCCTGTATCGGTTGGATGATCGCCCACCTATGATTTGCGTAAGTGGCCGTGAGGCCAACGGTCGGGTTGGTAGGCTTTGGTACTCTTGAGCTACCGCACCAGGGTAAAAAAGTACTTTTGAAAGCCTATTGGTAACTTTTTGCAGATTTTTCGCAAAACTTGGTGTGTATCCTCAATTCCCGTATGGGAGGGAATCCGTCCTCTTCAGCTGCTGTGGTGCGGGCGCTGTGAACCCCTAGCACTCGTGGTACCTCTGACGTTACTCGAGGAACCTCAGGCCGAACATTAGAGCCCCTCCCGTCGGGGAGTTGTTCGGATTGGGTTGGACTCGAGGGGGCAGTGTGTTCCCGACACCCACGGGGAATTGGGTACCTCCGACCAGGCTACGGCCGCCCGGATGGGGTAGAGGGTTGCCTAAAAGGTCCCGGGTACTAGCCTGCAGAGCTATCAGAAAGTGTACTAGATCACCAGGTGGCCCCGCCGAGGTTTTCGGTAGTCTTCCCTGCAGGGTTGACGCGCGTAGGTGGCGTATCCACTTCCATCCCGTCTTGACGTTGTGCTCAGTGGGGGCTTTTTAAGAAATCAGGTATTACCCTATGCAAAGAGCCCCGGAGTATCTATCGCTCCCGGTTAGAAGGAGGCCCGGATCCTTCGTCCTACGGGTCCAGGACTAATGGGAGTAGAACCTCTGCACTTAACACTTAACTGTGTATCCTCAATAGTCCATAATTTAGGTCCTCAAAAACATGGTTAGTCTTTAGAGCTTTCGTCTCCATTATTGAAACATTGGAACCATCGTTATGCTACACACTCACTAACGATTCCTTCTTCCAGTGTACATATTCTTCGAGCTGCGGAGTTCGCTTTATAATCTTGCTTCAAGTAATATTTTAGGACTCTAAGTTCGAACTTTGTTGTCTCCATTTTGTGATTGTTTATTGACAACTGAAGACTGATACATGCTCGCGATGTATGCAATACTAGCCATGGCATCCTGTAAGTAATATTGCCATACCAAAGAACTCTAGAAACAACCTAATAACACGCCAGCACATTAAGCTGCCCAAGTGATTCACGTTATCTTCCGGTAACAAGAGGATCTCATTAACAAACACAGCTTAATAGCAACTTACTTTGCTGTAGGTCTCGAGTTTCATAGTTTAGGACACTATTAAAATTTTTGGTTTGAATCCCGGTTATGGCATTAAATTTATGGTTAAAACATACCTTTCTAAACTTGTTTACACACGGATAGTGTGACCAACATTAATTTTAAATAAAATTAAGTTCATTAACCTATTACGATAATCTCGTATATATTTATATCAGTCTTCAGTTTTATACGAGTTTGAACTTTACGATATATGCACAGGGGACTTATGAAAGTCTTTCGTTCTCTTTCGCAGATTTATTAGTAAATATTTGTGACTTTATCGTATTTTAATTTCGTGCACAATTGTTTCTCAATGTTTTACCATTTCAAGTCGATTATACGGCTATACCTAGTCCTTATATTGTGTCCTTATATTGCTTTGGAGAAAATACGAAATTACAAAAAGTAATTTATTAAAAATCTCCCAAACCCAAAAGGTATATATTTTCTAAAACTAGAAATAAGAGAGATACCACTAGCTCCAAAAAGAAATAATTCAATTTTGGATTATTTCACCAAACCTTCTTTTCTCAAAATAATATTCTTGCATTCCTATATTTCTTTTTCACAAATTATGAGAGGTTGATAAATGAAATTTCAGCGGGTATATGCAAAAAAAAAAAAAAAAAAAAAAAAAAAATAAAAAAAAAAAATAAAGTTAAACTTTCTGAACCACAATCATATTTTTTTCTCTATGTATACCCGCATTTTAACTACAATAGTCACATCGGCGGCTGTTGTCCTTTGGAACACATCCCAGATGTTATATAGTAAACATTGGCTTTTAATAATCAAATCTCGCACACATTCGAACTCTCATTCATATTTCCAGACTCTGGGGAACATAGGGAATTATCTTGTACGGAGAGAAATTCCCACCCCCAGGCGGTAATCAAACCCAGGACCACTAGCAACAGGAATAGTTGCCCCAAGGGCTGAGCTACGTGCCGTACCTGTCATCTGGTTGTGTCTTTCAGGGTAGAAGTGTCGGCAGGTGCTTAGCAGAAGATGACCCGAGTTCGAATCTCAGAGTGAGTTGCCGGGATAACGTTTTTCGGGGTTTTCCTTTATCCTGACAGAGAATATTGGATAACTCTAAGCTCCATGGACACCGGACTCATTTGAGGATCACTTCACCCATTTAATTCATCGTCCGATATGATTAAACGTTGGAGGACGTAAATTAAGGGAAAAAATACCGCTCTTGGGAAAACTTCCTCCTTCCTCCTCTGGTGTGTCGGGCCGTTTCAAGACCACAGTAGGGTGGGATGCCGGTTGTGATGGCCTGCCGGGGAGTTTCCAAAGGTTAAAGTGCCCTCTGCACTATCGTGGCTTCTTGGGACGACTGCTGTCTATCTCCTCTCGCATCATCCTTCCTCCTGGGGGTGCCCCACTGGAGAGCATAGGTACAATAAGCCAATTTGGGACTTCGTGCCGATTCCCCTCCGTAGCGTAGTCCAGTCCAGTATCTGAGAAAAAGGAACATTAATTTATATTTTATGAGTAAATTTTATTATGTTTCTGCTGAACGTAAATAATTTTACAGACTCAATCACTAAAGTTATCGATGTAAGCGACCACTTGAAATAATTTTCATAATTTATAGATTATTTCGTAAACATTGCAGGGCAAACCATTTAGAACTTTGAGAGCAATGGCCATTGAACTCAAGGAGTAATTTCCATGTGTTTAGAATACTTTTACCCCTTAAAAATTAGGGACGGTAACTATTTTGAACATGTTTCTTGTGCATTTTTCATTTACAATACATTTAGCATTTATTTTTGCTTTTGAGGTTATCTTTTACAGTTCCACACGAACACGCACCATTATCTAAACATTGTGTCTGTTCAGGAACCCTCAGAATTTATATAGCTGCTGAAATTTCAACATCAAATTTTACACACGTTATACAAAATATTACTACGAGTAATCTAACTTTTTGAAAAAGCGGTTTTATATAAGTGTTGTAATATTATAATTTTGATTATAATGAATTAAAATTCATATGTAATTGCAAGATGTTTTATTTGTATTAATTGCTGTACTACTATTATATTTATGATAAATAAAAATAAATTGGGGATGGGAAGCATATGTAGATTACTGCAATAAGCAAGAGAGAGAAGGGATAGCTTGGATGAGAACAGGAATAATATTTCTAAGAGGGATAAGATGTAGGGAAAAGGGAATATGTGAATTTTGTGGTAGAAAAGAAAGCATAGAACACTATGTAACAGAATGCGAGAAGGTTGCAATATGGAGAAAAAAAGGTTTAGGAAGAAAAATGGGTGAAAGTAGAGAAGAGGATAGTAGCTTTAAAAATGTTAACGGGCAGGGAGGAAAAGAAGGTAAGAAGTATTGGTTAGTTCTTACAGAAAGTAAAAGAAAAATGGGCCAGAAATGTAAAGAATATAAGGAAGAAATATGAGGGTGAAGAAAGGGACTAATTAAGTAATCAAGGAGGTATGGAGGTTAAGAGCTATCTGGCAGAGCAGAAGACCAGGGTGTCATGTAAGCCAAGGTAGCAACAAGGTAAAGACAAATAAATGTAGCCAAAAATTGTAAATTGTAACATTTTGGAATTTTTCATTTAACATTTAATGTAATGTAATTTAATTTTTAATTCAATTTAACATTTTCTGATTCTAAAGCAGCATTATGTGCAATAAGGTCATATAAAATGAGGTCCAACCAAATTAAAGAATGTCACAAAATTATCCAACAAATTCAAAAACTACAGAAAAGAATTATATTACAATGAATACCTGCACTTTGTGGAATTGCTGGTAATGAATAGCTGATTTTCTTGCCAAAAAGGTGCAAATTTAATTCCGAACAAAAGGAAAAACTTACCCTTTACATCCATAAAATGATTAATCAAAAGCAAATATAAAAAGCAAACAAAACCAATCAACATCTAACAAAGCCAAAGATAAAAAAATGGAACATTTTAATTAAAAATCCAGAAATTATTCCAGAAAACCCACGTAAATTTTAGATTACTTACGGAACATGATTATTTGGCCAAGCACTTACACAGAATAGGAATTTATACAAGTCCAAATTGTCCTCTGTGCAACAAAGAAGAGGAAATGACTGAAGAACATCTTTTAACCTGTGAAGCCCTATCTGCGGACCCACTACACAAAAATATTGGAGAGCAAGAGAGCTAATGGCTTTATTGCCAAAGCCTAGCATTTGAAAACAACAACAGTTTGGAATATACACAATAAATATATCAATATGTATGATCTAGAAAAGAATGCACAAAGCATTTTCTTCAGGACTATATAATATAATATTAATTATGCAGCAATATTGCTTATAGATAATATCATAAAATAATGCTCGGTTAATGTACGTAATACTTCGTGCAACACCAGCATTTGTCTTGAGGAAGTGCTGAAACCTGGTCGCGTGTAATACCGCGTGCACTACCAAGGACAGCTACTTATTTATCAGCCTTTTTTATATGTATCCCTTGGTATGTATGACAATGAATGAAGCATTAAATTCCTTGATAATCCACCTGAGATATGAAAATAAACTTGACCACTACGCTATTTGCCGCATTAGCATTTTGCACTCAAAATGTGCTGTCCGCGGAAGCACTCGAAGCTTTAGGTTGTGGTCGTTAGGGGCGCCTCTGCGGACAAACTGCGTGCTGAGAAATTTTCGCTGCTCAGGTGTTTCCATGCAAGTCCGCGCGCGGGTCACGGAGTGTTGAACTGTGATTAGTAACACGTGGTTTGTTTCTCTTTACAGGAGCGGTGGATCTAAATGCTCCAGCCATTCGTCTTCAACAACGACGTGTTCTTGAATCCTAGTGACATTTGTTGTGGATTATTTGTGGTAGTTAAACAAGTGTTCCAACATAGTAAGATGGTAAACCTTCTTGGAGTAGTGTTGGAAATGGTAGTTGTTATTTTACACTTAGCGATTATCGTGCATTTCCTTTCTTCTATGCATACCTACGACTTGGAATGTGAAATAAATGTATGTTAGTGTTTGTAACTTGTGAACAAAACTGTTTACTATGAAGATTATTGAGGATATGCCCCCTTTCAGCCTGGGGTATGCTGACAAAGAAATCCAGGTTTAATGTATAAATCAGTGTGTTTAATTAGCTACAGACAGCGAGTGTCCCAATTTTACCGCCGGGAAACCAGTCAAACGCGACATCCATAACACCGACGTTATTACGAAATAGCTTCTCGCGGGCTACCGGTTCGACTTTCACTGTTTTTGATTAATAAAGACGTTCAAAAACATATTATTAACATTCCTTTGGTGCTAGTGACAAATACAAACACTATATTGTGGTAACTTTGTGTTTAGGACAGTTGGAAGTTAATTTCTGTGCTTGTTGGATATACAAAACACAAATTGAAGCTTCTGTGTTAATCGCCGTGTTTGTTTGTAATCCATGGACTTGTTCGCCCACGTAATGAACGCATTGCCAACTGACTCATTCGTTGTGAGGTTAATGTTGAGCATGGTGTTCGTCCGCGTTGACTGAAGCATCATGGATGACAGCGAAGTGGTGATGGGCGAAAACGCGAGTGAAGCGTTGCTCCAGTTCGGGAACGATAGCGTGTTTTGGGTGGTGGTAGAGGCGTCCACGACATACCCGACGGGAACTGGGGTGACTATGTCAGACGATGTGGGCGCCACAGTGTTCGGGGGCTCTAATGCCAGTGGTGTGGTAGTGAATGTGGTAAAGCGTAGCGGAGGGGGTAGTGTTTTCGAGAGCGATCTCATTATACCCCTGTACGTGGTCATCTTTCTACTGTCCGTCGTGGGAAATTCTCTCGTCCTCATCACCCTGGCCCAGAACAAAAGAATGCGCACCGTCACCAACGTCTACCTTCTTAACCTGGTGAGTAAAGCATTTTAATTATCAAATAAACTCTTCATTTTTTCTTTAAAATATTAGTGGAGGGGTGTAGATTTAATGTCACCTCTTTCATTACAGAAGTAAAGCATACATTTTCTTAATTCTTGTACATTTAAGATTTTTGAGAAAGAAATTTATGCATTTGTAAAAGTGAAGACATTGTACACGAATTCCCTATTTATTTTCTTACCTTCATTCATATTTCTGTGAAAATAATATATCAGTACATTACATAGCTTATTTGGAAAATGACCAATACAGAAATAATGAAAGCAATGGAGGAAGTCTATAAATTGAGCAATATTTAAAATCACCAAAACACACAAATTGCATTGTATTTCCTTTTACGCATTGAAGTGACTGTCGCCATTAGAATAATATTCGAGTGGTTTCTGAAATTTTTTTCTGTAAAATATAGTTGTTAAATTCAGCAGACAGAAGAGGCTAGGTGTGGATCAGAACACTGTTTTCTGAAAACTTTATTTTATTTATAATACGATTAGAACATCAAAATTTATTTGGAAATTGCATAAAACAGAATAAATTTTAGAGCCTGATCAAAATATATTCTATCACTGCTATTATGCTTCAGCAAAGGCTCTCGTAATTGTTATGTATTAAAGAATTACTTACCTTTAGCGCCATGTCCATTTAAATTAAAATCGATCGTTTCATGAGGCACAAATATCCCTAAGAAGGAATTTGAAATAGTTTCGAAACGTAGGATTTTTAATAAAATGGTTATGAATTAGACGCAGTTTAATATATATATATCACTAACTTTGGGCAAGTATTTTATTAAAATAGCGATTTTTTCTTTTTGGAGTTGCTATAGTATGTCAATTTAGAAATATAAGTGTGAGTGTAGGGATTTGAAGATTAATAAGTGTTAAGGGTAGAACTTATTTATAATTTTGAAGGTCAATGTTTTATTTTAAACGGTCAGAATATTGATGATAATATTTTATTTTAAATTCTTATTGCTTTATCTTCTCTATAAGTAATTATTTCTCAAATGTTAAGTTAATTAACAGTTTAAAATCCTACATTTGTTGAAGATTTGTTAAAACTTAAATTACTGAAACCACTACAATTATTTATGGTGAATATTATGGTTTAAAAATCTAATTTTAGAACTAAGAAGTCAATGTGAACCTTATACTCCAGTCAAAATGATATTTACACTATTTTGCAGGTAAATGTCTTGCGTGTGCTAAAAGGTAGGCTTGAGGAATATGTCTTGAGGTTTTCTGTATACTTTAAAGGAGCAAATCCCAATTTTGCAAATACTAATAATACTAGAATGGATAGAAGCTACCGCCCAAATTTCTGCTGTTAACGAAACCACAATAATTTGTGGCCAATCGGTCAGAAGTCTTAAGAATGTAATTCTTTGTAAGATTTCTCACTGGTTGAACAGTTTTTCATTTAACCCGATTGTTATTAGCAAATCTGTGCGTGACGTTAGGTGCAGGAACGGTAATTACAATGTTTGAAGTAACTTGAATTTCAGTCATTATTTGTGTCGGTAGTGCTAATTCATGTAGTTTAATAATACTATAGTACAGGAATGCTTTAAAAAAAAAAAAAAAGAGAATAAAAGATTGGGGAAAGAAACTTTTTGGCGGGGAGGCCTTTCTCTGGTTTTACTTGATTTTGTTCATTTTTGGAAATTTAAAAATGTTTATGATGTTGGTCCAAATTTAAGTCATTTGTGTTTCCTATTTGTCTGCCTAAGGGAGGAAGGAGTAGATCGACAATATTTGTGTTTAAACTTTCAAGTGACTTATTAACTTCGTCTTAGTTTACAAGATTATATGTTCGTTTAAGTAAGATATTTATTTATGGAAGTGTGTTTTATGTATAGTTAAATATTACAAAGGTTGGTGGTGTTAAGAAATGACTTACAACAAAGTTAGGGCATCTAAGAGTATTAAAGTATTTCCAGGTGCTTCTTATAATCTCTTGACTAAATAATTAGAACGTTTAACCTTATTTTTGTCATGTATAGCTAATTTATTGATATTGTCAGTATATTTTGCTATGACCAGTGCATTACATTTGACCCAGTGAAGAGTTATTTTAAATAAATAAATTTTCCCAACGGGTTATTTATATGCGAGTTCCTAAGTAACACCATAAATCCTACTACCAGTACAACAAAATATAGGCGTTTTGGTTTCTTCCTATTCGGATTGTCGCAAAAATGATTAAATTGTACTAGGGTAGGGAATGCCTAGAAAACTACGGGCCACAATGCTCTACATTCCAGATTTATAAAGTTCTAATGAATATGTAATTGCAATGTGACTCAAATATAGAACAGAATACAAAGGATAATTTTTTTCCCTTGTTCCATTTATACCTCGCCTTTAACTGCTATGGTCATATCGGCGGCCGTTCTCCTTTGGAACATACTGAAGGTATTATCTCGTTATCTTTGGTTTTTAATCATTAGATCACGCACAAATTCACATTCTCATTCATACTTCCAGACTCTGGAGAAGATGAGGAATTATCTTTGTCGGAGAAAAATCACCATCCCCACCGCTGGTGCTCTACCGACTGAGCTAAGGGGCCAGCCAAAAGATAATTTTTTTTAAAAAAAGGCATATCCTAGCTAATTAAACTACATGGTATTTCAATGACACATTGAAATTATCCTTCTATTCCAGAAATTAATTTCAAATTATATTTTATCTAAGTAGCAAAATAATGTGGTATGTTTTGTTTATAAGTAGCTGTATCCTGATTAACGTTTAACCTTTACAACCTTTAACAAACGGTTGTTAAAAAGTACAAAATTATGAAATTATGTTCTACTTAACTTAATTTGAGGGTATATGGATAATTTAAAGTCGTATATAAATAATTAACATTAAAAATTCTGCTTAAATTCTTCTAATATGCCAACCGTTTACTTTTCAACTATATATATTTAAGGGGGCTGTGTATTTTAAGACCCGGGTTAGCAAATTAAGGGGCTACGCTAGGTAGCGAACCATGGTTTAGAAAGACAATCGGTTGCCTTACGTACGTGGGCGCGAGGCCGGCAGTCGGGTTGGAAGGCGTTACGCAATGGCTTGCGTTTATGTTTAGTACAATGACATATCATTCCATATGTTCAATCAATGTAATGATCTTATTTTTAAGACACTGTGAAATAATTTGATTTTATTTAATAGTTTGTATCTCAATAGTGCTTCAGACAAAAGCCCTAGCATGCTTTGGTCAGTTTGGGCTAGATTTTTTTTGGAATTTCAATATTTAGTGACAGAGTAGAATTCTAGGTCCGATTCGCATAATTGAATAAATCATTATAAACTACGGTTACCTTACACAATTTCAATTTGTATTTAAATGTTTACTTAATTTACTCACGTAAAGCGCAACCATTTTAGAAAGATAAACAAAATTAATAATACTTTAAAACTATGTGCTGTGATAACCGTCAAACATTCTAACCCTTTGGTGTAATCAAATAATTTTCGGCATGCAAATATAGATTTTCCATTGTTTGTATTTATCTCATTGCGATCCCCATAGTTGCTATTATAAGTAGTTGCCGAACTTCTAATATAACAATGAATTAATTATCGATGCAGTTTTATCATAGGATGTGTTAGATGCAGTATTTTTTAATGCCGTATATGCCACTAGATACAAATTCACTATCTAGCATGGCGAAATTTAAAATTTCCTTTCTCCTGTTTTAAGAATTTGCTGTACTGGAAATAAAATATATATTTTGAAAAGAACGTACAATATAATAAAGGGGTTGAGGTTTAACAATTTATGAAGTACCGCTCGTGATTCATCAGGAACGTATAAAAATTGTGTTTAAGTAACCTGCAGCATATAAGATATTAAATTGTAATCCTAATATATAAGATACCAATATAAAACTGTAAATATGTTAGAAAAGAACACGTAAACCTTCTAGGGTAAATTTGACACATGAGAGAAAATATCTCATACTTTCAACTGTTTGAAAAGGGTATTCATGCATTTGTAAATAGAAGTGCATTAATGAGAAAAATCAGAAACTTGACGAATTCACTATGCTTTGTGCGTGAGTTTTATTTGTATTTCAATAAGATTTTAATATATGTGATATAAAAATACGTAGATCAGTTTCAAAAGGAGATAGGGGACAATTGATTTAAAATGAAAAGACTGAAATTCATTAACTGTGTATTGTTTCCTTTTACATATTAAAATGACTATTTCTTTTCCAATAAATCGCCTCCTGGAGTATCTTTAGGCAATTTCTGAAAAATTTGTTCTGACATAACCATATGCAAGTAGGACGCTTTACACGACATCTCTTGCTGTCAGTATTATGATTCCTCGTTCTCTATCAATTGAAACAAATGCACATCTGCCATCCATATGTAAAGCATGTGACATTTGAACGCTATAAATCGCTCAGAAATAATTGAAGGGCAATTAAAAATAAATCTTATGTAATTCATTTATACGCTTTTCTTCAGTGACAAGTTTGCATGCTGAGCTAGATATTCCCTACTCTTTAAACGATATCAGGAGGAATAAATGAATAGGGGCGATATTTATATGCGAATAAAGTACTGAAACTTCAAACAAACAAAATGGATATGCCGGAAGTAGCTATTACAACAAAAAGTTTATTTGAGGTAAATTGTTTTTCATGAGATGCAAGTACATATTGCGTGTGATGTATGGTTTGTCATTGTGATATTTTAGCAATTAAGTCATAAAAATTCATTTCGAAAAAAGAGGCCTTCGTAAGCTGCTCCTTGAAAATTTTAAGGTATAGTTTATTTGTAAAGTTTTCAGGAATATGTTAAAATGTTGAGAAACATAAAAATTTTGAAAACTTTTTCCTTTGAATAATAGTATATGGTATTGGAGTTTCCCTGAAAAAGTTCATGTGACGTCTTTGGAAAATTGTAAACGTGAATGCGAAATTCTGTATTAATGGGCAACTTCATTTGGTAGTTCCTCCCTCTCACACGCATACACGCACGCACACACTAAAGTTTCTCAAAACATTTTGAGGTTCAGGTGCCTCAAAACATGTATTACTGGTAAAATCTCGATATACAAATTTCGAATGGAAATGTTTGTACCTGCTCTATCTACTGTTTACGTGGTGGAGAAAGTAAACAAAAAAAAAAAAAAAAAAAGTTTTCTCTCCACATTATTTAGCATGGGATATATTTGTACTGAGTAATAACTTTAAATTAAGTAAATTAACCTAAGTGACACCCACAATGACTGTAGCATAAGGTTATCTACTTGTAAAATTTCAAAAATATCAAGTTTGATAATTTAATTAAGTATTAATGCATATTTTGACCAAATACTATCACATCTTTTAACACTTTAGCACAATTGCTCCATTGTGTATTTTTAAAAGGTTAATTTTTGATAAAATATTTCACGAGATGTGGAGAAATGGTAGAGTTCAATTATTAACGATCTGATTAGTTCTAGTGAAATAATTAAACACCAGCATTTAATTATTTGTTAAATATCACTTGCATTTGGACAAAAATCATTTCTTGTTACCCAGGGAAGAGCAAGGATACGCTTTATTAATTTATAATGAAAAGTAAATTAAAATAATTTGAAAATAAACAATAGTGACTAAAAATAACAAATATAGGTATACATTATGCCGTTTTATTTCAGATGCAGTGAGTTCCTCTATCGGGCATTTTATTTTGCTTCCTATATTTCTACAGCATTTTCCGGCTGGCATAATTGGTTACTTAGATTTAGTGTGAAATAAAGGGTAGAATTCAGAGTATGGTTTATGAGTTTATAGCATAATAGCAAGGTAAAAATAATTTCAACAACCGTGCCTGCCATTTCCATGCAATAATTTTCCTATCCACCATCTGACTGTACATTTTATTGTACATCTGATCTTTGCGCAAGGATATCAGTTGCCCAAAAGGCGATGACTATCGCGATTTATCTCTTGAGTATTAATGGCTTGCAAATCCCCAAGTGTAATCCAAAATAGGAAAGGAAGCGAAATGACTCTCTTCCAAAGACTGATGCGGACAAAGCGATAGTCGATCCTCTACACTTCTTATGTACCTTGGGGGACTGCACTCTCTGTAAACCTCATTAATTTTCCTGGAATCGAATTTCGTTTACCGCAGTGATCTGTATTTCTGACTCCCTAGCCTTAGTACCGTGACAGAATATAAATGGTGCTATTTAGGCTTGAATAAATTCGCCCTTTGTGTTGAAGGAACAAAAAATCTGTATCTGAGAGATAAGGGAAAGAAAGTTATCTGATGTCCCTGCTTATAAATTAGGATTTTTGTTGAACATTTCCAGGTGTGTAAATACGGAGAAAGCAAATTCGATATCAATTTTTCTAACCAGGCATGTAGTTAAATCATTAGCACGGTAGGAGCTCGTGGCTTTTGGGAACAGGATGGATGCGTTTAGATTAATTCAGTTTTTATAAAGGCTCGGAAGTTAGAGCCTTTGTACCTAAGCGAGCAGTATTCAATGTTTAACACTTTATACGACCACACAGATAGTTTCACTGACTACACATTTGTTGAAGTCGCAGTTCACCGCAGAGACCCAAGTTTCGATTCAATGTGTTTAACCTCCAAGTGGCCAAATAGCCGAGGGTAATCAATAACAGACACTGAATGTGGGAAATACCTTCCCACTTCAGTTAACAGAAGTGGCTAGAAATAGTATGTACAAAATAGGTGGCTGTCTCAGTGCCAATGTGAAATTCAATTCCTAGCTTGTGAAAAGCACTAAGAGCTATCCCTTGAAATCTTGAGTGTGGATGTCAGGTTGGTAAAGCAGGAATGGGGTCGCCGAAACAAATTGAGTGCACTATGGCTTTTGTCAAACTTTGTACTCTGGTCTCCATGTAACACCTTTTAATTTTTGCTACTGAGTTGGAACATTCAAATATCAGAGCAGAGACCTGTGAGAAGCATAGACTAATTAAATGGCGGCTTTATTAAACAGTCGTTAATGTTATTCCTTTTTATAAGCAGTGAAAGAAAGAATAAATATTCAAACGTTACAATATAACAAACCATATTGCCTGCCTCTTCCAGTACTCTCGTATGACTTTCTCTACTCTAGTACAGACACTTGTTCTTCTACCTATTTCACTTATTCAAGAAAAACTATTGTAAAAATTTTCTTGTTTATTTCCTTGTTACTGTACAGATATATTGCAATACGATAGTCAAAGAGATAAGCCAAATCTTCCAAAGCTGGGTGTTATGTGGTTATGTGTTATTTGAAAATTAATTTTCGTTATTTGCGGATAAAACAACTGAATAATTACTTATCATTAGGGGTGGTGATTTTTCCCAAATGCGATATAAATTCGAAATCAAAGAATTTCCAAGGAATTGATTTTTCTTTTTTTCAACGGTTTTTCTTCTGGCAACCTTAACTGGAGAATCTGTGGATCCGTTTTATGTTTAGAAAGTTATGAACTTAGTGACCACTCTTCTGGAATTTGGAAAGAAACCCTTCCCGCTAAATTAGCTTATTGTTCCACCATTGCCCACTATTGCTCTGCAATGCATCTGGGGGTTCTACCAACAGCGTAGAGCTGAAAGATATTTCAGTAAATATAATTTTATTGTAACATGATGACTCAAATGACAGAACAGAATATTGAAATATGTTCACTGCTTTTATTCAACAGCGTTACTGAGTTATAAAATCATGATTTATGGCATAGGCTAATTTTGGGCAATTTGTTTTTATTGTTCTAGTTTTACATCAGTACGGACTTTTCTTTTTATGTCATATAGCATGCTTTAGCCTGTGTCAGCTTGTTTTATATTTCTGTATATTGCTTTAACGTATATTAATGTAAAATAAATTGACAGTTAATGCAGTTTAACTCACTCTTTAAATAATATTAATATCCATAAATTAAAAAAAGTTAACTCAAATTATTCTGATTTTAAAGTGCTTTAAAATCCTAAATAGGAAATATATAACTGCTACAATATGCTAAATGTAAAAATTTGAATATAAATTTCTGATTTCAAAGTGCTAAATATCACTACTCCTACTTATCATTTTATCTATATTGGTAAGCACGCCTGCGTTGTAGTCCATTTAGCGTTATCCAGGGAACACCACGTGGAGGCGGACTATGTTGTTCCCTCTTGTTGTTTTGTTATGCAATTCAAAATATAAACCCCGTAAGACAAACTGAAATTAATAAACAATTAAACAACATTAAGCTACATTTTAAAAGACAGCAGAGACTTGATGAAGAAGATAAACTAAAAGACAAGGATTATAAGAACATTGGAGACAAAACTGACATACAAAAACTAACAAGAAAAACTGCAGAATGAAAATTTAGAATGGAAACTGGCCATGATTGTCTAGCAGAACACCTTTATAAAATACACTGCATACCTACACCCAAATGTACTATCTGTAAAGAGGATGTCATCATGAACAAACACCATTTGGACAAATGTAATGGTCCCAAAAGTGGGAACCTACAGGCTTTATATTGGGAAGCTAGGTGGGAAATGATGCAAATCAACTAATCCCCAGTGCCATTAGTCAACAAAAACTTATCAGTTTATAGAAGTATGAGTATTAGAAAATTCTGAATTCTGAAGTGGCTTATGTCACGAAAAGGTTCGATGTGGCATAAATCTATTAGAAAGATTTAAGTTTTAGTAGTAATTCCCCCACCTAAAATCCACTCCTTATAAGCCAGAAACCTAGACAAATAAAAAATAAATTTTTAACGATGCTATATTGCATGTAAGATTATATGTATTTTAAGCTCAAATGCTGCCTAAAGTTGAAACGGAAATCGTATTTTTTGGGAACCGTTTGCGTAAATAACCTGATTAAAATTGATTACTTCATTTGTAATGGGTTACAAAGTACATACTTTAAGAAGTGAAATAATTTTGTGGGTGATTATACTTGCAGCGAAGTTCTATAAACCATATGCATAAAATGCAGTCCTTCGAGGAAGAGAAAAACAAACCATTAGCTCTCTCAACTCTTTTGCAACACATACTTTGCAGTTTTTTCATTCTCAATTTCGTTGTTAAAGGTGATCAAGTACGAATGGAAGATAACGGTGAACTTTGGTGATTCTAAAACTATAGTTTGTGTACACAAGTTCTCTAAGAAGAGTTCTAAATATAATGGATTATCACTGGAGGAACAAGTTAAGGTCATTGAAGAACACAAAGGAAACAAACGTCTAGTTAAATAATTAACTGTGATATTTAAAGTGGGGAAACTCAGATTTTTAAATTTCATAAAACAAAATAACAATTAAAGACGAGAGGCTAAAGGAAACTGCAGGGCATGTGAACCGCATCACAAAATTTGGAGTATGATGAGCTAAATCTTGCAGTGTTCCAGTGGTTTGTTAGGACGTGTGCTAAAGGAATTCCCATTTCTGAAAATTGCTTCAGACTGAAGCGCTAGAGTCAGCAGAAAAATTAAGCAAAGATAATTTCACAGCTTCTAATGGATGTTTCGAGAGTTTTAAACATCACCATAACATTGTTTTGAAGGCTGTGTGTGGAGAAGCAAATGATGTTGATATGCACATAGTTGCAGATTGGAAAGAGAAAACTGATAACAGACAGAGAAACTAGGCGATAAACTAATATTATTGTACCAAAGTTGAAAATATAATACCTAATACATATTACCCTGTCATTATTTACACTTCATTCTATATTATTCATTCATTGTAGACTTGTGTAATTATTTCATAATTTCTTTGAATTCAAACACAACCCCCTGTAAGAAAAACACCTGAATAAACGGGAAATAAGTGCCAGAACGTTCACGTTATTGTAATAGGGTTTTGCCTTTCTCTTGCGGTTTACTAACTAAACGAAAGGCACCCAGAATGAAGACGATTTCTGAGGTTATTCTCAGAAAACTCAAGTTAAGCTTACGTGTCTTAAACATAGGGCCTTTTAACTGAAATTGACAGAGCTGTATAGGTCATTCTGAGGTGGAGGATTGCTTTAAAATCTGATTCTTATACTTTGAAGATGCTGAAAACTAATTTTGGCTTTTAACCGACTTTTAAAGTTTTGAAATCTGCCATGCGCGCGCGCGTGCGCGCGCGCACACACACACACACACACAAACACAAATCTTTTACCTGCTTTCGAGAATTTAAATGTAAGCTCTTCAACATCCACAACCTTTTACATTACTATATATATGGATTTTGGTTCAGATCGATCGTACCTTTTGTCAGACACATTTCACTCCTGTCTTACCAACACGTCCACTACGATCACTACTATTACTCTTACTACTGCAACAGGACTACCATCTCATTATTTCATTATTTACTCAAGGTAGTATAACTTTTTTAATCAAACAAGCTAAGTATTACAATCATATGAGGCTATACTCTTTGGTCAGTTCTGTCAAATAATCACTCAAAGGTATTGTTACTCTTTTTGAACCTATTCAATTTACATGTATAGTTTTGTTTATTTACTCTCTACTATACTTTGAATTGGATTGGATTGTTAGGAGGGGATTCGGCACCTCGACGAGACTGGTCTTTTGTACCTATGCCACCAAGTGGGGCATCACCGGGGAGAGGGTGAGGTGAGAAGAGGGCGGGGTGCTTACACTTCAGTAGATAGAAACTCCCCGGCGATCCAGGGCAATCATCCCACCTACACAGTCATGTGGTCGTTGAAGGAGGGTCCTTCGACTATTGTCATACCGAGACTAGGTCCGTTACTGGTATTGAGAGTGGTTGTTCTTTATTTATGATGGTGGGTAAGTGGTGGTGATTGAAATTGAAATTTAAAGATATTTAAGGTAGAGATGCAAATGTTGTATAGGGTAAATGATGGTGATTTGTGGTTCTTAAGGTCCTAGCACAAGTCTGGATTTCTTATGTCTTTTCGAAGTCAAGATCAGATTCTCCAAGTCCACGGATGAGATTGTTGAAACCGTTTGCCGTGGCTCCGAATTAGTCACGAGGGTGGTTCGAAGATCGGAGGACACCTCCTCTTCCTAGAACAATAAGACTCCAGGCAAGGCGACACAACTACCATCCCGCTAGCCGCGTTTCTGGATCGACCCACCAGGCCGGCTCGAACACCGAATCCGTCCTGCAAGAGGAGAAATTGTTCAGAGCATATCGTCCCGCCATGCACTGCGAAGACACTTCTACCCTGAAAGAGACCACCAGATGAGAGATGATGTGAAATGTTATGGAGGTGAGATGGAGGGACAGGAAGGGATGCAATTCACTTACCAGAATCACCTAGGGACCCAGAGTAAAACCCGAAATAATCCAAGGAAGGTTGGCCACGGGAAACGTGGCCACTCATTTCATTTACTCCTTACTATATTTTTTTCCTCAGATGTCTTCTATAGGGAACTAAGGAAATACATTGCTGTGGAAACACACTATTAGAGCATTAACGAGAAGTGAATGAAAAAATTCTATCGTCTAAAAGATTCCACATAAATTGTAAAATAAATTTTGATATTATGCTGAAACTGCAATGAAAATGGATTTTGAACTGATGCTTTACCAATGTTCAAATAAATAGTAGTCTTTCTTTTGCTCTCCTACATGGAGAGGAAAAAGCAATAAAAATATCAGAATACATTGCAATAAATCGTCTTAACACATCGTATTGCTTCAGTATGCATAGTGCGAATTAAGTTGTACCAAGTCTAGCTCCAAAATCCATTTGTTGACCACTCAGTGGTAACCATTCTCTATTGTATTTAAATGAGCCTTGCTGGAATTTTTCACTCCCACAGAGCAATAAAGTGCCACTCTCTCGAATGACCTATGCGTCATTGAACTGTACGTGAAGGTTACGTTAGGCCCTCCTACTCTCTCTAGACAAAAACGTAAGTGTGCTAGCTATAAATAGACGTTGTTCAAACGCGCCTTAGTATATAGCGTGTTAATTTAGACTTAAATAGCTATGAACTTCTTGTCTTCCTTAAGACACTAGCTCCCACTATGCCAACCCTTGAAATGCCGTTAGTTATCATTTTTACAACCCGCTGGCAACGTAGGTTGGGACACATTTAATCCTTCCAGTTTGGAATATCTGCATCGGCATGGATCCTTGCCGATTTATTGAAAGGATAATAAATTTCTGTGTCTAAAGTTTACGATTAAGGCAAGATTGACACAATATATAATAAATTGTACACAATACGTTTTACAAAATTTAACAATAAGTTTGAAACATCAGTAGAAATAATATCAATATAACAATTAAATTATGTGATGCTAAATTGATTTTAAGAAGCATACCATAATAGTTTTACACCTAACAGTTTGCCTTAAAAATGGGAGGGTTTGCATTCATGTAATTATATTATATTCCTGAAAAGTTTATTTATTTCCTACGCACAATTAATTAAAACAGACATGTTTAGAAATTGTTGTATTGTATATTACGTTTTTGCTTAGAATGTCAATAGGGTAGTGTAGTAGCACTAGCTGGTCGAATTTTTTAAGACCTACGAGGGCTCTTCAATAAAGAATGATCATAAATTTTTATGGTCATAATTTTTCGCACTGAGATTCAATATTATTATATTCTGTTAGCTTAATGTGAAACAAACACGCCGTAGAAGTTTCATTGCTGGTACTCCTGGTTTCCGCCTGTGAGAGCCAGACAAGTTCAGACATGTTCAGCGTTGCCTACCACTGAAATTGTGGTAACACGCGTGGAACAATATGCAGCTTTGAAGTTCTGGTTTCGTCTCAACAAATCTTCAGTTGAGGCCTATATAATGTTACAGAAGGCCTATGGAGAGTCTGTTCCTACCTATAGAACAGCTCGAAGGTTGTGAAAAATGTTTATTGAGGGGAGGCAATCAATTTCAAAGGAAGATGGACCCGATGCTCCAGTTACTGCTCTTACGGAAGAAAACATCAACACTTCTGCTGCCATTGTGAGAGAGGTTCGACGAATCATCTTAAGAGAACTTTCTGAAATACTGAACATTGCATTGGGTGCCCCCCCACACCTTGGTGACAGAAATATTACACATGAGACGTCTTTGTGCGCGATGGGTTCCAAGACTTGATTCCCGAACAAAAGGTCATTGGCATGCAGGTCTGCATGCAGTTAAAGTTGATGTTAAAGGAAGATCCGGAGTTTCTTTTAAACGTAATCACTGCTGATGAAACTTGGCTACATCACTTAGTTTGATCCTGAGAGCAAACAGCAAAGCTCAGTGTGGAAATCTCCTTCATCACCAACCCCCAGAAAAGCAAAGATTGTTGCTTCTGCTGGGAAAGTTATGGTCATCTCATTCTTTGATATTCATGGAATGGTTTATCAGCATGTTGTACCTGTACACATATCAGTAACTGGACAATACTACAGGGATATCCTGAAAACATTGCAAGTCCATATCAGGCGCAAAAGACCACATTTCCGAGAAGCAGGCTGGATGCTGCACCACGATAATGCGCGGCTGCATATTGTCAATGTTGTTGCTGAATATCTGGCAAAAGTCAACTGAAGTGTCCCCTCACCCTTCCTGTAGTCTGGATTTAGCCCCATGTGACTTTTCTATTCCCTAACTTGAAGAAACGCCTTCGTGGGAGGCATTGTCCATCATCAGAAGGAGTGGTGAAGGCTGCGGAGGCGATTTTGATGGATCTCTGAAAAATGGTTTCCAGCATGTCTTTGAAGACCGGCAGAAACGCTGGGACAAGTGCATCGCATTCAGGGGAGGCTACTTTGAGAAGGACTATCAAAATTATCAGGATGATTTAAGGTATGTTATCCAAAAAATTGTGATCATTCTTTATTGAACAGCCCTCGTATATATTGTGCGTAGCCTTTGAAAATCCAGTATATTTGTATGACTAAGAATAAAGAACGTGTAATGACTTTCCGTATGAGAAAACTCTATTGAAAAGTACCTTGGAAATTGTTAACAGTAGATGCCTTCAATGAGATTAAATTAAAGTTGTCGGTGAATTAGAATCAATCTAAGCTTTCGGTTTACTAGCTACGCAAAATTCATTCAAGGTGAAGGAATAGGAGGGTCGAGAGGTAAATCTCGGGCCGCACATAGATATGGCGTCACTGGGCCAGTTTGACGAACATCATATAGTTTAACTGTAGACTAGCTTGTATCCATATGTACAAGTCAATAGCTTGTTTAGTTTTTAAATGAGAGCATTTTAAACAAAACAAGTGTAGAGGTTTAATGAAATTAGAGAGTTTGGGTAAAGGAACAGTGATTATATACTTACATTTTAAAGGCTTAATGCCTAAAGAAGTCCAGAAGAAAATGAACGGAACATTGCACCACTCTTCCTCTTCATATACAATGATTAAAAGGGGATTGCAGAGTTTAAAAGGAGACGTACGAGCCCTAGTGATGAGCCTCGTTCTGAGCGCTCTGTGTAAGTCAAAACACCAGAGATCATTGAAAAAATTCATCGTTTAGTACTGGAAGACTAACTGTAAAGCAGTCAGACTGGAAAACCGCAAAACTTGAGATAGAATAAGCTGTAAACAAATGAAAAGAGCGTGCTGGTAATATTCTAATTAATGTTTCGGGCATTCATAATATCTGTGCAAGATGGGTGCCGCGTTTGTTGACATTTTATCAAAAACTGCAAAGAGAAACTGTTTCTGTTAAGAATTTGGAGCTCTACCGTAAAAATACCAGAGAAATTTTGAGACGGTTTATTACCATGAATGAAACTTGGTTATATCACTGCACTCCAGAAAGTCAATCACAGTAAGAGCACTGGATTGCGGCAGGTGAACCAACTCTAATAAAGGAGTTATTTGCAAGCTAACAAAGTTATGGCGAGTGTTTTCTGGGATGTTCAGGGAATTATTTTTATTGATTACTTGGAAACGGTTTAAAGGTATCATTGGTGACTACTACGCAAGCTTCCTGCAAAGTTTGGGTGATAAAGTAAAAATAAAAACTTCTCATTTGGCAAATAAACAGTCTTGTTTCTTCACGACAATGCTCAGCCTATCGTCCAGTAATGGCAATGGGAAAAATGTGGGAATTAAAATTCGAATTGCTTGAATATCTACCCTGTTCGTCAGATCTAGCACCTAGTGACTACCAGTTGTAAACCTCAAAGATATTTTTGGAGTACTAAGATATCAGAGCAAGGTGGAGATCATTGATGTGGTAAACAGCTGTTTTGAGGACCATGATAAATCACACTACAGAGGTGGTTTAATCAAATTAGAGCACCAGTATGAAAATTTTGTAGAAGTTCTGAGATTACTTTGAGGAATGATGTTTATTATTGTAGGGCCCGGGACTTTTTAGCCGACCGTCGTATCTGAGGTTATTTGAAGAATATTCAAGATAAACTTTCTTTTTTCCATTTATATTCCGCCTTTAACTGCAATGGTTATATCGACGGCCGCTATCCTTTGGAACATATCGAAGGTGTTAACTGGTATTCGTTGGGTTGTACCATTAGATCGCACACACATACGCAATCTCATTCATACTTACGGACTCTGGGGAAGATGAGATGGTCGGGGAAAAATCCGCGCCCCACTGCCGGGAATCGAATCCGGTATCCCAAGCACGGCAGGCAGGTGCTCCACCGACTGTACGGGGCCAGCCAAGATACACATTTCCTTTGCCATGAAAATATTATATGTAAGTATAGGTATGGAATTTCAATCAAAATCTTTAGAGACTTTTTAAGACAATAAAGTCTTCTAAAATTATTTCAAGGAACCAGTACTTGCATAATTTAGTTTGTGGATGTTATAAATAAAACCATAGCCATAGATATTTTCATACCAAATGCACTGCATATCTTGAATTTTCATCTTTCTTTCATTCTGAATGTCTTTTGCACAACTGTTAAATCATAACAGATCAACAAAGACCTGTTACACAAAAATATAGCTCATGTTAAAACACATCTGTTGAAACTGCAGCCCTATTGTTACTCGTGGGTGCAAGAGGTCTCGCCAAATGATCCCGCTAAGCGTGTGAATTATTGTAACTGGATGTTCCAATCCGTAGTAAGGGGTTTCATTGACCCACAGCTTTTGTTTTTCACTGATGAATCTTGGTTTAATTTAACTGGACGTGTGAATAGTCACAACAGTGATTACCGAGCTTCAGAAAAACTTGTGCTATTGGATAATGTGCTTCATTATGAACAGAAAATTAGAGTGTATGTTGTGTGCGATAAGTGCTAGAAGAATAATAGAGTTCATATAATTTGATGAAACAATAAATGCAGAGCGATATCAAACATTAATTGTGGATCTATTTTTCAATCACTTGACAAAAGAATAGAGATGGTATTTAGTGTTCCAGCAAGATTCTGCAACAGCATATACGCTGCCGAATTATTAAACGTGATAAGAAAGGTGTTTGATGACAGAATAATTAGTGTCGATTTGTAGCCCCTCCTTCTCATAACCTAACGAGTTTTGACTTTTATTTTTTGGAGCTCTTTATAAGACAAAGTATATCGCTTCTATCCTCATATACTGAGATAACTTAAGGAAAACATTATCAAGAGATCACAAGAATATCTGCTGAACTTAGGAGACTGAGAGAGAATATTTACAGGAGATATGCTGCCTGTTTGAGAGCAGAAGTTTATCATTTCCAGCATCAATTAGTCCGCCTCTGCCGGCTCAATATCCCCAGCGACGTCCGGCCATCTCACGCAGTAGAGAGAGGCCATGAGTGGGTTAGAATACAATTTAACTGCGCTGCATATGGATAGTTGATATCTTTTCATATGGGGTGAACCATTTCTGAGAGATTCCTTATTATTTTAGTTAATTGATGGAAACTAATCATTTCTTCACACTAGCCGGATATAGGCTAAGGTTTTTGATAGAGTCAACATGAAAACTTCAATTCCATGGGCGGGATTTGAACCACGGATCTCCTGGTTTCCATCCAGTCGCTTTAACCCATTGAGCTACCATGGCCAACGTGCCGTCCTGACATTAAATTCTCCATTTGACTCGTATATTTCCCGGGTAAGCCACTGGAGGGTCTCGCATTCGAGATACACCGTTTGTGGCGAGTCCCAGGCTTCATCGTTTAACTCTTATTATTTAAGTTAAAGTGATGGAAATTAATAATTTCTTCACACTAGCCGTACATGGGCTAAGGTTTTTGATAGATAGAGTTAAAATGAAAAATTCAATGTCATCAATTAACTAAAATAATAAGAGTTAAATGATGAAGCTTGGGACTACGATAGTAAGTCGCCACTAACGGTGTATCTCGGGTGCGAGAGCTCTTAGTGGTTTACCGGGGAAATATACGAGTCAAATGGAGAATTTAATGTCATGACGGCAAGTTGGCCATGGTAGCTCAATGGGAGCGTTTGAAAGGAAACCAGGAGATCCGTGTTTTTCATGTTGACTCTATCATTATTTGTTTGAATTTTCTAATACGTATTTATCAAATAGGAAGCCGCTTGTTAATATTTTAACTCTTAGCCATCCAAGAGAATAGGATTTCAAAGCCCTCACATAGCTATCAAGACTTTAAAAAAGTTTCTATTGCTTAAAACTACACGTTGCTGTTGCACTATAAGAAAATCAGTCGGAAGGTAATTTATAGAAGTGTACATTTCAGATAAAATGAAGCACATTGGGTAATGATAGTTTGTGAAAGTACTATGGACAACGGAAAGTTTCATTTCTCTTATTGATCCTTACTTTCCGAGAATTGCTCAAACTTTATCCTAAAATTCACTGCTTAAGTGCTGATATCACGTTCTATATGGAAAATGACTAACCACATATCGTGGGCTTTGTCCTAGTGGATGCGGTTAGGTGAGTGGCTTATCGATCGATTTTCGACTAAAGCCGCTTTGAACTTGGTCGACATCTGGACGGACGAACTTCTACCTCTGCCATGACCTATGTGGCACATAACTTAAGTCATCATGGTTTGGGTTAGCACGTTAAGTTATAAGTATTTAAATGTCCAGTTTGGTGCATTTCTCAAATTAATTAATTGGCTTCACTCTCACCTCCCCTTGCTTCCTTGCTGCTTGTGTTTGCATGATGTTTTCAGAAGTCCAAGTGGGATGTCTGCATAAGTACCAGGTGCAAGCAGCGCTGAGCAGGCCACATAATATGTGAAACCAATTAATGGTCGTTTAAAGTGCTTGCTAAACGCGTGGTACAAAGGGAATTTGATACCATTCACTAAGCCCTGCTAAAGTGCCTCAAGGGTTTCAGTTGTTGACGCTGAAGTCCTTTGTTAACACTTGGAGAGTATTCTGTATGTAAGAATATACTTCTAACTAAAGATAAAAAAATATTCTCTTTTTGTTGCATTGTCTTTTGTTTCAGTTCTTTCATACTCCACTCATTTCATTTTCTAGATTACGAGGGCTGTCCAATAAAGAATGATCATAATTTTTTTACGGTCATAATTTTTCGCAATAAAATTCAATCTTATTATATTCTTTTATCTTAATGTGAAACAAACACGCCTTAGTAGTTTCATTGTTAGTACTCCTGGTTACCGCCTGTGAGAACCAGGGAAGTTCAGACACGTTCAGTATCGCCTACCACTACAATAGAGTGTTCATGCAGTTAAAGCTGTTGTAAGAGGAAGATCCGGAGTTGCTTTCAAACGTAATCACTGCTGATGAAACTTGGCTACATCATTTTGATCCTGAGAACAAGCAGCAAAGCTCAGTGTGGAAATCTCCTCCATCACCAACTCTCAGAAAAGCAAAAGTGGTTGCTTCTGCTGGTAAAGTTATGGTCATCTCATTCTTTGATATTCATGGAATGGTGTATCAACATGTTGTACCTGCACACACATCAGTAATTGGACAATAGTACAGGAATGTCCTGAAAACATTGCAGGTCCATATCAGGTGCAAAAGACCACATTTCCGAGAAGCAGGCTGGATGCTGCACCACGAGAATGCGTGGCTGCATATTGCCAATGATGTTGCTGAATATCTTGCAAAAATTAACGTGAAGTACATCCCTTACCCTCCCTATAGTCCGTATTTAGCCCCATGTGACTTTTTTCTGTTCCCTAAATTGAAGAAACGCCTTCATGGGAGGCATTATCCATCATCAGAAGGAGTGATGAAGGCTGCGGAGGCGATTTTGAAGCATCTCTCAAAAAATGATTTCCAACATGTCTTTGAAGACTGGCAGAAATTCTGGGACAAGTGCAATGTATTCAGGGGAAACTATTTTGAGATGGACCATCAAACTTATGAGGATGAGTAAAGGCACGTCGTCAAAAAAGAAAAAAAATTGAACAGCCCTTGTATATTCAAGTAATTGTCCTGCGCCGTGCGTAGTAGCTAGAGCGTTGTGATTTGGTTCACAGCCATGGAATTCACACGGGTTCGATTCCACTCTGGAGAGGAGGGGATGCGGAAACCACTCAGCATTGTGGGGAAATTGAGGAGCTACAACAGATAGCGAATTCTGCTACAGAAAGCCAACTTTTCGTCTGGGGTGCGTGAGGAGGACCACATCTCCCCGTATAGGTTGGATCGCCCACCTCTGCCTTGCGCATGTGGAGAGTGAGGCCGGCTGCCGGGATGGTCAGCCCTGTTTCTCGATCGGGCTGATCTAATCTAATATCGTCATTATAATTATCATCATCATCATCATCATCATTATTATGATTTATTATTATTTATTATTGTTGTTATTTGTAAAGCCTGTGTCTCAAAATCCACACATATACACACACCTATCATACAACAAGCTTTTTAGTCGTAACTTCAGTACTTTATTAGGTCCCTCATCTATATAAGAAACATGTTTCCGTTTGGGAACATCAATCTTGAATGCAAAAACTTGGTACCTTATAAAAAATAGCGACAGAATTAATGATGAGCGTATCCTCGCCGACACAACGGTGATAACTAATTTGAAGTTTTCGCAACTCATCTCGAAGCCCTAAGTGTAGGCGTCAACTTAATTGCTTGAAGCATTAAAACTTTTTCAATATGGCCTTAAAGCCGATAGCTGACAGTCCTAAAGTTTTACATTATAAAATTCCAATACAGCTTAATGGTGAGGTATTGCATTAATCTCTCTACTGTGTACATTCTACTTTTACAGTAAAAAATAGTGCTATATTATTTTAAAAAAGTGCTATACCTAGATTTCAATGAATTAGGGTTCTTTGAAACGCCCTGTATAAGGATAAAAACAGTTTAAAACAGGAAAATAGAATAGTTTTATTGGTCTGTGTTTGTGTGTGTATGTGTGTGTGTGTGCGCGCGCGCGCGCGCGCTCGCGTGTGTGTGAGCTAACAGATTGAGTACGAAGATTTAAGTTCCTTGGTTTAAACTTCGCATTGAAGTTCTGCCCCTGCCAACTAGGCGAACAATTTCAAGAAAATTCATTTACACTGAAAATATTAAGAAAATGTTGATTTCACCAAAAATGATTATGAAAATAATGATTGAAACACTATACATATGTTTAAAATTAACCACGAATTAAATGTATTTCTGGATATTTTTTTTTTTTTTTTTTTTTTTTTTTTTTTTTTTGTAATAGCCTTTGAGATTGTCTTCAGTCTAGATGACTTTTAGATAACTGTAAACCATAACCAGAGCTACTATGGCCAACGTGCCAACATGTAATTAAATTCTCCAACTGATGAATTTAATGTCATGTTGGCACGTTGGTCATAGTACCTCAGTGGTTTAGAGCGGCTGAACGGGTACCAGAAGATCGGTTGTTCAAAGCCCGGCTAAGGCATAGAATTCTTCAGTCTGGCTCTACCCTATCATAGTGCATCCTACACACGGCTAGTGTGAAAGAACAATTAATTTCCATTAAAATCTGTTACTACGTATCACAGATACAGTTTTACATTTCCGCCTAAGGGGATGTTTAAAATATGATCTCAGAAAAATCCCAGCTCTATGTCTAAGATTAACACACCAGACAAAACTAATTTATCCCTTTTACACTGAAACATCAGATAGTGCATATTTACACCGACCAGCTTGACAACTGAGGCCCCCCTGGATTAAGTTGCAGCATGCATGTGTAAAATTACTTTTGCGTGGAAATAGAATGTAACAAACAACACTTCAGTTACCTACTATTAACATTAATGAATTAAGGTTTATCAAGTTTAACTTGGAACATGACTTATTTAGCACTACCCCTCTCCCTGTGACAATGGACGGATGGCAAATTTCGTAAAAATATTGCCAATACTATCCGTGACTGCCTATTCTGCGTCAGTCAGCGTCAGTCCAAACCAGTGCTTATTTGAAAATAGTACTTTATATTGACAGTGAAGTAATAGAAATATGACATCAATGCCGGTGTGGTACGACATAATTAAGAGAGATAATCACCAATCAAAGAACCTGGTTGGCATAATTCAGTTCGAATTAAAACTCTTAATCATGTTCCTAATATACCAGCTCAAGCACCAAATATAAAATATAATGCTCCATTGTATTTATTATTTGTTGAGAATAATCATCGTTGCAATAAAGGTAAAGTGGCTAAGGTTATTAGGTGATAGATTGTAAATCTATTAAGGCGATTATTTCTGTTTTACAGGGTGTTATATTCATAAAATTATATTCGAATGGAATTCTAAAGGTGTAATTTAATACTAAGACTTAAAGACAATACTCTTTACTTATAACTTTGAAGGACATTAATTCAATTTAACTTAAAGTCTTAATATGTAGATACAATTAAAGAACTAGCTAATATCCCTACAATTAAGTTTGAGAGATAAAATATAATTATTTTTTAATAATTTTGTTTAGGATATACTACATAGCTGAATTAAATAGACATACCTTAGCTCTGTATCACTGTGTGAACACTAGCTGGCTAAGACGAGCTTAAGTCAAAATAGATGCAACGAAACATAACGTGACGTTCAAAGAACGAGATGTAAATGAGGTATCTGCAATGCAGCGATAAACGTTGGTCCAGAGAATTGGAAGTCTGCCTGCGAACAAATTAAAGAGGTAGAATACAGGTACTAGGAAAAAGACGGATTAATTGACGATATGTTGGATAGTTTCATCATTAATTCAGAAGAAAGTGACTCTTGAATTGGACGACGGCAGCATTCGACGATAATGGAACTGAGGACATTATCAGTTTGCGGGAAAGTATTAAAGGGATAGATCGAGGGGCAAGGCTTAGGTTGAATCGTCTGCGGCCCACATTCGGGAGGATCAGGTTCGATTCCCATGACCTGATGGAGGATCTTTTTTCGTAACTTTTTTTCGGTTCGGCAGGTGAATGCTGGGTAGTTGAATTACATCCACCGAATTTCCTGGCCCTCAATTTCATCTCTTACCATTTCACATCATATCTCATTTGGTGGTCTCTTTGAGGGTAGAAATGTTGGAGGAAGTCTCGGCGCTGCATGGCAGGATGATATGCTCTGAGCATACCACTTGTACCTCTGGTAGAATGATCTCCGGGACGCCATTTCAGGACCACGGTGGGTTGGACCGGCTAAACGGGCCTGACAGGTAGTACTCAACTGGTTTATAGTGGCCTTGCCCTCTGTACTGTCGTGACTCCTTGGATCGGCCACCCTCTGTCTGCCCTCGCCTCATCTGCTCCTGGGGATGACCCACTTGCGGCATAGGTACAATATATCATGGCTGGTCGTGGTGTCGAATACCCTCTTCCCGTAGGATAGAGAACCCGTCCCCTTCAGCTGTCTTGATGCGGGCGCTGCGGACTCCTAGTACTCGTGGTACCTCTAACGCTACTAGAAGAACCTCGGGCCTAACATTCGAACCCCCCCCCCCCTGATTGGGAGTTGTTCGGATTGGTTTGGACTCGAGAGGGCAGTGGTTCCCGATACCCATGGGAGATCGGGTACGTCTCCAGACGTAATATTCCCGCGTACTAGCCAGTATAGCTGGTAGAAGATGTGCTAGATTGCCAGGTGGCCCCACCGAGGTCATATCGGTGGCCTTCCCATTTTGGAGTTGGCAGGCGTAATTGGCGTATCCACTTCCATCCCGTCTTGAGTCCACAGGACCAAATGGGGGGATTGTTATTCTCTAGGTCTTGCCCTATAGAACTCCCCACGGAGGCGCCGGGTGCACTTTTGGGACAGCTTGGTAACTCCCTGGTCGAAGGAGGACCGGATCCTTGGTCCTATGGGTCCAGGACTAATGGGAGTAGAACCTCTGGCATCAACTACTGTCGAATACCCTCTGTAATGAAATGTGAGTGTTTAACGCCCGCTTTTACTGCACTGCAGGCGGTGACATTGATGATGCATGAGCTGAAGATAGAGCACTGGTAGAATGAGATGTCGGGGAAATCGGAGATCCGGGCTAAAAACCCTCCCCAGCACCTGTTGTCCACCACAAATCCCACATGCGGTCACCTGGGATCGAACTCCGGCCACCTTGGTGAGAGTCGAGCGGTCTAACTACTTAGCCACAGAGTGGTCTATTATTAAAGGGGTAGGTGCAATATAGTCAGGCGGAGTCAATAGGAACCTCGGAAGGAAATGATGCGATAGGGGATTAGGCAGTCGTGGGTTACGAACAATAGTGTGGGCATTAGTACTGTGTGTATGTGTGTGTGTAATTCCCGTGTTTTAAAATAAACCACACGAACTGTAGGTGGTAACACTAAAGCCACCTGGAAATTACGCGTTGTGGTGGAAGTTGTATGTCATTCGGAATGGTTGACGGACCTCCTGGTGGAACGTCATCCCACGTTTTTAAATCATTACATAAAGGCCGTAGATGTAGCATAATGTGAACGTGTGGAAAGATATTAAAAGAATACATCTAAAAGAGCGTGGGCAGTAATATACGACAAGAAACAGTAGTAAAATCTAAATGAGAGTCTTGTGCTAAAATAAGTAATTAGGTATATTACAACCTAAACATTTTCGTTTTAATAGATCTTATCACCCCTGAAGAACTAAATGAAGCATTAAAGAGGTTCAAGAATAGGAAAGCTGCAGGCACAGATGGTCTACAAGTGGAGTTATTTAAGTATGGGGGTATATTACTTACACTAAGACTTCTACATTTAATAAATATGTGTTGGAAAAGTAAAAAAGTACCAAATGAATGGAAAATAGCCAAAGTAGTCTCTGTTTTCAAGAAAGGAGGTAGAACTGACTGCAATAATTTTAGAGGTATAAGTCTTTTAAACACGAATAATATGTATTAGATTAAAAATAATATCAGAAACAAAAATCATGGAAGAGCAGAGTGGATTTAGGAAGGGAAGGTGATGTATTGATAACGTATTTATTCTTAAGCAAATGATAGAACAGAGAATAGAATTTAATTTGGAGACCCACCTTGCCTTCATGGATTCTGTGAAGGCTTTAGACCGAGTAGAACAGAATAAATTATGGCAGATATTAAAGACAAAAGGTTACCCAGAGCATTTGATTAAAATCATACAACGTTTATACGTAGATAATATAATGGTTATTGAAGTAAATAGGAAGTTAACAGAATAAATTAGAATAAATCAAGGACTTAAACAACGATGCAGTCTACCACCCATTTTATTTAATATATATCTAGACGATATTTTAAACAAATGGAAATTTAAAGTAAATAGTGGTATTAACATAGGACAAAGAAAGTTTAATATATTAATGTTTGCTGTTGGTTTGGTTTTAATTTTTGACAATGAGGATAAGCTGCAAAAAGCAATGTGTGAATTGAATAAAATCAGTAAACTATGTAATATGAAATTTTCAAATAAGAATACCAAGTTAATGGCATACCACGGCAAATACCCGTTAAGGACAGAAATTCTAATTGAGAATAATATTATTGAACAAGTGTCACATTTTAGTACCTTTCTAAGTTATGAAGTGGGTCAAGATATAAATCAGAAAATAAGTAAGTTTCAAGCAGTAACTGGAACAATTAAGAGAACACTGAAAGGTAAAACAAGAAGAGAAACTCAATTAAAATTTTATTCTGTCATGGCACTCCCTGGAAGCGAGACATGGACATTAAGAAACAAGGATTTTAGTAAAAAAAACAAGCAGCAGAAATGCGTTTCCTATGATCTGTTAAGGGATGTACAAGGGAAGATCAGCTTAGAAATGAAGACATAAGAAATGAATTAAACATCAGCTCTGTTTTATTAAAATTAATAGAATGTAGAGAAAATTGGCTCCAAAATTTAGGAAAAATGACTGCAGAGAGAATTCCTAAACAAATAATGGAATATAAACCGAAAAGACGAAGATCAATAGGACGACCTAGGAAACGATGGATCGATGTGTGACCGGAACAGGCTATAGCCTAATCCATGGAGGTAGAAGAAAAAGAAATTTTCGTTTATAACATAATTTGTGCACTTATGAATGTTAATTTAACAAAGATGTAGGTACCAGCATCAGAACTATGTTATTTATAGTAAGTACAGTGACGGTATAATAAACAAAATATGAGGTATCTTACAGTATTGGAACATGAAACATTTTAGGAGGAACCTGGAGGTGCATATGAAAATGTTGAGATTTAGTTTTTACTCATAAAGGACGTTCTTTAACAGCTGCGATAGCCCCCATCTCAGCTTAATTTCTCTCGGAAACCTTTTTATAAAGTTTAAGGTTCATTGAGATGACGTGGCTAACGTGCCACCCCTGGGCTAGGAAACGTGAAGTGATGTTTTAAATGACACTTTCATTTTTAATTTTCCTTCATTTGTTAAAAGCTGAGGAATTTATGTGTTATCTAATTATATTACATTATTGTGGTAATTAGCGTAAGTACATCAACACACTAATAGTACTACTGCCATCACCAACATCAACAATAATGGTGATAATGATGATGATTAGAGCCCAGATTTCTAAGCAAAACGCTTTTCTTGCTCATATACGGTGTTTGCTTGCTTATTTTATGCTTTTAATTAAAATAGCTTATTTTATCCAACTCATAGTAAATCTTCACTGCTAGCCATTATTTTATCTTCAGCTTATATTGTCTCGCTGTAAGAGTTAAGAACCGATGTAAAGACATGGATCTTCTTGTCTCTAGCGTAAAGAAAGTGTACTGTCGCCGATAGGATTCAAATATTTCATGAGGTCCTTCCAAATTTGTCTTTACCTCCTTAGCCAATTTTAACCCGATCGAGTTCTTGGTTAAAAGCTGTCATTCTACGCAGAGCAATTCAATGAAATAAAACAGTGTTGTTCTCCTTAGATGAAGATGATACAAGCAACATCGCCACAGCACAAGAATGTTTTGCTAATATTGGCATTCAAGATAAGATAGAATACATCCATAACCACTTCTCCAAAATTACGGCTATTATAACACAGTTGGAAACTCAAAATAATACCTTGGAGCATTCACTTTCTTTGATGTATGTAATTTCAGTTACGTTATCTTCAGAGATTCACAGTAAATTTTCAAAGTATCATCCGATTATGATAAAAGTAACATGCCCTGAAACCTAAGGATTCTATTGATAATATTTCCTTTTCTTTGAAGTTTTAAAAGTTGAACTAAGGTTTGCTTTACGAGTTTACAGCTGAAACAATTACAAATTAAATTAAGCATAATTCATAACAGTACATTATAGTCAGCCTAAAAATATGTATTATTTCATCTTCCAAAATTTGATATTGATTTAATGGTTATTTGTAAGACGGCTCTTTAAATTTAAATTGCCAGAATGATAAATAATATACTTTTAATTGTATAAAAATTATCCACTCCTAAATTTTTATATCATTTATAGGTAAATTAAAGACAATCTATTAGATTGAAGAGAATATTTTAGTGCATAGACTATAGATTGTGCCATTAAATTTGCTTAAAAATGAACTAATGTTTGCTCAGTGTAACTTTTCTATTAAGAAAAACTATGTATTTATTGTTAAGTTGATCCTTTATCTAAGTTTGTGTGAAGTTTCGGGCAATTATCACGAGAACTGTGAGAAATTGAATGCAGATAATAAATTTATAGTAACATCTAAAGTATCGTTTTAAAAGAAAACGTTGAAAGTGTTAAGAAAGTGAATGCAATTTACCATTTGATGGCATGTTAAATTTTAAATGAGCAAAGTTCCCCACTCACCCTCTATCGTTCTTAAAGGTAACTTTAAATCAATACCAGTTATGAAAACAAAATTTTCTCGTGAGGGAATGTTCAAGACCCTAAGTATTACATTTGTGTGCTTTGCACAGTACAGTTTAATCCTGGAATGAACGATGAATAACAAATAATAACCGGAGAACACATGCGGAATATGAGCGATAGATAATCCACTAAAATGCAATAACATATCCATTTAGGATTGTCTCGGAAATTGCCCTTTATATATACAGTATAAAAATAACTATAAACAAATTAAATGAATGGTTAAATAAATAAATGTGTAAGCAGGTAAATAAGTAAATAGCTAAATAAATAGGTCGCGGCAATGCACATAAAATGTTCGAGCGGAGCGTAAACGCAGCTTGTTTACATAAAGGAACTGATAAAGATGACAGTCGGATAGTGTATCACTGAGACAAAATTTACCGACACATATAAGAGAGGTAAATGGAAATTTCTAGTGACTTCTTGACTGATAGAGATTATTCGGTTTCTGGTTCGTTTTAGAAATATCTAGAATTTATGAATGAGATATATAAGATATTGTGATACGCCAGTGGATAATTGTAAAACGATAGTGAGTCGCGGTAGGTATACAGAGAACAGCTGAGAGAGTTGTTGTAACGAGAGCTGATGTAAACTGAACGCTGTTTGTTGTCATCGACCTTGGTAGATTGTGTTGTATATGTGATGTAATGTTGTTACGTGAGAATTGAACAGTGTATTTCTACGAAAAAAAGAACCCTTGATATTTCTTAAAAAATAAATGGTTGAAGTTCTCTGAAAAAGGTAATGATTTTAGATAAACGTCCTTCGTATTCGCATGCAGCCCAACTGAAAACGAATAGCTGGTTGTATACCAAAGTTGGTAATTAATGTTCATCTTCTAAGGATGCAATATGAAGTTTTCCAAGAAGATTTCCCGCCAGAAACTATCCCGTGCATGAACATTTTTCACATGTTTTATTTTCCGAAAATAATTCCCACGATTTTGATTAAAATTTCATATGTGGATACATTTTCCTTGAAAATGAAATTTTAATCTTGAATTTTACGGAATTAGCCCCTAATGAAGTCTCCTGTATTCTGAATGACTTTTGTAATACTAGTGAACCTAAGAAATAAAGATTAAATTGGTCAAATTATTTTATTAATTATTAATTTCCGGAATTTTATTTGTTGTTAGTATTTGCAAATACGTAAGTTTTTTCTTGGATAGGAATTGTTTATTTATCTTCTGCTGATGCAAATATCAATTTTATTTTTGCTTAAGCCCAGAGAATTCCTTTAATTCCTTTACACCTACTAGCAAATATGAAATAAGGTATTTCTGAAAATATATAGATAGAAGAATAAGCTTTGGTAAGAACATTTAATAAGGAATGGTAGAGAAATTCACGGAATGCATCATCATACCTTTGGGTTATACTTTCCAATCCTCCAGTATGCTTAGGGTGCTATACAAGTGGTAGTTTCTCATGCTCGTTTATTCTAAGTGCAGATTACTGCTGCCATTTTGGTTACATAGTATGTGTGACACAATACATGCATTACGGACCAAAGCTACGAAACCGTCTACCAGCGTGGAAACTAGAGATAACCTCAAACCTTCTGCCACAAAAGAAAGCAAAATAGAGAGAAACTGGGAGGTGGTGGCAGTGACTTTTCCGCAAGCTTGAAATACGACAAGGTTTTCCAATCCTATCACATTTGTAAGCTCGACTCTTTAAATGTTACCCTTTCATATCTAACACTTTTGACAGTGAATATTAGCCCTTTATTGAACCCTGTTGAATCTGTTTGAAGTACTATATGGCCCACGTATTCGTCAATAATTGTGTATGTCGACAGGTATCAAATAAACGTATACGTATACGTTATTGGCTTTGGTTCAAATTGATATTTATCACATTCAGTCCTCTGTCGTTTGCAGGCTATTGCATTTTTACGCCGTGAATGTGATTGACCAATAACATTTGGCTATGCCATTGTATCAGCCAATCACTGTAGTATAACTTATAATATGCTTCCAAGAATGTAAATTTATTCAGGAAACATTAGATGGAAATTAAAACGTATGATTCTCACAAGCAGTGTTTAGTGAGTTGCCTAATCCATCTCGATATTCTGCAAGAATGAATAAATTCTACTACCTCAACAACCACCTCGGTTTTCATCAACACTTTCTTAAACGTGAAAGAGCAGGTTTTTAAATAATACACATTTATAGGTAGAGACAGACTGAAAAAGTCAATGCCATAACCGGGATTCGAACCACGGATCTTCTGGTCTCCGTCCAGTCACTCTAAGCTATTGAGCTACTATGACCAACGTGCCAACATGCCTTTAAATTCTCCATTTGACTCGTGTTTTTCCCTGTAAACTACTAGGAGTTCTCATAAACAAATGACTCAACCTTAATGTCGACTTACTAAAGTACTTACAGTATAGTAAGTCGTCATTAAGGTAGTTGTCTCATGTGTTTATGAGAACTCCTAGTGCTTTACCGGGAAAAACACAGTGAGTTGGAGAATTTAATGTCATGTTGGCTGGTTGGCCGTAGTAGATCAATGGCTTAGAGTGACTGGACGGAGACCAGAAGATCCGTGGTTGAAATCTCGGCTATGTCATTGAATTTTTTAGTGTGTTTCTACACTTTCATAGTGCATCCTACATACGGCTAGTGTGAAAGAACAATTTATTTCCATTAATTGTACCTAATAGTGGTCCGAACTATAAAGCCCAGGCTTTAAAGAACTTACAGCATAGTAAGTAGTTGAAGAATTTAATGTCATGTTGGCACATTGGCCATAGTAGCTCAATGGCTTAGAGCGGCTGGACGGATACAAGAAGATCCGTGGTTCAAATCTGGGCTATGGCATTGAATTTTTCAGTCTGTCTCTACCCTTAGTGCATCCTACACACAGCTAGTGTGAAAGAACAATTAATGCACATTTAGTTATAAAATATGTTTTGTTATTGATGAAGCTTTATGTATTCTGATTTCAGTTTGTCTTAATTTCGAGGTACTTATTTTCTTTGCAAATTTGGTGGCATTCATTATTGATGTATGGTCTGTAGGTCGCTATGCAACCATTTATTTACATTGCCAAGAGATAGAAGTAAATGAATAGACGTCCCATTTGAGAGAAGTATAGACATAAGGAACTTTAGGTATATAAGTAGGAACATGCGGGAAATAGTACATAAATAGTGTATTTTAAGAATTCATCTCGATGGGATCGGATGGGATGAGATGGAATGTTGTTTTAGCTCTTTAAACATTTAGACTAAATTACTTTAACTTTTCGTTGCTTTAACATGTTTTTACGCGCTCATTCTTTTTCACAACTCTAATTAAAGAAAAATACCCACTCCTGGCCGAAATTTAAAACTGACTGCGGATAAGACCTCAGTTCGTTGAGCAATTGACCATAGAGGGAGTCGCCCGCCGAGGTAGCGTGGTGGTAGCATGTCTGCCTCACGTTCAAGAGGTCCCGAGTTCGAATCTCGGTCAGGGTGAGTTACCTGGATAAGGTTTTTCCGGGTTTTTCCTTATCCTGAAAGACGAATGTCGGGTAACTCTAAGCTCTATGGACTCCGGGCTCATTTGAGCATCATTTCACCCATTCCATTCATCGTCCGATATGACTTAACGTTGGAGGGCGTAAATTACAAAAAAAAAAAAAAAAAAAAAAAAAAAAAATAGAGGGAGTCGAAGCTGAACTGTTGTATTTATGTACTCCATTTCATATGAGTGGTGCCACTCAGTTCTACCTCTATGATGTGTTTTGAACAACCGTCAAAGTTTGCGTCTACGTTATATGACAGTTCGGCTTCCTGCTAAAGGTTCACAGCATCACAGCGGTTCATTGCTACACCTCTTTTGATCTTTCAGCATACTGGTATAGAGGGCGCCGGTGATATTCTCCGCCATTGTTTAAAGCTAATAAATAAATCAGATTATAAAACCATACAAACCAACAAGGCCTTTGTTCTCTCCGGACAACAATAGAGCTATAAATGACGTCGCAAAAAATCGCATACCCAAAATATTTTGGTATATTTGTGCATTTCGAAATAAATATCCTTCTCGTTTCATCTTCTCGCACATATCCAAGGTCATAATTTTATAATGGGGCTCATTAAGCAATATTAATCAACAAAATTGCGCTTTATGGACGAACACCTTCACAAGCACAATAATACATTTCCGTGAGATATTAGAGTTAGATGTAATCTAAAACAATGTCGTCCTCAAGTAATTTTTCAGTAGCTTTTTGCTATTCTGACCTACAATAGCTCTATTTGTAATCTCATACACGCCAGAATGACATACATTGAGCTATAACTATAATACATTTCTGCTAGCAAGAATTTACAATTTTAAACACAAGAACGTTAGCCATTACTTAAAATCGGTTAAATTCGTGTTGTGCTTATGAACCATAGCAATAAAGTTTAGTTGAACATACATGCACATAGGATATACAACGAAGGGAGATACCTAGTATACTGAGACATAGCTATTGTGGCTACCACTCCATGTAAAGGGATGAAGCGAAGTAACCACAGACGACTACAGGCCGCACAAAGAGAGGCTATAGACACGCCTTGAAGTCCCTAACACTTCATGGTTGATGACCAACCCGTCGTACCAAGAAGACATCTATTGTTCGGGTTGGGGGGGGGGGTCAGGTATCTTTTTTTCTTGGAGAGGGTATCCGGCCCCATATCTGTAGCACCGCCTTAGGCCTCGAAACCTAGAATCACGTATTAACATAAAAAGGACACGTAATGAAGAGAAAATGTTTGGAAAGAAATGAGAAAGTATCCTAAATATTCCCCTATCAATAAAAAACAGTGAAATCACTGAGGTCAGAGTTGGCAGCTGCCGGAATTAAAACTGGCACCTCCCGAATGCAAGGCACACAATTACGTATTCCCACACATCATAATGTACTTAATTTTATATCAATAAGTCCAATGAACTGAAGTGTGCTTAAACAACATCGAGCCTATGTGTTACGACATCCACAGATATATAATACATATACAGTATACATACGTCATACAGTTATGCATGCATATGTACATATGATGTGCTATATAAGTGGATGTAGCTATTATGCTTACATAGACGATAGCAGGAAACAAGAAAACGATTTCTAGATGTAACGTGGATCCTAAATCTTGTTATTTTGAGTTATGATTGCTTTGAAAACTCATAAATAATCTCATAAGCATAAACCAGATTGTAATTTACAAGCACAGGAATTTTGTGCACAAAAGCAAAGGATTGAACTATAACTTACTATTAACAGGGACGCCGTAGATCCTAAATCACCCCAAACCTCGTACAGCCTTTAGTCATTTTCAGAGAGCATTCGGACCGGTTTTTACGCGTCTGGCACCGACCTTGGGTACTTTGGCTTACATTATTTGTAGTTATAATCTTCACAGAAGTTATAGGCTTATGGAGGCGGGCCATACTGCAACCTCCAGCGAATCCTAAGCTAGTCCCTGCTACCAGCTCTGCCGAATGTGCTACACGTATCTCACTCGCCTGAACTGAGAATATAATTGTCATTAATTACGTTCGGATAAATATTTGAAAATGGCAGTACGAATCTTATAATCAGAAATAATTTTATTTTCTGATCATGACCGTACAAAAATCCTGTTTCTACTATACTTACAACGCGAGCGATGCACGTTAGTAGGTTAAAAATAGCGGTTCCAGAACAGACCCAAATGAGCAAGATGGCGGCCATGCGCAATCGGTATGTTTAGTGGATTTAGACAGTGTTTAGGTAGGCAGTCAATCCTCTTAATTTGGTGTACCTTATAATGCTGTGTCCTGAGGTATGATCAGAGCTTGTCTTGAGCTATGATCTGAGGCTCTAGGGTTAAGGGCTGCAGGGTTTCTTAGGTAAAGTCTGTTGGTCTGGAGGTGAAGTCTGTTGGTCTGGATGGTTTAGAGCTGTAGGATTTAGAGACTAGGTCCTGAGGTATGATCTGAGGCTCTAGGGTTAAGGGCTGCAGGTTTCAACAGGTAGGGCTGCAGGATTTAATGGTAAGCTCTTGAGGTATGGTCTAAGGCTCTAGGGTTAATAGTTTCACAGGCGAAGTCTGTTGGTCTGGATGGTTGTGAGCTGTAGGATTTAGGGGCTTGGTCTCTATGTATGATCTGGGAGGAGGGTCTAGTGCTAAGAGCTGCAGGTTTTTCACAGGTAAAGACTGTTGGTCTGGGAGGTTAATAGCTATAGGACTTAGAGGTTAGGTCCTGAGGTATGATCTGGGACTCTAGGGTTAAGGGCTGCAGGGTTTCTTAGGTAAAGTCTGTTGGTCTGGAGCTTGAAAGCTGTGGGATTTAGAGGTTAGGTCTTGAGGTATGATCTGGGGCTCTAGGGTTAAGGGTTGCAGGTTTTCTTAAGGTAAAGTCTGTTGGTCTGGAGCTTGAAAGCTGTGGGATTTAGAGGTTAGGTCTTGAGGCATGATCTGGGACTCTATGGTTAAGAGTTGCTGAGTTTCTTAGGTAAAGACTGTTGGTCAGGGAGGTTAATAGCTGTGGGATTTAGAGGTTAGGTCTTGAGGTATGATCTGGGGCTCTAGGGGTTAAGGGTTGCAGGTTTTAACAGGTAGGGTTGCTGGTATGGGAGGTTAATACCTATAGGATTTAATGTGGAATGAGCTCTAGGGTTAAGGGTTGTAGGCTTCATAGCTAAATGTTGTTGGTCTAGAGGATAAAGACTGTAGGGTCTTTTATCTATGTTTTATAGGCTGAGGTATGGTCTTATAATTTTGAAGTTAAGTTTGCTAGTCCAGCGATTAAAGGCGGTTAATCTTGGGCAAGTACTACATTTATGCTTTACTATGCCATCCTATTATAAACTAACCTAACCTAATATACTCTTTCATTTCTACCTTCTTTCATCATTCTTATTATAACCTAGCTGTGTTTGGCTAGTGGCTTCCTTTGTTGCACCTGTTAACCTATTTGTTCTCTTTCCTTAAGTTCCTCTATTCTACCACTTTAACCTAACCTAATATATCCCATGGTTTTAGCTTCTTGATCATTGTTGAACCTAGTTGATTCTGGTATTAACATTCGTTCTATTCTCTTAAGCTGCCCAGTTTTTACCTCCTTAACCTATCCTAAGCATGTTTCTTTTCTCATGCTAACTACTTGTATGTATGATGCAAAGTTTTTAGGCATATCGATATTATAGCTATCTTTGTCACTGCAAGAGGTATATATGCTGATTACAGATCTTTATACAGTAAATTTAACCCTTTGTGCATCTGCTTCTCTTTTCCTAAAAATTGAGGTTCTTTTGTTGCTAGGGTTTCTTGTTTTTTGTACCTTCTCTATGCTTTCAGGAACTCTATTCTACCTTGTTATGTTATGAGGTCTTATGCTTATATCTTAGGCTTTTTGATTAAGCCTTTTGATCTGAAAGACTATGTATTTTGGCTATGTTCCTCATCTCTTATGGTCACATGGCTAGGTCTTGAGGCATGATCTTAGGGCCTGGGGTTTAAAGGATATAAGTCTCATAGCTTAAGCTCGTAGGTCTAAAGGTTAAAGACTGTAGGTTTAGTGGTTAGGTCGTATGGATTCAAGGTTAGATCTCTCGGTCTAGAGTTTAAGGCTGTAGGATCTGAAGGTTACGTATGGAGGTATGATCTGAGGGCTCTAGGGTTAAGTGTTTTAAGCTTCATAGCTAAAGGTTGCTGGTCAGGAGGTTAAAAGCTGTAGGATCTGGAGGTTAGGTATTGAGGTATGATCTCGGAGCTCTAGGATTAAAAGCTATAGGCTTCATAGCTAAAAGTTTGCCAGCTAGAGATATCTTCTTTACTGTTAGAGGTATATTTGCAATGGTCTAGGCGTACAGTTTTCTTACATTTTTTCATGCAGATTGATGTCTTTGTACTCTTGTGTCTTTTTCAAGCTTTTACCCCCTTTGCATCGTCTTGTAATAAGTCGTTACGCTAAACCAATGTTCTAATGCTATTTCCATGCTTTTTCAGATGTTATGAGGTTTATGCGCGTTTCAGGGATATTTTAGACCAAGTTACGTTACTCAATTCATTTTATAACTAATTAAGAAGTTTTTCAAGGATATTTCAGATTACGAGATAGTAGTTACTTTTTAAATTTACCTATTTTAACATTAACTAAAGTGTGTTCAGTTAGCTTATGTGGTGAGGTAGACGTCCCTCGTCTTTTTTTCTCTGGACTTGGGACCAGCGTCAGAATTTGTTTTCTGAACGGTAGACTTAACGCCCTCCTCTGCTCTTATTATTCAGCTGTTTTCATGCTTAGATATTTTAATGCTACGTTCTAGTGTTTATTTCTCGGAATGAAAAATTGTTTTTTTCTGCTCTAGGGTTCCTTCTTTCATTCGCTGTTCAAAATATGACAATGTCCATGGGCATATGTGGATACTCCATCATCTGCAATTACTCTCTTGTCATCATGTGGAGATAGGGATATTTTGTTCACTTCCACTGACGCAACATTATGTTGATGGGACATAATTAGGTTCATTGGCGTTCTTATGATTTCTCTGCTTTTAAGACAGTCCACATAGCTATCAAAGGTGATGTACTGTTTAATGGCACTATGTTTTATGCCTTTTATCTTCTTGATTATGCCTCCATCGATGTCGAGTGCATACATCTTTGGTCTCAGTCCAACAAAACGACGAATGATTTTTCCATTGGCTTCATCTTTAAATTTTCCCAACACTTTCTTGTTTTTTGTAGAATGACATATGTGCTCGTTAGGATAATCAGCAGTATCCAGATGTTCCAGAAAACGTAACTTATCCTGGTATATGTCTCCGGTAGTCACACGATGGATGAAAGAGTCAGTATCCATGTACATGAGCTTCAGATTTTCAAGCCCGTAATACGGCATTAGCACATCATAATGATACCAATACATCAAGGTCTTCGAGATATCCAGCACACACATCCCAATGTATATAGGCTTGTTGAAGACTATCTCCCGGGACGCCATGTGTATTGCAGCCAGATTAGGTCCATATATAGTTCTATCAATAAATGTAGGCTTAGCAACCAGTTTTTCCAATGTCTTCCAATCGGCGACAAGTCGTATATTCAGTCGGTTTCTGATGTTTTCCATAGTTTTACCAAACATGGCATTGTTAAAAAGTTTGTAAAGATCCTTCTCGAAATCATTTCTCGATCCTTGTCGTAGCCGGTTATTGAATTCCACATAAGGCTTTAACCAACATGACTGTTGAAATTGTAGCACCCGATGGATTTTAGTCAGTTGTAACCCATGACTAAGGGCCTGCTTCAAGGTCATGTAATGCACCACATACCTAGTTCGTGATCCAAGGTGAGGAATTAGTTTCCTTGTAGAAGAACCCGGGGGCTTGATACACTCAGGTAGGAACGGTAAATCATTGTGTAGGTCATGGAGTTCTGTAGGATATTGAAGGTCCACTTCTAAGATGTATCCGAGAGGGTCATCTTCTCGTAGTATATCTAGGTTGATATCTTCAGGAGAAACCCACTTAAAACCCCCGTAAGCAAGGGGCTTCCCCATAGCCCACGCGTACTGATTATTCGAATCCTCGTACGTAATATATTGAGAGGGTTTACTTGAGTCATACTCCTTCATGTAGTGATTGTTCGCTTCTGCATACCGATGAGAAACTTGGCATAATCCTCCTCTTATACCTGCTTCAACCATGAGTAGCTGGTCATAATCCTGTAGTAATTCCAGTTCAATTCGTGTGTACAACAGCATTGCATCCCACGTAAGTCCGGGTGATGTATAATAATGTGCGGGATCAACTTTATGGGTTTTCAGGGTCTGCTCTCTGAATGTTTCAAACACATCTGCTAGTAGAAGGACATCTGAAGTTAAGTAGAGGTCACTGTACTCGCCTAGTGTTCTGATGTTGAAGTGACTCCATACGGTTTTTGCATGCTGATACTCTGCATCACTAATTTCTTCTCTGTTTAACTTACTGTAGAATGCTTCTCTCGGAGGAAGTTCCGTCTCACTCAAAACATCCCATGATGTAACGTAATCATAGGGAAACACACCTTTACGCATCATCAAATCGATCTTCTCTGCTCCAAAGTACTTCTGAGTTTCAGGATATGATGTTAGATTTTTTGCTAGTTTATCCAAGCTGGTACTAAGGAAGCGATAGGTATCCACAAAACGAAGTTTAATGTCACCAACATACTTGGAAAATGATATATAACTTTCCTCAGAGCTAGGAATAACTTCTACTCTATCGCTAGTACAGCCTAACTCCTTAACAATGAAATGGGAGTCATATCCACTCAGGTTATGTATGAAGACAGGAATATAATTAGGCGTTTTACAGGCTAGATTACACCGATTATGTAGACTTCCTCGATATTCACCACTTATATGATCATGATCTCGTACTTTCCAGTTATCGACGGTAAATTCTTTACCACATAAGTAGCATTCTGTAGAAGATTCGAATGATTTTTGTTGCTTATCTGTCAGAGTTAATGGAGCACCAGTTTTGTATACAGCATTAATTTTCATTGCGAGAGAACTTACATACTCCATAAACTTCGGTGCAGCATTATATCCCCGATATACATAGGGTTCAGTAGGAAGACCAGTCTGTAAACCTTCAATTGTAGCTGAGGATTTGACATAAACACAGAAACTCATAGGAATATGCTTCTGATATGGAACTGTATAAGACGTTTCGGGATTAGAAGAACACCCGTGGTAAGGGGTAAGAATGCTTTCAAAGTCAGCGTATATGACATAAGGTAATTTCAACATCCTTTCATGATTCTTGAATCTAACAATAGATTTCTCCTTAGTCGGCATAACAATCTTAGCAACTCCGTGTTGGCCACATATTTTTCTATGCTCATTTAACCTCTCAACTCCTCCATTTCGATACTCAAAGTGCGTAAAACAGCGTTTGCAGATACAGAGTTTTCCCTCACATTTGGTTTTTTGTTGATGAATAAGTCTCTCGAAATTCTTTATATAAACGTAATGATGACGTCCAGCTGAATTGCTTAACAGAAGCAGATCGCGATGATCGGACAGTTCTTCATTGACAACTTTCATAGGAAACACTTGATTTTTCTCATCCAGTCCGAAAACATTTATAGAGATGTTATTTTTTCGTTCAAATTTTGGGATATCAGTCAGGCTCGTAGGAAACGAGAGGCAGGAAAAGTCATATCTCTCTTGAAGATCCTTATACTTGCTAACACGATGAGGATTCTTCTGAATGAACTTTGCGAGAACAGCATACATAAAACACTTTTCATCTTCATAATTCTGTGGATTTATGCAGGCTCCTTTAGCTCCAATAGAGGTCGGTAGAGGGATGTAACTGGTCCCCCTCAGTTCATTATTCTTGTTGATTCTAACACGCACACCATCAACAGCTAATAAAGCCCAGCTGCTTCCTTTAAGTTGACTTTCCTCCATTTCAGTACAAAGTTTCTTGAATTTACTTTCCAATATGGCGTCCAAGTCACTTTCTAAAAATATTGCTTGATTTGGCGTTTTAAAGGCTTTATCAGTAGTGTCACCAACGGCATTCACAAACCGACATTCAGCCATGAGGTTAATTTTCACACTTTTATGCATCCTCAGTTGCTTCTGAACGGCTTGAATTATCCGCTGTTTTGATTCCTGGAGATATGTATTCAGGTCTTGGCATGTAGAGCACTGGATGAAATATGATTTCAGTCGATCCTGGAAAGCTGTTTCATATTCTACGACATCGTCTTCATCAGGAACCATTAACAGCAATTTATGTTTGGTAGGCTCGATCTTGAGTTTCTTAGCAGTAGTTATTCTCTCGCATCGTTCTTGGTGAGTATCTCTGCGATTCTCAGTATCATAAACGTTACCACAATGTTTACATTCGTAAAACCGGCCACATACCAGCTCATGTCTCTTTTTATTGTAGCTTTTCAGGAAACTCTTTGCACATATGCTACACCTATTTTCAGGTATAGTGTCTAACAGAGCTTCCATCGCTATAGTTTTTTGTTGTGTGCAGGCTAATTCTCAGGAATATGCTGCCAAGTAAGTGTCTTGATACACTTCTCACTTCTCTTCTTCACCTTGATAAGTTATCAGCGCTACTGATGATGAATTTCACTGTAGAAGCTGATCCGCTATGCTATAAACACACTAGCGTAATTACAATCTAAGATCGATAAAGCTCTCTTCATACACTTAGCACAGACCTAATAGAAAACTTCATCATCCCCTTCACCAACGGGATTCGAAGGTGGCACTCCTATCGGAGAAAACCTAAAGGAAAACTTCATGACACCACCACCACCACCACCACCACCACCACCCTTGTAGTTCGAAGGTGGCGCTCCTATCGGAGAAAACCTAAAAGAAAACTATTATCTTGCTACCACAGGGGTTCGAAGATGCTTCTACTATTGGAGAAAACCTAAAAGAAAACTCTATTAATTTCCCAGTTTTCGATTATTCTTTAACTACTTTACAATTCACATGAGAGAAAAAATTAGACAAATTAAAATTGAAAAAGGAAATAAATAGCTAGATTTGAAGATAAAATTTAGACAATTCAAACGAGTATAAACACGACTAAGCTACGCCTTTTAGTTTTAAAGTTACATTAGGAGCTCCCATTGCCACCCGTAGACACCTCTACGTCATCTTCAACCACGTGTTCTTGATTCTTTTCACACATATCTTAACATAACAGCTATATTTTTCCCAAGTTCATCTATTACACCGTTTAACTGATCCACGGGGCACCCTTAGAATCCTTCACTTCATCCTCAAACACACCTTCTTGAACCCTTTTGATATATTTTAACCTATTTATGTTTGTTGCTACGGGCATCCGTTCTCTTTTCTTAAGTTAAATTATTACGACCATCTTGTTATGTTTAAGTCTCATGCTTATATATTAAACTTTGTGATTAAGTATTTTGATTTGAAAGTCTATGTAAATCGGTTAAGGTAAACATCTCTTCTCAACATGAGACAAGTCATGATGTATGATCTTATGGGGTGAGCTTGCCAACACGTCTAAAAGCATTTATATTCAAAGGTATTTAAATTATCCCACCGAGATTTGAACCCTGATCCTAAGACGCAAATTACCATTTCAACAACAATTCAGACCTAAAGTATATATGTATACGCTATTTCATTGCGCTAACGTTATTAGTTCAAGAGTTATTTAAGATTCAAGTTATTGCGACAGAAGCGGTTATCGAACCACGGGTCTGTAGGATACGGAATCATAAATCATTCACAGCATATGTTGAATGAAAAAAACCTGCGCTTTCCCCTGTTGTTCTATGTGCAATAGATCAGAAATAGAACACAATTACATAATTCAGTGGACGATGGGAACTGAACCAGGGACCCTTGAGCTACACGTTGTCAGCATATGATTAACTATGAGAAGCATAACCATATAAAGGTTATTTCACTTCTCTAGACCCAGCGGTTTCAGAGATATTTAAATTAAACGATTCAGGACTCGAACTAAGGACTACAGGTATACAGTATATACCCTGCGGACCCCGCTAACCATATGTAAGTAATAAAGTTTATCCGAAGTCGCTATCATAATTAATTTAGGAGTTACTCAGATTTACCGATTCAGGACTCGAACCGAGGACAACCAGTATATGAGAGAACGTCTGTAGATGCTCCTTAACGATATAAAAGTAATAAAGTTTATCCGAGCTCGCTATCGTTACTCAGACAGTCAGTAAGGGCACGGACACCCCTGCGCGGTAGAAAGGCAGCATGCATCGTCTTTCCACCCCTGGTCGGCATCCCATTAGTTTGCGAACACTATTTATTTATCACATGCAGGTGTGCATGCGTCTTGGGACAAGGGCTTGACAGGTCATTAATCAAGGAGTAGAGGGTATACCTTCCTTCTAGATACATTTGCATAAATTTGCATAAATGGAGGGGAGGGGGGTGTGAGGACCACCCAAGATGTTGCAGGTGGTATGGAACGGGAAGGGGAGGGGGTGTGAGGACCACCCAAGATGTTGCAGGTGGTATGGAAGGAAGGTAATCCCTCTACTCCTTGATTAATGACCTGTCAAGCCCTTGTCCCAAGACGCATGCACACCTGCATGTGATAAATAAATAGTGTTCGCAAACTAATGGGATGCCGACCAGGGGTGGAAAGACGATGCATGCTGCCTTTCTACCGCGCAGGGGTGTCCGTGCCCTTACTGACTGTCTGAGTAACGATAGCGAGCTCGGATAAACTTTATTACTTTTATATCGTTAAGGAGCATCTACAGACGTTCTCTCATATACTGGTTGTCCTCGGTTCGAGTCCTGAATCGGTAAATCTGAGTAACTCCTAAATTAATTATGATAGCGACTTCGGATAAACTTTATTACTTACATATGGTTAGCGGGGTCCGCAGGGTATATACTGTATACCTGTAGTCCTTAGTTCGAGTCCTGAATCGTTTAATTTAAATATCTCTGAAACCGCTGGGTCTAGAGAAGTGAAATAACCTTTATATGGTTATGCTTCTCATAGTTAATCATATGCTGACAACGTGTAGCTCAAGGGTCCCTGGTTCAGTTCCCATCGTCCACTGAATTATGTAATTGTGTTCTATTTCTGATCTATTGCACATAGAACAACAGGGGAAAGCGCAGGTTTTTTTCATTCAACATATGCTGTGAATGATTTATGATTCCGTATCCTACAGACCCGTGGTTCGATAACCGCTTCTGTCGCAATAACTTGAATCTTAAATAACTCTTGAACTAATAACGTTAGCGCAATGAAATAGCGTATACATATATACTTTAGGTCTGAATTGTTGTTGAAATGGTAATTTGCGTCTTAGGATCAGGGTTCAAATCTCGGTGGGATAATTTAAATACCTTTGAATATAAATGCTTTTAGACGTGTTGGCAAGCTCACCCCATAAGATCATACATCATGACTTGTCTCATGTTGAGAAGAGATGTTTACCTTAACCGATTTACATAGACTTTCAAATCAAAATACTTAATCACAAAGTTTAATATATAAGCATGAGACTTAAACATAACAAGATGGTCGTAATAATTTAACTTAAGAAAAGAGAACGGATGCCCGTAGCAACAAACATAAATAGGTTAAAATATATCAAAAGGGTTCAAGAAGGTGTGTTTGAGGATGAAGTGAAGGATTCTAAGGGTGCCCCGTGGATCAGTTAAACGGTGTAATAGATGAACTTGGGAAAAATATAGCTGTTATGTTAAGATATGTGTGAAAAGAATCAAGAACACGTGGTTGAAGATGACGTAGAGGTGTCTACGGGTGGCAATGGGAGCTCCTAATGTAACTTTAAAACTAAAAGGCGTAGCTTAGTCGTGTTTATACTCGTTTGAATTGTCTAAATTTTATCTTCAAATCTAGCTATTTATTTCCTTTTTCAATTTTAATTTGTCTAATTTTTTCTCTCATGTGAATTGTAAAGTAGTTAAAGAATAATCGAAAACTGGGAAATTAATAGAGTTTTCTTTTAGGTTTTCTCCAATAGTAGAAGCATCTTCGAACCGTGGTAGCAAGATAATAGTTTTCTTTTAGGTTTTCTCCGATAGGAGCGCCACCTTCGAACTACAAGGGTGGTGGTGGTGGTGGTGGTGGTGGTGGTGTCATGAAGTTTTCCTTTAGGTTTTCTCCGATAGGAGTGCCACCTTCGAATCCCGTTGGTGAAGGGGATGATGAAGTTTTCTATTAGGTCTGTGCTAAGTGTATAAAGAGAGCTTTATCGATCTTAGATTGTAATTACGCTAGTGTGTTTATAGCATAGCGGATCAGCTTCTACAGTGAAATTCATCATCAGTAGCGCTGATAACTTATCAAGGTGAAGAAGAGAAGTGAGAAGTGTATCAAGACACTTACTTGGCAGCATATTCCTGAGAATTAGCCTGCACACAACAAAAAACTATAGCGATGGAAGCTCTGTTAGACACTATACCTGAAAATAGGTGTAGCATATGTGCAAAGAGTTTCCTGAAAAGCTACAATAAAAATAGACATGAGCTGGTATGTGGCCGGTTTTACGAATGTAAACATTGTGGTAACGTTTATGATACTGAGAATCGCAGAGATACTCACCAAGAACGATGCGAGAGAATAACTACTGCTAAGAAACTCAAGATCGAGCCTACCAAACATAAATTGCTGTTAATGGTTCCTGATGAAGACGATGTCGTAGAATATGAAACAGCTTTCCAGGATCGACTGAAATCATATTTCATCCAGTGCTCTACATGCCAAGACCTGAATACATATCTCCAGGAATCAAAACAGCGGATAATTCAAGCCGTTCAGAAGCAACTGAGGATGCATAAAAGTGTGAAAATTAACCTCATGGCTGAATGTCGGTTTGTGAATGCCGTTGGTGACACTACTGATAAAGCCTTTAAAACGCCAAATCAAGCAATATTTTTAGAAAGTGACTTGGACGCCATATTGGAAAGTAAATTCAAGAAACTTTGTACTGAAATGGAGGAAAGTCAACTTAAAGGAAGCAGCTGGGCTTTATTAGCTGTTGATGGTGTGCGTGTTAGAATCAACAAGAATAATGAACTGAGGGGGACCAGTTACATCCCTCTACCGACCTCTATTGGAGCTAAAGGAGCCTGCATAAATCCACAGAATTATGAAGATGAAAAGTGTTTTATGTATGCTGTTCTCGCAAAGTTCATTCAGAAGAATCCTCATCGTGTTAGCAAGTATAAGGATCTTCAAGAGAGATATGACTTTTCCTGCCTCTCGTTTCCTACGAGCCTGACTGATATCCCAAAATTTGAACGAAAAAATAACATCTCTATAAATGTTTTCGGACTGGATGAGAAAAATCAAGTGTTTCCTATGAAAGTTGTCAATGAAGAACTGTCCGATCATCGCGATCTGCTTCTGTTAAGCAATTCAGCTGGACGTCATCATTACGTTTATATAAAGAATTTCGAGAGACTTATTCATCAACAAAAAACCAAATGTGAGGGAAAACTCTGTATCTGCAAACGCTGTTTTACGCACTTTGAGTATCGAAATGGAGGAGTTGAGAGGTTAAATGAGCATAGAAAAATATGTGGCCAACACGGAGTTGCTAAGATTGTTATGCCGACTAAGGAGAAATCTATTGTTAGATTCAAGAATCATGAAAGGATGTTGAAATTACCTTATGTCATATACGCTGACTTTGAAAGCATTCTTACCCCTTACCACGGGTGTTCTTCTAATCCCGAAACGTCTTATACAGTTCCATATCAGAAGCATATTCCTATGAGTTTCTGTGTTTATGTCAAATCCTCAGCTACAATTGAAGGTTTACAGACTGGTCTTCCTACTGAACCCTATGTATATCGGGGATATAATGCTGCACCGAAGTTTATGGAGTATGTAAGTTCTCTCGCAATGAAAATTAATGCTGTATACAAAACTGGTGCTCCATTAACTCTGACAGATAAGCAACAAAAATCATTCGAATCTTCTACAGAATGCTACTTATGTGGTAAAGAATTTACCGTCGATAACTGGAAAGTACGAGATCATGATCATATAAGTGGTGAATATCGGGGAAGTCTACATAATCAGTGTAATCTAGCCTGTAAAACGCCTAATTATATTCCTGTCTTCATACATAACCTGAGTGGATATGACTCCCATTTCATTGTTAAGGAGTTAGGCTGTACTAGCGATAGAGTAGAAGTTATTCCTAGCTCTGAGGAAAGTTATATATCATTTTCCAAGTATGTTGGTGACATTAAACTTCGTTTTGTGGATACCTATCGCTTCCTTAGTACCAGCTTGGATAAACTAGCAAAAAATCTAACATCATATCCTGAAACTCAGAAGTACTTTGGAGCAGAGAAGATCGATTTGATGATGCGTAAAGGTGTGTTTCCCTATGATTACGTTACATCATGGGATGTTTTGAGTGAGACAGAACTTCCTCCGAGAGAAGCATTCTACAGTAAGTTAAACAGAGAAGAAATTAGTGATGCAGAGTATCAGCATGCAAAAACCGTATGGAGTCACTTCAACATCAGAACACTAGGCGAGTACAGTGACCTCTACTTAACTTCAGATGTCCTTCTACTAGCAGATGTGTTTGAAACATTCAGAGAGCAGACCCTGAAAACCCATAAAGTTGATCCCGCACATTATTATACATCACCCGGACTTACGTGGGATGCAATGCTGTTGTACACACGAATTGAACTGGAATTACTACAGGATTATGACCAGCTACTCATGGTTGAAGCAGGTATAAGAGGAGGATTATGCCAAGTTTCTCATCGGTATGCAGAAGCGAACAATCACTACATGAAGGAGTATGACTCAAGTAAACCCTCTCAATATATTACGTACGAGGATTCGAATAATCAGTACGCGTGGGCTATGGGGAAGCCCCTTGCTTACGGGGGTTTTAAGTGGGTTTCTCCTGAAGATATCAACCTAGATATACTACGAGAAGATGACCCTCTCGGATACATCTTAGAAGTGGACCTTCAATATCCTACAGAACTCCATGACCTACACAATGATTTACCGTTCCTACCTGAGTGTATCAAGCCCCCGGGTTCTTCTACAAGGAAACTAATTCCTCACCTTGGATCACGAACTAGGTATGTGGTGCATTACATGACCTTGAAGCAGGCCCTTAGTCATGGGTTACAACTGACTAAAATCCATCGGGTGCTACAATTTCAACAGTCATGTTGGTTAAAGCCTTATGTGGAATTCAATAACCGGCTACGACAAGGATCGAGAAATGATTTCGAGAAGGATCTTTACAAACTTTTTAACAATGCCATGTTTGGTAAAACTATGGAAAACATCAGAAACCGACTGAATATACGACTTGTCGCCGATTGGAAGACATTGGAAAAACTGGTTGCTAAGCCTACATTTATTGATAGAACTATATATGGACCTAATCTGGCTGCAATACACATGGCGTCCCGGGAGATAGTCTTCAACAAGCCTATATACATTGGGATGTGTGTGCTGGATATCTCGAAGACCTTGATGTATTGGTATCATTATGATGTGCTAATGCCGTATTACGGGCTTGAAAATCTGAAGCTCATGTACATGGATACTGACTCTTTCATCCATCGTGTGACTACCGGAGACATATACCAGGATAAGTTACGTTTTCTGGAACATCTGGATACTGCTGATTATCCTAACGAGCACATATGTCATTCTACAAAAAACAAGAAAGTGTTGGGAAAATTTAAAGATGAAGCCAATGGAAAAATCATTCGTCGTTTTGTTGGACTGAGACCAAAGATGTATGCACTCGACATCGATGGAGGCATAATCAAGAAGATAAAAGGCATAAAACATAGTGCCATTAAACAGTACATCACCTTTGATAGCTATGTGGACTGTCTTAAAAGCAGAGAAATCATAAGAACGCCAATGAACCTAATTATGTCCCATCAACATAATGTTGCGTCAGTGGAAGTGAACAAAATATCCCTATCTCCACATGATGACAAGAGAGTAATTGCAGATGATGGAGTATCCACATATGCCCATGGACATTGTCATATTTTGAACAGCGAATGAAAGAAGGAACCCTAGAGCAGAAAAAAACAATTTTTCATTCCGAGAAATAAACACTAGAACGTAGCATTAAAATATCTAAGCATGAAAACAGCTGAATAATAAGAGCAGAGGAGGGCGTTAAGTCTACCGTTCAGAAAACAAATTCTGACGCTGGTCCCAAGTCCAGAGAAAAAAAGACGAGGGACGTCTACCTCACCACATAAGCTAACTGAACACACTTTAGTTAATGTTAAAATAGGTAAATTTAAAAAGTAACTACTATCTCGTAATCTGAAATATCCTTGAAAAACTTCTTAATTAGTTATAAAATGAATTGAGTAACGTAACTTGGTCTAAAATATCCCTGAAACGCGCATAAACCTCATAACATCTGAAAAAGCATGGAAATAGCATTAGAACATTGGTTTAGCGTAACGACTTATTACAAGACGATGCAAAGGGGGTAAAAGCTTGAAAAAGACACAAGAGTACAAAGACATCAATCTGCATGAAAAAATGTAAGAAAACTGTACGCCTAGACCATTGCAAATATACCTCTAACAGTAAAGAAGATATCTCTAGCTGGCAAACTTTTAGCTATGAAGCCTATAGCTTTTAATCCTAGAGCTCCGAGATCATACCTCAATACCTAACCTCCAGATCCTACAGCTTTTAACCTCCTGACCAGCAACCTTTAGCTATGAAGCTTAAAACACTTAACCCTAGAGCCCTCAGATCATACCTCCATACGTAACCTTCAGATCCTACAGCCTTAAACTCTAGACCGAGAGATCTAACCTTGAATCCATACGACCTAACCACTAAACCTACAGTCTTTAACCTTTAGACCTACGAGCTTAAGCTATGAGACTTATATCCTTTAAACCCCAGGCCCTAAGATCATGCCTCAAGACCTAGCCATGTGACCATAAGAGATGAGGAACATAGCCAAAATACATAGTCTTTCAGATCAAAAGGCTTAATCAAAAAGCCTAAGATATAAGCATAAGACCTCATAACATAACAAGGTAGAATAGAGTTCCTGAAAGCATAGAGAAGGTACAAAAAACAAGAAACCCTAGCAACAAAAGAACCTCAATTTTTAGGAAAAGAGAAGCAGATGCACAAAGGGTTAAATTTACTGTATAAAGATCTGTAATCAGCATATATACCTCTTGCAGTGACAAAGATAGCTATAATATCGATATGCCTAAAAACTTTGCATCATACATACAAGTAGTTAGCATGAGAAAAGAAACATGCTTAGGATAGGTTAAGGAGGTAAAAACTGGGCAGCTTAAGAGAATAGAACGAATGTTAATACCAGAATCAACTAGGTTCAACAATGATCAAGAAGCTAAAACCATGGGATATATTAGGTTAGGTTAAAGTGGTAGAATAGAGGAACTTAAGGAAAGAGAACAAATAGGTTAACAGGTGCAACAAAGGAAGCCGCTAGCCAAACACAGCTAGGTTATAATAAGAATGATGAAAGAAGGTAGAAATGAAAGAGTATATTAGGTTAGGTTAGTTTATAATAGGATGGCATAGTAAAGCATAAATGTAGTACTTGCCCAAGATTAACCGCCTTTAATCGCTGGACTAGCAAACTTAACTTCAAAATTATAAGACCATACCTCAGCCTATAAAACATAGATAAAAGACCCTACAGTCTTTATCCTCTAGACCAACAACATTTAGCTATGAAGCCTACAACCCTTAACCCTAGAGCTCATTCCACATTAAATCCTATAGGTATTAACCTCCCATACCAGCAACCCTACCTGTTAAAACCTGCAACCCTTAACCCCTAGAGCCCCAGATCATACCTCAAGACCTAACCTCTAAATCCCACAGCTATTAACCTCCCTGACCAACAGTCTTTACCTAAGAAACTCAGCAACTCTTAACCATAGAGTCCCAGATCATGTCTCAAGACCTAACCTCTAAATCCCACAGCTTTCAAGCTCCAGACCAACAGACTTTACCTTAAGAAAACCTGCAACCCTTAACCCTAGAGCCCCAGATCATACCTCAAGACCTAACCTCTAAATCCCACAGCTTTCAAGCTCCAGACCAACAGACTTTACCTAAGAAACCCTGCAGCCCTTAACCCTAGAGTCCCAGATCATACCTCAGGACCTAACCTCTAAGTCCTATAGCTATTAACCTCCCAGACCAACAGTCTTTACCTGTGAAAAACCTGCAGCTCTTAGCACTAGACCCTCCTCCCAGATCATACATAGAGACCAAGCCCCTAAATCCTACAGCTCACAACCATCCAGACCAACAGACTTCGCCTGTGAAACTATTAACCCTAGAGCCTTAGACCATACCTCAAGAGCTTACCATTAAATCCTGCAGCCCTACCTGTTGAAACCTGCAGCCCTTAACCCTAGAGCCTCAGATCATACCTCAGGACCTAGTCTCTAAATCCTACAGCTCTAAACCATCCCGACCAACAGACTTCACCTCCAGACCAACAGACTTTACCTAAGAAACCCTGCAGCCCTTAACCCTAGAGCCTCAGATCATAGCTCAAGACAAGCTCTGATCATACCTCAGGACACAGCATTATAAGGTACACCAAATTAAGAGGATTGACTGCCTACCTAAACACTGTCTAAATCCACTAAACATACCGATTGCGCATGGCCGCCATCTTGCTCATTTGGGTCTGTTCTGGAACCGCTATTTTTAACCTACTTATGTTCAAAAGAGTCCAGGGTACATAGAGCTTAGAGTTAGCAGACATTCATCTTTCAGGATAAGGGACAAGCTTATCACCCTGACCGAGATTAGAACTAGGAACTCCTTGAACGTGTCACACAACCACCACGCTACAGAGACGGGCCAGTGTTCTCCAACGTTAAGTCATATTGGACGATGAAGGAAATGATGTTCACCTGAGTCCAGGATACATAGAGCTTAGAGTTACCAGATATTCATCTTTCAAGATAAGGAAAACCCCTATAAACCTGACCGAAATTAGAACTGGAGCTGTTGAACGTGGCACGCTACCACTGTGTGTGCGCGTGTGCGTGTGCGCGTGCGCGCGAATAGCATAATCCTAAACTTCTTAGCATAATTATTCAAGAACATCCCGTACCCAAACTACCCTTTACATTGAAAATTCTTTGTAAAGTGTGATTTTCTGAAAAATTACTCTAAAATTACTTTGATTAAAATGCCACATTTTAAGATATTTTTGTGCTAAATGAAATGCAGATCTTGAATTTCTTGGGAATGTTCTCTGAACTCCTTTTCATTAATTCTGAATGACGTTTATATAATTGGTAAACTGTAAGAGATAAGCAACATTTTACTTCAAAAAGAAATGTATATCTTATTAAAGCCCATAGTTTGTGTAAAACTTTTTATACCTATAGTTAACCATTTCCGAGATTTCATTGATATTGGTTTTTCAATATCTATTCTTCTCTCAAATGTGAAGTAATTCGTTTTCCCCCCTGTTTTTCCCCCACCTTTCCCACGATCATGTAGAGAGAATGTGTTTTTCAAAACCATCGTACATTGACCAGCTCTTAAAAAATTTGACTAATCTGTAAATCTGTTGCGTTCCCTAATCCCCATCCTTCCTACAAGGAAATGTGTAATACAAGCATCTCTAAAAACATTTATTGCGATTGACGTGGAAGTTGATAGAGGAGTACGTAATTATTCTCTTATTTGTTTCAAAATTTTAAACTGAATCCTGAAGGTGCATCAAAGAAAATGTTTACTTACCTTTTTTCCAAATAACGCTCCAGCTTTGAGAAAAAGTTATTGAAACTGTGGAAAAAAATTAAGAAAGCATAAAATTAAACATTATTTTGCGAAAAAAAAACAGAATTTAATGTTTAAAAAAATCTAATATAATACATCTGTTAGTAAAATGTTTACTGTAAAACCTGAATTTTTGGCGTGAATATATTAAAAAAGATCTATGAGGGTTATGTTGATTTAGGAATGTATTTAAAAAATATAAATTAGTAATACTCAAATAATCATGCAGGTTGATATTTTGAAAAATGAAAGAAGAAAAGTATGTGTTTGTGTGTAATAACTTACATTAATTTGACTAAGATATCTTACCCGATCTAGATTTTTCAAACTTCACAGAAAGTTACCTTAATTCACTGAAATATGCTGGGAATATTCCTGATAACATTGTATCGGTAATTTAATATATAATGTAAGTTGGATTAATTTTTTTTCATTAGTAAAGAAATGAAATGATAGAACAAACGCCCGCCTCGATAGCGTAGATGGTAGCGTGTCTGCTTCACGTTCAAGAGGTCCTGAGTTCGAATCTCGGTCAGGGTGAGTTACCTGGATAAAGCTTTTTCCGGGGTTTTCCCTTATCCTTAAAGACGAATGTCAGGTAGCTCTAAGCTCCAAGGACCCTGGACTCATTTAAGCACCATTTCACCAATTTCATTCATCGTCCAATATGACTTAACGTTGGAGGACTTAATTTAAAAAAAAAAAAAAGAAAAAAGAAAAAAAAAACTATATATCAGAAATTTCTGTTGATAATTGTGTACTAAACCTACATCTGGAATTCGTATTTTTATTTGTTGCTACAGATTAATCCCTGGAGTTTCTCTATCATTCCAGAGTGCATAAATCGCTATGGCAACGTAACCATTTTGGTGCTAGTAACTCTAGGCCACAGATTCTCTAAGCTCAAGTTCCTGATGAAGAAAGCATATAGATAGCACTTTTTAAACTGTAAACTTAGGAGTACAATGCAATAATAAGACACTCTTAGCAGAGAAGAAGTGCATTAATTAAATGCGCAAAATTAAAAAATTAAAACCACTAAAAAAAGTTTTGCTTTTTGAGCATAAGCTATAAAATACAAGGGAAAGTTGTTTGTTAGTTAACTTTTTTAGGTTTTTTTTCAGTTTTCTTTTGCTATTACGTAACACCAAGAGTAAAGTACTTGTAATACGTACCTCGAAGACGCCAGCAAGACACTCAATTTTCTTGAAGCACCTTACCCAAAGCAGCGTTTACGGTTACGAATAAATAAATATATAATAAAAGCAATAATTCACCTCAAAATAATACCGTACTAAGGTAACTTTTGAATTCTATTTGGAACAAACACTTTTCACGTCCGCTGTACCCGGCGCGAAAAATTCAAATGGCGGAGGTTTGCTAATGAATGTATTCATCCCCCAACTTCAGGGCCAAAGTGAAGATTGATGCGCAGATCGAAGTTAATTAACTAGACTTATTTGTAAAATATTAATTTTAATTAATTAGAGTTACATAAAAGTTTTATATGACATTACAGTGCTATAATAAATTTAATACTACTTGTAGTGGGATATAATTTTTTATATAAATTAAAATGTCTCGCACTATGATGTCACGGCGGAAGAATACCAATAAAAATTGCATATTGCAAAAATGGAGAAGTTTTCTCTATAAATTAATATGAAATAATTATTAAATTTTAAAAATTACATTGACTTCAATGGGCATGTCATGTGTAATTAAAAATAGATTTCCAGTGATTAGAAGATGAAAATTACAATTCTCTTGGAGTTACATATGCATTTACAACATAAAATAAATTTATTAAATACGTTTTTTAGTATAATTATAAAAACAGTGCAATTGACATTTTTGTAAAAAAAATTGAGTTTAGATGAATAACCACAGAAACATGCATCCTAAAGATAAAAACTGCACTTATTTAATTTTTTTATGCATGTGTTACACTTAAACTCACGGCAGATAAATTAAATACAGCCAAATTTTATATAGAAAAAAATGTAAATCATACTCAAAAGATTACCAATATTGCATCTTAATTAGTTCCCAAATTGTGAGGTTTTATAATGAGGAACAAAGACAAAAATCCTAGATTGGCGGTTTATTGTTAAAAGTTTTATAAAAAAAAAAGGTCATTACAAAGTTTACAAAAAAATTATTTTAGTATTATTATTTAAAATGCTGTTATGATGCATTTTAATTAAGTTTCCTAATTTTTCATTATCATTGAAGCCCTGATTTTTATTTTTTCTGTACTATGTACTTAGTAAGTAGAAAGATTATTGTATCCTACCCAATTCTATAATATTTTAAAATAAATACATGCTTTAAGTCCCCTAAACCCAACAAAAGAAGAGTGAAAAGTATCTGTATTTATGAGCAGCATAACCCAAAAGCAAAGAGACAAACAAGTACCATGCTTAATAATAAATTTATGAATGGATAGGAACAGTGCACTCCACTTACTTGTAATTAATGAACAACTAGTTTCTAAGTGCTGCCTAACCTCCAAGACAGTTCAATACAATTTACTATGAAAACTGAAATTACCATTTCTTGCACCTTGAAATAACTAGATATATTAACACCCTCACATTTGTCATTTACAGAAAACCATCACACTTACATAAAGAACAATAATTATAACTTAACTTTCCAAAAAACATTCCATCATCAGCAGTTTAACTCAACTCTGTCCAATTGCATTTCCAGACCAAGAACTTCCAAATGGTAGCAAGAGCGATCAAAACCAGTTGTTCATTAATTACAAGTAAGTGAAGCCCAGTGTTCCTACAGATTCCTATAATTTGTTATTGGAATACACTTCACTGTCTCTAACTTCTACACTTATATTTGTGTTAGCAAGCTTAATGTTTCAGTTTTATATTTTTCAAAGATAGGCAAGAAGATATTAAAAAGTTCCTCGGAAAGTCTTTCTGAAAAATCTCTTTAACCAAACTGTGCATCACACAGAACAGCTTTAGTTTCAATCAAAAATCTATCGACAACCATCAGGCCTAACAATGGCAATTTGTTCTCACCATTCCTTGCAGAATTATTTATGAGCTACTTAGAAATACAATTACAACTTCCTTCCCATATATTTTCAAAGTATGGTAGTGATATGTTGATGATATCTTTGCTATTATTCCTTACAGATTCATACAAACTCCATTAACTTACTCAACTTATAAAAATTCTCAATAAAATTCACAATGAAAGTGAAAAAAGAAGGCATGTTACCCTTCTTGGATCTAAAAATAATCCCAGAACAAGAAAATATAACTTTTGGCTTATACAGGAAACCTTCACATTCAGATAATTACATCAAGAACGACAGTTTTAACCCTTAACATACAAACATGCGACGGCCGTGCCGTGGCTCAGTGGTTAGACTGCTTGGCTCTCACCAAGGCGGCCCGGGTTCGATCTCAGGTGACCGCAAAGTGAGATTTGTGGTGGACAACACGGCGCTGGGGCAGGTTTTCTCCGGGATCTCCGGTTTCCCTCACCATCTCATTCCACCAGTGCTCCATCTTCATCTCATGTATTATCAGTGTCATCGCCCGCGGTGCCATATGTAGTAAAAGTGGGCATTAAACACTACACATTTCACATTTCACAAACCTGCAGTACTAAACAGCTTAACACAGAGACTGGGCTACAATCCCCTGAACAAACAGGAATATCACCTGGAACATGAACATACAGTAAACACAGCCAAAATCAACGGTTTCAACAGAGTAATAATCGACAAGAAAATTACAAAATTTAAATGACAGAAACATATCAAAACTACCACAAATCTCATCCAAAAAGAAAAACAACTGGAATTTAAGAAATTCACATATCATCCAAAAACATTTTACTTTACATAGAAAATGAAGCTAGCTACAGTGAAGCAATAAATAAATAAATAAACAAATAAATAAATAAATAAATAAACTGACTGATTTTGCGAGCAAGGGTTCATGAAATTGATCTCAACTAATAAGAAAAATTGACATCATTTTCTTAAGATTTTTTGTTACAAATAGTTATATTTGTGTAAAATTTTACATATTTAAAAAGATTTTCAGGATATATAACATCAGCTTAGCCCCGTAGAAAAAATTTAGCATAGAGAAATTACCTTGTTGTAAATTAAAACATCCTATACCTCAAGACAAAAAACTGGAATGACCAGACTAAAAGAACATGTGAGATGCTTAAAATGCAAACAAATAGATAAATGTGCAGTTTCACAGTTCATATGTTACTCTTGAATGGTAGAATCAAAACTGAAAAACTCAAAGCAATAGGTGGGATTTGAATCATGGAGCTTCTGCTCTACATGTGGCTGGTCCACCACTGAGTTATCATTTCAACATGATTATATGACAGAGCACCATATTTTCCATTTTTTTTTCTATGTACTTTCTGTACAGGTAAAGAAGATATGGATGGAAACCACCTACTCCACTGCCCAACCTTTAGTCAACGGACCAACATAACATCATAATACTGGAATGCAAAAGAACAAATTGCTTCAATGCCAACTGTTCAACATTAGATACCAACAAACCATATTTTCCATCTCATTTAATAACCAGCCGGCTTACTAATATTACATGGGTAGCTTTTAAAAAACAAATGATTTGTTAATTTAATTTACCTCCTGCATTCTTTATTAAATTATTGCACAATGACTAGAAGATTTTTTTATAATGAATCCTCCCCTTTATCTCTTATAATTTTAATTTTGAACAGCCTCAGGTATTCCTAATAATGAATGATATTTACACAAAAGGATTTGAATCATGCAAAATCTTGACTGCCTTAACCCCTACTCTACCATTCTCCAAGTTTTGGTTGTCTTTGGGTCTTTAGATGCAAGAAACGGTGTCTTACAGTAAATAGCTTATGGTTAACATAAATAATGCAAAGCAAGTAATATCCCTCAAATTTTAAGATTCTGTATTTTGTCTTACATTTAAGAATCATAGTTTATTGATGTATAATAATAATTGTAGTTACTGCTTCATTCATAGATAATGCCACAAACAGCTATTGAGTCATGAGTGCTAGTTATTTTTCACTGACTGAGATGCTGATCCAAGCATTTCCTCCTCTTCTCAAACAAGAAAGAGAATCTAAAGCTATTTTAGAAATAATTCAAAACTTTCTTAATTGTTTTTCTTTTTTCTGTAGAAGTTGTCACAATCAGATGTCAAAATAAAGTCAAGAAATGTATTTAAAAAACTGAGTATATTATACAAGCTGCCTTAGTTGAAAAAATTTGGTAACTTGGCAAATGTTAATAGATATTAATACTTTGTTTCTTTGTTAACAAAATCTCTTATGAAGTGAGGTGACATGAATTTGGGATGTTTACAGGATAGATTTGGCTAATAAATTATTGAACATTCCAGCTTTATCTGCACAACTGAAGAGCATTTTTCAGCTGGTGTTTTGTACATAATGCTAACTGATATTATCTTTCATTTGAAAATTCAAAGATGGTAGTATTTATTAAATTATAGAAGAGTCGTATTTATTACACATTGGCTTCACTTACATACCTATATTGAGGACGTGTTTTGCGAACCATCATTCGCATCATCGGCTCTTATGCGACTGAAGCTTGATCCAGTGGTGTGGGTAGTTCTGGTGTTGTTGCTGCCATCTGTTGCCGATGATGCAAATGATGGTTTGCAAAACATGTCCTCAATATAGATATGTAAGTGAAGCCGATGTGTAATAAATACGACTCATCTATAATTTAATAATTATTTCGCTTCACTGTGATGTTCCAATACAGTTAAATTTCCATATATGGTAGTATTTGTTTTTATCCACATAAAATGAAAGACCTAGATTGTGATGATTATTGACTAGACAACATAAATGTGCAGCGCACTATTCAATTTTATTATTTTTTATTCTTTTTCAATTAACAACCATAGAATTCTGGAGCAACATATAAAAGAATCCATTTTGAAGTCCAATGGGGACCAAATACTTATCTCAGCATTTTGTATAACTGTTATTTTTTGTTATTAAAAGCATATCAGAAAAAATAGCATAAAGCAACTGATGTTATTTCAATTTAAAAAAAAGACAAAAAGTTAGTAATTATTTATTTTGTTATTGACGCTATCAATTACCATAATAGCATTGCCAGTGTGCCGAAATTTCATCCCACAGGAGTTCAACATACCAGTAACTCTACTGATATGGGGCAGTTACTTTTAAGTACAATTAAGAACCAATAATTTGGCTGGATTTGAGTCCTTGACCTTGGGTTCAGTACACCATCTCCTAACCAAGTGCAACAAATCAGTAAGAGATAAAGGACTTAAAATATATAAAGATTTATTGAACAAATGTGTACTTATGAATTAATACAGTGATTGTCAAGTACTCGTCTTTTGCATTGACATCAGTGATTGAGTTCTTAATTGGCATGAAAGTATACAATACAATACAACATTTATTAGCCACAGGAATTCATACAGAATTATAGGCATTGTCAATAAATTTAATTTATACAACAACACTGTTTTCAACACTTCCATGAAAGGATTTATTGTCAATATAGTTAGAGTATTTAACAATATTTACAATTCATCTATGAGGTATTTACAATCTAAACTTTACAGATAATTTACACAATTACACTTTAACTACACTTAATTTTAATGCTTTGGCCAGCTAAAATTCTTCATTGATGAGTCTTCCAATCTCGGAAACATGAAACAAGAATAGAAATAGAATATATTAGTATAATTATGCACAAGAAACTGATTAGTTTATGCTTTACCTCATATTACTGAGTAAAACTGATTTTTTTAAAGAAATTGTGTAGCTCTGCCTTAAACTTATGTATAGAAGGTATGTTTTTTAATTGATTTGGCAAGTGGTTGCATAGCTTTAAACCCATGTATTTGACAGAAGTCTCAAATAGTTTTGTTTTATGAATATAGGTATGTAATTTGTCTGTATTACGTGTGTTATGGGTGTGAATTTTAGCATTCGTGACATAGTTCGCTGTATTACTCTTCATGTAAATCAATAACTGTTTCATATATAAACTTGGTAGGGTCAAGATATTAAAATCTCTGAAATGATTTCTGCAGCTTTCCCTTTTTGGAATACCAACCATAATTCGTAATGCTTTCTTTTGTAGCTTAAATATCATCTTACTATTTGTAGTATTTCCCCACAATGGTACTCCATATGATAGTAGTGAATGAAAGTAAGCAAAGTAACAGGTTCTGGGTGCAGTAAATTCTACTTGAGGCTTCAGCTGATGTAAAACAAAACAAACACGGCTCAGCTTCTCTGCTAACTTTTCTACATGTTTGTCCCAACTTAAATTTTTGTCTACACATAGTCCTAAGAATTTAGTTTGCTGTTCAAAATTTATCAATCTGGAGCCAATTCTGATGTAAGGGTTTTCCATTTTCCTATAAGCCTTATGCTGAAAATTTAGTGCTATTTTTTTTCTTCATTTACAAGCAACTTATTGACTTTAAACCAATTTAAAACATTTACTATAGCTGGTGTTATATTTTGCTGAAGGCTATCATCATCCTTTCCTGCAATGATATGTGATATTGTCCACAAAACTGACCACAAAGACTGCAGGTACATATTTCTGATACTAGGTGGTGTCTTCATTGTAGATCTTGTGATAGAATCCATGTGCCATGGTCCTCACATATACGTGTCGAAGCTCGAAGTTAGAAAGAAATTCGGATCTATGATTGCTGCTTTCTCTTCCCTTATTCTGATGTGTTCTTTATACACTGGTTTAACTTGAAGGCCATGGCTCTATAATCTCTCTTGTAAAGTAATCTGTGTCTGCCAGTAAGTATGTTACCCTTGATTGGGTTGATTTAGATATTTGGACGGCTCTCTTGAGGAAGGTTGAAGGACATTTTTATAGTACATGGGTTGAAAATAAGTCTTATAATTTCTACACTATCTTATAATTTATAACTTATTTAATGTGATAATGTTTCAAATTTTAAGTGTTAATTGACTAATCATCAAAGATATGGAATGTATGGCTGATTAAAATGTTTGTAAATCAAAGCATTAATAAAGTTAAAAGGAAAGAAATAACTGATGTTAAAATTGATATTAAAATTAATAAATGTTAATTTTTACTTTATATGGAAAATAGTTATCTATACTAATATATATTTTACATGTAAATCACGTATTACTTACTTTCCCAAACCTATCTATAGGTATCTTTTGCAACGGAACAAATATTGGACAGAATGGTTGAGTACATTTTTAGATAACAATAGGTGAAATTTTAAATTAGTATTCTCAGTTGTTAATTATAAAATACTGATAGATTAAATTATATTATTAGCTGGAAAAACTTTATACAATTATTTAATGTACCATTAATAAACATGATTACAACATACATGTAAAGAAAATTCATCACAACTTTCTTATGTGAGTGTACTCAAATATTTTGATTTTGTGTTGCACACATGCATTTACTGTAAGCAGATTTGATTCCTTTTTATTTCGTTGTTTTATTCGCTAAATGATGACCCTCTAAATACACATTAGTTGGAATGACATATCTGTAGCGTTTGTCTTACTTTTATATACATATTTCTATGAGTAATAACTATTTAGTAGCCCATGGCATTCTCAAGGAAAAGTTCTTCACAAGTATGTTCTTTTGTGACTCCAAATGATTCGTATTCTAATACATAGTCCCTAATCCCCTGATGCAACAGGCCTTTTAGGGCCAAGATCTACTGCCTGGCCACTACAGCCCACCCAACCTTTGACTAACACTGACATCATAAATGGAAGGTGGTGTTTGATCAGTGGCCCACTCCCTCCTGACCAGTATATGTGGTCTTTACAACCAGCGGCTGCCAATTCTCAAATAAGTAACTCCTGAGTTGGCCCCTTAGGAACCTAATAAGGTTGAGTATTCTCCGGACCAGGTCTTCCAATGGTGAAAATCCCCACATCAGCACTGGAATTCGAACCTGGGTCACCCACTTGGTAAGCAGCAGTGCTACTACCGCAATAAGGAAACAACCATTCTAGTATATAGCTTTTATAAAACCCTTTTAGTCTTTCAGTCATTTGTGGATTGAAAATATACCTAAGGTGTTTTATAACTATGTTGATTAGAAAGAAATGACTTTACAGTGGTGAAAAAATTGCAATAACGGGTTGAGTGGTTTATGAGATCACACACACATTCACATAAAAATTCAGGCAAATTTTCTCTCATTGTAAAGATAAAGGAAACTTTTCCAGTACAAAAGTGCCAAATAAGCAATTAGTTTGCCAATGTAAATAAACTATGATGCCATGCTATTGCAGATTCAATTACAGTCTACTATAAACACAAATAAGTACAATACAAGAACAGGAGTAGTTTCTTTCATGATAAATAATATTGTTTCTCTACAACAATGCCACTCTCTAATTCTTTGGTTTGAACTGGAAGGAATTGCAGTGTATGTATTAATTGGAGTTTTGATTTGCTTGCTACCAAAGTTTCAACTGGAACATAAGTGCAACATACGTTTGTGTTTCTTGTTTTAAAAAATAGATCTTTTAATTTGTTATGGTGTTTATACTGCAGTATCACAGTGACACTTCAACACTCAGTCTTGGAGTCATCAAGAGCAGGTGATATCCCTGAAAAACAAGTTATCATCAGAGAAAGCACCCTCTCATACAATAAGGACATCATCAAGGCATACTCATAGGGGTAGGAGGGATTATGGGGCTTGTCTCTCCTTCCCATACCCAAATTAAATTTGTGACAGATCCTAGTGTATGAACTCAACATTACTGTAGGCTATATGAACTTAAAACTCTCTGGATGTTTCAATTTACATTAGAGAAACTTCTTCCTTGTTTTGACTTTGTCTTTTGTCATTTCTTTTTTTTTTTTTTTTATTATTATTATTTATACTAAAATACAAACCCATGTTTTACCTATATCACGGTATATCATGGGAAATTTACAGTATTGATTGGTTTTACATTTGTTTAAGATATGTTGCTGGAGTTGCTTGTGCACTTTTTTGATGAAGTTCATAATGCTCACTGTGTGGATGTGTGTCTTCATCACCTATGGTAGCAGTAGAGTATTGGGAACTTTTGGTCATTCATTGGAGAATATGGAGCATCCTTTTAAGAGATGAAGAGCCATCTGGTTTTCTCCCTCAGGGCAGCTACAATTGGAGAGGGTACTTTTTTCATTCTGAAAAGGTATTCTTTGAAACTACCGTAGTTGGTGAGGAACTGGGTGAATATGAAATTTGGCCATAAGGTTATACCTACAGAGTCTGTGTGTTGTGTCTGGGATAAATAGTTTGATGTGTGTTGCTGTAGTGGAGTTAGTGTATGTTGTGTTCCAGATTTTATTATAGTAGTCCCTCAGTAGCTGTTTCCCACGTGAGATTGGAATAGCCTTATATTCAATATTGCAGTTATTGCTGGCTGTTTCTTTAGCTATTAGGTATGTCTGCCCTTTCATTCTCTTGTATCCCAGAATGACATTTGACCCAGTGGAGTGTTATCTTGGTTGTTTTGATAAGGGATATGAATTTCTCCCTGATTTCTGCAGCAAATGGATGAGTTGTCCTTCTGTTTGCTACAGCTGATAGAGCTGTCCTAGAATCGAAGTGGATAGCATATATTGATTTTTTTGTGGTGTTGTTTTTGTATCTAATCTACCACCATTTGAATATTGCACAGTTCTGTCTGGAAAATTGTGCTGTCTTTGTGTGGTCATTGCGCTCTGGTGTAGATCTCTTTCCGGTTTTCCATTGCTACTACCCAGGCACCTATGTGGTTTGGAGTTTTGGATCCATTGGTGTGTATGTGCATCCTTTCTGCACCCTCATTTCCTGAAGTATCATTGCTGATATAGTCTTCTCTGGTTGTTCTAGGGATTTCAATTCTTTTCATTTCAGTTATGACTGTGTTTGTCTCTAGGCCTTTGGACAGGTATTTCATGTCATTTCTTTGTGTGATTTCTAAATTGATTGGCATGGTGCTAGTTACATTTGTAGTATGACATTTAAGACGGTTCTATATGGTTTTGATGTATTTGTCTTTGTATTTGTGTTAGTTTCAGTTTTGCTCATTTTGACATTTTTCGGAATACCAGATTTCAGAGGCATATGTAACTTATGGTAGGATGGCATGTCTATAAACTGTCATCAAGTAGTATTGTTCTTGTTTCTATTACATAAAAGTTGTGCCTCGTGTTTCAATAATGTACTTAAAATGTTGAATATTGAATATAATGTATAATATTGTATTCAGTTGTGGTAAGAGCTTGACAATTACCTCCAGACAAATAGAGGATAAATTATCAAAATACAAAGTGCATTCAAGTTATAAAACCTATTTTTTTTATTCAGGACTGGGACCAGATAGGAATTTCTGGTTCTTTTAAAATACACGTGGACTATTTGTGAATGAGTGACAGAGATGGCAGCACTGTACAGTGCATAGAATTCTAGTGGCAGCAACGAGAGTTATGACTGTTTTAATACTTAAAATGGCGACGTTTTCATTGCAAGAACAGCGTGTAATCATTCGTTTTCTCCACTTTTGTGGTGTGACACCTATTGAAATTCATCGCCAGTTGAGTGAGGCATGTGGTGATGGTACCACGGATATATATTGTGACTTTGTGGGTTCGTGAAATTAAAAGTCCAATTGCACAAACTCAAAATGCTCTTTATTTCCACCGAATTACAGTTGAAACACTTGCCGATTACACAGAGTTACATAGCGCACACAATTACAATTCGCCAGTTCGTCTGTCACAGGTCCACTCTACACTCACAATTACGTACAACTCCTCTGATACATTTACACAGTCTTCCGGTCCGTCACTCACTCAGCGCTCCACACGGTTGCTCGCCAAGAACTGAACTGACTTGCCCACTGCAGGCCTTATATAGTAAAATCGCTGTTTCTGGAAGGTTCGCGGCCCGGACAATTATCCCGATATTTCCAGACGTCAAGGAGAGGGGAAAGAGATGGCTAGTGATGTTTTTCCAACAGTCCCCTCGTAGAGCTACAAGATAAATAGGTAGGCGTGGCCCGAATGCCTCCTGCCGCCCACACTGCCGCTAGCTGGTCGGCCTTCCAGGGCCACGCCGTGGCTCAGTGGTTAGACCGCTTGGCTCTCACCAAGGCGGCCCGGGTTCGATCCCAGGCGACCGTAAAGTGAGATTTGTGGTGGACAACACGGCGTTGGGGCGGGTTTTCTCCGGGGCCTCCGGTTTCCCCCGCCATCTCATTCCACCGGTGCTCCATCTTCATCTCATGTATCATCAGTGTCGCCGCCTGCGGTGCCGTATGTAGTAAAAGCGGGCGTTAAACACTACACATTTTTTTTGGTCGGCCTTCCGATAATTAGGTGACAATATACATATATATAATATATATATAATGTGTGTTCCTAGGTGCGACAGTTCAATGTGAAGGCAGAACAATGTGTGACAAGAAACCAAGACAGTCACGGCCTCGCACCAGCCCGTCTGACGACATAATCCAGCGAGTGGAGAACGTTGTTTTCGAGGATGGCCGATTGAGCGTTGCATACATCGCCTCCATCTGTGCATACAATCCTGCATGAAGATCTGAAAATGCGAAAAGTATATTCCAGGTGGGTGCCACGAATGCTGACGGTAGATCATATAGCTGCACGCGTTCCAATTGTCAGGCGATGTTGACGTGTGATGACGGCATGAATGGAACTTTCTTTCAATCGATTGTGACAATGGATGAGGTGTGAATGCCCTTTTTCAACCCTAAAACGAAGCGCCAATCAGCTCAGTGGAATCACACAGCCTCGCCCCCACCAAAAAAATTCGGGTGAGCGCCAGTGTTGACAAAATGATGGTGGCCATCTTCTGGGACAGCAGTGGTGTAATCCTTACTCATTGCATTCCAAAGGGCACTACGGTAACAGATGCATTCTACCAAAATGTTTTGAAGAATAAAGTCCCCCCAGCATTGCGTGAAAAACGGACGGAAAAGGTTGGATGTGTGCTCTTTCATCAAGACAACGCACCAGCGCATCGGGCGAATGTGACGCAGGAGTTAATTCGTGACAACCTTGAAGTGATTGCTCATGCTCTCTATTCACTTGACCTGGCTGCTGGCGACTTTTGGCTGTTTCCCACGATGAAAGACACTCTCCATTGATGCAGATTCACTAGTTGTGCCGCTATTACCTCAGCGATTTTCCAGTAGTCAAACAAAACACATTCTTAAAGAAGCGTTCGCAGCGGCCATGGATTCATGGCGTTGACGTTGTGATACATGTATACAGCTAGAGCGCGATAACGTTGAGAAGTGAGACTAGTTTCACATTTTTCTTGTGATTACTTTGTGAGGGAAAAAAGGAGGTATTAAACTTGAAAGCACCTCATATGAACAGACGCAGCGTAGCGTACCTCAAGGTCTTAATGTTTGCAGCTGACATAGTGTTATGGAATCCTAAACCGAAAAATAAGTCAAAAGTTAATAAATACAGCACAGCAGTCCTGATAATATTACAGAATTGAACATCTAATAATTTCATAAAAATACACAAAAACATTCAGATTCTACACAACATACAAAACAAGAAAGGCAATAAACATATCCTTTATTTATAATAATAAAACAATTACAAATTACATTGAAATAGCTAATAAATTTATAAATACTACGCTAATGCCTATAAATTATCTGCTAATACTAATAAGAGCAAACAATATTGCAGAAAAATATTGCAGAATACAAAACATCAACAATTCAAATTAAAGATACTATATTCAATCAGGAATTCAATATTAAAGAATGGAACATTGTAATTAATAACTTCAAACTGAAAAAGTATCCAGGATTCGAGCAGAATTCATCAAACACGTGGGATAAAGCAAACTTAAAACTCCTAGATCTCTATAACTCGTCATTGAGTACAAAAGTACCAGACGAATGGAAGAAAGCAATAAGATATGTTTTGAAATCAAACAAACCAGTAGATAATTTTTCAAGTAATCGTCTAATAGAACTTACAAGGAAGAATCATGAAAAAAATTATTTCCAACCAATTTAATGACTTAATTTCAACCAAACAAGCAGTATTTAGAAAATACCATTCAACAAATGAACAGATTTTAAATCTTAGTCAAGACATTAAACATTCATTGAATGAAAAAGACACTCTAGCAATATTTCTTGACTTTCAAGGAGCATATGAATTTATTTGGAGGTACAAACTACTTGATAAACTAAAACGTTTAGGAATCAAAGGTAAAATGTTATATTGGATCAGTGAACTCATTATGCAGTGCTTTATTGACACCAAATATAATGATAGATTATCAAAATATCAACAAACATACCGCGGTGCACCTCAAGGTAGTATCCTCAGTACCACAATCTTTCATATTTACAAGGATCGTTTGATAAGTGGTAAAAAGCCAAGAATATTTTTTTTCGTGAACATCTCCACTTATTTCTTGACATAATCTCCAATGTTGGCTGTAGACTTGGTCTATCGATGTGCCAGCTTTTTCATCCCACCGGAAAAATCGGTTCCCTCAAGCTCTGCAAAATACTCGTTGACAGTAGCTATCACTTCTTCATTTAATGAACATTTCTTACCACCAAACAAAGTTTTCAAGTTTGGGAACAGGAAGAAGTCACGTGGGGTTAATTTTGGTGAATAAGGTGGATGAAGAAACAATTCAAAGCCCAACTCATGCACTTTCGTCGTGATTGTTGATATGTGCGAGGTGGAAAGAGCACATTTTTGCGTTTCATTCTCGGTCTCTTTTCACTCAACTAAGTCAACTCATGTTCCAAACGATCCAACGATGAAGCATATAAGCTCCAGTTGTGGTTCTGCCTTTTCGCAAGTAGTCTGAGGATTGTTCCTTGAGAATTAAAAAAACAACAGTAGACATCACCTTACCAGCTGACAAAACGGAAATTTGGTTTCATCAAGTGGAGGCTCATTTCCGTATTTGTAAAATTAAGGCAGGAAAAACTAAATTTAACCATTTAGTGTCTCAATTAGATCCTAAATATATAGAAAGTATATGGGGCATTATTAAGGGTAGTGACATGAACAGATACTCGTTGGCTAAGGAATGACTATTAAATATATTTACGGAAGTGAAGATAAACTCGTTAAGAGACTAGTCACTGGAATTGAATTGGGAGACCAGAAGTCTAGCCAATTATTGCGCAAAATGCAGGCTTTAGCCAAAATAGATGTATCGGAAAAGGTCTTAAAAACTGTGGTTAGAAAAACTCCCTGATTCCAATAAGAACACTTTGATTGTTACTGATGAAGGACGGACTTGAGAAAGTGGCTATCATGGCCGATAAAATAATTGAGATGCATCCCCGTCATGAATCATATTCAGTTAAGCATAGTGACCGGGAACAACTGGTTGCAGTTCCTGCCACGATGAACTACATCACTGTTCGAATTTCGGAACTGGAGGAATAAATATATTCATTATCCATCGGTAATCAGGTTAGATCTCAGCATAGAGGTGCATATCGCCGCCGTAGCAGTTGCCGTAGTAAATCCAGGAAGGTGTATAGCCCCGTAGGCAAATATTGCTACTACCATTTTCGATTTGGACGCCATTGTAAACCAGAAAAATGTACTCCTCCATGTAGTTGGCAGCTCAGGGAAACGGAAAACCATATCTGTATTAGCGGCAATTTCTACTGCGCAAGTCAATAGTCGCAAAACTCATCTATTTGTCATGGACAAAAAAATCGGGATTGTAATTTTTTATTCACTATGGGGCCGATGTTTCACTGGTTCCGGCTACACCGAAATCTACAAATGACATCACTTATAAATTATATGCTGCTAACGGGACCGAAATTCCTACAATCCGAATTGAATTACGTATCATTGATTTAGGACTTCGACGCCATTTCCAATGGTCATTTATTGTTGCAAAGGTCAATAAGGCAATATTGGGAGCTGATTTTCTGAGCGAATATAGTTATTAGTGAAGCAAAGTTATTAGTGTGCAAAGAGAGAATGATAGATGGTGTAACCAAGCTCTGCACTGAGGGTGTAGTTATGCCAATCCCAGTAGAAAATGTTCCCAGTTCTATGAGTAAAACATTATATTTTCACATATATTGATATAGTACCAAGATAGTGCTAAGCTAAATTAAATTAAGCATGATATCAAACACCCCCGTGGTTTCACCACTCTCTACCCTGTCACGCCTCCGCAGGCGCCAGCTGACCGGTGAGGGTGCGGCCGATGCCACACGCCTTCCTCCATCGGCCATCCCCTCCCGCAGCCGACCGCAAGTTCACCTATTGGGTAACAATATTATCACTGAAGGTCCACCCATGTTTTCTAGGACTAGACAACTAGACCCAAAACGTATGATAGAGGCAAAACAAGAATTCAAATTCATGATGGACAATGGAATTATTAGGCCATCTAAATCCTCATGGGCCAGTGCTCTTCACATTGTTCCCAAAGTGGACGGCCTAGTACGCCCAAATGGTGATTATAGGCGATTAGATGAAAGAACAGTTCCAGACCGTTGTCCTGTTCCCAGGATAGAAGATTTCCACCATATTCTGTAAAACAAAATATTTTCCAAAATTGATCTATTCAAGGCACACTTTCAGATACCTATAGCTGAAGAAGATAAGCCTAAGACTGCTATTATCACACTGTTTGGATTATACAGATTTAACGTTATGAGTGTTGGCTTTCGAAATGCACCTTCAGCATTCCCGAGATTTATAAATGTAGTTTCTATGGACTGGATTTTGTGTTCCTATACTTGGATGATATTTTAATTGCATCAGCCAGTATAGAAGATCCTAAGTCACACCTACAACTAGTCCTGGAACGACTATCTAGGTATGGGCTTGGTATCAGTATCTCAAGGTAAGTATTTGGAGTAAATGAATTAGGTTTTCTTGCATATTGGATAACACCAGAGGGCACTCGTCCCCAACCTCAGAACTTGTAAGCAATTATGGATTATAAGCTACCTGAGAAAATCCATGAGCTCTGTACGTTCCTTGGTGTAGTCAACTACTGCTGACGTTACCTGAAAGACGCTGCACAAACTCGAGCCATACTGCACGATCTATCTTAAGGGAGTAAAAAGGGACAACAGACCTGTTCTGTGGACTGAGGAAGCGAAGCAAAGCAAATGTTTTAAAAGTGTAAATTTGATATCGCAAATGCAGCATTATCTGCTTTTACTGATCTGGTGCATCAGATTTTGTGGTTGGTTCTGTACTTCAGCAATTTGAAAGTGGGTGTTGGAGACGGATTTCATTCTTTTCACAGAAGCTGAGTCAGTCACAAGAGGTTTATAGTACCTACGACCAAGAAATGTGGGAATTTACCTTTCTGTAAAGAAGTTCAACAACTCCTGGAGGTCTTCACGATCACAAGCCACTCAAGTTTGCTTTCAAGCAAAGAAACGAAAAGGCATCTCCTATGATAATGATATATAAGGGCGCTCAACTACGGCGGTCATCAGCGCCCTTTAAAAAACTAGTCATGGCAAAAGTCAGATATAAAACTTTCTAAAAACTATACACGTGTAACAAAACCTATTAAAAATACACGTACATAAAAACATCAATCAAAACCTACTAAAAATTTCGTTCACTAAATCCTAAACTCTTAGCTAGACAAGAATCTAAACACCTTCTCAACGGATCTCCACGCACGGCCTACACGTGGGTGGGCCTGTTGACCGTCTCCCTCACCACGAAGAGGAGCCCACACGAGGGAGACTGTTGGCTCGGGACCCCGGGTGCGCCAAACCCGTACCTACCGAAGTAGGCCGCTGTGGGGAGGCATCTCCTAGGCAGATGAGACAACTGCAGTTCATATCGCTATTTTCAACCAATATTCGTCATGTCAGTGGTCAAGAAAATATTTTTGCTGACGTATTATCTAGAGTTGTTGAGGTATCAATAATGGACTATGATAAAATTGCTAAGAGTCAGCTACAAGATGAAGAATTGTAGCAACTTCGGAATGACAACAAATTTTTATATTTCAAACAATATCAGATTCCTTCAGGAGAAAAGCTTTGGTGTGACACTTCCACTGCAAACATTAGACCTTACATTCCCAATCCATTTCATCGCCATTTCTGCATTTACATGGTTTCGCTCATCCTGAAATAAAGACTACAGTGAAGATGCTAACTAGTCGATTTATTTGACCTACTGTAAGAAATAGTGTACGATAATGGACTAGATCCTGTGTCAGCTGCCAGAAAACTAAGACCACTCGACAAAATAAATCGCCACTTGGATAATATGAGAGACCTAATGATCGCTTCTGTGTTGTACATATTGACCTCTTCGAACCTTTGCCACCCCTCAATGGCATGACCTACTGTATAACCTGCATTAATCGTTTCACGTCCTCCAACGCTAAGTCATCGGACGGGGAATGAATTGGGTGAAATGATGCTCAAATGTGTCCAGGGTCCATAGAGCTTAGAGTTACCCGACATTCAATTTGAAGGATAAGGGAAAACCCCGGAAAACCCTTATCCAGGTAACTCACCCTGACCGAGATTCGAACTCTGGACCTCTTGAACGTGAGGTAGACGTGCTACCATCTACGCTACCGAGGCGGGCTTTCACATCCTGGATGGAAGTTATTCCTCTTGAAGATATAATGGCTGAAAAGATGTCAAAAGCTTTCTGCCATCACTGGATTGCAAGATTCGGCGTCCCATCACGTGTAACCAAATCACTGATAGAGAAGCACAGTTCAGAACTCATTTGTTTCAAAACTCGGCTATAATTTGTGGGATAAAGGTTCAGCATACTACACCGTATCACCCCTGTTGTAATGCTAAAGTTGAGAGACTGCATAGGACTCTGAATTCAGCTATTAAGGCTCATAGTACTACTAAATGGACATAAATCCTGCCCACTGTCTTACTAGGATTGCGGACTGCACTTCGAGAAACGTCAATCAACTCAGTTGCACAGTTGGTATATGGGAAAGATATAGAATTTTCAGGTTAGTTTTTTGAGGATCCAAAAGTCAGGATTGATCCTGAAACGTTTGCATCTGACTTACAAGTGCAAATGTTAAAACTAAAATCTAGTACACATATGCACTACATCAAGATTAATATTTGTTCCAAAAGATCTACAAACCTGTTCTCATGTATTTGTAAGATATAACAGGATCAGAAAACCCTTAGAACCCATTTACGAGGGTCCCTTTCCTGTTATAACAAGGCACAAGAAATACTTCACGATCAAGATAAAGGGGAAAATTGCTAATCTATCAGTGAACATACTGAAACCCACCTACCTGTTGCAGGAAGAAAATGGTTCAACTGAGAGCAATCCTATACCTTTCAAATGACACTCTACCTCAATACACTGCTGATAAACCAGTATCAACCACCAGAGTGACAAACTCAGGCGGAAAAATAATATTTCCTGCTCGCTTTTTAGAGAAAGTTGTTCGTGTTAAGAACTAGTGACCAGTATCATCAAGAATATTAAAAAAGTACTTTATTTTATGTGTGTTTATTTTTGTGATTATGTAAAGAGACAGTCTTCACTACCATAAACTATAATTAGTTCGTAACTCAGTTACTGAAGGGGGAGCAATGTAAGGGACATAGAGTCTTAAACTACTTTTTCTCTTTTATTTAACGTTTTGTTTTAGTTTTTAGTTGCTATAATAATGAGTGATGTGATTTTTGTTTGAATGATGAATTGTATATAATCTAATATAAAAGAAGTAATAAATGGTTAACTGTGTACATGTATACCTTGGATAACATTCAAACAATAATGTTAGAGCTTTACAGTGTTAGAAATTATAAACAGAAAAATCAAAGTCAACAGTTAATAATATATGGCACAGCAGTCCCTGATAACATTTCAGAATAGGACATCTAATAACTTATTGAAAATTAATATAAAAATTATCTTATACATAAGGAAGAAACCATTAAATATTTACCTTAAATCAGAAGGGAAATCTGTCGTAGAAACATGTGAAACGAGATATTTCAGAATTCTTTTTGACAAAAAATTAACTTGGAAAAAGCACATTGATAATATACTATGCAATGACAAAAAAAAAAAAAAAACTGAGCAAAAGTATCACTATTAAATTAAGCATTACTCAAAGTTTCAATTACAAATGTTCTCTCCAATTTTGACGATTTTATCCTCTAGTACCTTATGGAAAGATTTGTCTAGCAATGAAATGAATTAAAGCATATTGAAGAAGCACCCAAACACAGGAATGGTTTTCAAAATTGTCATTTATTTTTACTGAGAAGAGTCTCTTGAAAAGCTGCAGGAATAATGCAGGGCTTGTGTTGCTTTTAAAACGCACGTTTATTTTAGATATTCACCAATGATCCATAAACAAAGTTTAATATATGCTTATGCAAACTGATTCGTGTTATCACTTCGGAAAGGAGCTCGGAGGTAATCCCAGTCCGGTGTCGAAATTGCAGTACCGAGTCTCTATGCGGCTTAACCCTACAGGTGTATAGGGTATATTGTTAACTTTTAATGAGCAGAGAAATTTGCACTACGCTTTTTTGGTTACATTTTTATTTTAATTGTGCACTTATATTTTTGAATTACCAAAAGCTTATTTCCATCCTGAAACAATACTTAAAACTGTGGATGTTGTCTGTCTCCTACATGTAGGTTTCATCCATGACTCTAGTTGGTTTTCTGCACAGATTAATGTCGATTGTATAGCCGTTGCCAGATAGCCAAATATGGCCAAATGGGCCAAATACAAAACGTAGCCAATACAACAACATTGGATGAAGACGAGTGTTGAAAAGTAAACAAATAACTGGTTATTAGAACTATAAAGGCAAGAAACCGCTTTAAGTTATTCGTAATAATATAAATGAAAACAGAATGAGATAATACTTATTACATGTTTGATTTGATAGTTTTGGTTGATTGGCCGTAAGAGGTTATTTGTCTTCTGCATCGTGAGCCAAGCTCAGGGCACAGATTAATACTCAGGGACATTGAAGTCATAAAATTATGGAATGTGCAGCATGGCTAATCATAAGTCCGTTACAAAGAATGTTCTTTTTTCCCCTATATTTTGCATCGTGTAACCAAAAAATTTTAAAACATGCATTTCTGTAGATCAACAATAACTATAAATCATATGCAGTCTGCTCTATATATTAAATATTTACTTGTTGAACAAGATATTAAGGAATTCCTCTATATTATATGGAGTGTGAGTGCATAAAATGGGCCAAAATAATAAATTATGTCCAAATGGCTGGTTAAGCTACCTTGTGGAATATGATACTTGATTCAGTGTTCATATAACACCTTTATTGTACAAGGTTTACATGTAATTAACAACCACAACGAAATATACTGAGAGCCTTAAGCTCCAAAATGTAGCCAAGATATTGAAGATTCAAAACACCAAAGCGTAGCTGAGGAATTCTTTTTATAAGAAGCTGCAATTGTGTAGTGACGGGAAAGTAGCTAAACCCCAATGATCCTTATAAATCAAGATTGCTATACATGTACATGAATTTGCTAACATGTCTTTCGTCCAACACTTAGAACTGAATCAAAATCTTTTTTTGAAGATATGTTGATTATATACTTAAGTAACACAGAAGGTAATTGTAAATTCTTCTTACAAAATAGGGACGTTCTTTGCTACTTATGTAGTAAAATAAACACTTGCTTATTGTGTAAGTTTCATAATACAAAGCAGGCAGATCTATGCTTTGGTAGCATGATCTTTATTTGTTTCCTTCATTTGAGCTCTTCATCTATTTGGAGCTCAAGAAATATTGTGTGGCATACTTACTGTGTTATTGTATTTTGTTTCTTTGTGTTCATTCGTCAGGTCCCACTGTGAGCAAAGCTCAGGGACATTGAACTCATTATACATTTATTGTACAGTAATATAACCATCACCACTAGTACATTGAACCCTTTTTTTTAAATGTTGCATTATGTATTCACAAGTGAATATGAACCACTACAAGCATTAACCTTAGAACATGCATTACAATAGGTTGATAATAATGTAAATCAAATAATACTCACCTCAGTAGCGTGGTGGTAGTGTCTGCCTCACGTTCAAGAGGTCCCGAGTTTGAATCTCGTTCAGGGTGAGTTACCTGGATAAGGTTTTTTCCAGGGTTTTCCCTTATCCTGAAAGACAAATGTCAGGTAACCCTGAGCTCTATGGACCCTGGGCTCATTGAGCATCATTTTTCCAATTCCATTCATTGTCCGATATGGCTTAACGTTGGAGGACGTAAAATTACAACAAACAAAAAATTCAAATAAAAAGGTCCCGAGTTTGAATTTCAGTCAGGGTGAGTTACCTGGATAAGGTTTTTTGGGGGTTTTCCTTTATCCTGAAAGAAATTTCGGGTAACTATAAGCTCCATGGACCCTAGGTCCATTTGAGCATCATTTCATTCATTGTCCGCTATGACTTAATGTTGGAGGACGTAAATTACAACAAAAATCAAATCACCTTATCATGCAATCTACCCTGTGTGCTCAAAATTTACCTGATGAATGGGATATTAAATTTTATGGCAAATGAATATGTAAGAATGTCTTTAAAACCTTTCTTGAAGATTTTATGTTGATTAGGATTACGTAACAATTTCAGGTACCATGGAAGATTATAAATTTTTATTGCGGAGTAATACATCCTTTTTGGAACAGTTTTAAATTATTTGCTGATCTAACATATCTCCTGTATTCTTTGTACTAGGTCATACACAATAAGGTTTATTTTAAAGTTACCTTAATTATCTGTAAGATAGCTCAACAGAGAATTATGTATTTACCAGCAAGAGTAAGAATTTTTTGGATTTTAAATAAGGACAACAGTAATGGTGGGACTCAACACAACAAATAATACATATGCAATATATCTGGTGGTTAATTCATTTGAATTGAATAAATTTGTTTTATCATAGTTTATTGATACCTTATTTGCTTCAAATTAAATGTTGAGATTTCAAATGGTTATTGACAGAATCTCTTAATTGATGTGATATTTTTGAGGTAAAATACACTGTTATCATCTGCTTTGTTAAAATTGTATGACAGGTCATTTATAAATATTAAGAATAACATAAGGCCCGAACCTTGTGGAATACCTTTAGCAGTAACATCTGGTTCACAATCATAATTGTTTATCCTGGTTTTCTTGGTTCTTTTTGTTAAGATGTAAATCAATTTCTAAGATCACATTGAAACCTACAATTTTAACTTTTGGAGCAAGAAGTGATTTATACTGTCAAATGTCATAGTTAAGTCACAAAATATTCCTAATAATAGTTTGTTGTTATTTAAGGCTCCTAATACTTAAGAAGTTTAAATATATGTAGCATTTTCTATCAACATTGTTTGATTCTAAATCGAAACTGGCATGATACGATGATGTATTTTAATTCCATATATTTTAGCCCCAATTAAACCTTGCTTGATATCTTCATGATGCCAGCTATGAAAACCTAAGCTTGACCTAATAGTGGTTTGAACTATAAAGCCCAGAACTTAAAGTAATTATGTGTTGTAAGTCACCATTAAGGTGGTAGTCTAATGTATATGTGAGATCTCCTATAATATATTCGCTGTCAGAATAAAGTAAATGTCAAAGAAGCATATGGTGGAAATAAATCACATTGGCTGGTAGGTTTTAATACTTGTATGTTTTTCCACAATATAGTTCTGCAGTTTATTAAGCTTCTTGTTTTACCTGCTTTCAATAAACCATTCAAGTTGCTGTTATAATATAGAATTAACATTATAAAGTAATTACAGTAAGAACAATGACTCTCAAAAGTTCAGAAGTGCACTGGTTGAGTAACAATAAAGATGGCAGTTAAATTCCGGTTATGGCATTGCTGTTTATGTACGCATGTACAGATGTTACGTATAACTAATGAGGTACTAATAGGCAGAGCTCATTGTGGAATGCGGAGTAATACTTTATTCTAACAGCAAATAGATTATAGTGGTTCACCAGGGAAATTTGAATCAGTTGAATTTAATGTTGTGCTGGCGTGTTGCTATGGTACCTTAATGGTTAAGATTAACTGGACAAAGACAGAGAGATCTGTGGGTCAAATCCTGCCTATAGCGTTGAATTTTTCAGTTTGGAATTACCTTTCCAAAGCTACTCGCTTCTTTTAATCCATCTATTTTCCTTCATAGTATTACTGAATTTCATAATGAAATATGATTTAAGAGAATGATACATATACTTTGAAGAATACGTATTTATTCTTCATTTCAGAATGTCAAGTGACAATGCCGCAGCCAATATTTGCAGAAGTTCCTTCTCTTCCCATGTTTGTGGTTCATTCTGGAAAGACTGCAGGAAGTATGACTTCTAAAGCTGTTTTAGAAGATTCAGCAAAAGTTCCATCAATTTCTGATGCAACTGTTGCTGAGAGTGAGGAATCTAATAAAAGACTTAGAAGAAAGGTTAGTAGTTAATTTCCAAATCTTATTATATCTAGCATATACAACTTCATACATATATAGTATGTAACAAGTACAAAATCTTACGTACTCCTCGTATTGGAGTTGCATTTTCGCATGCTCCATTACAGTTAACCCAGGTTGTATATATAATGGAACATTTTAAAACTTGGGATCTAGATTTTTGTTTCCCTTTATACCTTAAACTATTTTTCCTAATTGTTTTCATTTGTGTTCCCTGTTTTCCAAAGCCACTTTTGTCTTATCTTGCCAATAAATTTCCCCAGTTTTATTATGTTTTCTTTTGATCTTAGATTCAAGATTCTTTTGCCTCTTATTTGATTTGACAAGAAAGGTTAGTAATAAATGTAGGTCTTACAATAGAAAATCAGTCCAATGTTTGTAAGGAGCTAAATCCTTCACTGTAAAATTAATTACAGTAGAGTCTCGATTATCCGACCTAAACTGGCCGTGGACAAGGTGGGATAACCGAAAATGTTGGATAATACAAAAAGTAATACAAAAGTTGGATGTTGCTGTTGCTTCATGTATCTTAATGCCATCTCTAAAACACTTAAACCTTCAGCATGACTCATCTTCTCGTTTTGTTCTTCAGTTTCCCGTTCTGCTTCAGCCTCTTTGTCATTACTATTCACGAAATCAACAATATCAGAGTCTGTGAATTCAAACTGTTGATCTTCTGCACACCAGCTACTCGCTTTTTGAGCCGTAGCATCCTCGCAGCCAGGAATGCAATTCAGTAAGAGAACAATGTCACCCTTTCCTTATTCTATTTCTTCCTTATTTTCATCACATAACAGTATGTTCCAAGACTTTGCTAATGTCGCTTCCCAAGCCTGAGCCACCCAGTATGCAATATCTTTCATGTTGATAGATCTTAACCTTCCCATATGTCCTGGCCGTTGTCCATTTCCTGTATCAGAGAAAAAAGAAGTTGTTGCCGATATTTTCTTTTCTACATTTCCAGCACACCTTGGTCCATCGGCTGGCACAATGACGTCACCTTAGGTGGGAGAAACAAGACCTTGATATCACCACTTCTAAGTTCTACATTCAGGTGTGTTGGGGCATTGTCTAGTAGAATGAGAGCTTTTCTTAGGATGTTGTTGGAAGCTAGAAACTTCTCTATAGATGGCACAAACTGGTAAAGAATCAGTCTTTAAAGATGGTAGCAGACATCCAGACAGAATTTTGGCTTGTGTAATGCAATGGTAGAGCATTAACAGAAATGTTTTTAAATGCTTTAGGCCTTTTATATTTACAATTCATCAGCAATTTAACTTTGAAGTTCCCCATAACATTACTGCAGGCAAGAATAGTAACCCTTTCCTTACTAGGCTTGTAGCCAGGGGCAGACGCCTGTACTCTTGCTGCAGGAGTTTTAAATGGCAGCATCTTGAAACTTAGTCCAGTTTTGTCAAATTTAAAAATCTGATCACTAGTTAATCCTTCAGTAAGAATTAATTCATGGAATTTCTTTTCAAATTTCAAAACTCTCCAGGTTTTTTCACCACAGATATTAAACTGCCTAATACCGTACCATTTCTTCCAACAATCAAACCACCCATTGCTGGCAGTAACATTAGGATCACCTTCATTGAACGCTTTCCAGAAATATAGCGCCTTCTCTTGCAGGATGGGGTCCTGTTATTGGTAGACCCTTTCCTCGTTTTTGAGTGAACCAAAAAAACAGTGCTTTGCTAACTTTTTCATATTCATATTGTTTCATTGTTTTCCTGTGATTTAGTGCATCACTTGTTGCTCTGTTAGCACACCACTTTTCAATTTCTTCTCTCTTTTTTCCAGTCCCCCACTGTAACACTCCCAACACCATAACCTGAAGTCACTTTTAGAAGTTTGCCCCTTGTTCAGTCTCTTTAATGCCGTCAACTTGTCTTCCATGAAACAACCACTTCCTTTTACTTCACAAGAAATTGAAAAAAAATATCATCTGCACCCAAATTATACCTGCACACTCACTGAAGGTTCGATGATGCACATCCTGTTGACCAAGTATTGGTGAGAGTACTGTAACCACTCTCTGCACAGGCTGTCACAGAATTTTGTGGCCGACAAAAAAAAATTTAATAACTGATTGTTATTTGAGAAATATGCTTTTTATTAATATGTATTGGATAATATGGAATGTCAGATTACTGAAGGTTGGATAACCGAGACTCTGCTATAACTTTTAATTCAATATATAAGTTTTAGCAGCCAGTATCCAGATAAGGCTGCATTTTAGTTGTTAATTTATCCTCCTCCCCATGTTGAGCTTCCTCAGGCTACACCTCATCTCAGCACCAATGAGACTGTGCTGGTCAGTCCATTCGGGTGCTGGCAGACTGTATACAGCCTGAAGGTTTTGCTGCATGCCCACTCATTAAGGATTTTACCGTAGGTCGGTTTTATTTTTTAGGATTTTGTCAGATGGTATTGGGTTATTAAATTGTGTCTTGGTATGAGGTAACACTTTTGTGTTCTTCAAGATGAAAGGAAAGGATGCAAAATCTTAGGCACCCTGGTGTATTGTTAAATTTTAAATGAAATTGGGTTAAATTTTGTTGCCAAACATTTGGATTATGTGAAGCTCAGCTTTACTGTGCTGGTAGAACATTCTATTTATACCCTGGCAATGGCAGGTATGTGCAGGCCCCTCTTGTGCTGATTGGCTTATGGTTCACCAATCCCTTTGTCTTCGTAGTGTGTGCCAAATGGTGTGAAGATGTTTTGTAATTTGAATATCTCTATACTTTCTCATACCATTCTAGATCAGAAATATTCACAGTTTGTTAACAGGTGTGTTGTGATTGAAGTATACATGATGTTGTATGACTATAAAATGTGCTGCAAGTGCTGACTTTTCTGGTTGATTCAATTTTAAGGTCCTAATATGCTCATATGTTTTACACATCACTTACTTGTGTAAGTGAAGCTGATGTGTAAAACATACAACTCATCTATAATTTAATATGTTTCACTTCACTGTGGTGTTCCAATACAGTAAAATTTCAATAATATGCTCTTGTTTGTCTGACTCTGATCTACCTGTGTTTCTCCAATATTTAAAGCCCTGCACGCACAATCTATCATGTACTCCTGGATTGTACAGGTGGTTATGTTAATCTTTTCTGGGTGCAAAATGCTTTTTTATTTCTTGGTGAACTTATATATAGTTTGAATGTTATTGTGTGCTTGAGAAGTATTCTCACTAATGTGTTGGTAGTTCGTTTTATAAATCCTTTTCTTGGAAGTGTTGAAGACAGTGTTGTTGTATAAATTAAATTTATTGGGAGTCGATTAATGACACTAAACAACACTTTTAAATTTTCCCTTTTCCCGGAACTAGTTTCAGAGGTTTTCCCTCTATCCTCAGCCGGACATCAACTGGTTCTCATTGGTGTAGCTGGCAACATTTTGTCATCAGTCTCCTCTGGTGGCAGTTCGAGGAACTTGCTGAGCAAATCTTTCTACGGGATGTCGAAATTGAATACTTTGTTCCTATTTTTTGAAATGAAGATTTGTTCCCATGTGGACAGTTCTTGTTTTCCTGCTGTATGTTTTAGTAATTTTGGTTCTGGATTTATGTTGTGGTTTTTTTCCCAAAAATACAAACAATTAGAAAAATCAGCAGTTGCCACGCATTTATACAGAGTATAAAGCAAAAACTTCAACCAAAAATCATCTAAATATAATGTCAACATGAGTTCAATTGCCCCATCATCGATCTGTGACAAAAATCATCTCTTAACTCACCTGTTCTACAGTAATAATGAAATATTACTCCATTTTCCTAAACTAATAACTACTGTCATGTAAATAATTTGTATTCTTACTTTAAGCTTTTGTTAACTTGTACATAATTTTAAGTTGTATACCAAAGAAATGTAATTTTGTTACGTAACAAAGCCTTTGAATTTTTGTAATTCTTTTGGTAAGTAAATATCTTACCTAGTTTGGAAATATAATATGGTTGGCAATTATAAGAAACTACCCTTCTCAATAGGTTAATGTTTGCTAATTGTATTGAATCAATTGAATCATCACTTGATTACTCACTGCAGAGTTAATGTAGTTTATATAATATTCAACTTTCAAAATAATGAATGTCATTTCCATTTTCACTAATTATTTCATTGACGTGATTATTTTTATTTTCTAATTTCTCATGATCATCGTTTAGACTGTATCTTTCATTCCTCAGAAATGTAGTACCTCACAATTGACAAATTTTATAGACAGTTTACAATTGAGGAGCGTTTTTTCAGAACTCGATAGATGTAACATTTTATGAATTTGAGTTATATATAGTATCGGCATAATTTTCACCTTCTGCATTGTTCTGTAAAATCAGATTTTGCAAAATTCGATTCATGTCCTGTGTAGAAGATAGGGAATATCAGCAGTTTTTCCAAAACTCGATAGATGCACTTGGCTCAGTTAAAGCAAAAGTGAATAGATGCAATTTTATGATCCAGGGTGTGGCAACCTCAATTCTATGAAACGCATGTTGGCATTGACTGCCATCTCACTATTGCGATTCTTGGAATTCTCAATCATTTCTGCAAGCTTTGTACACTGCTGCAGCATTGGCAATAACTGTGAACTCAGGTTGTGCGCTTGTATTTCACATTCATTTCTGAAAGCTTTGTTGTACTTAAATGGCATTTTTATTCTTAGTTAGACATTGCACTGTACTATGCACAATGGAAATGAATATGTGCTCAGATTGTGAAACTGTACCAGTTGTAGAATGCGCAGGAAGCAGAAATTGCAAAAACAAGGAAAGGAAAACAAAATGCAAATCAAGGAAAGCTCATACTCAAGCAATTTCATGTTCACATGGTCTTGAGTGCACTCCACGAAATCCTAAAATTAAAAGGCGTAACCTCTGTGATGTAGTTGATTTGACTTCTTTCCGTGCTAAATAAAATTTATCAAGATTATATATATATATATATATATATATATATATATATATTTCCTTAGGAAAAATATGCGTATTACGTCTCCTAATCGCAGAGTGATGAAGAAAAAAGCTCCAAATATGAAGCAGACTGTTAGCATTAAATACAGTGTGAGAACTTGTCATGTTTTAACCTGTGAAGCCCTACCTGCCAGACCCACTACACAGAAATGTTGGAGAGCAAGAGAGCTAATGGCTTCATTGCCAAAGCCTAGCATTTGAAAACAACAACAACAGTGTGAGAACTGTTGGCCGAGTATTATCAGTATGCACTGCAAACTTCCAAGGAATCACAGGGGTGTCAAAAGATAGATTATCTCTCTTGGCTAGAAAGTTTCACTTATCTGGGAATGCACCAAAGGAAACCAGAGGAAGTGATAGAACAGGAATATTACAGAAGGGCATTTCTGCTGCTGTAAACTGAGACATTAAGAAGTACAGATGAAGAGAAAGCCATTATGGAAGAGCAAAATCAAGGAGAGGATATTTACCTCCATAACTTAATATCTGAAAAATTGTGTAATAACTTTTGCAAAGAAATAAGATTAAGGCATCTACCAGTCTGCTTATATCAAAATATAAATACATATGTTACAAGTTCTTCAATTTTTCATTCCGTACACAACACACTGACACATGCTCCAAATGCAAAATGGGACTGATGAAGATTAAAACAGAAACAGACGTGGAAAAGAAAAACGAATTGAGAACCATGTACAGACTGCAAAAGTTGTGTCCAAAAAGGTTTTATCTGGTATTGAAAGAGGAAAATGCCAAGGCAATCACTATTTGCTTTGATTATGTAGCAGAAACAACCACTGCCTAAACTTCTGTTAGCGATTCTATGCAAGGCAGGTATGGCTGTATAATCTACGCATAATGATTCCATCTAAAACCCAGAACAAAGTTGACATTTCCTTATATACATGGTTGGAAACTGAATCTGCTAAAGGCTGCAACCAGGTTGCCTCAGCTTTGCATCACTTCTTGTTGGAACTGGAAGAAAGGATGTCCAGCAACACTCCTTCTACCTTTTGAAAGTAATGAATTGGTAATTCAAACACAAACATCACTTAAATTATCCTTACTTGGACATGTTTAGGAGAATGGTTTGTCCCCATCGTAAGCAGTTATCTGAAACATGTCCAAGTAAGGATAATTTAAGTGATGTTTGTGTTTGAATTACTGATCATTACTTTCAAATGTTAAATACATCACTGTTTCTAACCTTTTGCTTCAAATAATACTCCTTCTACCATTCGTTTATTTTCAGACTCTTGCTCTAGTCAGAACAACAATAGTGTGATGATGTTCATGCTTATTGCTTTCTTGGAGAAGAGTAAAAAATCTTCCCACATTTCACATACCTACCCAATATGTGGGCACAGTTTTATGCCTCCTGATAGAGTGAGCAAAGAAAAGAAAAAGGATGTTCAAAATCTAGCTAAATCTTTTGAAATTCCAAAAACTGCAAAAGAATTTTATGAAGATTTACTAGAGGATACCAATAAAGCTTAAAGCTTAATTATTCATATTGTTTCAAATTTCTTTGTATTCAATATGTATATTATATAAATAAAACAAAATAGTATATTGTTATTGTGAATGTAGCAGTACTTAGTTTCTAAGTTTATACCTAATCAAATAATCCTTATAAACATTAACACATTGGTTGTATAATACATTATGCATTATGAAAAGATGAAAATAAATAAAAAATAATAAAAAACCCAAATAAAAAGTAACAAAAACAATAAATGACAAGAGTTAATTTCTCACTAATGCAGAAAAGTTAATCAGGATCTATCCGTTTTTGAAAAAACTGTGCATTTTCAAACCTCAAATTTGCACTAGTTAAATTACAGTATTTGTTTCTTTTCACATTCAATGAGAGAGTTTCAGGAAGGAGAATTGAATGATTAATATAGTTGCTGTGCTAACCAATTAGTATTGCCAATAAATAGAAACAAACTGTTTTTCTCAGAAACACATTTTGTGCATCTATCAAGTTTTGAAAAAAAAAAAAATTGTATGTATTAGAAATGCTATTATTGTTAATGTTCCAAATTAAAAAAACAAAAATGCACATAACTGTATCATGTCCAATTACAAGTGCATTGATCAAGGTGAGTCATTGGGCAATGACTTTTCTTAAAAGTAAATATGCTTTATAAGTTCCAAAAAAACATTGACTAAATATTAAATTTTAGATGAGTCGTATTTTTTACACATCTGCTTCACTTTCATACCTATTTTGAGGACATGTTTCGCAAATCATCGTTTGCATCTACGGCTATTATGCGATGAAGCTAGATCCAGCGGTGTAATTCTGGGGTTGTTGCTGCCATCTGTTGATTTAGTGATGAACTTAAATGTGGGATTCTCTTCTAGCGGGATTTCAAAGTTCATTAGTTGGTTTTTATGTTTTTCTATGTATATCCTCTCCCATATGACGAGTTCACTATGTTTTTGTACGTATTTTAGTAATTCTGTGCTATCTTCAATTTCATGATTTTCAGACCAGAAATGAGCTGCTATTGCGGACTTATCAATATTTTTGTATCTTAAGTGCCTGAAAGAAAAGAAAGAACACTTCAGGCACTTAAGGTACAAAAATATTGATAAGTCTGCAATAGCAGCTCATTTCTGGTCTGAAAATCATGAAATTGAAGATAGCACAGAATTACTAAAATACGTACAAAAACATAGTGAACTCGTCATATGGGAGAGGATATACATAGAAAAACATAAAAACCAACTAATGAACTTTGAAATCCCGCTAGAAGAGAATCCCACATTTAAGTTCATCACTAAATCAACAGATGGCAGCAACAACCCCAGAATTACCCACACCACTGGATCTAGCTTCAGTCGCATAAGAGCAGAAGATGCAAACGATGATTTGCGAAACATGTCCTCAAAATAGGTACGAAAGTGAAGCAGATGTGTAAAAAATACGACTCATCTAAAATTTAATAATTTTTCGCTTCACTGTGGTGTTCCAATACAGTTAAATCTCGATATATTGACTAAATAGTTCCTCAAATTTGAAGTTTTTCTAATAAATTCAATGAGAAGGAACTTGAGAATATTATTTCAAGTTTTAAAAATACCTGGATTAGGCATCTTCTCACATTCCCCCTCCCCCATTGACCCGGGCAGAATTTATAGAACTTCTGTTTTGAGTTTGATCATAATGATATTTGTAATGTTATCATACATATACACTGTCTGTGAATTTTGAAATATATTTTTATGAAACTAAAAGCACATTTAGCAACATATTTTTGCTATCATGCTGATTTCATGTTTTAAGAAATATAATAAAATTAATTTGTTCTTAAATGATAAAAGTAAAAGGTGAAATCATTAATAATAATAATAATAATAATAATAATAATAATAATAATAATAATAATAATAATAATAATAATAATAATAATAATAATAATAATAATAATAATAATAATGATAATGATAATGATAATGATAATAATAATAATAATAATAATAATTACTTGCAGCACTGCAAGAAAAGGCTTACTGTAGCTGAAGAAGCTGGAGGAGATGGAAGCAGTAGCAGAGATGATGCACCTATGCATATTTCACATCATAGAAAGCATCGTCACCATAAACACAGGTCACATCGGAGTATGTCAGATCTGATTAAATGTACTGATGAATTGGATTTCGGTCAGGAGGACAATCAGGAAAATGCAGAAATTATCAGGTGAGCATGGATCTTGTTTACAATTTTTTTTCACCTAAAAAGGCTGACATAAATATACACTCTGTAGGTACATATAATGCAGAAACACATGTCATAAAAAGTCATTCTTATTGTAAAAGGCCTGTCAAGTAACTCCACGTAGAGAAAATATTTTGTTAAGCATAGATTGAACACAAGGTAACTGCAAAATAGGAATGAACATAAGGCGGGGCTAGGCATGGCTGGTTTAACGCTGATTAGCCAATGAGAGGTGTGCGATATTGTATAGTTCAACACGCGGACCGGCTTGCTTTGCTGAACTGTATGGTTAATTTCTGTGTGTGCTCAAAAGATACTAATTACAGAATTATTTTGTTTTCCCAATGATGCAGAGCTATTTTTTTTTTTAGGGTGACTGTCCAAACCCCATGTTTATATTTCGGAGATATGAAAAGATAAGGCACCTGACTAGAAAGAAAAGAATCATTAACTGTGAGTGAAGAAAAGCACACGCATGCTATGCATTTTTTACCTTGCATTCAGTATGGTGGTGATCTTTTAAAAATGCAGACTTGCTTTGCAAAGCTGGTACATATGTTGCTTAGCAAGCTTTAGTACTAGTGTGCCTAGTACTGACTGGGAGATTTTACATAAGCAGACTAGAAATATTATTTGCTCATTGTTGCAAATATTATTTACTCTGTGGCGAAAATTGTTAAAGAAGGCAAACAGTTCACCAAGTTAGAAGTTCGCATATTTTGGTCTCCTTGGAAACATTAAGCAGCTAAAAATGTGCTACCAAATTAGACGATTTTCAAAAGTGTGTTTTACGTAGAACCATTTATGATTTATATAACAGGGGTGAATATCCAACTGCCAACAGGCTGACCAATTTAATGGGGGAGAAAATAGAATAAACAGGTATGTATCTTCTAAGTAAAATATTCTGAAATCTCTCTCTCGTCAAATATAGGAGAACCAATGATGATCGGAAATTTCAGCTTGAAAGAAGCGATATTGTTGCTGCAAGATTAAATTGTCTGCGCACACTACACAACATTAGAAGTACAGCTGATTCATGGTGTAAAAATGCTTCATAAATGTACATTCGCATCTTCTGTATTTATTAAGTATTTTAATGAAACAAAAGTTGGTAAATTTCATTACAGGCAGTATACAATTGTGGCATCATTAAAGTAGAGACTATACACAAATTGTTGAAATGTCACTAGTTTGTTTCACTGTAGCAAACTCCATGCTTTCATTGAACGCATCTAATTTGTGTTATTTGTTTTGCGAGCATATGAACGATGACTGCACAAGTGAATTGTTCTCTGGTTCAAGCTTTAAGGTTTAGATTACATATATGTTTTCACACATGTGCTGAAATATTAAGCAAACTTCTCTGTCAGCATCTGTATGCATCTGCTGACTGTAAAATCATTTTTAAGAGAAGGTTGCTATTATTCAGTGGAAGAATACTTAAAACATGATCAACATATCAATGCTTCCTAAAATGATGTTTGTGAATAAATACCTGTGCAACTTCGGAGGTGATACTTGTAATATTCAGAAAAGCTGTAAAAAATATCCTACTAAAAGTAATGTCACAGACAACAGATGAGTTTCTAAGAAGTAAAATTAAATAATATTTATATTATTATTCTGTTAATTACTACTGCATTACTTTAATCACTATTGTATTATTTAACTACTATTGTATTATTCATAATTGTATTACTCATAAGAAATGTATTATTCTTATGGGTACAAATTTGACGAAGCCATGAATATTGTATATTCCTAAGGTGAATAAAACTATCTATCTATCTATCTCAGATCACTTGCTATGTGGGTGCGGTGAGACAAAGACAAATATATCTTGCATTTCAGTTGCCCGCTCACTATGGAACTGGCAACGCCAAGAAAGTACGCTAACTCTGTTGGCTGTTCCAATTTCATTCTTATTTTGTAGCTACTTCAATCATTCATTCATATGGAAGGTTAAAGCACTCTTGACTAGATATTCTCTAATTTGTACTGGCAGTACAAAATTGAATCGAGAATATATTGACACATTGCTTCACTCACACTGTTTATTCACAGGACATGTTTCAAGAGCTCTTGCTCCTATCCTCAGCTGATACTCGACTAGTGCAAGTTGTAGTGGTTTCTTCTTTCTCCGTATTGTCAATAGATGGCGTGATGTACTTGTCAAAGATGTCCGGTGGTGGAGTTTCAAAATTCATGACTCTATGACGATTTTTGTTAATGAAGATTTTTTCCCATACGGAAAGGTCTATGGGGTGATTAACGTATTTTATTAGAGATGTTTCCAAATTGATGTCATGTCTAGTATTCAAAAAATGAAAAGCCACTGCTGATTTTTCTATTTCACCATTTTTAATGTTTCTCATATGTTCTTTAGTTCTGATGTTAATAACAATGTTAACAAAAGAAATATTAACATCAGAACTAAAGAACATATGAGAAACATTAAAAATGGTGAAATAGAAAAATCAGCAGTGGCTTTTCATTTTTTGAATACTAGACATGACATCAATTTGGAAACATCTCTAATAAAATACGTTAATCACCCCATAGACCTTTCCGTATGGGAAAAAATCTTCATTAACAAAAATCGTCATAGAGTCATGAATTTTGAAACTCCACCACCGGACATCTTTGACAAGTACATCACGCCATCTATTGACAATACGGAGAAAGAAGAAACCACTACAACTTGCACTAGTCGAGTATCAGCTGAGGATAGGAGCAAGAGCTCTTGAAACATGTCCTGTGAATAAACAGTGTGAGTGAAGCAATGTGTCAATATATTCTTGATTCAATTTTGTACTAATTTGTGCTTCACTGTCCCTACGCTTCTTTCAAGTTTATACTTTGTACTGGCACTTTGCATATTATTTCCATTCTTCAAACAGCTAAATATTGTTACAGCATTATAATGGATGCTACCAATTTTGGATTCAGCTGTTTCACGTCTAAAGTCAGCACTGTATAATATATACAAATTCTGGATATACAGTAGTTTTTCCACAGGAAAGAACAGTACACAACAGCCAATTCAGTGATCGTTCTGGCAAGATTTATTTGACTGCTACAGCATAAGTGTACTGCTACAAAGATATATAGAGCAGCGTTAAATTCCTTAAGTAATAATTTGTTTAGCAGCTGCATGAATAAACCATTCATGAGTTGAAGTACAGCTAATGATTGAGACGAACATCTTTGAAACATGTTCAGTAAAAACTTGGTAAATTGAAACGGAAGTTTCAATAATCCACTTACAAATTCAATTATATTAACAGGTTTCACTGTTTGTAGTCACTTATAACAATTTATCAATTAATGCATTAATTTGTAAAGTGTTTAATCCTTAAATTATATAATGCAAATCTAATGACAACCAAATAACAGCTCTACAAGGTTCGTTTGATAAGTGGTAAATTTCCATGAAGGGATGGAAATTTTTGTTGCAACTTTGTGGGTGGTAAGCTTGATTATTCAAAAGATTGTACAGAAAGTTTGAATATGCTACAGTATACAGTTCATTGTTGATAGCCATCTGAACTGGTCAGTGTGATAGCTGCAAAAAATATAAAAAACAGAGTTTTGTGCTGTTGTTTTCATTTTGACTGCTGCACAAGTCAAAACTGAATTGGATGGAGTTCGTGTGGATTCTGAACCAACATTGAAGACCATTTACTTTTGGATCAATGAATTTAAATGTGGTCGTGGAAGCACTGATGATGAATCACTCTGGTCACCTAATTAAGGTCACCACACAGGATGCCATTGAAAAAGTCCATGATCTGGTTATGCAAGACTGCCAAATCAAAATTTATGAGATTGCTGAGGCATAGGCATCTCAACTGAGCGAGTACACAATAACCTGTATGAAAAATTGGCAATAAAAGTGCTGTGTCCAAGATGGGTGCAGTGATTGCTCACAGTCAACCAAAAGCGCATCCAGAAGAACACTTCTAACAAGTGTCTGGCAATGTTTAATCAATCTGCACTGAATTGTGACCATGGATGAAAGTTGGAACCATAATTACACACCAGAGTCAAAACAGCAGTCAAAACAATGGACAAAGTCTGGTGAAAGTGCATCAAAGATGGCAAGGACCATTTTGTCAGCTGGTAAGGTGATGGCCACTTTTTTAGGGGGATTCTCAAGGAATAATCCTCATAAACTATGTGGAAAAAGGCAGAACCATAACTGGAGCCTATTATGCTTCACTGTTAGATCGTTTGCAACATGAGTTGACTAAAAAGAGACCGAGCCTGAAACGCAAAAAAGTGCTCTTTCACCAGGATAATGCACCATCACACACATCAACAATTGCAATGGCAAAAGTGCATGAGTTGGGCTTCGAATTGGTCCCTCACCTTATTCACCAGACATAGCCCCAAGTGACTTCTTCCTGTTCCCAAACTTGAAAATTTTGCTTATTGGTAAGAAATTTTCATTAAATGTAGTGATGGTCACCGTCAATGAGTATTTTGCAGACCTTGACAGAACCTATTTTTCCAACGGGATAAAAAGCTGGAACATCGCTGGACCAAATTTATTGCCATCAATGGAGACTATATGAGAAATAAGGTAAGATGTTCATGGGAAGAAAAAAAAATTATTGATTATTCTTGATCTCGCAGACTTATCAAACGACCCTTGTAAACTGAAATAATCTTAAAAAATACAGAATCTGTTGACTGATTCTGTGTTGTTTTTAAATTTTTTTCAGAGATCCATTACAGCTGGATACAGAACAAGAGCAACAGAGTGATTCAAAATATGGATCAAGATCAACACGTGACCATATTAGATCTAGTAGTCAGACTAAATTGTTGAGAAAGTTGGAAGAACTACAGAATGAAAACCAAGATCTCACAAACAGGTTGCAGCAGATATCCCACTCAAGTCAAGACTCTGGATATCTTAAATGTAAGCTTTTGATATATAATCAATTTTTGCTCTCTGTACCATGTTTATAGTAGGAAAACAGGTATTGCATTTGATATCAAGATTTCACCCTAAACATGTTTTGAGGCCCCTGAATTCAAAAAAGAGCATTTTTAGAAAAGGTGTGCCTCTCAGCATAACTCAAAAAGGGAAAGTTAGATAAACACCAAACTTTGGTTTGATACATAAAAATATAGAAGCTAGCAACAGTGAAGCAATAAATACTACATAAAATATTAATTGTTTGTAACAAACTTCATTTATCATTTAAGGAAATGTTCATCAATTTCCTTAAAAGATAAATGAAGTTCATTACAAATAATTGTTTTATGTAGTATTTTGTATTTAGGTTTAGTTCTTCGAAAGATGCGACATGAATGCTTTCAAGAAAATCTCCCAACCCCAAAGCTACCCTTTACATGGAAGATTTTTCAATTTTGTTGAAAAATGGCTTTCAACAATTTTAATAAAATATCATATATTAAAATCATTTGCTTGGCAAATAAAACATATCTTGAATTTTCTGGCAAAGCCTGTTAACTCCTGTTCATCAGAAGGAAGTTTATATGATTGTGTATGTCTGGTAAATGTTGTTTTTGTTTTTGTTTTCAAATGCTAGGCTTTGGCAATGAAGCCATTAGCTCTCTTGCTCTCCAATATTTCTGTGTAGTGGGTCCGGCAGGTAGGGCTTCACAGGTTAGAAGATGTTCTTCAGTCATTTCCTCTTCTTTGTTGCACAGAATGTGTATCTCGAATATGAAGGCTAAGTAGTTTACCAGGAAAATATAATGAGTTAATTGGACAGCTTAGTGTAGTGTCGGCATGTTGACCATGGTAGCTCAAGGGATTAGAGTGACTGGATGGAAACCAGGAGATCCGTGGTTCAAATCCCGGTCGTGGCATTGAATTCTTAAGTTGACTCTAATTAATTAAAGCACTGATATACGGGAGTTGTGTTTAAAAGGATTAATTCTGAATGGATTAATTCCTCAATATAAAAATATCTGAATGAGTTGCAGTTACTTTGGTTTCTTAGTTGAACATATATGTCAGCTAAAAATGGTGATAACAGATTACCCATAGCTAAACCATGTGTTTGTTTATAATAGTTTGATAATTCTTTAATTTGAAATACTTCATATTCATCTAACAAACCTTCTAACACCAGATTAAGTACATTAGTCTCACTCTCTTGATATAATCTATCCATCCACTTTTTTGGCTTGTTTTGGAAACCACATTTCATTGCCATAGCGACGTAATTTTTATGATCGTTCCATTATGTTAATATCTTTAGTAATTCTTACAATTTTGTTTTCTTATAATTTTATAAATAACATAGAACTTTCAAAATTCTAACAAATTAATGTTATTAACATACAGATCCTCTATAAACATTAATGAAGATTCCATTGTGTAAGGTCTATGATACAATGAAGCACAAAATTAATATAATTTTGAGTCGAACTAATACTCAAATCTCCACTTATTGCTAGTATTTATGTAGAATGTGTTTCGTTAAGATCTTACTAACATCATCAGCTGTTGTCGACTCACTCGACAACAACTGAGTCGACAACAGCTGATGATGTTAGGAAGATCCTAATGAAACGCGTTCTAAGTAAATACTAGCAATAAGTGGAGCATTGAGTATTAGTTCGACTCAAAATTATATTAATTAATGAAAATTTCTGATACAGCTAATTTACAATAGCTTTCTCAAGACTATGCATCTTATATTGACATAGCATCTAAATGATAGTAATGAGATTATAAACTAAAAATATATGTACATATGTAGAGAGAGTGTTTTTTTATGGTCCCCTTAGATGAGCTATATTGATAATGTGTTAAAATCCTTTAAATCTTACATACTCAAAATGCTATTCCACTCACGTATTATACAGGAATTTGAAAAGGAACCCTACACCATCTAAGTTATTTGCAGAAGGCTGAAGAAAATTTACAAATGGAATATTTACTTTGAAACTCTAATGTTAAAAAGTTTATGCTTAGGTACAGTTTAACTGACATATCTCCATAGATGATTGTGGAAAATAGAGAGAGAGGGTAAACATCAGCATTGTCAATATATGAAGTAAATAGACTTTTTAACAATAAATACTAAATTTTGTGTTCTTGTTTGACTTCTAGAAATGTTTTTGTAACAATAGTATGCTGCTGCAAGATTTGAGCTGTGCTATACACAGAAGAATTTAGCTATAGTTTGCAGTACTAAGGGCAGCATGTGCATCGAGCATTAACTTGTCTGCTTTACCTTTACTGATCCTTTCGCAATGCATGTCTTTCATAACCTACATGATGTTTTCAACTCTCTTCTATGTGAAGCAAATAGTCCCAGTTGTTTGTCACCTTACTTCAGAAAAAGTAACTTCTTCAATATGTGAGCAATTTATTGTGTTATTGTTATGGCTATTGTTATAATTATTAATGTGGTATTTATGTTTTCAGATGTTAATGTTTATGATGCCTTTGCAGTAGCGATATGCAGGTTGTATCAAAATGACACCAAACAATTATAGCCATTGCGTAGTTTATAACTTAACTAGTCTGAATTTCGGTGTCGCAGCTTCGAAGTTCTGTTAAGTGTAATTTTATGCTTACATGATTTTGTGATTAGGCGCTGGTGTGCAAACCTCAAAAGTTGTTATTGGGATGCACTGGCCACAAAAACAAAAACATTACTCCTTGCTCTTTATCAGTGACCCTAGCCTACCTTTCAGGTAATGGGGCAAAGGGCAGTTACTTGTGAAAAAGTCAACTAATAACTCGGACAGGTGCAAGGTTGCTCTTCAGTGTAAAACTACACATTCCGTCCTAACAGGAAGGATTTTGCGCATACTTAGCTAGCAAATCCAAGCAATATGAAGTGCTATACGAATGCCGAAATGACGGATATGGTTTTGATGGATGGAGGAGCTGAAGGGAGTTGAACAAATGTACGATTAATTTAGTTTCATTAAAAATATGAATTCTAAAAATAGTTACATCAATGATAATATTAATTGATTTAACTTTAGAGCATTTTGTTGTGATCTTAATTGTACATTACTTTCAACCACTTACTGTAAATATCAACAGCTTTCTTTTCAGTTACAAATGCTTTATTTAGTATTATCAAACACGTGAAATAAAATGCTCGTCTCGTTCCATAAGACATTTAGTTTTGGTTAATTTATCTACAATTCTTTGATGTTGTTTTCTGTTTTGTTTATCATTTAATGCTTCCATCCTCAACCTCACTAACATTAACTTCCCTCTAAAAGGTATAAATTCCATATGTCCACCAGCTCATTTGCCATAATGGACTGCTATAACGGAATTTTGGAACACGTTAAACACTCATAAGCAATAGCTTCTTTACTGTGGTTTCATAAGCCAAAGAAATTCTTAATAGTAGCAAGCAAGCTACTGCGGGGTATGCCAGTGTGTTTACAGTTACAGCACGCAGCATGGCATGTGACCTATACCTGTGAACTCCGACAGCATGAGGCACGCTTCGTCATTCCTGGCACTGCGTAATCCACACTCATTCTGGAGCTTTTTTATGTGGCTCTATTGGCGGTAAAAGCTATCTATATGTGTCACATAGAAGCTGAGCAACTACTTCTATATGTTCATTCGGTGCCGTTTTGAAACAACATATTGGCAGTGCTGACATGCTTTGTTTCAAGAAATGCCAGGATAAGAGATACAATGGTTAGACTGTAGAGTGTTACAATTTCCAACTCAGAAATTATATCTAATTCAAACATCACAGTTTCTAGCTTCTGTACACACATTATATGGTGCACATTATTTAACCAACAGTTAGCAATAATCACAGGCTATGAACTTGCAACTGTTAATCCTAAATAGTAGTAAGATTCAATGTTATGTTTTTTAACTTCAGAATTAGCAAATATATTTTGTTGTGTAGGCTGAATATGTTATATTTCAATATTCCCAACCAATTTATAAGGACACTGGCGCATTCTTTTATCCAGGCTTATTAAATAATTTTTTTTCTCTCCTGGGGAAAAAAATTTATATGTTTATTGAATTATTCCCTCTTTTAAACTGAGGTCCTCAATTGTTGTTAATAGAGAGCTAAAATTTTCAGCTGCTTCTGAAGAAGCTCTTCAAAGAAAGGATGAGCACATTGCAACGCTTCAGACTCAAATAAAAAAGCTTGAAGGCAACAACAAAAATCTTGTAAAACAACGAGACAGTATCCAGAAAGAAGTGGATGAATTGAGACAGCAGTTGGTATTATACAAAGCAGATGCTGAGCGAATGACCGCATTGCAGTTACAAAATAAAGAGCTCAGTGATGATGTAAACATGTTGAAGAATCTTGTGTATAGGCTAAATGTAGAGCTGGAGCGATATCAACAGAAACTGCATAAACAGAATGGCACAGGTGAATTACCTCCCTTAAAAACATTAGCTATGAATGCAGGTGGAATACAAGAAAAGCATGTTTCCGCCTTTTGGGAAAATATAAATAAAAATGCTCTTAAACCATTGTTGGAGGCTTATCAAGAAACTATAAGGGAAAAAGATGACTTGATTCATAACTATGAGAAAGATTTGAATAAGTTTGTAGCCAACTGCAAGCAGGTTATAGCAGAAAATGAAAAGCTGTATAAGGAATTGGAGGAAGCCAGAAAAATGGTGAGTACTCATATTTATATTTTTTCATTTAAATAATATCTTTCAGCTCAGAAATTCTGTATTGAAGAATGGTATCATAGGCTTGTAATCTTCAGAATCTATAATAAAGTTAGCTCGCTCTTAACTGGAATATGTACTTATTCATTCTGTAAAGCAGATAACTGAAAACATTGCATTCAGTTCGATTTGTTCTTAAGATTTGAAGCATAGTAATAGCCATGCATATTCAAAGTACAAAGTAGTATAAATAAGTTTTAAGAAAACAAAATATGCTACAGATAGATGCAATGCTTAATGGTTATTTCACATAAGGGATTGAACATACCACTAAAATTTTTCAGTAGCATGGAGAAGTGGAAATTTGGATTGAATGTCCAAAATATTTAACATATATAATATCAAATTGCATTTTCATTTTTGAGTTCATTAAGGTAATCTGTAGTAAAAATGTTTCAAAATTTAAAATTTGTTCTTTGTCAACTCTTTCTCTCAGCACTTTTTCATAATGTTTGATAATGAATTTGTGTTCCAGTTACTCTGAAAACATTTAGGTTCATTCCAAGAAACCAAAGAATTAATATCCCTTCATCACTGTGGTGAATTAAGATACAAGTTTAGTGAGGCCGGTCTTCCAGACCAACATTATAAACAGATGAATAAAAATAATCAGCATTAAGTAACAGGAGTATTTATTAGTATGTCAAGTGCAAATAAGAATAGAGCTCCTTTTCAGTAATGTTAATTAATGTTATGTTATCAATTATTTAAAAGTAAATATGAAAGGAAACATTAAAACAATATATTATAGAACTCTTTGCTCAAATAATTAATATGCAGTAAATGCAAGCAAAAAGCCATACCTTCAAGCAGGCCTTTGCCGTATACATCTGATTATGATATAATGAATGTTATAAATTAGGCCAAGATAGAAAAAGTTCCTATGAGTAAGCACTATGATATAATGAAGCACAAAATTACTATAATTTTGAGTTGAACTAGTTCTCAATGCTCCATATATTGTTAGTGTTTACCTAGAATGTGTTTCGTTAGGACCTTCCTAACATCCTCATTAGTCAATATTAACTGAGAAAGTTAGGAAGGTCCTAACGAAACACGTTCTTGTAAACACTAGCAATATATGAAGCACTGAGTACTAACTTGACTCAAAATTATATTAATAGAAAAAGTTATATGGTTACTAATTATGTCATACCAATCATTATTCACAATTCTTGCACATTTCTTCAATATGTTTAAGACACATTTATTTTTTTGCACTTACTGCAGTGATATATTGTCTTCCTATTTTGTTTTGATGTGCATATTCCGCATCTGCCAACGGTACAGACTGGAGCTCTTGTCTTGTTGCAATCGCTGATCTAGTTTGACCACCTCAGAAATTCTCATGCAGAAGGCTTGGGATGTTTGTTATACTTGCTCTAAATTCTTATAAGGCTGCTAGTTACCTCTGAGAAAATTTTTGATGAATAATATTTCGAGATGGTGAATTTTGAGTAAACACAACTTGAGCTTTCAAACAATACTTTTGCACTACAAACTTAGTTTGGTTGGTCTAAGGGACTGAAACATACCATCCTGTCTATATGACAGCTGCAATTCTTTCTTTCTTTAACTGTCCTCTGTCGTGACCATAGTTGGATAGAGGTTGAAAATGGACGCAATGGCATCCGAAACTAGTCCCTCAATAATATAAAACTGTAAGTGACGAAGTGTCAAAAAGCCAACTACAAATAGTTTTTTCAATTACTTAATCACAGTTCACACTAAGCTCATCCAAATAAACATGTATTAATTAAATAAATCCTTTCATGGAAGTGTTGAAAACAGTGTTGTTGTATAAATTAAATTAATTGGGAGTCGATTAATAACACAAAACAACACTCACTTTTAAATTTTCCCGGAACCGCCACCAGAGGAGACCGATGACAAAATATTGCCAGCTACACTAATGAGAACAAGTCAATGTCCGGCTGAAGATAGAGGGAAGACCTCAGAAACCGGTTCCGGGAAAATTTAAAAGTGAGTGTTGTTTTGTGTTATTAATCGACTCCCAATTAATTTAATGTATTAATTAGCTATATGTCATAAAGTAATGAGCTAATTACATGGTGCTAACATATATCAAAAAGTTATCATTTGCCCCACGGGGCAGAAGTCACCATTTGACTACGTAGAGAATCTTGTTGACCGTCTTCACAATGGGCATGAGTTGGTCCATCAACCGGAGGTGGCAAGCGACTGGATGAAGGCACAGTACAACCAATAAGTCAATAGCCAAAGTTTCCATCAGTGATCTGATGTGGTTGTATTGCCCTAGCCAGTAATTTGCTTTTCCTCAAGCTTCAGCAACCGTGGCAAGGACAATACTGCATAGTGAAGAGGATCAACAGAGTCTACTGTATCTAGAGGCCACCCTGAGGAAAGGTGCTGGTAGTGCACTTGGATCCCCTGGCCCACTAAAACACTACTGGCCAGGAGGAACCAGCACTGCTCAGATCCCAATCTACTTAAAGATAGGCTCTCTTTCAAACAATATTCAGGAAATATAATAGTTATTGTGCTCAGTATTATTGTCTCTGGAGGATTCCTTTTGACTGTGTGTGGAAAATTTGCATTTGAGAATGATCCACCCAGGTTTGGGCCCCATATAAAGAGCAAGTGGTTGGCAATGAGTGAGTCAGTCAAGTTGAGTGCAGTTTCTGGAACAAGAGTCGTAAAGTTATAAAGTTTTTGGTGAGTAGTGACTCAACAGCACTGAGTGAGTTATATTGCCTTGAATGTGTGTAACAGTGACATAAGTGGTTAGCGCATCACTTAACTGCTTAAGAGACTAAGTGTGTTTAGCACAACTGGGTCTTGTTTCATTACAACATTCATTTTAAAACTTAAAAGGTAAATGTATTATATGTTTGAGGCATAGAAACACATTATGAAGTATGCTGTATCAACAGAAATATGCGCACTGTCAAAGTTTTCATACTGAAAAAAAAGTATTGCAAAACTTAATTCCATACCACAAATTAAAGCAAATATGCATTTGTTTCAAATCCAATATGTAGTCAAAATAGAGGAACTTCTGTACCTATGAAGAAATTGCTTGGTCTTACTGAGCATGACAGATTGCATTCACACCCCACTAAAAATGTTGAGAATCTCATTAACAATTAGCTTCCCTCCCTGAAGAATTGGTTTCTTGGGAATATATTTCTGCTGGCAGGTATGTTTGGTGCCAACAGGATTTCAGTTTTCCAGTCATACTATCTCATTCAAAATGTTTCCTCCTCAACAAATACATCCTTAGCTAAGGAAAAAATATGTTGGTAAGATGTACAAGCTTTGAAGGATCTTTTAAACTTAAAACTACATTGATGTTAGCCAATAGAAGCTAAATGAAATTGGCCATAATTCAATTATTACATAAACATTTTCATACTTGGTTGTCTCTTTTTGCATTGTTTGGTTAGCTTATTCAGATTGAAGTTTTGTATAAACCAGAACTTTGAGCAATGCTCTCTTGAAGTATGAAAGTAAGATAAGTAAATTTAAAAAAAGAAAACATTCTTTTCTTTCTTTTCCTTCTGAATGGCTGTATACTGTGAAAATAAAAATATGAAATAGTGCTAATCAGACTTATATTGAACAACTCAGTAATGATATTTTATCAGATTATATCAATATTTTGATAGATGTAAGTTAGTACGGTCATTTTAAATCCGTGATAATTAGCCCATGTCAAACATAAGGGGCATTCAAAAAGAAACAAGCTTCTGGAATGCGCAAACCGGTGAGCGGATAGTAATATTGTGGCATGTGTAACTAAGAGTGGTTCCGACAAGAGCACAGAAGTTCACAGCCCATCGCTAAAGGGCATGCATCCAAGCCACGTGACTATACAAAGCTAGCAGCAGCATGCATCAATCGTCCAATGCTGTCATTCGCATTGCAAACAGTGAAATGGAGGCATCAAAAGAAGATCAAAGAGGTGTTGTTCGTTTTCTGACAGCAGAAGTAGTAGAGGGAACAGACATTCATCGACGAATGTCATAAGTGTACGGCGAACACTGCATGTCCCTTGCAATGGTCAAGGCATGGCACAAGTGCTTCAGGGAAGGATGGGTGTCGTTAGTGGATAATGTATGGTCTGGAGCACCACACTGCATTACCGATGATATCATCCAGCTAGTTGATGTGCTCATTAGCCATATCTGCCGAGTGACAGTGAAAACCGTAGCCTCCAAGGTTGGATTGAGCATTGGAAGTATTCACACCATCATGAAGGAAAGACTGCACTGTGCCCCACAGTCTTCAACCACACCAGGAAGCATGTTGAATGGCCCACTGTCTTTGTCATCTGCAGTGCTATGCTAGGGAAGGGAATGAGCTCTGGGCATGAGTGGTGGCTGGAGATGAGTCTTGGTGTCATCACTTCAAACCAGAATCAAAATGACAAAGTCTCCAAAGAAAGCATCTAGAGTCACCATAACCAAAAAATTCCAAGGCCATACACACGAGTGCAGGAAAGGTTATGCTTACCTTCTTTGACCAAGATGGCCCCCTTCTGATGCACTTCCTGCAGCAGAGGACAACCGTGAATGCCCAGCATTACTCGCAAAACTTGACCACCCTTCGCCAAGCTATCAAATCAAAACAACCTGGCAATCTCACTCGTAGGGTCATTGTGCTCCACGACAATGCAAATCCTCATATGGCTAACACAATCGCGGCACTATCGCAAAATTTTAAATGGGAGGTTCTCTGTCATCCTCCATACAGTACAGATGTCTCTCCCTGTAATTACACCATATTTGGTCCCCTAAAAGGGCTCTAAGGGAGAAACGATTCACCTCGGATGACAACGTCAAGCTGTACATGCAGGAGTGATTCACAATGCAGCCCTGGTAATTTTATGAGACAGCCATTCTCCATGTTGTGTCACATTGGGACAGGTGTCTCAACAGGCAGGGCCAATACTTCTAACATTCAGGTACTGGTTTCTGTTCTTATGCCTCCGGCTCATTTCTTTTTGAATGCTCTTAAAATAATGAAGTATTACATCATTGTGCTACTTGGTAACTCTGCGTGTTCTGTGGAGTTTGTAGCTGCACACATATACATGCATGTATTCCTCCTCTCACATTCACCCAATCTATCTTGCCCTTTTGTTTTTAGGTATGTATAGCTAAAGTTATAGTTCTTTTTGTTGCTGTATCATATTTGGGAAATTTAAGTATGCTGGAAGCTGGAAAACATAAAAATAATGGAATCATTTTCCAAAGGGAGAAGATAGATATGAAGAATGGAAGGCATTGCAGAATGATACCTCAGTGATGCAGGAGCAAAATGATCTTCTCATGAACCAACTGCAGGTGCAGAAAGACAAAATGCAGCAAGTTCAAACAGCTTATGATGAACGAGGTGAGATAGTAACAAATATTTAAAAAAAAAATATAAGCTTGAGATATTGTTATTCTATACCCTATTAATGCGGTAAACTATCAGTTTTGATTCAGATAAACTTACTTTGTTGTAATGAACAAACATCAGAGTTCTTGAATTGAATACCAAATCTGTCACTTAAAGGGATTCCAGTGGATTTGATATCTCCCACTCTTATTATTGTTAAATGCTTGATATATTATAGTGTACCTTTTTTAAGAAACGAGTAAAACTGAAAGCATTATGTTTAATTTCTGTATTATAAAGTTATCTAAAAGTTATGTTTTCAAAATTAACATTTTTTTGCTTGAACTAGTCTGTATTTCGAAGTCCATTATAAGACTGCTTATGTTAAATGGGAATGAAGTTTGGAGTCTGGAGTATGAATGGGAAGTTGTGGATGCAATACACAGGATGTTCTGTAAAGAGTTTTATTACTTTTTTTAATATACATCCTCCAACATCAAGTCATATTGGATGATGAATTATAGGTGAAATGATGCTCAAATGTGCCCAGGTCCATAGAGCTTAGAGTTACCTGACATTCATCTTTCAGGATAAGAGAAAACACTGGAAAAACCAGATAACTCACCCTGCCTAAGATTCAAACCTGGGACCTCTTGAACATGAGGCAGACATGCTACCATCTATGCTACAGAGGCAGGCAGAAAAGAGTTTAACAGATACCAGAAGATCCGTGGTTCAAATCCCGGCTATGGCATTGAATTTTTCAGTCTGACTCTACGTTTCCACAATTTAGCCTACACACGGCCAGTGTGAAAGAACAATTAATTTCCATTAATTAACCTAATAGTGGTTAACTATAAAGCCTGGGCCTTAAAGTACTTACAATATAGTAAGTCGCCATTAAGGTAGCTGTCTCATGTGTTTATGAGAACTCCTAAGTGGTTTACCGGGAAAATACTAGTCAGTTGGAGAATTTAATGTCATATCGGCACGTTGGCCATAGTAGCACAATGGTAGTGCGGCTGGACGGAAACCAGAAGATCCGTGGTTCAAATCCCAGCTATGGCATTGAATTTTTCAGTCTGACTCTACGTTTCCAGATACTATAGATATTATTAGTATACATTATAACCTGGAAAACAATGGTCTGGGGGAAATTTAGAGAATGAGGGAAAAGAGTGTAAAGGGTAATACATAAAAAATAGAAGCTCAATAGTGAAGCATCTCGGTTCTTTGAAATTTTCATCAATTTCTTTAAAATATAAGTGAAGTTTGTTACGAATAATTATATGTTATGTAGTAATGTAAAGGGTTTTGGAAAGGAGCTAGGAGAAGACTTTAAGACATGGGAATCCAAACACTGTTTGCTGATATAGGTGGAAAAAGATTGTTAGAATAGTACATTACAATAAAAAGTATATGGAAAAGAGAAGAATAATTTGACAAATTAAATAAAGAACAAAGAGAGGGTATGGCATAGGTGAGAGTGGGTATATGGAGACCGAAAAAGATGGTAAGAGGTTTTCCACAAAAATAGTGCCCAGTATGTGGGAGAAAAGAAGACAGAGCACATAATATTTGAATGTAAAGGCACAAAGTTATGGAGACGAGAATGTATAAGTAAGAAATTGCTCAGAATGGCTAGGAAGATTGCATTAGTTAAAATTTTCAGTAAAAACTATATGAAAGCTGGAGAGTTTTTCAATAAAATAAAAAGAAATCAGAGGGGTTATTAAAAAGATAAGTAAACAAGGCATCATTTTAAGTGAAATTAATGTGTAGCTAGTAGAAGCTGTATAATGAATGTTGTAAGTGAAGAATCTCATTGAGTGAACCCTTCAAAGGCGAAAAAATTCTGGCAAGTAAAATCTTAGAAAAGAAAGTTTTTTGGAAAATAACTGATCTTCATTGATCAACTGAACAATTAAAAAAGAAGACAAATGAGATCTTAAACAAAAATGTAGGATGATTCTTTTATGGTCTGTTGGTAAACCTTAGAGGGAAAAGAAAAAATAATGAAATTTGTACAAAATCTTCTCATTGCCCACCTACTGTGCCACATAATATTCTAAAATCTTTTTTACTTTCGGTTCTGTGCACTTAACTGTAAGTAGAGGAAGTATTGTATTCCATCGAAAATTTGATGTTTTCCTGAAAGTACATTTTTGTTACCTCTTTGGTTTGAAAAGCTCTTTGTGCATGCAAGAGTGGACAGGTATATGCGTGCATGCATCTGTGAACGACATAATTCAAAAATAAAAAGTTGGTTAAACATCAAACTTGCTTGGAAAAACTACTTGTCAGTTTTTAAAACTTTGTCACAGTTTTATATTATTAAGAGACTAGTTTCCAAAGCTGTTGCATCCATTATTGATCTTGAAGGTCCAACCCACAGATTAGTTGGGTATTGTTAAAATTCATTTCATTATTTTATTTAGTAAAGCCAACAACTATCATAGTCAAAGCAGTATGGCCACATCGTGGCCAAGTGATTAGATCACTCGACTCTCACCAAAGCAGCCTGAGTTCAATCCCAGGCGACCGCATGTAACATTTGTGGTGGACAAAGTAGCATAGGGACCGGTTTCCTCCAGGTGCTCCAGATTCCCTCGCCATCTGCTTCTACCAGTGCTCCATTTTCATTTCATGTGTCATTAGTATCACTGCCTGTGGTGCCATGGTATTAAACACCACAAAGAAAAGCAGTGTAATGAAATTTTGTTCTGCAGGAAGGTATACTCACATCTGTTGACATGCGGCTATCATACTTAAAGCACATTTAAATGCCATCATCCTCAAGAGAGTGAACCTGTAACCTTGGGACAGGAAGACACGTCTCAACATACTTCATTATCCATGCTGACCCAACTTAACAAGTAATGGCTATTTATCTTAGGTGCCAAATAACATTTAATTCAAAGTGGCTTTGCCTGAAGGTTTCTTTTAAGATGCTACAAACTGTTGTGTACTAAAAGGGTAGGCCTTATACTAAAATGTCCCACAGCTTTGAAATAAGTCTTCAAGGCAAATGAACACTGGCACATTTTCCTGAATCATCTTGAAACTGTTATTTTAAATTTAATTTTATTTAAAATTATTTCTGATTGTAGTGGATAGGGAAAAGGGTTAAAGATAACAACTGAAAGTGTGAAAGTGATCAGACAAGATAAAAGGGAACTGAATATTAATCATGTTTTTAATAACAACAATATTAATGTAAATTTTAATGAAATATTATTTTAGTGTTAAATAGTGTGAAAAATTGATTTAAAAGAAAAATTATGCAAATATTATGAAATATTACAACTAACATTGCTATATCGAGATTTAACTGTATTGGAACACCACAGTGAAGCGAAAAATTATTAATTTTTAGATGAGTTGTATTTATTACACATCTGCTTCACTTTCATACCTATTTTGAGGACATGTTTCGCAAATCATCGTTTGCATCTACGGCTCTTATGCGACTAAAGCTTGATCCAGCGGTGTAATTCTGGGGTTGCTGCTGCCATCTGTTGATTTAGTGATGAACTTAAATGTGGGATTCTCTTTTGGCGGGATTTCAAAGTTCATTAGTTGGTTTTTATGTTTTTCTATGTATATCCTCTCCCATATGACGAGTTCACTATGTTTTTGTACGTATTTTAGTAATTCTATGCTATCTTCAATTTCATGATTTTCAGACCAGAAATGAGCTGCTATTGCGGACTTATCAATATTTTTGTATCTTAAGTGCCTGAAGTGTTCTTTCTTTCTAGTGCCTATGTTTCTTTTTGTCCGCCCTATGTAAATTTTTTCACAGTCTTTACACTTAATCTTGTAAATGCCTGACTTTTCCTCTGGTTTTATCTTATCATTATTATTACTGTGAAGTAGGTTTTTAATTTTGTAATTGTTTTTTGGTGCCAATGTTATATTGTATTTCTTGAATATTTTTTGGAACTTTTTTGTGGCCCAGGGGTGGTAAGTAAATTTAGCAAATCTAATTTCTTGTTTTATTGGTGTGAGAGCTGTGATCTGTTTTAATCTCTTTTGCAGTTTGAATGATTTTAGTTTTTTATCTACAAGGTTTTTTCCATATCCATTTTTAATTGCAGTTTTTAAGATTTGATGGTATTCGTTTTGATATTCTTACTGGCTGAGAGGTAGATTTACTAATCTGTGTGTGAGACTGTTGATGGTTGCATGTTTGTGTGGAATTGGGTTGAAACTATTTGCTTTGATGTAATTATCTGTGTGTGTTGCTTTTCTATGGATGCCAAATTCTAGTTTTTCATTGCTTTTTTTGATTTTAAGGTCTAAAAAAGGTAGAGTACAGTCCTCTTCAGTTTCCACTGTGAATTGTATGCTGGGTTCTTGCAGGTTGAGTAGTTTCAAAGCATCATCTATTTGTTTGTAGGGCACTATTGCAAAGATGTCGTCTACGTATCTGTACCATGTTTTAAACATATGAGGGAAGGCTTTAGTTATATGTGTTTCGAAAAAGCTCATGTATAGATTGGCCAAAAATGGTGATAGCGGGCTTCCCATAGCTAGTCCTGAAATTTGTTTATAATATTTTCCATTGAAGACAAAATAATTTTGATGTATACATATTTCAGTCATTGCCAAATATTCTTCTATTGCATTGGCATCTAGGTTTATAGAATTTAGCCATTTTTTCAGTTGAATCAAAAGTTTGTCTAATGGAATGCTAGGGAAGAGGGAGCGGACATCAAAGGATACTTAAGTGTCATGAGGTTTTAGTTTAAGATTTTGAATTCACTAAATCAACAGATGGCAGCAGCAACCCCAGAATTACCCACACCACTGGATCAAGCTTTAGTCGCATAAGAGCCGTAGATGCAAACGATGATTTGCAAAACATGTCCTCAAAATAGGTACGAAAGTGAAGCAGATATGTAATAAATACGACTCATCTAAAAATTAATAACATTGCTATAATTGGATGTGACATGGATCAATACAAAGATGTTGAGTTGCCATAACAACCACAGGACCAATAACTTGAAATTGGCCGAAGCAAGCCTTCTTCTGCTTTTAGCCGCCATAGAGATCTGATGTGTGTGTTAGTCAGTACGTAAGTCTGCAGAAAAAATGCGGCGGAGAAAACATTGTATCAGTAAAACAATTGGTTTAAAAACACGCAATATGGACGTTCACAAAAGTGATTATTTCTTCAGTGTTTCAAAAAGTTGTTTTAAAATGGTCTAATTAAATTAAAATATAATTTTGGAAAAGAAAGTTATAAAAATTATTTAATCTTTCTTCAAATCCATCACCGCTTCTCATCTGTGACTGCACCCTGAAAAATAGATCTTTTTGTGGAAATGTAAAGTCAGAATGAAAAATTCAATGCCATAGCCAGGATTTGAACCACAGATCTTCTGACTCTACGTTTCCACAATTTAGTCTACACACGACCAGTGTGAAAGTACAATTATTTTCCAGTAATTGACCTAATAGATCTTTTTACTTAAAAATAAAAGAATAAGAAGTGTATGTGAGAAAGAGAGAGAGAGAGAGAGAGAGAGAGAGAAAGAGAGAGAGAGCGAGAGCTGCTGTGGCAAGTTCCAAAATCCAGCTTCGAGATAATCAACATGGCACATTTTTGCATCACATCACGACCAGCTCTACATCCCTATAGATGAAGCAGTTTCATTTCATATGGCTTCCCAACTTGGTGCTTCGAGAATATCAGCATCATCTCTTCACCGATGCATATGAAATTCTGTTTCAATCTTGTGCAAACCTTCCCCTTTGAGCTGGAACAGAATTGTCAGTGGACATTGTTTGATTGAGGAATGTTAACACCTTTTCCATAACATCCTTTTTGTGCACTCTTGCACTTGCTTTCACAATTTTGCTCCACTTTTTCACAAATATTATCTTATGTTCAACCATTATCAACAAAGATGAATATACTGAACAACTAGAGCAACCTGGTTGTTTTTATCATATCTATAGGTTCAACAGCAGACTTTTTCATCTGTGAAAGGCAGCTTTTGATGGGCATTGTTGGCAGTCCTGTAATGAAGAGTCAAATCTCTCTCCATACAAATACTCTGAAGACAAAGGGTTTGGCAGTAAACTTCAAGCTTAATCCAAAGTATAAATATTGAAAGAAGTGTAGAGACAGTGAAGCACAAGTTAAAATAAAAGTGAATCGATAAGATATTGACACAGTTATACAAATATAATAATTTGTAACTTAAAACTTATTTTATAAGAAATGATGATAATTCTTATAAACTCTCCAGGATCGCAATTTCATGTAAACTTATACACATTTTCAGCTGGAAACAAAGATGTCGCCATCGTTACTAACACTAGATGTTGATACGTTCTTGTTAGTATTAACAAAATCTGAAAAGAAAACAAATTTTGAAAACAGAATCGACTGCCAGTATTTCAAAATTCAGTACGCAATGTTTGTTTTTTAAAATAAATATCTTTTCCCAAACCATTAAATCTATCAAACCATTTAATTGTTTTAATAATTTAACTTCTGGATTTATTTCATGGTTAAATGACCAAAAATGATCTGCTATGGCCAATTTATCAGTTTGTTTATGCTTAATGTTACGAAACTGTTCTTTTATTCTGGTTTGTAAATTACGTTTTGTCTTTCCAATATAAACTTTATCACAATCGAAACAATTAAACTGATAAATACCAGATTCTTTTATTATTAGGCATTTTATCTTTTATAGAGAAATGCAACAAATGTTTAATACTATATTTATTTTGAGGAACTAAAGGATTTCCAGGATCGTTGTTCCCATTTTTCTTGATACGGCTGTACACATTGCAGTTAACATGGTATCTTCAATATATTTGTGGAGCAGCTGGATGATATTGAATTGCGAAAAGGTTATTTCCAATTAGATGGAGCAACATGTCATACATCTAACACCTCCATGGAATATATAACCAGTTTTTTGATAATCGAATAACCTCAATAGGTCAGTGGCACCCCAGATCCCCTGACCTAACCTCAATAAATTTTTAATAAAGAGATCTACAGTTGTACATTGAAATGTTGTCTATCCCTTACAGTTTACCTTTTATGCAAAATTTATTCAGAATGAGTGAAATTTCTGAGGCTATACCCAGAAAATTGAAGGTATACATTACATTTGTCATGAAATGTGCTTAAATGTGTGGTTATTTAATAAAATCATTAATCCATATTTTGGAAATAAAAAAAAATTATAAAAAACTTTCCATTTAAGGGATAGTTTGGAGTTTAGTGGAATTTTCTTTTTAAATCTTTTGTTGCAACCATAGAAGATGCTGATCTTAAATACCAAGTTTAATTATCCGTGATTGGAAGAGTTTAGTAACAGTAATGACAAAATTAATTGAAAAACTATTTGTAGTCAGTTTTTAACACTTGTCACTTACATTTGTATATTATTGAGGGACTAGTTTCGAAAGCTGTTACATCCATTATCACGTTGAAGGTCCAATTATCGTCTGTTATTGTCATCTGCTCCACAGATTAATACCAGATTCTCAACTCCGTGGTGGAAATTGAAGCTACTTAGGGCACGTTTTCTAACCTTTCAGTTGCGACTTGTTGGAACTAACGATTTGGTCGGTAGTGCAGTGAGCTTCTATTTTGACCGAGCTATGGTACATCCGCTTCTCCCTGTCACCCACACGTTTCAGCATATCTTATTTGCTCTACTCATCTAGTTTTAAATGGAAAATGTTTCCCAGGTTATTGTCTGTATCATCACCTAGCATCAACTTGTGGATCCAAACTGTGGTTAACAGCCTAGGAAACATGCTGTGATTAAAACTTGATGAGCAAAGCAAATAAAGTTTGTTAAGTGAAATGATTCTCAGTTATAATATTGAGAATCTTAATAGCCTCACAGAAGGTCCCATGTAATTTAATTTTTAAACTATGGATTATTTATTTTAAAGGTTTATGATATTGCTAAAGATGCGCATTTTGGATGAATTCTATTCTGTAAAATGTAGTTTAAAAAATACTTCATTAAAATTTCTAAAAGTTTGGCCAACATTTTATTTTCATGTATATAGTTACTTTTCAAATTTGCTCATGTTGTTATTACTCATTTTATTTTAAGTCATTCAGTTAAGTATTACTTAAATCTTTTAACATAACAAGAACTTGAAGATACAATATTTTAAAGCCCTTATGAAATTATTAAAAACACAAAACTGCTATGTTGTTTTAGTTGCAGAACTAACCAAAGAGAATGAGATGCTTGTCACCAAATTTCATCAGTACAGAGGTGATCTACTAACTCTTAAAGGACAATACTCAGTTTTAAGGGAAGAGTATGAAAGATTAAAAAAGGATGCAGAAAACCGAATTCCATTTGCAGTGCACGATGCATCTGTTTCTGAATGTAGAAGGTAAGTTCTTTTTATCTGTAGATTGTAGAAGCTCTAAAATAATATTTCACTTATCCCTGTGAACATTAGTCGGATAACTGCTGACGATGGGGACAAACCGTTCTCCGAAACATGTCCAAGTAAGGATATTATGAGTGATGTTTGTGTTTGAATTACCGACTCATTACCTTCAAATTAGTTAAGCCATTACCCCAAATACTGTCTCATTCCCATATCATCACTGCATTGATTATCTGAGTTTCCAAACCCTAGGTGTAGTTGCAAACTAGGTTCAAGCTTGAATATTTGATACCAAAGCTTAGAAATAGGTTAAGGTGCATCATATATATATATATATATATATATATATATATATATATATATATATATATATATATATATATATTATAAATGTTGAATAGGTAAGGTGACAGCAAATAGTTGCTTCCTAAATGCATTAAACAACAAAACCATCAGTTTTCTTGCTCTCCAATATCTCCCAAATATTATCGACATAAGACAAAAGAGCCAATAAGGCTGAAAACAATTCTGAACCATCTCTTCTTGAAGATCACAAATGAAAGTGAAGAAGAAAGAATCCCAATCCTGTGTGAGTGTTTTGACAGTCATGAGCCATGGCTAATTTAAAGAACAAAACAGCATTTTTTTTGTTGGAATTTCATCAATTGCCAGCCTAAAGGAGGGCTTTAGCTGCTCTCTTCCCTAGAATGAGCATTCACCATTTGGGTAGGAACTATTGGAGTCATTTTGGCAGTGGCAGATGTACTGGTACAGTATGCGCAAGATGAATAAGAGTGCTGGATTTACGGGGTAGAGGGGAAGTTGCGAGAGCTAACGCTCTTTTGTTGCTGCAGTGTGGTCAACCTTGAAAAACACAGTTCAGCAAAATAGTGTGTAAGATAAGCGAAGATATGCACCGCAAGTCTCCAGTTGACTCATGTATTTTCCCGGTAAACCACTATGGGTTAGAGCGACTGGATGGAAACCAGGAGATTCGTGGTTCAAATCCCGGCCACGGCACTGAATTTTTCATGTTGACTCTATCTATACAAAACCTTAGCCTATATACGGCTAGTGTGAAGAAATTATTAATTTCCATCAATTAACCAAAATAATAAGAGTTAAATGATGAAGCCTGAGACTAAAGTATTTACGATAGTAAGTCGCCACAAACGGTGTATCTCGGATGCGAGAGCCCATAGTGGTTTACTGGAAAAATACATGAGTCAATTGGAGAATTTAATGTCAAGACGGAACGTTGGCCATGGTAGCTTAATGGGTTAGAGCAACTGGACGGAAACCAGGAGATCCATGGTTCAAATCCCAGCCATGGCACTGAATTTTTCGTGTTGACTATCTCTGTGAAAGTAATGTTTAACCCTATAGTTATTTGTATAGCCACTGATATATGTTAGATGGAAAACGTATATCTTGAATTAAAGGTAGTTTAAAAGCTTGAATTTTTCACTGCTGCATCTGTGAACATAGGATAGCATATATAGCACACTGCGCTGTGTGCAAATCTACTATGGCTACCAATCCCCTGGGAGGAATGGATAAAGCAAAGTAAGCACAAGTGACTGTAGGCAAGCAGGTGACAGAAGAACTCCCTAAAAATTCAAGATTGAAGACCTGATCCACTGCTGGTGTACCCCAAGAGGTTGATGGATGATCCTTACAATCAGGCAGACTTGCATGGAGAATACTCTTTCTTCGGAACAGGCATTTGCACCATCTATCCAGCACTACCTGTTCTGCAAAATCTGAATGCAAACATGAAACACAAGAAGGAAATAGAATGAAAGGGAATGAGTGGTAGATAAACCATCCCAACAGTCACCTGCCAACCAAGAAAAAAAAACCAAAATCAGGATGGGGCTAAGGTCTCAGATTCCAGATTTATGCAATCTTCACACTTTACTGCTCACTCAACTCCCTTTGTTATAGGTTTATTAAGTAGACCAATATTTTAGTGTTCCTATAAGTACTTCTATGTAAATAACTTTCAGAAAAGATTTCAGATTAATTATAAAAAATTCCCAATAATTAAATTCCATTATTTCATAAAAAATAATAAAGTTTAGGTAGTTTTGCTTTCAAACAGTACACAAAGTTTCTCCCTTCTAATCCAAAATATAAACACTATTACTAGTTTGTATTTACTTTTATGTTTTTTTCAAATGCTAGGCTTTGGCAATGAAGCCATTAGCTCTCTTGCTCTCCAATATTTCTGTGTAGTGGATCCGGCAAGTAGGGCTTCACAGGTTAAAAGATGTTCTTCAGTCATTTCCTCTTTGTTGCACTGAGGACAATTTGGACTTGTATAAATTCCTATTCTGTGTAAATGTTTGGCCAAATAATCATGTTCCGTAAGTAATCTAAATTTTGCTACTATAGCTTTACGTGGGATTTCTGGAATAATTTCTGGGTTTAGTTAAAATGTTTCATTTTTATCTTTGGCTTTGTTAGATATTGATTGGTATTTACTTTTCTTAAATATAGTTCCTTAGTTTGGTTTTTTCTTTTCTTTTCTTTTTTTTTTAGTTTAGTTTAATTTATGAGTCACTTAACCTCATTTATATATATAATGTTTACATGAAATGAATTATTTTGTTTTATTTGATTTCCTTAAATTGTTATATAAAAATACCCATTTCACTTTACTTATCAGCACCACCGCCGTCACCACTATTGTTATTGAATGTTCCAATAAGCACCTATGTCCTCTGTATCTGTTAGTTATAAAGTACTCTATCTATTTGTTCTTAACATAAGTAAACATTTAAGTAAAAACTTTTATTTACTTTTACTGGTTCATTCAAATCCTGAGTGATGATCTCTTCCTCTGATTTGGTTAGTCTCATGTACAAGACCATCAAGTCCTCACAAAAATATAAGCCAAATGAGATGGGGTCAACAGAATATGCTGATCAACTAATGGGACTACTGTGACTAGTCCATTTGCAATTAACCTGCTTTGTTCAAGCACCAATTCATCTGAATCTCTAATCATAGAAATTTAATACTTCATTTTCCTTTTTGTATGTATTGTTTATGCTTGCTAATACCATATTGTATATGTGAATTTATCATTTTCTTATGGCTAATGTATGTGAATGGTTTATGCAGGTTGTTTGAAGAATTGAAAACGAAGTATGAAGGAGATAAAAGTACACTTACAAGTCAGGTCCAGCAACTGGAATCCCAGAAACCACAACTGCAGGTACAGCTAGCAAATTTAACAGCAGAAAACAAGCAGTTTCAGATACACATCAAGACACTTGATAAGTTACTGAAGTAAGTATTTTTAAACAAAAATTGTAAAATAAAAGGAGACATTGTAGATTTTGTTCGCAACAGAATAAGAATGAAAAGGGGGTTGCTTATCCATGACATGTCAGTAACATTGTGCGTAATCTAGTTTCATATTAGGATGTCATTTCTCTGTAAACCATGTATATTTCTTCCACCTCCTTGCAATTTGGATGAGATAGTCCAAATTAGCTAGTTGAGATCTGATGTTTTAAATATTCTCCACAAGTGATATTACTATTTCTGATTTTTCTCACAAAATGCAGTAATCCACACCAAAGAACTTTGAGTAATTTTTTATTAAAACTTAATTCATGTCAAGTTTTAGCTTCACTTTTAATGATTCTTTTAATCATAACTGCCTCAACTCTAATCCACATTTAATAAACTAGAGCATACATTGCAGTTTGTTATTTTTTTGTGTTCTAGTATTAGTTTTCCAATCCTGTGAATAGAGAGTGCTGTACATAATGGCCATTTTGATCTTGAAATGACCTGCATATAGTGTGCAATAGGCCATTACCAGGAACAAATGAGATGAAAATTCTCCAAGTTTCCTCAGGTGACAAGGTTGATATTGTGACTTTGTGGGTTCGTAGAATTAAAAGTCCAATTTGCAGAAAATAAAAATCGTTCTTTATTTACGTAGGAATACACTGTTCAATTCTCACGTAACAACATTACGTCACATACACACAGTCTACAATGTTCTGATCAGCTCTCAACACTCGTGTTACACAACTACTACTACTACTACTACTGTTTCAACTCGTCACTTCCTTAAATACCTCATTCGTAATTGGAGAGATTTCCAGAACAATAAAGAACCCGAAATAGTCCAGATGTTACCAGAAATGTCCATTCATCGCAGTTTGTTTGTTTTGGTAAGTCTTTTATCTCAGCTCTCTTTGTTACCGGCTATTTGTTTACACTAGCCGCACTATCGTTAACTGCTTACACAAGCTGTTTATTACCGTGAAACAATATCCGCCATCTGTTTTCTATCTGTGCCGAAACTTTTATTCCTTTTGCCACGACAATATTCAGACGCTGCAAGATTTACTGAATGCCAAGGTAGATCTAACAGTCAAAGATAATTATTCCATCAATTTTAAGTCAGGCACATTAATTGTCATTGCTTAAAATAAAAATTAATTTTAAAATTCCTACCTTATTTCTACATAACTTGACCTTCCTTGCCTTTGCTGCAAACTTTGGAATAACTCTATATCCAATTGTAATAGTCATAATTATACTGAAAAATGTCTAATCTGCCTTTTTCTGTAACATTCGATGTAAAATTATGTAGCAGAGGGCAAAGCTGCCATTCTGAATAAAGAGAAGCTTTTCTTCAAACTAGCTAAATTAAACAGTCTTTGTTTCAAGTGAATTACAATATCTTGTCCCTCCTCTATCTTTCTGTTGCATGTTCTGCAATACCAATACATATGTAAAATTTGGTACTCATAATTCAGTAAAACCAAAGCACACTAAATAATCACTCAGTTAAAGCTTCTAAGAGGGGGTATCAAAATAACCAGAATAACTTTTGAGATTGTTGTTGGCAGTACCGAAGCGTTCTGACCATCAGGATATAATATGCATCATTCGCCCGCCAGTATACAGTTGGAGGGAAGCAGGAACAGTGTAGAGCATGTTTATTTTAACCAATATGGATCTCAAGTTACAGCAATTAGATTTTGCACTCTTCTTGACCAAACTCCATCACAAACATTGGAAACACTGCAGCAAACCTACGAAAAGCAAGCTATGGAAAAAATATAAGTTTTTTAGTGGCATAAACTATTTTGGGAGGGTCAAAATGACCTTTTGAATTGTTCAGCCCTGAAAGACCCTTAACTTCGAAGATTGAAAACATTGTCAACACAATTGATATCATGTTACAGGAAGACTATCATTTATCATTAACAAAGATTGCAAATACCATGAATGTATCCAGTGGATCAGCTGAAGACATTAAAATTATTCTAGGGTATAGATAAGTTGCAGCAAAGTGGGTTCCTCATGTGGCAAGTAATGAACAGAAGGCTCACCGTGTGATGGCATGTCAACAATGGAAGGGAAGGCTTCAGTGAGAGCTGGACAGTCATCACATGCTGATTCCTAGTTTCATCATTATGACCCAGAGACAAAACAAGACAGCACCCAGTGGAAACATCTTCCAAGTCCAAGACCTGCCTGCCTCGGTAACGTAGATGGTAGCCTGTGTGCCTCAAAATGTCCTGAGTTTGAATCTTGGTCAGGCTGCGTTATCCGGATAAGGTTAACCTGAAAAATGAATGTATAGTAACAAGTCCAAGACCCAAAAAGGCCAAAGTTTAACCAAGTGCAGGTAAAGTCATACATCTTGTCTTTCTTGATAAGCAAGGCTTTGTGTGTGGACAAGTGTAATCCAGTTAAAAACAGTCAGGTAAATGAACATAACACCAGAACCAATATGAATTGCTAGGGCTAGTGTCTCTCATAAGGATATACATATATGTACTACAAATTAAGCTTTACAGTAAATTTCCATCTGATATTAAATCAATATCTAGCACTTCAAGACAGCATTTCAAATGGAGCTTAAAGGCTTTTCTCATAAACATATGTTTGTACAATATAAATTAATTATGACAAGAGTATTTGTAGTTTTAATTTATGGATTCTGGTTTAGAATTTTATCCCATGACTTAGTACATATTAATGTGGGTGAAACAGTAGTTTAATAATAATAATAATAAATACAATGCTTCAGGGTTATAATAGTAGACCAATGCCTCATGATCACCAGTTTAATATCCCCCATGAAGTAATAAACATTAATGGATGCTGTTTCAAATGAAGCAGTCAGTGACTTTATGGATAGCTCTAGAAGGGATCAAAATATGTATTACACATTCACTCAGAGCATACTTTCATCCACCATAAGTGCCATTGATCAATTCACTACTCCATGTTGTTTATTTCAATTAGATATTGCACAACATTAACATTTAATGTACAAGAAACAAAACTTGACAATGTTTATAAGTCCTTTTATCAACTCTTGAAATGTGGATGAGATGGTCCCAGGTTTCAATGATTTAAGAATTACCCACATTTGCCTTATGAGGATATAAATCCTAGAATAAAACTAATCCAGGCAACTTACCCCAACTAAGACTCAAATTTGGATCCTCAGTTACAAGACTGATTGTGACAATGATTTTAAGTTAGTGAGGAATGGGCAGTTAACTGTATTATACTTTGCATCATAGTATTTTGTATTAAGTGCATTATTCTTCTGACTTTAAAGAATGTGTGTCAGTGAGACACAGTAAGTATGAATGAAGAATGCAGTACACACAGTATACAAAAAAAAGTGCTAGTTTTCAATCATAATAAATGCTGGATACTAAATTGATAAAATTAAAGACAAAATTGTATTAAAAGAACTCAATAAGACTCATTTTTACAGAATCTGTAAAATTTAGTTTTGGATAAGAAAATTACTTTGCATCACATGAAGACAACTAGAAAAACAAAACAAGTCCCATTACTGTGATTTATGCTTTACAGTTATCTGCAGTAGCAGGTGAACTCTTACAAAAAATAAATATTTTGTTTTTACCAATGGTCTTTATTTTCTTTTGAAAATCTGCTTAAATATACTATAATAATAGCATGAATTGTTTGTCTTAAGGAAAACACAACGCAGATGCGAAGATCTGCAGAACCGTCTTGTAACATGTCAGGTATCGAGGGATGCTTCCAGACGACAGCTTCAGAAGGCAATGGCATTTGCTGAAGAATTGGTAGCTGAACAGGAAAACCTACTTCGACAACTACATGCCAAGCAGGAGGAGAATAACTCAATAACACAACTTGGTACTACTATTGTTTGCCGTATGGGTTCGCTTAAAACAAAACTTAAGGTAAATTATACTTTCATTAAATATTTGTACTGTAGCATCTTTTGCTATAATTCTTCCAAACTGTCAATTAGCTGAGAGCATTCAACACTTTAGTTCTTCTGTTGTCTAAGACTCTAGAAGAATTGTGGTACAAAGCATGTGCATTATGTGACATTTAATCCATTATTATATTCATTTATGAGGGGAATCTGATTGATTGTTCTAATACACACAAATTGACTGTAGGAAAACTTTGAAAGATAGAATCAGAATTAAAGTTCTATTTAACGGAAATATGGCATTGAAATTTTCAGTTCTGATTATATCAGAAGTTTTAAAAATCTAAATTGTTTTTTAGTTTATACTTTTAAGTAAAAAATAGAAAACTGTTATATGCATCTGATGTGCCTAAATTGAGATCATTATCTCCATTAATAATTAATGGAGATAATAAATGCTTGAATAAATACTTGAAAATAATAGATGTCTGTCTTATAATTAGGCAGAAATTTATTTTGTGATCCTGTCTCTGTGATTTCAAACTCTAGCTGAAATATTTTTCATATATAAATTATAGTATTATCAGGGGCAGCTTCTGAGGTAGTCCGCTGTGCCATGACACCATCTGTATGAAAACGAAAGAAGGAGAAGTGTATAAGAATTGCACAAAAAGAATTGTTTATGAGTAGTTGCTCCCTCGTGTGATAGGCACGTTAAATGCAAGCGCTCTCTCTTGGTTGTTTTTCTGTAGCTTGGTGCCGATTCCGGAACGGCACCATCTATGCTCATAAGCGCCTGTGTTAAGGGCTGGGATGTCTGCTTATACACGTCTTCTTATGGAAGAAGGTCAGAGAAGGTAGTGTCAGTATTGCTCTGGCGCATAACTTACGCTTTGTCCGTTAGAGTGCAGTAAAGCACGGGACTTTAGAGAACCACGATCCTGCCACCTAGCGAAAGACAATGTAAGAATACATTTCACGCTAATCCTTCCATTAATGCAGTGTCACCATCTTACCGCAAGTTAATGCTGAGGAACTTCAAAGCGCAAATTAATGCTTAATGAAATCAGTTGTAGAAACAGAACACATAGATATCCTTAAAATAAAATTAATTGGGTTTCAATGTGAATATAGTATTAGATTTTAAAATTAAGAGGCAGTATTTTAACATGTGCATATTTCACAGCAGCAGGTTTGTTGGTACAACAACAGTGTTCAGTGTTTTTTCTTTAAGTTTAAATTCACAGTAAAGTTACGAATATGAACAAGGTGAGTGAATTACTGAAAACTCCATTTAGTAACAGTACTCTAAGTGAAAACATTCAGATAAAAACAATGGGTAGGCCACTCCCGAATCTGAATCTGCAGCAGCAAACAAAAAATCGATGCCGTAAGTTTAATCCAGATATTTATCAAAAGAACAAATGGATTTGCGGATGTGATGAAAACAATTCAGTTTTTTGTTTTCCTTGTGTGTTATTTGGGGGAGATATCCAATGGTGTAAGACTGGAATAACTGACATTGGGCATTTATGCTCTAAAATGAAAATGCATGAAACATCGAAGGGACACATGGACAATGTTCTGAGTCTTTCATTTCTAGGCAAAACCAACATTCAGTACAAATTAGATTCGCAGTATAGGCAAACAGTCAACAGTTATAACAAACAAGTAGACAAGAGCAGGTAAATATTGAGCTTAATTATAAACTGTATTCGGTTCTGCGGTGCTTTGAAGCTGGCTCTTAGGTGACACAATGAATCTGACGCCTGTTAAAATAAGGGGGTTTTTCGTGAGCTCATTCAGTTTAGTGCGGAGTTGGATAAAGAACTTCAAGTACATCTCAGCCAGTCATCAGTATTCAAAGGCATTTCTAAGACTGTTCAAAACGAACTCCTGCAATGCATGTTGGAAGTGTATTACGAGGAAGTTTGCAAAGAACTAAAGCATGCGGATTATGTTGCAATAATCGCTGATGAAACCACTGATGTGTCTTACGAATTTCAGTTGGTTATTGTTTTGCGATACATTGTTTATGGAACCCCGTTGAAAGATTTTGGAATTTTGTTAATCCAGAAGGTCAGAATGCTCAGTCTATCTCGGAGTGTATTCTGAAAGAAATCGAACCCTTAATTGGAGATGACTGAGCAAAACTAATAGCCCAGAGTTACGATGATGCAAACATTATGAGTGGCAAGTCAAACGGAGTACAGAAATTAATAAAAGACAAATACCCAAACACGCACTACATTCATTGCTATGGGCACCAGTTCAACCTTCTAATGTCTACTGCAGCCTCAATTAATCGCAAAGCCCACATCTTCTTTGCACATCTTTCAGGTATTTCTTCTTTCTTGTCAAATTCGCCACAAAGATCGAAAGTGTTGCATAGCATAATTCAGAAAAGCTTACCCTGTGTGTCTCTCACAAGATGGAATTACCATTCGCGAGTAGTAAAGGATATTTATGAAAACAGGAAGGAGCTTATTACTGTCATGGAAACAATTTAAATGAGTGAGAACATAAAATTATCCTCTACTATTGAAAAAGCTGGTTCATACAAACAAAGACTGCAAGATAGAGACTTCATATTCTGGTTATCGTTTTTCTATAAGATAATGCCTCGTGTGGACATACTTTTTAATCAATTTCAAAAGAAGACAACTGAACCAACCAAGGTAAAACAAGACATTCAGAACTTTGAAACAATAATACAAAACATCAGAGATGACATTGACTCCATCATCAGTCAGGTTAGTTTTGAAAATGACGAAACAATGCCTTACAAGAAACCAAGGATTGATGATAATAACAAAAAGCAAGATGCTTGGAGGTGTGTGATACCATCCTTTCTGAAATAAAATCACGTTTTCAGTTCACTGGTCACCTCATTACAACCAACTTATTTGATGTAAGCCAGTTTGACAATTATGTAACACATTTTCCAGACAAATATCTTGAAATTATGGACACATATACATTTCTAGAAAAAAGAAAGTTGAAGGGAGAGCTTCAACTGTTCTATGCTAGGCCTGAGTTGAGAGCAGTTTCCGGTGCGGTTCCGTTTCTTTCGCTGATTCTAGAGGATGAACTCTGTGCTATGTTAGAAGAGATTGTTAAAGTTTTGAAATTGTTAATCACTATGCCTATCTCGACATCAGCAGCTGAGCGGTGCTTTTCGATGCTCAAGAGGATTAAAACTTTTCTACAAAACACAATGAAAGAAGAACGATTGAGTGCCTTAGGAATGCTATCCTGTGAAAAGCTATTCGGTGGCAAAATTGACAATTTCAATTCAAAGGTGATAGATTTATTTGCCAACAAGAAGGAGCGACGAATGGATTTTCAACACCGTTCCTACTAATTCATTTGAAGCTGTCATCATAAAGTCATGGAGTTGCTGCTTTAGGTGAGTACAATGCTTTTAATTTTTAAACGTAAGTAATTTCATTAAACCCATTTTTAAAAATTCAGATTACTCATTTTGCAGTGAAAAATTGCGTCTTGTGTGTGTGCGCGCGTGCGTGCGTGCGTGCGTGCATGTGCCCGCTCGTAATTGTTTGTGAGTGTGAGACCAAGATTTGTCGAGTTTGTTACTACATTTGATTTCTGCGCGAGAGAAAATATGGCTAAAGCAATAACAATAACTGTCCCTCTGTCACAAAATCGTACACGAACCTTTCGTAATACATTCTCCATGAACTGTATTATCAACCTTTCACTGTACTCATTACACCTGTGCGCAACAAGAGTACGGATGTAATAAATATCTATTTCCGTTTCCCTGTACGTTCTGTATGGTACAGTATATTATAAAATAGGATGGATTATTGATAAGATTACCTAAATCGTTTGTAATTGGTACACATATTTATATTTTAACCACCCTTATTTATTTATGGCACCGTCAATACAATATCTCACCGGCCGCCCCTGAGTATTATATTTCTCTTTTCCCCCTCTGTTTGTGATTTGAGGATGTGAACATGCTATCTAAACTGGAACAAGTGATTTTTGATTAACAGAGGTTGAGCAGTTCATTCACAGGTCAGAAAAATTATATTTAATACATACATTTAAAAAAAAAAATCTTCAATCTAGAGTATAGGCAAATGGATTTGTTAAAAGCTCAGGAATTAACAGGTAAATCTTGTGGTGTAGGTAACGTACACATAATGTAATGAATTTACAGTGAAGTAGCTTCATCCAAACAATACATTGCTTCAATATATTGAAATTTAACTGTATTGGAACACCACAGTGAAGCAAAATAATTATTAAATTATAGATGAGTCGTATTTATTACACATCGGCTTCACTTACGTACCTATATTGAGGACATGCTTCACGAACCATCGTTCACAGCGTCGGCTCTAATGCCATTGGAGCATTAGAGCCGACAATACAAAGGATGGTTTGCGAAACATGTCCTCAATATAGGTACGTAAGTGAAGCCAATGTGTAATAAATACAACTCATCTATAATTTAATAATACATTGCTTGTATTTCAATCTCCAGGAAGAACTAACAAAGTTGGAAAGCAGTAAGTAGTTTGAATTATTTTAAAAATGATGTTTTCTGGCTTAACATTCAGATAGGATTTCAATGATTTAAGGATATAATATGTTCTTTAATTATTATTAAACAATGGATGGCGCCATGGCTGTTGTGTAAAACATGCTCTGATGTACAGAGTTACTGCCAGTACAGATCTACTATGTTTGGCAACAGTTCCCAGCACAGCAACGGTCAGTGTTTATATGCCATTAAGTTTTTCACTTCGTTTAGCTGATACAATATTTGAAGATCACCACCACATGCAAAGAGTAACTAGAATTCTACATTAGTAGCTTCCCGTTTTTGAAAGTAAGATATAAACTTACAAACACTAAAAATTTGAAAAGTTTTATGCATTTTAAACTTACTATCTTAAATTTGCACTGTTTATACATATTTTGCTAATTTACCTTTTGTTTTTACACATAAAGGTCCAATCCTGTTTAGACCCAATAAACTCAAACTGTAGCTGTCATAAAATAATTTCACTGTAAACAGTACTTTTTGTAAATAGTTTTTGTTGATGCTGGAATTGCACAGATGTAAACCTACAGTAATAACAAATGGAAATGCTGAGCTTTTCATATTACTTTCTCCCTACACTTTATTCATTATAAAATGTCTGTTGTGATTGAGGATTATATCTCTGTAAAATAATGTTCTGAATAAATGGCAAAATATAGCCAGTTAATAATTATTATTTATGCATGCAGTTATAATTGCCTTTTTTAATTATTGTATGCAGAATCTCAAACAAACAAATGAATTTTGTGTTTGTTGTTGGTTACATATATTAGAAATAAATATTGTCACGAATGGCAGTATTGTGTTAGAGCTGCAACAAGCCAGTACCAGGTGTGCGAGGGCAGGAAAGAAAGAGACAGAGAGTGGCACGTTGAGCTAGACACTTGCCAAGAGAGATGTGAAATGTGTAGTGTTTAACGCCCGCTTTTACTGCATACGGCACCGCAGGCGGTGACACTGATGATGCATGAGATGAAGATGGAGCACCGGTGGAATGAGATGGCGGGGGAAACCGGAGGTCCCGGAGAAAACCCGCCCCAACGCCGTGTTGTCCACCACAAATCTCACTTTGCAGTCGCCTGGGATCGAACCCGGGCCGCCTTGGTGAGAGCCAAGCGGTCTAACCACTGAGCCACGGTGTGGCCTGCCAAGAGAGAGAAAGAGACAGATGTCTGGATATTTCTGTCTTTCTCTTGCCGCCATGATCTTTTTCAGGAGGTCTACTGCATTCTAGAACAATGACTGGGATGTATAAATAAGCAGCAAAGTGTGAGAAGAGTCAGTTGAGTTGTGCAGTTGCGGTGGTGTTGTAATTGTGAGTTGTACCGCAGTATTCTTTTGTTTTTTTACGTGAGATGGAGAATAAGACGACCTTGAAGACTGCTGTTTGTGTATGTCACGTCTTTTTGTGTCTGCAAGGTTTGTACAAAGGTACTGCTTACTGCAATAAAGAGTGTTTTAAAGTTCTGAAAACAAGGCTTTTGATTCTACGAACCCAAGAAGTCACAATATGAAAGATATATATAAAAGCATGTATATTAATAAAACTGAAATTAGTATTTCTGGACCTCATTTGAGAAATGTTACATGGGCAGTTAACATCCTTTGTTCTTAGAACAGCTTCATTCAGAAAAATGATTCTAAAATTTCCATTGCACCACTTTTTTTTTCCATAATCTACTTTTTACCTGTTTTCAAAATTCTCCACTTACATTTTACAAACATGAACCCTACTCTTTTACATGTGATCCTTGTCAGTATTTGTTTATGTGATTATCAACACAGATTGAGAAGATTAGCACTAAACAGATGACAAACAATTATAATCATAAGTGACATATTTTTCCCAGTAAACCATTAACAAGTTTTGAAAAGGTTAAATCGGACTGAAAAATTCAGTGCCATAGCCAGGATTTGAATCAAGGATATATCAGACTCCATCTGGTTTCTTTAACCTAGAGTATGTACTGATTTTTGCAGGACAGTCCTTAAAAAATAAAAAAGGATGCACCTGGACCTGCCGGTTGTGATGATACGTGGAAAAGTCAAATATATCTTCTTCTTTTTATATATATATATTATTAGAAATGTCCTGCCAAATATCCTACTTTAATTCCTCTGAGTAAGGATTAGCTAATGGTCTAATTAGCTAATGGTTGACATTAGCTGAAGATGTTAGGAAGGTCCTAACGAAACACGTTCTAGGTAAATACTAGCAATAAATAGAGCATTGAGTACTAAGTCAACTCAAAATGATATATTAATCCTACTTTGATTTTAAGTTGTGAGTTTAAGCTTTAAATTAGTAGTTTTAGCATTTTTATTTATTGTATAATTTTATTGTAAGGATAATAATACCTTTATGGCATGAAATAATCAGGTTGTCTGCTCGTGTTTCTTCAACAAGCTACTTCAAAGGTTAACCTGTGTTTATCTTTGTTAAAAGGAACCTCTCATATAACACACTGATTACTCCACATGGATATAACATCTGTCATTTTGTACTTTAATGTTCTGCCTCTCTGCAGTTTTATTAATTATTGCTTATTTATTCGCTTTGGCAGTATAGATCAGGCTGTGTTACCTATTGTATTGTTTCAATTCTCTGCTATAGTTGCTTTTTCAGTATGGCATCGAGAAGAAAATGAGTTTTAAATTCCAAACTTCAGTCTCTGTATCCTTTCATCAAAAGGAGAAAGACAGGCAGTGACATATATTATCAAAAATGTTTTGCAAACTTTTCAATAGCAAACAGTGGGAAGTTGAAATAATATGCCATTTACAAATTGCAAAACATAAATTGTCAACTAATGCAACTATATCCACTGCATCCATTTGCGCATTTTTCAGAAATAAGGATTTCAAACACAAAGAACAAATGCTTGCAGCAGCAGAAGCATGTTTTGTATTGCACACAGTAATTCATAACCAGTCGTTTCGATCAACAGACTGCACTTCAAAATTAATTAAGAAACATTTTGAACCTCATTATTCATGTGCAAGAATGAAGTCCGAAGCAATTGTGACGAATGTGATCAGTTCTTATGCGATTTCAGAGCTACAGATAGACTTGGATCAAGTGAATTACATCACAGTGTACACAGATTCGTCTAATAACATGTCTACAAAGCTGTTCCCATTAATTGTACGCTATTTTCTTCCTGTTAATGGAGTGCAGGTAAACGTGTTGGACTTTAAAGATCCAGTGTGTTGAGACAGCTGAGATTGTGTCCTCATACATTTTAAAGACTTTAAGTGACTGCAAAATGTAAGCTTAAGTTATAGATTTATGTGCTGACTGTACTAAATGCAATTTTGGAGTGGCAGCAAGAAAAGGGAAAAACAATGTTTACACTGCTCTTCAGAATTCCCTAAATAAACAAATTTTTGGCATGGGTTGCTTTGTGCACTTAGGAATAACTGTATACAAACTTAACTTTAAGGAGAGTCGATTAAAGACACTAGACAACACTTACTTTTAAATTTTTCCGGAACATGTTTCTGAGGCTTTGCCTCTATCATCGGCCGGCTCTCGACTGATAGAGGCAAAGCCTCAGAAACATGTTCCGGAAAAATGTAAAAGTAAGTGTTGTCTAGTGTCTTTAATCGACTCTCTTTAAAGTTAATTTATCATAACAACACTGTTTTCAACACTTCCAAGAAAGGAATTGTATACAAACTGTTTACCAGTTTGGATAAAAAGTGTTGTGCATAAAATATATTCATACTGCTACATATATGTGTACAGTTCATGAAACATCTTTGTATGAATTTTGTGACTTTGTGGAAATAGAGTATTCGAAACTGCTTTCATATAGTAAAACTGATGGCTTTCTTTGATGCCAACTGTAGAACATATACTTAATCTTTATACAGTTTTAAAATCTTACTTCAAATCACAGGAACAGTGTCCCACAATCATTAGATTGTTTTTGATGATCCTTTCTCTTTAATATGGGTCTGTTTTGTGCATAGTCAAGCAGCTGTATTAAATAATTTTGCTCATTTACTTGAAGGTCAACCTATTTCTATGGTAGAAGGTCAGTATTAATTAAAGAGCTGAAATAAAAATAGAATGAGCAAAATGAATGTGCTCTTTTGCCTCCTGTTCTTCAGTCAAAACTGGGAGGATAAAAAATCCTTTAGGAGTGTAGATTACTAGGTCCATGTGTTTCCAATTTTAAGAAAAATGTGTGTTCATTTTATTCAACTTGCATTGAATATATTGAGTAGTGGTCTTCTCCCATGGTTGAAATTAATGATTTGGACTGGACCAGACTTAATTCAGCAATTGAGTGGAATCAAGTTCAGAATAGCTAAAAAAAACTATGAGCCAACTGATGGAAAAGCAAATAGATGATTCCTGTCTCTTTGATGAGATTGTAAATCTAAAAGCACATGCTACAGCTGAAAAGTTGATAGAATGTTATACCGCTCATTTGAAGATTCATTTAAGATGGGTTGAAGTATTCAAACATTATCTGAAAAAGTTCATCCTCTTTTCTCAAGTGTGTGATATTGGTGAATTTAGTATATTGTAGTATATTGTATATTCCAGTCACGAATGTAACCACTGAGAGGGTGTTTTTGATAATGAATAACTTGTGGACTGCTAAAAAATCTCAGATAAAAACAAACTCTGAAACATCTAGTAATAACTAAATGCAATTTTAAATGCAAGTGTAGTGAATTCCATGCTGTGATTTTGCAAAAAAGTAAGTTATTGCATGCTTTGCATTCAGATTCAAAGTATTTAAACTGATCAATGGCTTAAAATATAGAGAAAAATAGTAGCATACAATATCTGAAAAAAAAAATTAAATTAAATGGTGTTTCAGTATTGTGACTGGGTTCGTAAAATTAAAAGTCTAGTTTGCAAAAATTCAAAATGCTCTTTATTTCTATAGAAAGACACTTGTGCAACTCTGATATCAGCAGAAAGACGTAACATACACATATGAAACCTTCAAGTCCGTCTGCCACACGTCCACATTACACCATTAACATCTCTCGTCTCACGCACTCAGCTCACGTCTCTCTTATTTATACACGAGCAGCTGTTTCTCGCAGGCTGGGGAAGTTTCTCGACAGCTCACGAAGTTGCATAGACTAGCACGATCTTTTGTGAAGTAGCAAGAACACCATGGAACTGTCTCTTTTTCCCTCTGTAGCTCTCTCTCTCTCTCTCTCTGGGCATGATGTGGGTGCTATCTGTCTCTTTCACTCCCCGCTTCTCTCTCTCGGCACATGTTTACAATGGCTCGCGACAGAATTTTATCTGTACCATATGCTTTACAATAAAACAAAGTAAGAAGTCGAGATTTAACTGTGTTGGAACACCACAGTGAAGCGAAATAATTATTAATTTTTAGATGAGTCGTATTTATTACACATCTGCTTCACTGTCGTACCTATTTTGAGGACATGTTTCGCAAATCATCGTTTGCATCTTCTGCTCTTATGCGACTAAAGCTTGATCCAGTGGTGTGGGTAATTCTGGAGTTGCTGCTGCCTTCTGTTGATTTAGTGATGAACTTATATGTGGGATTCTCTTCTGGCGGGATTTCAAAGTTCATTAGTTGGTTTTTATGTTTTTCTATGTATATCCTCTCCCATATGACGAGTTCACTATGTTTTTGTACGTATTTTAGTAATTCTGTGCTATCTTCAATTTCATGATTTTCAGACCAGAAATGAGCTGCTATTGCGGACTTATCAATATTTTTGTATCTTAAGTGCCTGAAGTGTTCTTTCTTTCTAGTGCCTATGTTTCTTTTTGTCCACCCTATGTTAATTTTTTCACAGTCTTTACACTTAATCTTGTAAATGCCTGACTTTTCTTCTGGTTTTATCTTATCAGTATTATTACTGTGAAGTAGGTTTTTAATGTTGTAATTGTTTTTTGGTGCCAATGTTATATTGCATTTCTTGAATATTTTTTGGAACTTTTTTTGACCCAGGGGTGGTAAGTAAATTTAGCAAATCTAATTTCTTGTTTTATTGGTGTGAGAGCTGTGATCTGTTTTAATCTCTTTTGAAGTTTGAATGATTTTAGTTTTTTATCTACAAGGTTTTTTCCATATCCATTTTTAATTGCAGTTTTTAAGATTTGATGGTATTCGTTTTGATATTCTTGCTGGCTGAGGGGTAGATTTACTAATCTGTGTGTGAGACTGTTGATGGTGGCATGTTTGTGTGGAATTGGGTTGAAACTATTTGCTTTCATGTAATTATCTGTGTGTGTTGCTTTTCTATGGATACCAAATTCTAGTTTTTCATTGCTTTTTGTGATTTTAAGGTCCAAAAAAGGTAGAGTACAGTCCTTTTCAGTTTCCACTGTGAATTGTATGCTACATACAAGGAAAAAATGTTAGAGTTACTACAACAAAAAGAATTCCAAGAAATAGATTCTAATCCACTCAACCGATGCATAAAAGATGTACAAAAAACCATCATTAATAGTAAAATTTTAACAACTGCAGAGCAAAAAACTATCAAACCGGACAACCCTACCCTTGCAAGACTATATGGTTTGCCAAAAATACACAAACCCAACATACCCATGAGACCCATTGTAAATACTATAAACACTCCTACTTACCTTCTGGCAAAATGGCTGTCCAAAAAATGTCAGTCCTTTCCACAATTCCATACTCTGAGCATAAAAAACTCTAGACCTGGTAGAAAAAATTCAAAATCTTAAACTAAAACCTCATGACACTTTAGTATCCTTTGATGTCTGCTCCCTCTTCCCTAGCATTCCATTAGACAAACTTTTGATTTAACTGAAAAAATGGCTAAATTCTATAAACCTAGATGCCAATGCAATAGAAGAATATTTGGCAATGACTGAAATATGTATACATCAAAATTATTTTGTCTTCGATGGAAAATATTATAAACAAATTTCAGGACTAGCTATGGGAAGCCCGCTATCACCATTTTTGGCCAATCTACATGAGCATTTTCGAAACACATATAACTAAAGCCTTCCCTCATATTTTTAAAACATGGTACAGATACGTAGACGACATCTTTGCAATAGTGCCCTACAAACAAATAGATGATGCTTTGAAACTACTCAACCTGCAAGAACCCAGCATTCAATTCACAGTGGAAACTGAAGAGGACTGTACTCTACCTTTTTTGGACCTTAAAATCACAAAAAGCAATGAAAAACTAGAATTTGGTATCCTTAGAAAAGCAACACACACAGATAATTACATCAAAGCAAATAGTTTCAACCCAATTCCACACAAACATGCCACCATCAACAGTCTCATACACAGATTAGGAAATCTACCCCTCAGCCAGCAAGAATATCAAAACGAATACCATCAAATCTTAAAAACTGCAATTAAAAATGGATATGGAAAAAACCTTGTAGATAAAAAACTAAAATCATTCAAACTTCAAAAGATATTAAAACAGATCACAGCTCTCACACCAATAAAACAAGAAATTAGATTTGCTAAATTTACTTACCACCCCTGGGCCAAAAAAAAAGTTCCAAAAAATATTCAAGAAATACAATATAACATTGGCACCAAAAAACAATTACAACATTAAAAACCTACTTCACAGTAATAATACTAATAAGATAAAACCAGAGGAAAAGTCAGGCATTTACAAGATTAAGTGTAAAGACTGTGAAAAAATTTACATAGGGAGGACAAAAAGAAACATAGGCGCTAGAAAGAAAGAACACTTCAGGCACTTAAGATACAAAAATATTGATAAGTCCGCAATAGCAGCTCATTTCTGGTCTGAAAATCATGAAATTGAAGATAGCACAGAATTACTAAAATATGTACAAAAACATAGTGAACTCGTCATATGGGAGAGAATATACATAGCAAAACATAAAAACCAACTAATGAACTTTGAAATCCCGCCAGAAGAGAATCCCACACCACTGGATCAAGCTTTAGTCGCATAAGAGCAGAAGATGCAAACGATGATTTGCGAAACATGTCCTCAAAATAGTTACGATAGTGAAGCAGATGTGTAATAAATACGACTCATCTAAAAATTAATAAAAGTAAGAAGTATTTTTATCTGTTTATGTTGGTTGGTTGGTTGGTTGCTAATGCTCATGGAGTTGGAGAATTTCCATTTTCCTTCTGGCCTCCCAATAATGTGTGACTAGTTGTGCTGTCAATTCTCCATCTGTTTTTGTCAGGACACTACACTGAATCAGATGATATCTGTCCATCAATGAGTTCGGGTCCCTACACTGTGTGCAGGTCGGGGGTTCAGAAATATTAATCCTGTGTAGATGAGCGGCCAGTAATCACTCGGAAGATGGCAACAGTACTGCTTCTTGGGTAGTCTGGGATGGGATTTTTACTTCCTTGTAGAATTTTCCATTGCTTGTTGGTACTTTTTTCTTTGCATTCTTCTTTCCAGAATAAGTTGATTCTATTGTTTATATGTAGTTTTGATGTGTGGAATGAGGTTTTTTGTTGGCAGCTTTGTTTTGTGTTCCTTTTTTGCCAAGGAATCTGCTCATTGCCTGTAATTCCACAGTGGGATGGAATCCACTGGAAGTGTATTTCTTTTTTTAGACCTTGTAGTATCCGTAATGAACTGTAAATTTCAAGTATTCTATTGTTAGGGTACAGTGAGGATAGGGCTTGAAGTGCTGATTTAGAATCGCTTAGAATCACTGCTTTAGAGAAAGAGTTCACATGGTTGAAGAGTTGTTTCAGCGATGTGTTGATTGCTTCTAATTCTCCATCATAGTAGATTGCTAGTGTACCCAAACAGATGTAAAAATTGAATATTTTGCTATGTATTCCTGCTCCAGCATTACTTTCTTTGTCAATTAGGGAGCCGTCTGTGTATATGTGTAGCCATGAGTCTTGTGGATAATAAGTTTCGATTGTTTCTAGAGCTAGCATTTTAAGTGTTTCTGCACTTACATCCCTTTTGACTCTATATTTTGCAGAAGGTTTACTCTGCTATTTATTTTAGGTTGTGATAGAGGGCAGATTGGAAGTGGGAGATGTTCAATATTGTTTGTGTCTTCAAGGTTGTATTTTTTCTGTAGGTTATAGGCTTTCTGCATAAATTCTTCTTGTGTTTTTAAGGTCCTTTCTCTGCTTTTGTAGTTCTTCCAGTGAGTATTAAAGGGGAGCCTTTGTAGTTTTTCATTTAGGAGGAGATTCTGTTTTTCCATTTCATATTTAATTGGCAAGTTATTTGTAGCAATTTGCATTGCAGTAATTAGTGTTGATTTGACTGCTCCCATTATTAGTCTGAGTGCTTGGTTCTGTAATGTTTCAAGTTGTGCTAGTTTGCTTTGACTTGCTGTATCACCTCGCTTCCATAGAGGAGTGCTGGTTTGATGTAACTTTTATAGGTGGTGTTGAGTGTATTGACAGAGGACCCCCATTTGCTGCCAGCTAGTCTTTTGAGTGTTGTTAATCTCTGAGTGGTCTTTTCTATGGTTTCATTAACGTGGATTTTCCAAGATAATTTAGAATCGAGTGTTATGCCTAGGTATTTATAATTTTCTGTTTCTGAAAATTATAAAAAGTTTTATGGTAACATTGCAATAATCATACACTTAAGAATAATGTCAAATCTTATGGGAGGTCTTATTTAGCTTAAGTTGTGTAATTGTTTGCTTATAAATCCTTGAGCATGAGTTATTGATTAAAGCTTCACATGTGATCAGCCGCATCAAAGTAATTAGAATGCATTTCGTCAGTATCTACCTACCATTCTCGATATTAACTGAGAATATTATGTAGATACTAACAAAATGTGTTCTAGGTAAACTCTACAGTATATGGAGCATCGAGTACTAGTTTGATTCAAAAGTATATTAAGAAGCACAAAGTGTGATGATTTCTGTATGAACAAAAACAACAATGACAATGACCTTTCAGTGATCTTTCACCTTTAAGTGACCAGACATTGCTGATGAAATGTTTGACATTATGCCTCTGCCAGGTGAGTAAATCACCTGTTTAGAAATTATTTCTGCTGTACAGATTCATTGCACCAGAAAATTAGTTATATTACTATACCTTACTTATTGCTGCATAAGGTATTTATAAAATCGTAGTAACTATAATTGCCGCATCGTAAGTTGGTGATTGGCGTTTTGCCTCCACGTGCTATTCAGCTGTGAAAACAAGGAGAGGGAATAAACACGTCACTGACACGTCATTGCGGTCGCCTAGCAACCAACAATCCACCAATCAAAAATAAACTGTTGCCACAGCAACCCAGCACGCTTATCCTACGTTGCCAACTCTATCGCACTACACCACGTGCTTTATGCATGACGCTAGTCTATCGGCATGTTGAGGTTTGCAATAAACAGACACTGCTACTATTGCTGCTTCGCATATGAATCAGCAGTATCACAATACCGTCGTCGTTCGTTGCCCTTTAGTATGAGACGGTATGCGTTGTTGGAAGGGAACAGGTGTGGATTTAGTTTCAAGGAATATCTTATGAGGTTTTCTGGGTGAATGACCAACCTTTTCAGTTTAATGACCAACCCTTCTTACCTGCCTTTGTCCGGTCCAGTTCTAACATGAATAACCCTTACGGTACTTAGGGTATTTCTCCCTGTCATCGCTGCCAAACTAAGAGTGTACTTGATGTGTGAAAAAGTACATGAAGTGATGTATATGTATATGTATATGAAAAAGTAAGTGACGAGTGTCAATAAACCAACCACAAATAATTTCTATATTAATTTTGACGTCACTGTTACTAAAGAGTCTCTCATAAATATATGAAAAAGTAAGTGACGAGTGTCAATAAACCAACCACAAATAATTTCTATATTAAGAGTGTACTGCTTCAAGTAGTGAATGTTTCACAGGGTGTAAACAGCTTTACGTTTTCGCAAACATTATTTGTGTGTTTCGGTGATCAACTTTAGTGTTTCAGTGTAACTTTAATATTTAGCTAATTATCGTTACTAATGGCTGTCACAAACACTTGTGCTACAGAAACAGACAGAAAGAAATTATCTGTGAAGATCACAAAAATGTTTTTGGGTACGGAATCCCAATTAAAGGACAAGTAAGGGAAATTATATGTGCGTGTTCAAAACCAAAGTATGAATTGCTTGAACTGGTAAAAGCAAACTGCAATTCCCAAAATATATAATTAATGAAATTGCTGCAGAAAAAGACCACAAAATTATTAGACTTCCTCCCTACCATTGCCATTTTAATGCAGTAGAGTTGATTTGGACCCAAATAAAGGGATATGTAGCGCGCAACAATACAGATTTCACTATGACATCTGTTATAAAACTAACAGAAGCAATAGCAAAAATAAGCGCTAAAAATTGGGAAGATGCTGTTTGTCACACAAAAAAGTTATAGTGGCAGCATGGGAAAACGAAGGCGTTTTGGAAGAAAGTGGAAGAACTCATGATTTTCGTGGGAGATTGCAGCAGCTCTGACGGCGACGACGACGGCGACAACGATCAGAAAAGTAGTACCAATGACAGCAGTGACTCTGAGATAAGCGGCATATTCCCGTTGGAATAGAATGCATAATTCTGTGCAGGTATGGCACTTTAGTTTCTCTAAATCTTATCTGTAGCTAACCATTTATTTTTTGTACATTTCGAAGATTTCATATGCTGTAATTAGGTAACTGCTCACTTAAACGTGCAGACAGTCTTACGGCAGTCTTATGATTAATACTGCAGTATGCAAATTTCTAGGAATATGTGCGTGTACATTACCGCAGTCGAACTTCCTCCTCCCCTCTACCCGCCATCTTCGTTGCCTAGCACGTGGCGAGGAACAGTACAGTGGCAACGGCGCTATCCCCTCTCCTTCCCCACTCCTTCAACCGTCAATCACCAACTTATAATGCACTCATAATAATTTACTTGGTTTTCTCTCATTCTTTTTTTCCTGTTATGGAAATTGCTTAAGATAGGGCTCTCTAGCCTCATTTTTATATTTTAAAAAATGTTACAGCAAATAATGTTTTATATGCATATTATTTAATGTATTTACCATCATTAAAGGTTTTTTTTTTCCATGTTATGTACCTGTGTTGCATATAATAATTGCCTAAACTTTCATGTCAGACTCGCACAGCTCTCAAGTGCTTCTACACCAAGTTATTAATATTTTGCTGATCTTTTAAACTGATAATGAGCAAATGCATTGCTCTGTCAGTGAAGATCTGGATGTCTGTTATGTTTTTTTATGTTAAACTTCAGTTCACTAGGCAATAGGTATAATTGAAATTTATGCAAGAAAACAAATTTCGGGATACTTTTTGAAGTAAACTTGACTTCATCCTTAGAAAGAAACTTGGCTTCATTCTCAGCTCTGATACACTGCCAATTCATTTGCTTTCTGTAAAGGTTGCTTCTTCAGTTTTAGGAACTTTTTGATAATGAGTTTACTAGGCAGTAGATATAATTGAATCTTGATTCTTCAAGATGAGAAGTTCCTTTCAGATTTCATACATAAAAACAGTGAAATAACATCTGCAAAAATTGGATGAATTGACTGGTGATCATTGCTGAAAAGTAGAGAGATTTGCTTCAAAACATGACCTGAAATTTTAATGTTGTCTTATATAAATGTGAATTAGAAATGGTTCTAATTATTCACTACAAATCCACTTCAATATGCTTTTCTATTCATTATTTACAATATGTGTGTATGGTATTTTTAGAATAAATTAGAAATGCTTAGTACTCTTAGAAATGTTGATCAAGGTGACACATCATAATACAGCCAATACTATAATGTTTTGGTACTTTCATTTCATATTCATTTATTGCATCTGTAAATCATACAACTCATGATGTGGAATTGTCAAATTACTAACCACACAAAAAATAGTAACAAGAAACAAGAATTACAATAAGTTGTTAAGCATAATAATCAAATTAATAATTAAAATTTACATTCCTTTATTCCTACCCTTTGTCATTTAAATACTCTTCTACTGAGTAGTAACACTTTTGTAACAAATACCTCTTTGATGTGCTTTTAAACTTTGTGAAGAACTCAATGTTTTATATTTCAGTTGGCAGTTTATTGTAGATATGAATTCCGTTGAAAATCAAAACTGTGCTGATACATTTTCTTTTTATGATAGGCGACATGTAAGTTTGAACTATTTCTCGTGTTATGGTCATGAATATTTATCTAAGTTCGTTTTAACCTGTACTATTATTTCTAAAAGGTAAATGCTTGGTAATGACAATATGCCTAATTTTTTTAAACCATTGCTTACAACTATCGGTTCTCTTTAAATTCATCATAATTCTAATTAACCTTTTTGTGATTCTAAATACTTTGATAATGCTACTACTATTTCCCCATACTTTTATACCATAAGAAATTAATGATTGAAAATTTGCAAAATAGGCTATTCTTAAACGTAGAATTAAAATTTTTGAGGGAATTGAGCCTTTAACAATCTGATAACCGCCTTAAACCTTTTAAATAGATGAATGCAATTAATGAAATGATGTCATAATTGTTATCTGGTATTCACCTTGTGATATGTAAGAACATTTTAGAATAACCTTTTTCTCGAAATTTTAGTCATTGAATAGAATAGCAGGTGAGAATATATTTCTCAGTTTTGCTGAAAGAATTAGACGTTTGTAATGCCATGTTGTAATACTTCAGAGATAAAGATAGCAGTTAAACACTTTTCTCATTAGAAACTGATCAAATAATAATTTATCTAATGTTATTTTTGTAGACAGTACAGAGAGATGCTTGGACTGAACTGGATATAATTGAGAAAAGAATTCGACAGCAGGAAACTGGTGTAGAAAAAATGAAAGATGAATACCATCGAGAGGTCCAGCGTTTACGAAATTTAGTGAAACAAAAGGAGAACATAATAGGTCGCCTTCAGAAGGAAAAGATGTAAGTATTCCTTTGTCTAAGAGTCTAAAATAAAATAGTATCCTGGACATCCTTTTGCTAAGTATCATAGCTATCTGCTTCCGGTTTGCTCATGTCGTCTGAATTGTAAGGTGAACCCATGTCCTCACTGCTATCATTCACCACACCAGTTCCAAGAATTCTGTCCCATCATCATTAATGAATTATGAATGAAAATAGCCTAAAATGTCCCATGAAGGACAAAGGCCTCCTATCAGATGGGGAAAGCTCATCTATTTCAATGTGGTGAGCTATTCCACGTTAGATGTTGGACATGCTTATTGTCACTTTTGTCTGATTATGCAGTGTACTGTTTAGTCATTGCCTAATAATAACACTATTTAGTGCTTATACTATTTCCTCTTTAGTCACTACTTAGCTGTTACTATTCTATATGTACACTTCTCACTATTTAGTCACTGCTACTTCGTAATATTCATTACTTAATTACAAAGTAATAATGATTCTCTAAGATGATTCTCTTCAGGTGATGGAACCTATAGCTGGTATAGAAGGTCTTCTTTTGACATTTAAGTTAGCAATTTGTCTGACGCTGAGAAAATAACATTCTTATGAGGGGCTATCTTAAAAGTACCCAGCCTAATAAACAAAACACAAAATAAAAATTTTGGGAAAAGCCATATTTATTTCTCTACATGAAATAAATTTGAAATCGTAACTTTATTGAGTACTGAACATCAGTATCTCTTTATCAACCCCTAACTGGGTCCCCGCATTTATGTCTTATGGATAGCCTTCTACAGTGTACATACTTAAGACATTACAAAATAACACAATTGACATGTGCTGTTTAACTTCACTTTAATCCACTCTCTCCTTTCTTGCTTATTTAGCTATCCATTCCTTTATTTTCATTTAACTCCATCACTTTTTTCTACACTTGATTGATTAGCTTTTACTTATTCCTATTACATTTTCTTTCCCTTTGTCCTATTGGTTAAAATGTTTGTTTCCTAAAAGCTTGTTTTTTTCTTAATTTTGGTTCTATAATTTTATCCTTATTAACTGCTGGTATTTTATTTCCATATAAAACTATCATCTTTCATTTTGCTTTATTTGCTGTTTCTCATTCTGTTATGTCTATCTAAATCTGTTCCCCCATTTACCCTATCTAGTCACACGCATAGGTTCTAGCGTTTTAAAAGCTTTAATTCTCAATTATTTAAGTTAATCGATGAAAATTAACCATTTCTTCACACTAGCCATGTATGGCTAAGGTTGGCCACGGTAGCTCAATGGGTAAGAGCGACTGGACGGAAACCAAGAGATCCGTGGTTCAAACCCTGGCTATGCCATTGAATTTTTCAGTTTGACTATCTATTTAATTCTCAATATTTAATAATTTTACCCTTATTAACTGCACACATTCTATTTTCTCATTTACAACTATCATCTTCCCACCCTTTAAGTTGACTTTGTTTGCCATGCTATAGTTTCTATCACCTTCTGTTCCTTTTCATCCGGTTTTCTCTACCTAAACCTGTTCCCCCATTTATTCTTGTCACACGATGCAGGGTTTTTCTAGTTCTTCACTATTTGATCACTTTCCACATTTTTTATCTTTGCATATTTCTGGCTAATGATTCTCTCTTCTCATACTACCATTTTAACTAACTTCTTCTCATTCTCTCATTCTCCCTATTTCCCTAGTTACTTTTGGAATTTTCCCTTAATACTTTTCACTCATGGCATCACTATACATTGCTTCCCCTCCCATTGTCTAGGATGTTAAGGGCTGGTTGGTGTGTTTCGATAGCTACCTGTGATTTCAGATGATGATATCTGCAGGCTGGCTCGAGTTGAAGTCTCAGGTTCAAAACCTGTTCACAGAGTCTCTCCTGGTCCAGATTCCTGTCTCTGTAGATTCACATTGCTTCTGTGGTTTTCACCCTAGCTAGAATTCCCTTGGGGAGAGACAAGGATCTTGGCTTATGGTGGTAAACAGGAATTTAGATCTCAGGTTGAGGAAGTAGAAGCAGGTAATGAAACACTAATCTCAATTCCTTTCTTGGAAGTGTTGAAAACAGTGTTGTTATGGTAAATTAACTTTAAAGAGAGTCGATTAAAGACACTAGACAACACTTACTTTTAAATTTTTCCGGAACATGTTTCTGAGGCTTTGCCTCTATCATCGGCCGGCTCTCGACTGGTTCTCGTTGGTGTAGCTGACGATATTTTGTCACAGGTCTCCTCTGGTGGCGGTTCAAAGAACTTGCTGAACAAATCTTTCTGGGGGATGTCGAAATTGAATACTTTGTTCCTATTTTTTGAAATGAAGATTTGTTCCCATGTGGATAGTTCTTGTTTTCCTGATGTATGTTTTAGTAGTTTTGGTTCTGGATTTATGTTGTGGTTTTTTTCCCAAAAATGTGTGGCAACTGCTGATTTTTCTAATTGTTTATATTTTATGTTTCTAAAGTGTTCCTTTGCTCTTGTTTCTAAATTTCTTTTGGTTTTTCCAATATAAATTTGACTACAGTCATTGCATTCAATTTGATATATTTGATGATATATACCAGATATCTGGAAAAACCAAAAACCAAAAGAAATTTAGAAACAAGAGCAAAGGAACACTTTAGAAACATAAAATATAAACCATTAGAAAAATCAGCAGTTGCCACACATTTTTGGGAAAAAAACCACAACATAAATCCAAAACCAAAACTACTAAAACATACATCAGGAAAACAAGAACTATCCACGTGGGAACAAATCTTCATTTCAAAAAATAGGAACAAAGTATTCAATTTCGACATCCCCCAGAAAGATTTGTTCAGCAAGTTCCTTGAACCGCCACCAGAGGAGACCTGTGACAAAATATCGTCAGCTACACCAACGAGAACCAGTCGAGAGCCGGCCGATGATAGAGGCAAAGCCTGAGAAACATGTTCCGGAAAAATTTAAAAGTAAGTGTTGTCTAGTGTCTTTAATCGACTCTCTTTAAAGTTAACTAATCTCAATGTTCAGTTGTATTTTCTTTTTCAGCTTCAATTGTCATATGCATATGTTAAAAATGTTCCTGGCAAGTTGATCTACTGTTTGCCGAAATATTTGCAGAATTTGAAATTACGCAATTTTAGTGGCGCATTTTGGACTTTTTAAACACAGTACTAATCTCTTTCTCCATTATGAAGCCATTATCTAACCTTTGATTTGCGAAGGCATATTGCTTTTCAAAAACAAATATTTAATGGCAGCTCGATACTCGAGTTTGCCCATTTTCATAAAATCACTCACATGAACTCACTCAAACGAATGTTACATAACAATTGAGCATTCAAAATGGCTGAAACTTTGGTGAGTAACTGTCAGATGAACAATGAAATTCACAAGCTTTTATTTACTAGCTTTCACTATTTATCTTCATGTTGAGATCTGAAACTTTTCAGGCCATCCTCGTATTACCCTCTGGTCTACTTAACAGCTTTATCCCAGGATCAAATGTGTCTTTTCTATCATATCTGCTTTATTGTAAACTTCTTTAAAACCCTGAAGACAGTTTGTACAGTAAAATACAAAATTTTAATTTGTATAGTATTTGGCAAGTGCATCATTTAGTGGGAGCAGGGGGTTGCAAGAAATAATTGGACTACTGGTTGTTATTGCTGTACCAAAAGAAAAATTTCACAACTCTAGTTTTAATATGAATGAATATTTCACTTTTAAGAAATAAGAGATTTTATTTTAGGCTAAAATTTGTAATTAAAATTCACATAAAATTTGGGAAACTGCTTCATATAATCTTGTCCCCCCTCAGTTGGAATAAACAAATAACAAAATCAATTTAGCCATGTGATGATGATACTGGCCATAATTACGAAACTTGTGCAGTAGGTAAGTGACCTAAATACTCAATGTCCATATAGAAATTTCAGCAAAAACTAGTTTATTCCAATGTTTCTGAAATTAACATGTACATAAAAATATTGGAAAACTATAACAGTGCAGACTTATTTAGTCTTAGTATTATACAGAATGTAAAATATAAAGGTGATTCAAGTATAAATGGAAACTTTTAAAAATTATTTATTGATTAAATGTATACCCAAGCAACCTCATCAGCCTCCTCCACACTCTGCACCTTTTGCCAACATTTTGGATATTTGAACATTCCTTCTTCAAAAAGCGTTTGAGGACATGTCGCCAGCCAATTGTGCACATACTCCTCAGTGTGTTCATTGTTTTTAATTGTTTCCCTCCAAGCGATTCTTTCATGAATGCAAACAAAAATTATCAGGAGAGGACAAGTCTGTACTACAGGGAGGGTGTTGAAGGGTTTCCCAGTGTATATCCACCATTGTTTCCATTGTCAAATATGCAGTGAGGCTTAGCATTGTCCTGGAGAAGAATGACATCTCCAATGTGCATATGATATTTTGTTTGGGCAGGCAGCTTTTACAGACGTTGCCAATAGTAAGCCACATTCACCGTATGTGGATTGTGAAAAACATCAATGTGTAAAACTCTTCTGTAGTCAAAAAAACATTGTTTCAAGAACTTCTCTCGCTGAGTGGCATTTTTTGGTATTCTCTGATCAGGCTTCATCCTTTTGTTGCCACTTTTTACTTGCTATTTTGGATTCTGGAATTAAGGATGAACTCATGTCTCATCAAATGCAACAATATGCCTCATAAAATCCTCCCCTTCTTGACAGAATCAATTCAGAAGTCTTTCGCAGATTTCCAACCTGGCCTGTTTTTGCTCTCGGTTAACAACTTCAGAACCCATCAAGCACTAATTCTTCTAAAGCCAAGATGCTTCCTAATAACGGTAAGAACTGACATCCACTTCTGATGTAATTTGTTGATCATTGGAGCCATGGTCACCTTCAATAAGGTCTTGAACAACACAGATGTTGTCTTTGTGAGGCTTGACCTTGGGCATTGAGCATTTTCCACAAATCCTCGGCCACCCTTAAATTGTATGATCCAAGTAAACATTCAATTCTGAAACAATGTAGTGTGCCCAAACTGTGCCCTTAAATGAGTTGAAATTTCTGAAGGTTTAATCCCCTTCAGTCGTTAAAAACTTTATAATAATACATTGAGCAACACACAAAGGAACCTTCTGCTCACGCATGAGATTGTGTGTAAAAGAAAAGTACTGAGTTAAAACTGTTTCAGGAAAACACAAGAGGAACTGGAAGTTGTATGGCGTGCTGCAACCTCTGAAGACATGCGACTTAAGGAGAAACTGAAGCATGTTACCATTCTTCCAGAAAAAGATATCACCTCTTTTTGAGATTAACTATTTGTTACCACTGGAGATATTATTTGTTGCAGAGAGGCTAACTGAAAGATAGATATAAGATTGTTAATATATCATTATGATATAGCTAAATGAAATATCCGTCCTTGCTCTTATTGTATAAGAGCACAAATTTACTCTAATGTTGCAAAAATTAAATAATATTGTTATTGATCTCATTGTAAATAAGTAATGTCAAGGTAAGCTTGTACTGAGACGAATATGACTATTTAAAGTTATGAAATATTTCAAGGCATCATTAATATCATCAATAATTGCATTGTAACATCAATTTTATTTATAAACCAAAATACAAAGAAACAAAGCATTGTGATTTTTCCAATTTTGCAACACAGGTATTAATGTGCTTAAATGAAATATTTCAACATTAATTTTGTTATTAACAATTATAAAGTGACAGCTTCATGCAAATTTTTTAGCTTTACTTAAGATATAATATAAGACTTGGGTACAAATGTGGAACCAGTCATATTTTGAAAATTTTGTACATGCAATCTATTTTGAAAATTTTATAAGCCTTTTATAACTTTTTCCTTCCCATGCATTTTCTAATTACAGCATGTTACTTATTTTCTGTATCTTTCTGCAGAACACTATTATTTTTATGTTCTTCCAGTGATGTATGTAAAAGATACCAGAGACCAAAAATACTTTTTGGGTATTATGTACTTTCCAGCTGATTACAGCTTTTTATGCCTACTTGTCTTTTCTCTGTATCTCCCAAAACACCAGAGTAAAGTGTAGTCTAGACTTAAATTTTTCACTATATGTCATAGATATGGCACAATAATCAATGTTCCTATTTAGAATAGAAGCCATTAGAAATATTGCATCATTGTTATCTTCAGAAATTGATAATAGTAAATATTTCAGTCTATTTGAAGGGCATACGGTTGCTGTTCTCAATTCCAACTTATATTCTTAATGTGCATAGTTGACCTTATTTCAAAATTTATTTAATGAGGCCAAGACTTATAGCATCTTCTAGACCTCTATTTAGTCACAAGTTTGGAAAAACATACCAGATTGACTTATGAAATATGCAGATAGATAGAATATAGAATAAAAAGAAGCATTTCAGAAAGTGGAGTGCCATTGTTACTAAAATTAGGCAAATGAGTCAATCCTGTATATGCTTTTCTCCACTTACAAGTTTTTTTAATGAAGACTAGTTTCTGACTCAACCATAGAACTGAGGATAGGGAAGAAGTTCCCAGAAACTAGTCTTCATTAAAAAAAAAACTTGGAAGTGGAGAAAAGTATATATAAGATTGATTCATTTGCCTAATTTTAGTAATGCAGATAGATGTTCTCATTCTGTGGCAATGGCTACCTTTGTTTGAATACTCATAAATGATAAGTTGTTAATTTTATACACAAAATCAATATTTTATGTTGTCATTAGTATACTAATCAATATGTACTCACTTTCACTTCTTATTTCTAGTTTATTATGGACCAATTTTTACGTATACATAACAATTTAGTAAAATTGAGAGTTTAATTGCTGAGTCTCATTTTCAGTTGTGGCATATTCAACTTTCCATCACTTAGAGATAATATAGTGAATGAACTAGAGGATTTTGTTTTACCATTTTAACCAGTAAAAATGTTCAAACAATATTACACTGAAATCATAAGTTTTGAGAATTCAATAAAAAAAACGCCACCTTATGTCCCATATATGCTTGAAAATAAGTCACACTTTTAAACAAATTTCACCTTTGAAAAATTGTATACTGGTAAGTAAGCCTGATTTCTGCTGGTATGAATGACCATTTAGAGCAAAAATCATCATCAAGCCAGGAATTTGATACAGCAAGCTTCAAGCTTACAGTTGTAAGTTATACTAAAACCATAACCAACAGAGAGACCAGAAGAAAGTATAGACTAGACAAATCTAATGGGCAATTTGGGTGGCATCAGAAGAAATATGGAAGAAGAGAGTTTGAACAGAAAGTCATACAGGGGACTGAAATGTGGTAAATATTTGGAACTTGGACCTAAGGTTCTTTTCTATGGTCAGAATAACAGGAAAGATGGGATGCCTATCTCACGGCAAATAATCAGACCTAGGCCTTGGAAATTGTAATTATTTTTTAAACATACAAGGAGAATTCCATGTGAATATTGGTTGGTTTCATTGATTTATGCCTTGCTATCCAACAAAGTGCTACACTAGTACAGAGAATGCTAGCAGATTTCAAGGAACAACTGGTCAACTTCCAGCAGTACATCATCCAGTTCCAAAACTATCACTCATATCCTTTTTATTAGATTGGTAATGATGATGAAATACCAGTTGTTTTTTAACTTGCCACTCAATATGACCGTAGACATGAAAGGAACTAAGAGGAACAGAGAATGAAAAATGTAGAATAACTGTGATGCTGGTAGCTAGCTGTTACGACCAATGAGGATGTCATTCTGAAGAGAATAGCTATGCTCAAGAAAACCTTTTCTAAGGGCTTAGCGATTCGCTGTTAAGAAAAGGGCTGGGTGACAGCTTAGCTAGCAAATAAGGTAAATTGACTACTGCACAAAAGACAAACTTTTTCGTAATACCCAGAGAATGACTTCAAAAGTACAGGTGCTAGATATGGTCATAAACAAGTCATTAAAGGGCAAGCTAAGGAAAATATTTAACAAATATAATTATTTGTAACAAACACTTCACTTATCTTTTGAAACTGATGTAATATTTCAATAAATTGTGATATCACAATTTCGTAAACTTTTGTTTACATTCTCAATCAGTCAATCTCGTCATCAATACGGCCACCAGAGGTCACTACATTCCTACTAGTACTACCAAACTCTGAAAATGAAATAAATTTAAAGATAGCATTGATTATGCAGAAAATGAATCAATTAGAAAGAAGAATATCAGTCAATTAGAAAGAAGAATTGACACCATTTTCTTAAGTTAAGTGAGGCTTTTGCTGCAAATTATTATATTTGTATAAGAGAATTGATTGTCTGTATTTCAAAATTCATTAGGTGATTTCTATTAAGTGTGTATCCTGCAGAGCACTGAAAAAGATTGTTCTGCTGATGCAGTGGTGGCAGGAATGATCAAAATGAAATGTGTAATTGTGTGATTTAGTTTTTAAAGGTTTAAAATCTGCGGAAATTATGTGACATTTTTCACAAAAAGAACATGAACTTTAAGAGGTTTTGGTCACACAAACATGGTCACTTTTACCCTCAAACTGTGATGCTGTTCTTCTTATTGTACTTTTAACATTAAATCATTCACCAAATTACTGTGTCAAAGAATTAACACTGAAATGCAAGGTTTGCCATTGCACTGACATGGCAACAATCCTGCTATGAACAAGTAGCTAAAGCCTTGCAAGGTCACGGATATTCCACAAAAGTCTGTAAGTTCCGAGTTTGCCATTGAGCGCCACTGGCAAAATAACGAGCTGTTTAGAACTGGAGGATGCTAGATAACCAGTCTCAGGGGATCTGTCACCGACCGGTTCCTGCGGATCAATCATTAACATAATTGAAATCTGAAAGTGAAATCGCCTTGACTTTCCATTATTCTTTGAACAAAAAATAATGTAAAATTTGAATACACTTTCTTCAATTCATTAGCTGTTGGCGGCAGCAACAGAAGCAACATTAACACCACGCCATTGGCACGCGCGAAACTGGTTGTCATGCAAATACAACAATTTTTATTATGAAAATTTACATGAATTGTTGTGCATTAGCAAACGCCTAATAAAAATATCCTTTACTTTCACATACATTAAAGAGGAAACAATTCCGGGAACTGTTTAAATCTAGAGTTACAATCGGATGATTTTAGAATAGTATTCAAAATACATAAAAGCTATGTTTGAAAGGACCCATAGCTTGTGGTGAAACATCTTCCTCTTGACTCAAGAGACAAGCTTTGTATATTCTGCAGGTTTGTAACTTGCATATAAGTTTAAGATCATTTTATGTAAGTAGCAATGATTCTCACATTCCAATGATCAATTCAGCTAGATATATTGTGTGACTGTTTCTGGATGTTTAAATGTCCTTACCACAGATATGAATAAAGCACAATGATATACTATTCATCAGAATGTAAAAGCACAAGTCAAAATAGCAAGTAGGCAACATTGGAGATAGAAGGTACTATAAATACAAATTTAAGAAACTAGTAGCTTCTTACAGTGGTGGTTAATTGATAATTAATGCACATAGTTTACTACTTCTAGTTGTATTTGCTATATATTCTATAAGCATACTCCAGCAGAGTAATTAAAACCAAAGACCATTGGCAGATTATATAAAAGTCTGGTGTGAGCTACTTTAAAAAAATAAATAAAAAAAAATAAGCAACCATGTCTGAACAAAAATGAACAAGTAGAGAAGATTATATTACTCAGTAATATAAGCACTCATTCAGTGAAAAATGTGATTCCCTGTCCTACATGCACACACCCAACACTTCTCTCATACTTTCTTGCTAAATTTCCCTGCATACTCCCAATTTTTTTCCAAAATTGTCCATAATGCCTCCGATAGAGCAATTATGGCTTTATATTTTATCTTTCCAATTTTTACCAAAAGGCAGGAATTTGCTTCACACTTTGTTAAACTTTACATTAGTAAAAATTCTGCCTAAAAAATGTTACCATTTGTTTTGCAAAATAATAAAAATCAAACAGCAGGTGTATACAACTTCCTGCCATAAATATAAAATGTCCAGTTACCAGGCATGGAATTCTTAAGTAGTTGTCTACAACTTGACTTTATTCAAATCATTATCACTACAGAGAATGTAAAATCTGTGGTCAAGGGTCACTGATAAGCAGGTAAAAACTAGTCTTGTTGCTATCTGTAAACACAAAAGACTACTAGGGATAAGGATATTTTATTAACTGACATATGTACAGTTTGCCACAGCACAGGAAGTCCAAGGGGAATGAGGTGCAGGGAGGTAGTTAGACATGATTCCTATAACCTGCCTGGTAGTATTTTATGACACTCGGGTCATTTCAGTTACAGCCTATTCAAAAACATTCTGACACCTTCTACTTTTGTGAATAAATCTTCTCGGTTTTAGTATACTGAGTGAACAGGGCGCATATTTTTTTAACAGTCCTACTCCTTGTGTAGCATGCGTTCTGTTATACACATTCACTGTCCTTGTCACACTGTGTAAGGGCAGTACACTCCTGTTAAGGACTTTCTTTGCACTGGTGAATAGTACCATACTATAAGTCCAGTAATGGTTGAACCTTATTTCGTTCCATCCTGGTTTTAATGCACAGATAATCACAATTAGAAAAAATTGTATATATCTTTGGAAAAAGACATTAGGGGATTTTATTTCTGTAATTATTAATGCAAGACAGTAAAATTTATTAATGCTTTTAATAAGAATTCTCCCATTAGTGGGCCCAAATGACCTAGCTTTGACAGACCCTTAAACTTCACTCACGCTCACAGAGAGAGACACACTCACTCACTCACTCACGCACTCACTTGCCCATCAGTTAAAAACAATTGATACTGCATTTTTTTAATATGGTGTTACCTTTTATTTTGCTAGTTACAGTTTGTTGTTTTTAATGTATTATTTGTATTTTAAACATAATTCATTTAAAGTTAAAACTAATGTAAAGAGAACATTGAATTTTGATAGTATACCTGCTGCTCACTTTTATTTCTAAATATAATACTTTGGATACAGTGCAAGGATGACAAGGTACAATCTGTCTTATGTTTATTATCCTAAATAAATCAATAGACAAATAATATTTGTAATTTTTACCCTGAAACCTAGTTTTCATATCTATAGAGCTTCAACCAAATTTCAAGGGAAGCTATTAGGGAATTAGCTGGTGATGGTAGTACAAAAGTCATACTGAAAGTCAAAAGCAACAATTTTTAAAAATATTAATCTTTGTTTTTTAGACAAATTATATCATATAATTTCCTTTCATTGAAGTGTTGAAAACAGTGTTGTTGTAATAAATTAAATTTTAAGATGAGTCGATTAATGACACATCATCAGCTCTATTGTGACTCATAAAATAATATAATGAAATATTTAATTTTCCAAAGTTCTGAATTAATTAATGAATTAGCTTTATGTGAAAAGTTTCCAACTTATTTGAATAAAATGTAGCTACCTAAAATTTATTCTCAATTACTGTTCATTTGTAGGTGGATAATGATTATCCAGGCTTGTGGGCCGTGGTCTAGTGGAAAATCTTCTTCCAGACGTTTCGTTCGAAGCTACGTTGAACGAAACTTCTGGAAGAAGATTTTCCACTAGACCACGACCCACAAGCCCGGTTAATCATTATCTACCTAATGACCCTGGCTGTGAAAGCTTACGTACCTTTCATTTTTGTTGATAAAGATTTCTAATAAATATAGAGATGTTGTAAACAGTGTACCTATCTGCATTAATTATACAATATTAGGTACATTAAGGGTGAGTGTCAACCAATGTTTTAAAAGAAAAAACTAACACTGTGTTAATATTTCGTTAAGACTTGCATTTCATTGTACATTGTGGATATGCCTTTAATATAACATCACTTCAACTTCCTTTCCCCTTTAAATCATATCACACTGCAGTACATAATAGCCCCAGTTAGAGAAGTTAACATAATAAGAGTACTTGTAAGCCCTCTGTCATGAAATGCAAATGCAGTTGTGACACATGTATATTCCAATATAGATAGATTTCAAATCACTATAGGAAGAAATTATTAATGTTAATAAATTGTATAATTTCTATAAATGTTACTATTAATAGCAAAACATGGTTTCTGTTAAATCAGGATTGCCAGACATGCTACTATTTCATATTAGTGATATTAAGTGGAAATGTGCATAATATATTAATGGTTATTTACACATCTTAACATCTGGTTTAGCATACTGTGACTTTGTGAGTTCGTAAAATTAAAAGTCAAGTTTGCAGGAATTCAAAATGCTCTTTATTTCCGTAGAAAGACACTTGTACAACTCTGATATCAGCAGAATGACACAACACACATGAATGCAATCTTCAAGTCCGTCTGCCACACGTCCACACTGCACAATTGCAACTCACTGATTGACTACTTCTTTGCACGTCTCTCGGCTCCCTGCCGAACTGTCATCCAGTCCAGTCACTTTTGTACACAAGCAGCTGTTTGGCGAAGTTTCTCAACACCTCCCGAAGTTTCATTGCCTTTCATGGTGGCATGCAAAGGAGAGAGAATTATCCAGATGTCACTCTGTCTCCGCCTCTTCTTCAGCAAGTGCCAACCAGTCACCCATGTGTGGGTGTGGCTTGCATGCTATCTGTCTCTTTCTTTCCTGCCAGCTGGCTTGTCGCTACCTTAATGATCAGGTGACATACTTTGGTGAAATATTGTTCATACTTGAATTCTTACATTCTATTGTTATTGTAGTGTCTATCTGATATGATAGAAATCTCTCCATATTTTGGTTTTCTCCTCTTATAATTCTTTTAGTAATATTTGGGACTGTTCTTTAGAAGGTATTAATCTATATAGTCATAGTTCCTCTATGTGGAAGGACTTTTGCATGATGTCATAAATTGTGATAATGCGTTCTTTGCAAGACAGAGCATATTTTTCATGTACATAGCTTTCACCTTTCAATCAAGGCTAGGTTGTTTTTCAAAATATGTTCACACATTAGTTCTGTTGAATATGACATGATTGGTAGTATTTTGATATGGAAGAGTTCCATTGCTGTCTTTATGGAGAACTGTTCCAATACTTTAATCATTGCTGTGACTACCGCAGTAGCTGCTGCCATATTGGTTATATGCTTAGAAAAATGCCTTCTATTTCTTTGGAGGGTAACACCAATATACTAAATGAATTAATGCATCCTGTATTTGCCTAAATAATGAATGTTAGAAGTACCTTCTACCTGCATCTAGACACTCCAAACTAACAAGTTCATAAAAATGTGTGAATTCCTCAAGGGTGATAATGCAAATGCAGTTCCTGATGTTATGCTTCAGTTCATCAATAGATAGATAGATAATTTATTCATCTTGTAAATCATACATTGTACATGAGTACCATGATATAAGACACGTCAAATTGTGAATTTAAAGTGCAATTAACTATACTTGTAAATTAACAAGTCACATTTAATAAGGACAGGTTAGTGTTTGTACAAAATAATGTTTTATAAAGATATCTCAAGAAATTTTATAATATACACAATTAATTCAGAAATGTAACAATATTATAAACTTTCCATAAATTCACTAACAGAATAAAAACAGTGGTCTAGCAAGTATGCCAAAACTGACTTTTTAAATGCTGAAAAATTGCAAGTGGTTTTATTGGCTATAGGCAGTTTATTAAAAAAAAAAAAAAAAAGTGATTCCTAGGTTTATTACACTGTTTTGATGAGCTCTTGTGTTACTTCTATTCACATGAATGTCCATTCTCTGTCATGTATTATGATTATGAACTGTGTCATTAAAGGTTCAGTAGCCATTTCCTTTCATTAAATTTGTCTTTGTAAATTTTAAAATTTCAAAAATGAAAATACATGGGAGAGGTAAGATTTTAAATTTTTTAAATAATGGTCTGCACGTAGATGTTGATTTAACTCCTCCAAGTATTCTTAAAATCCGTTTTTTGCATTATGAATAATGATTTACAATGTGTTGAGTTACTCCATAATGTTATGCCATATTTGCTCTTTAAGACAAATACAGGTCAGTTGGAAAATTTAGTATCATGCTGCAGGTATTCTGCCAAAGTAGATCAATGGTGAAGAGCAGCCAAGTGGAAATCAGAAGATCTGGCAGTGGCATTGAATTCTTCAGTCTGACTCTATTTAACCAAACTTTGCCCTACATTGGATAGTGTGGAAGAACAATTAATTTCGGGCCGCATCGTGACTCAGTGGTTAGACCGCTTGGCTCTCACCAAGGCGGCCCGGGTTCAATCCCAGGCGACCGCAAAGTGAGATTTCTGGTGGACAACACGGCGCTGGGGCGGGTTTTCTCCGGGACCTCCGGTTTCCCCCGCCATCTCATTCCACCGGTGCTCAATCTTCATCTCATGTATCATCAGTGTCATCGCCTGCGGTGCCGTATGTAGTAAAAGCGGGCGTTAAACACTACACAAACAAACAAAAACAATTAATTTCCATTGATTGACCTAATAATTGTCTAACTATGAAGTCTGGAACTAAAGTGTATAGTAAATTGCCACAAAAGGTATCTCATTGAGATCTCCTAGTGGTTTACCAAGAAAAATGTGAGTTTCACATTGGAATCAGTTGGAGAGTTTAGTGTCATGCGGTCATGTTGCCATTGTACCTCAATGGTCATGAGCAACCGGACGGAAACCAGTAGATTGGTGATTCATATCCCAGCTATGGCATTGAATTTTTCAATCTGATTATATCCACCCAAACCTTGTCCTACACACAGGTAGTATGGAAGAACAATTAATTTCCATCAGTTGACCTAATAGTTGTCTAAGGGCTGTCCGCCTATTCATAAGTGTATGTGAAGAAAATTCTAGTCTCTTTGGCTAAAGAGATGTTTATGATTTTTTGCTGATGTTGCTTCTTGCTGCTTTTGGTGATGTAATTCTTTTTTTCCTGATTACTACTTATATATCCTTTTCAGTGTATAGTCATGTTTTGAGTCTGTTGTATTTATTTTCAAGCTTTCATGCAGAGATTTAACACTGATCTGCTGGCCTTGTGTCTCTTAATCATGGTTTGGATCTTCTTTTTTTCTGTTTTTCTGATTGCATTACATCACTTTATATGGTCTCCAAATGGCAAAGTGTTGTACAGGTTGTAGGTTACCTGTTGTATTATCTCTTGAATTTTGTTTTCCCTTGTTCTGTATATCCTCACTATTCAGTTTTCTCAGTATTTTTTTTTTAATTTATTTAAGGTCCCTTTAACTTCCTGGGTCATATCGCGACTATTTTTAAAAAATAATACAATTAGTAACGTATATAAAAATTTACATTCAATATACAGGATTACAATCAAACATATAAAATATACACATTAATAACATTAATTATGAAAACAATTTACATTAAATACAAATAACTGAAAACAAAGACAAGAACATATATAAGTTAAGAACACTATTTTGCAAAACAAAAATTTCATTACTTTAACACCATTGTGTAGATTATGAATTACAATTGATTAAAGTATATTGCACATAATTTATATTAATTTCCAAATGTCTATATCCTTTAGGTAAGTAAACAGATTGCAGCGTAGTTTGAAACTGTTTAGCAGTATGGAGATGTCCTGTGGGATTCTGTGTTGTGTTCTGTTTCTTTTGTATTCATTGCATTCTATGAGAAGGTGGTAAATGGTAAGGCTTTTATTACATTCTTTACACGTAGGCTGCGGCTGTCTTGAGATAAGATATGAATGAGTAAGGCTGGAGTGACCAATTCGTAGACGGGTGAGAATGACTTGTTCCTTTCTAGTAAGCGGCTTGGTTGGGTGAAGAGTGGTGGATCTTTTTCGTATTTGGTGTAATTTTCCTGATTGTTGTTGATTCCATTCAGATTTCCAGTTTTGTACTGGTATTTTGGAGACATGATATATGGAATTTGGACGTTCGTTTGTTGGCGTAGTGATGTGGCATCTTTAGCAGCTTCGTCCGCTCTTTCATTCCCTGCTATTCCTTGATGGGAAGGGATCCAAATGAAAACCACGTCTTTACCAGTGTCGGTGATGTTACTGAATAGTGTCTCTGTGTCCTGAACTAATTTGTTTTCTGTTGTGTAGTTCTTCATGCTCTGCAAGGTACTCAGGGAGTCAGAGCATATTGCATAGCAGTTGTGGTGTGCTGTCAGTATGTAAGTGCTTGATAAATGGCGTATAGTTCAGAACTGTAGGTGGAATAATAGGTAGCCGCTGCTGTAGAATTTTATCAGGAGTTATTATTGCACATCCAGTACCATGATCTGTTTTTGATCCATCGTGTAAATAAATTGGGGAAATTATTGCACATTTCATTAAATAGTGTTTGGTAAACAATTGCAGCGGTATTCCATTTCTGGTGAAATAGGTCGGTATATATCTTGGGAATTTTGAATTTCCAGTATGGTCCTTCATGGAAGTCCCTGGTGATTATGGGAGGGATCTTTATGTTGTTAGTATTTAAATAGTTAGCAAGTCGTTGATAGAAAGGTAAGGAGTGCTTTTTTGTATGACAGGTCTTGTTGCTTTCTGTATTGGGGAAAACATATGAATGGATACTTGAATGAGGTCTTCCTGCTATTTTGATTCCATATTTCATGCTTAATTGTATTCTCCTGGTGTTTAACGGTGGTTGATTGGCTTATATCAGTAGGCTAGAGACCGGACTGGTACGATATGCTCCTAATACAATCCTCATAGTAGAACTTTGAATCACATCCAGCAGCTTAAGTAACGCCGGTGCTGCAGAGTTGTACACAATAGCTCCATAGTCAAGTTTACTTAGGATTAAAGCTTGATACGTCAGTTGTAGGACATGTTGATCAGCACCCCAATTGCGGTGTGATAATGTTTTTAATATGTTTAGGCGCCTTGAACAGTCTTCCTTTAGGTTCGAAATATGTGTTTTCCATGATAGGTTGTGGTCGAAGATAAGTCCCAATAATTTCAATTGTTTGGTTGTTTCAATGGGTTTTCCATACAGGTAGATGGTAGGGTTTGGAAGATGCATTGAACTTTTGGTAAAGCAAATACATTTTGACTTTTGCTGAGAAAAACTGAATCCTGTTTGTGATGTCCAAATTTGTATCCTTGTTACAGTGTCTTGTAGTAAAGCTTGGGTGGTTGAGATGTTATTACCTTTACAGAAAAAGGTCAGATCATCAGCAAATAGGCACGCTTTTACAGGGGGATGAATAGTGTTGAGTATGTCGTTCATTGCCAGCAGGAAAAGTGTAACGCTAAGCATGGAGCCTTGGGGTACTCCATCATCTAACTTCCTTGGATAATGTGCCATTTGTACGTACTCTAATGGTGCGATGCTGGAGAAAATTCTGAATGAAATAAAATATATTTCCTGATATTTTATTTTGTCTTAGTATTTGAAGTATACATGTATCCATGTCATATCATATGCCTTTTGTATATCTAGACTAACTAGTATGAGATGTTGATTATGAAGAAAGTCTTCTCTTATTTCAGACTCAATCGTGATTAAACAGTCTGTAGTGGAACGGAATTGTCTGAAACCATATTGTAATTCAGAAAGAAGTTTCCTGTTTTCGATAAACCAATGCAATCTTTTATTTATAATCTTTTCTAGAACTTTGCACATTGTACACGTAAGAGATATTGGTCTGTAGTCGTTTGGTAGTGTGAGGTCTTTATTAGGTTTCGGTATGGGTATCACTACTGCCGAACTCCAAAGATTGGGAAATAACCTATAAGAACAGATATGGTTGAATATTTCAAGAAGATACATATGTCCTTCAATTGGTAGTTGTTTCAGTATATCATAGTGTATATTATCTGGTCCAGGACTGGAGCTTTTGCATAAAGTGAGGGCATTTTCATATTCATAATATTCGATGGTCTCATCAAAGTTTTTGGTACTGTCATTTACAGGTTCGTCAGGTAAGGAATCATTTTTCATTTTAAAGGATTTAAATTCATCCTCATAATTAGCATTGGATGATGTAGATGCAAATGAATGTACTAAGATGTTAGCTACTGACTGTGAATTGGTGGTAATTGTTTCTGAGTCAGGGTCTTTCAAAACGATTTCTTAGTTATATTTAAACCTGCCTCTAATTTTCTGGATATTTCCCCACACTGTTTTCTGAGGGGTTTGATAATTTAAGGATGTGACAAAATTCAACCATGAATCCTCTTTACTTTGTTTTACAGTTTTTCTTGCTTTAGCTCTAGCTTGGAGATATTTAAGCTTATTTTCTTCAGTAGGACAGCGTCTGTATTGGTAATATGCTTTATTCTTAAAATTAATAGTTTTTTGGCATTCACTGTTCCACCAAGGAACTGTTTTCTTGTGTGGGGCTATTGTAGGTATAGAAATATTTGCAGATTTTAGAATAAGTTTATTGAAGTTTTTAATTATTTCATTAATGCTAGTATGAATAAATTCAGTGGCAGGCATCAGCTGGGTTATTTCTTTGGTTATAAAACTCTTAAATGTATTCCAATTAGCCTTTTTAAAATTAAATTTTGGCGTGAATGTGGTTTTCTGAGGACTGTCACTCAATTGAGTAAGAATAGTAGGAAAGTGATCACTATTTCCTTGAGGTTCTTTATAAATGAAGTATTCAAACAAATCTGATATGTTTGGTGAGCACAAACTTAGGTCTATGGAGCTGAGTGTTCCATAAGCTAGACTGAAATGAGAAGGCTCCAGTGAATTGAGTAGAATTAGGTCTAAATCGATTATAAACTATTCAATGAGTTTTCCTCTTGAATTGGTGGAGCTGCATCCCCATAGTGTGTTGTGACTGTTGAAATCTCCGAGAATAAGGTAAGGACGGGGTAGTTGTTGCTCCAGTTCATTTAGTTTTACAAGATCTAAACTGTGGCTGTTGGGGAGATATGTATTACATATACATAGTTCTACTACTCCACCGCTGGCATGTGTACATTCTTCTCGATTTTTATTATAAGCATTGTAACCTCTTAATGGAGCAACATAATCATGCTTAAAATTTGTTTCTTGTGCACAAACAACTACTGGGTTATGTTTATTAAATAAGAGTTGGAGGTGTACCAGTTGAGAATGAAATCCATTTATGTTCCATTGTAATATGTTGTGTTTCATTATATGTTATGGTTTTTATTTTTAAGGTTCACTGTGTATAGGGCTTCAGTTAGATGGTGTTAGCAAAAACTTCTACTACATAACCATCAAAATGTTTAAGAAACTGTGTTTTTTCTATTTACTTCGGAAAGCAGTTTCTTTCCTATACGGGTGTTTCGTTTTTCATTGTTCTATTGGTAAATAAGGGATGAAGCTTTTTGACTGTATCCAGGAGTCCTTTCAAGTCATCAGTGTAGCTAAGCGCAAGTGATATTATATCAGATGCTCCAACAGTATTTTCGAAAAAGCTTTTGAACTGGAGATAATTTAAAACATAGTCGTCCGGTCTTTCTTCCATACTACTTTTTATTACAGATATCTGGTCATTTATGAGCGAGAGGGTGTCAGTCCTTTTTGGCTTTTTGTGTATATCTTTGTTTACTAGGTTAGGTTCTGTTTTTTCTGTCTCATCTAAAGTCATTAAAGATGAGTCAGATAGGTTTTCGTCATCATTGGTTGCATATTCAGTATACTTACTGGATGTTGAAATAGGTCGCTTTTTGGCTCCTGTCTTAAGGTTTTGCCCTAAAGGAGGGAAGTTCAACTCTGTGTTAAGTTGTGGCAATGGTGTCGAAGGAGGTTCAGACTGGAAGGTGCCATTTTCTTGTATAGAAACAGTTTCTAGTGGCACGTTTTCTGTATCAGTTTCAATTATTTCTGTGTTGTCTTTAGTTTTGTCATTTACTGGCATGACTGTAGTATGTCTACTAACTCTTTCAGATGAGCAGCTAACCATCTTATCATTTATTTCACCTGACGACTTGCACTGTTTAGCTAAATGTCCTTCCATTTTACATGAAAAGCAGGTAGGAACATCGCAAGAAAGGTACATCCTATCCTCATGGTTTATCTGTAAGATTTCAGGTAGCTTGGCAAAGTCATCAGGTTTTACATACATTTGTCGGCAAAAGCTCATGATGTGTGTATATCCAGGGATAGTTATTCCCGCCCTGATATACGATATAGATGATAAGGGCTTAATTCCATGAGCCAGAAGGTGTTCTTCGATAACATGATTGGGAATAACAGGGCACACATTAGAGAGTATCACTCTTATTTTTAGTGAGAAGCGGCCTAATTTCCAAATACAAGTTGTTCACCTTTATTTTTGGGTGTTTAGATATCAGTTCATCTACTAGCTTTTTATTGGCGAGGTAGATACAGATTCTGGAGTTTGATATTCGAAATACAAATCGAATGTTGCTGGAGTTGGTTAGGTTACCTATTGCTGTTGCATATTCCTTAAGTGTTATGCCGTCGTGGGCTTCGATTATTATGACTTGTTCTTTATTGGGTCCCGTTTGGGTTATAGCTGAATAACTAGGAGTTGAGTTATACATTATGGGGTTGTTCACATTGCTTTTTTCAGCATCTTGTTTTGGTACGCCTGTGGCCGCCATAGAGGAGCAAAACAGTTGATTTTGTGTGAATATTGATGTGCAGTTGTTTAATCAACAACTGGCATATATTTTCACTAGCCTCAGCCCTAACGCTGATAGAACTTTATTGAATAACTACTGAAATATAATTGTAACAAGGTTACCTTTATTTACACCGCAACTGCAGTAGACGTTCTTGTATAATTGATAGAATAACTACATATAACACTGTTGTTCTTGAAATATAACTCTTAGAACAGGAGCATTACAAATTCTGATAAGCCAAGGCGATGACCTTCACTTGTTCCTGAATTTTGTTTATTCATTTGTGAATCTTGATAGTCTATTCTTGATAATAAAGGTAGTACTTACAGGAAGAAGTTTTCTCAATGGGACAGCCTTTCTCTATGATTCTATACCTGTATTTTCTTACAGTGTGAATATCATGTTTATGACACTTTGTGTGTTATAGCACATTTACGTTTTTTTTGTAATTCTTTTATGAGGGTAAGATCTTCTATTTTAACACATTTTTGGGTTGTGTTCATTTCATTTATTCTATAGTTTAAATTTCCTATTAATATAAGTGAGGTGTCAATCTTGGTTATTGCATTGCCTAGTTCAGCTCTATAAATGCTGATTGAAAGTAGATGGGTATGTACATGAGGCATTCATTTTTAAGGTTAGGAGATAATTAATTTTCTTAATTGTTTTTAATGGCAGAAAATGCACTTTATCCAACATGAGATGCCTCCTTTGAACCTTCTCCTTGGTCCCTAGGATGCTGGTAGTAGTACACCATAAAATCTTTCCTGTTGCAAGTTTGTCATGAGAGACTACATCATACTCTTTCATGAATGTTACTGGATTGTTGGCTGTCATATTTTACAGCCCCTACATATTCCATAAAAGGATGCTACATATTATATCCTTGTTTGAGGAACCTCTTTTCTATCTTTTCCATGTTTGGGGGAGACAAAATTGTATTTAATAATGCTTAAAAATAAAATACATTGAACCATTTCTTCCTGTGAACTACTTCACAAATTCACCCATTAGATTTTCTCTGACAACTGCTTACAATATAATCATAAAAATTCGTGATCTTATTTTAAAAATCTGTAAAAAACTTTCTGTTTAGAGTTTAAAAAAACCTGGAATGTCTGGCAACTCTGATTGGTTAAGCGTACATATAGGAAAATATACTTTGAAAGAACCTGAATTCAAATTGTGAATAAGTAGGTTTTAGAAGCTATCACACATTTTGAGAAACATAATTTTCAGAATTATATTCAAATCTTGTTGCTTTACTGAACAAGTTTAGAAGTAGATGTGTTGTAGAAAGATTTAAAAGTAAAACATCATCAACTCGGTTGTAAAATAATAAAACACAAAGCAGACAACTAGCCCTAAGAACCATAATATAAATGGATAAAACCCAAAGATACAAAAGAAGGATAATTGTAGTAATGTAGCGCAGCTCAGTTACACACATGTTGCATATTACTTGTCCATAGGTGTTAAGCCATGTGAACAAAATAAATTAAATTAAATGTAATATCATTCATTATAAAATTCTGTCCTACATTTACAATGTCTACAGCACTAAAGTGTTCTCCAGACACATTAGGTAGATTTCTGGTTTTAAATATGAAATATGACTACAAAACAGCCTTTTCGTCAGTTTTCTTTAATCGCACACGGTACTATGGATGGAAATTGTACTTAATTTTTCTTTGGTTTGAATGTAGCATGTTGTTTTCTTTCCTATAACACCTGGAATGTGTAGGTTTAAGAGCAATCAGAGAAAGTTATATGCTGCTGGTTATCAATTCCGCGTTAAAGAGTATGGCATTAATACTATCAACTAACAAGAAGAAAATTGCAAACTTCCAACATGTTATCTATATGTTTTTTCTTGCCATCCTATACATCTTAGTAGATGCCTTTATATGTAAATAGAACAATGTAAATAAATCATTGAATACTACATATCTACATTTGCCTATCTGCATCCTGTACTATAGCATAGTGGGTTTGAGCATGAGCATGGTATTGCAGTTCCCAGCCGCAGAGTGCACTTTGGTTCAAGTCCACACTTAGAGTTGCAGCTTTTTCAACCCATGTACAAGATCAATGCCACTCGATATCATAATACATATAAGAAGCTATGTTAGGAGTGATTTGTCAGTCAGAAAACCAACTTTCCAACTGAGGAAAGCACTGTGCTGATCATATTGTCTCTTTACACTGGCTGAGTAACCATCCATCTCTGCCTTTCACATGTGAGCTAAGGTCAGAATTTGGATTAGAAGATCTCGGCTCGCCAGGGCTGTCTTGCCAGAGGTTATTTTATTACTTTTACACCACTTGATGCATTCAGCAGTGATTATCACACCAATTTATGTGAGCACTGTAGCAGATGCAGTTTACATAAGCTTTAGTATAAAGCGGCTACTTGTAAGCACATATGATCTGTGCACTTCTTTAATGCATAAAAAGTATATTTAAATATATATGTATATATAAATTTGAGTTTTAACAACAGTCCATATTATTCCATATAAATGTTTTATGGCAATAAACTATCTGATAGAAGCAATAAATTTGTTGTATGTATTTATGTAATATTTTATTCACATACCCATTATTTTTATAAAATTGTTTTTAACATGGAATATGAAAATTCTAACCATTTTGAACATTATTTCATATATTATACTAGAAGTAAAAGTCCAATGACATTACGTTAAGGGTGTTTCCACTGACCCATATTTCCTCATCCTTAAAATTTTTTGGTTATCTTAAACATATGAGATAAAAATTGTGTAAAATGATGTTTCTGACAATATTGAATGCACACTTAACAATTTAATGTACTACCATGCATACTGTTTTTGTAAAGTATATCCCTGTGTAATAAAACAGTCTGCATATATTTTTTTATGTCTGCAGAAAATATAAGTGATACATAAGTAACTTAAACAAGTGTAATTTGCTTTCACACGCCTGTCGTCTGCAAGTAATATAACTTGCAAATCATCCCGGTTAGAGGCTTACACATGTAGCAAAAACATTTCCACATTAACTTTCTAATGTATACATGGCTGTAAACCAGTAGAAATATTTTAACCATCCACTATGACAAGAGACATTGAGTTATTTGCCAATGCACATTAACTGGGCTGTGTTAAAAATAATTTTTCTATTGTTTGAATAAACTGTGTTGATGGTGGTTGTGATAATTTTAATTGTGTATTAGCTCCTGGCAAGTGCTGGTATTGATCTGCATTACAGCTCCAAAGAAAATATCAAATCTGAGAATTCTCCTTAAAAGATTATCTTGTATTTTATGAGCAGATTTTTTGACATACAAAGGATTTTAATACAATTTCTGATTAATTTTATACACATGTTTTGTACTGTACTTTAAACTACATTTCTAGCTTTGTAAATCAAGTATTTATTTTATAACCCTTATGGTTTATAAGCAATAAATTGATCATCCAAAGAATAGTAATGTTCAGTATTTCAACTTTTCCACATACCAGCATTCCATATATCCTACTTATTTCGTCTTTTTTATGCATGTTTCCAACATCAATTCTTTTTAACCTACAAAGTTGGACTAATAATAAATTTTATGAAAAATATGTGAATATAACAGCAAAGGGATGAACATCAATATTTTCTATTGGTGCTTACCATGATGGCTAGAGGGAAAATTGTATGTATGAGAGAGTGAAAACAGCTTAGACCCCCTCTGTCACGTGATGGTAGTGAGTTTGCTTCACATTCAACATGTTCCGAAATTGAATCTTGGTCAGGGTGAGTTATCTGGATAAGGATTTACCAGGACTTTCCCTTATACTGAAAGATGAATGTTGGATAACTTTAAGCTCTATGGACCCTGGGCTCATTTGAACATCACTTCACCCATTTCATTTATCCTCAGGGAAAAAAAAAAATACAGCTTAACCCAAAAACCATAGCTGAATTACAATAAGTACCAAATTTGAATCTTGAGACAGGCATCATTTAAATATGTCAGAAAATGATGTTCAGAGGAGCTATTTTGAAGTATACAGTACTAATAATAACGTAGTTATGTGCAAATATCCAAAAGAAGTAAGTTGCATAATATAACACATTTAAAGAAGCATATTACATTCATACAGTTAGTGAACTTAATCCTTACTGAGTACGTGTTTCCTGTCACTGTCATAAGATGATGCTGCGACATCTGAAAATAATGAGCGAAAACCACATTGTTTACGTGCTACACAGAAAACGGCTAATAAGAACATAATTCAATGAACAAGTTATCGCCTTTACAGCTGTTTACAGTAAGTATCAAGTATCAAGAAATAGTGATATACTCCATCACTCGCTTATTCTCTTCTGGCAAAGATAACTAGATTTAAAAGCCATCAGATATCGACCAGCCCTTAAACATTTTGAGTATCGCTTTAGCCTTTTATATTCCTCTATACCCATTGTATCTATCATAAAACAAAAAGGAGAGTGACAAGTGTTATTCTTGATTAATACAAAGCAGATGGAAGAATAAGCTGCTGTGATAATACTTTGTTGAAGAATGGGTGTTACAATCATCTGATTGCAACACTTGTTTTTCTTATTACCATCCCATGTTCGGTTCAACTGAGCACCTGTTGCTTAATTTGAAATTATTCCTTGCTAAAATATGCTGAGAATTATAATGAAATATAATGCAACGTAATTCCCTTACTGAAATTCATGAAAATGATCATACTAATGTTAAACTATTTTTATTCATGCAAATGTTTTTTTCCAAAACATGACACCTCTACCCACACCTCTGTCAAGGGCGGCGTTACTTTGAGATTTGAGTTTACAAGGTATTTATCTGATCTGCAGGGCAAAATTCTGCAACATCAGTGGCGCTGATATGACCCTGGCAATTGATAGTGTTGATAACAAACAAAATAATTTATGTGGTAAGTTAAAGCAACATAAAATAAAACAATAAAAAATGTAACATGGATAGAGGAATTACTTTGTATGTGACTATGTGTGTGGGGGTTTCCCACTTCTCTTTTACTGTTTAACTCTTGTTCTTACTATATAAGGTATTGTGACTGCAAGGGTTACATAGATTCGGAAATCTGGTTGCAAAATTTAAAGCAACTTTTGCTGCAGTAAAAAGACGTGAAATTGGCAATCAGCTATCAGCTGTTTTGCTGCACGAAAACAAATGAAAGAAATCGCCGCAGTACACTTCAATCGTCGACTGTCGCAATAACCAACAACTGCCGCTCTAACACCTTGCCGGTATTTATACTTCCCCAGCCATTGTTTCTAGAAAGCCGCAGACCTTCCGAGTACTTTCGCGGCAACAACAAAGAGCAGAACGTTCCGGAGCCTCTCTCTGTCTCTTTCTCTCCTGCCCACGCGCCCGGCTCTGGCCCCTGGCAGCAGCACAACAATGCCACACGGTGACATGTAGTGTGAGTGAGTGTGTGTGTGTGGTGTTTTAGGGCCCGTCGACAACAAGGTCATTTGGGCCCGGAGGTGACATGTATCATAGGCCGTAGACAGTGACTGAAATGATGTTTGATACATGAAATGAAGTAATAATTGGAATGGAAAATTTGAAAATGTGTCATGATCCTTTCTTTAACGAGTTCAGCCACCATTGTTTATGTGTGCACATACTCGTGTTTTGTTGTGTTTTGTATTAATTAACGTCCAATGTTAAAGCCATATCGGAGGATGAATAAAATCGGTGAAATTACGTCCAAATGTGCCAAGGGTCCACAGAGCTTAGTTGCCGACATTCATCTGTCAGAATAAGGGAAAGCCGCAAAATAAAACATACAGACGAACTCACTCTGACCGAGATTCGAGCTTGGGACCTCTTGAACATGAGGTACACAAGCTACAGAGGAGGGCCGCATCCGTGTGTCTGTCATGAACATATTTAATAATTCTCTCTCTCTCTCTCTCTCTCTCTCTCTCTCTCTCTCTCTCTCTCTCTCTCTCTCTCTCTCTCTCTCTCTCTCTCTCTCTCTCTCTCTCTCTCTCTCTCTCTCTCTCTCTCTCTCTCTCTCTCTCTCTCTCTCTCTCTCTCTCTCTCTCTCTCTCTCTCTCTCCTCTCTCTCTCTCTCTCTCTCTCTCTCCTCTCTCTC